>CM077676.1:463860607-465060607 GCA_039707655.1 Elymus sibiricus
CTAACTCACGTAACCACTACTGCTGCGATCCACAAGACTCGCACATCTAGCTTATCTACTGACTAATCATGACCTATTCCCTCGACTAACTCTGGTGCAGACGGTTGGTTCTTCAGACTAGCATGCGTCACCGTTTCACACGGCACCTCGGACTCTCACCGTGCATGCTCTCCTAGCTGAAACCATCAGCTTGTACGCATCACACGTACATCTGCACGTACATACTATACTACATGCAAGTGAAATAAACATGCAGATACAAATATATCAAGATTAAAGCTAACATTCACCCCCTAATCTTGATATCCATTTTTCTTGGTGCTTCAAAGAAGAGCCGGCTCGTCCTCAACGCCGAGCAGTGCCTTCGCCTCCTTCTCCTTCTTCTCTGGACACTCCCATGCAAAATGCCCAAGTTCACGACAATTGTAACATTGTACCTCACTTTTGTCTTTGCGTCCTCCACCGTGTCCACGGCCACGACCCCGTCCTCGCGACGAGTCATGCCCTCTCGCCATGTGAAGTTGCTCCTCTTCACGCGCCGTCTCTCGCCCCTTGACGAGCTCTTCATGTGCCTTGAGTGAACCAATGGCCTCCTCCATGGACATCTTGTTTGTGTCGCCGAACAGCGCAATCGAAGAAGCAACGTGGATGAACTTGTTGGAGACGGCTCGCAGCAGCTTCTTCACGACGTACTTCTCCTCCATCGGATCACCAAGCCCACGGATGCGCCCCACGAGCGTCGTGAACCTCGCCGCGAAATCATCCACGGACTCCGCATCACCCATCTTGAGGCCATCAAATTCCGAGCGCAAGGACTGAATCCTCGCCTCTCGGACGCGCTCGACGCCGACATGCATGGAGCGTAGCGCAGCCCACACATCGGCCGCGGTCTCCTTCTCCGCAACTCGCAGCAGCGTCGTGTCGTCAATCGACTGGGAGATGATCGTCATGGCCATCTCCTCCTTGCCCTTGTCGACCTCCGAGGACGAGGCCTCGGGATCAACGGCACCCCACGCGCCATTGGCGCGCAAGAGGTACTTCATCCTCATCGCCCACGCCGTGTAGTTCGTTCTTGTTAGCAGCGGGAATGGAAGCTTTCC
Source organism: Elymus sibiricus (assembly GCA_039707655.1). Lineage (NCBI taxonomy): Eukaryota > Viridiplantae > Streptophyta > Magnoliopsida > Poales > Poaceae > Elymus > Elymus sibiricus. The sequence continues at coordinate 463,861,708 of CM077676.1, forward strand.
CGCCGCCGCCGCCGTCGCCGCCGTCGCGGCCACCGCCATCGCCGCCGAGTCGCTCGGCACCAACGCTCCACTCGCTGAAGAATCACACGGCATCGTCTTCGTCATCCCCTAGCTCTGATACCAAATGTTGGAGCTGACTCTCTCAGCTCACCTCTTCTCTCTTGGTTGTTTCACACAACACACACAAGAACACAAGATATTTGGTGCCGTGCTGTCTCACACAGCTCACAGCTTTTCTTATCTCTATTTCTCTTGATGAAATAAAACTTTCTGCATACACAGGAATATATAACACGACTAAGCTGCCACTAACTCAGCACTCACGCCACTAACACCACGTCCTAGTCTAACGGATGCATGCACACACACGACTAACTCACGTAACCACTACTGCTGCGATCCACAAGACTCGCACATCTAGCTTATCTACTGACTAATCATGACCTATTCCCTCGACTAACTCTGGTGCAGACGGTTGGTTCTTCAGACTAGCATGCGTCACCGTTTCACACGGCACCTCGGACTCTCTCCGTGCATGCTCTCCTAGCTGAAACCATCAGCTTGTACGCATCACACGTACATCTGCACGTACATACTATACTACATGCAAGTGAAATAAACATGCAGATACAAATATATCAAGATTAAAGCTAACAGAATTCATCTAGTAGCAGCATGCATCATCATTCATTAACAGTAGACCATCATCATGCATTCATTAACATTTTTTAGCAAGTTAACATTAACAGCAGCAACATCATCATTCATCTACATAACATAATCATTCATCCATCTAACATCATCAATCATCATCAATACATCTAGCAAATTAGCATAAAAAAGAGGAGGCAGAGGGATGCTCACCGTGGGCTGATGGACGGCCGGCGTTGGAGTCCGGAGGAGGCAGAGGGGTGGCCGGCGGCGTCGCTGTCCAGAGGAGGAAGAGGGACGGCGGCCGGGGAGGGGGCGTGCGGGAGGCGGAGGGGGCGGGGAGGCGGCGGAGGGGGCGCTCGGGAGGCGGAGGGGGCGGGGAGGCGGCGGCGCGGGGCGGTGCGGGACGGTGCGGGGCTAGGACGACGGCGGCGCGGGGTGGACAGCGGGGCGGAGTGGGTGGCGGCGGCGGTTGCGGCGCGCGAGAGAGAGAGAGAGAGAATGAGTGGAGGAGGAGCGGGCGCGAGTGGATAAGGGGCACCTATGCCGACGGCTCCGACGGCTAAGCCGTCGACATAGGTTTTTTTTTCCTTTTTTCCTCACAATTTCTTTGGCACGTGCCACGTCATCGATCCGGGGCACTTTTTTTTTCTTTTTTTCCTCACAATTTCTTTGGCACGTGCCACGTCATCGATCCGGGGCACTTATGCCGACGGCTTAGCCGTCAGCATAGATATGTATTATTTTTTTTAATTTTTTTTTTCTAAATTTCCGTCTCTCAGAAAACTTTTAGTCCCACCTCGCCCAAAGACAAGCAACATGACCATTTTAAATAGTCGGATAATCCAGATGCAGTAAGCTTCGGTCTTCATTACACTCCTGTTAAGGAGATGAACCATTACTATGACTCTTCACCCCTTCCGGGCACTGAAGATTCACAGTGACGGTCCATCTTCTTAATGATGGATGCCGGTGCTTTTTATTAATTCAATTATTACTATTTTTGAGTTTGCCGTCTGTGTGAGAACAATGATCTAACCGTTTAAAGCCTCGGAAAATCGTACGATGCCGGAATTCCTCGAGAGCTGGCGCCGTGTCATCACATGGGCCCTGTAGGGTGTGGTAAAAGTTTGGGCGCATTTCGAATAGGCCTCCCCTGAGGCCGCTTGTAAACCGCACCGTCTCCGAGCTAGTCTCTGGGTATCGAGAGGGAACGTGTCTGGTTTGTGCAGGAAGTGCGGGTCCTGTTGCTCCGTTGGCCACGAAACTTCTCGTGCTCACAAAGGAGACCATCGCATGACACGTGACAGGCCATCGCATTTTTCGGACCCGCGAGCAATATTCGAGAAATTTATTGCTCTGCTAGGGTTTCATCGCCGGAAATTGCAGATCTGGCGGCATAGCTACCCCCCGTGGCGGGTGCTTGCACCTGGCACCACACTTCCAGACGTGTAAGAGGGCCCAGTGCAAGATTCCCTCCGTGTCTGCCCGACGTGGCCGTTTCCCCCCTCCGTGCGACGGCGGCAGCGACGTTCGTGAGGGGGGTCACACTACGGAGCCGCGTGCCGGGTGCTTGCACCGGCCACCACACTTCCAGACGTGTAAGAGGGCCCAGCCCAAGAGCTGGCGGCATAGCTACCTCCCCAAGTACCCCGTCCCGTCCAACCCTGGCACTGTTGACCGGGCGGATCTAGGCCTTTGACTTTCGCCGGACGGGGTTTGACCGATGGACATTTTCACCTGGCTGTGATAGACCAGCCCGTAGGTACACTTCGGATCAAGGTCCGGGCACAACCCACCGCAAGATTCCCTTCGTGTCTGCCCGACGTGGCCGTTTCCCCCCTCCGTGCGACGGCGGCAGCGACGTCCGTGAAGGGGGTCACACTACGGAGCCGCGTGCCGGATGCTTGCACCTGCCACCACACTTCCAGACGTGTAAGAGGGCCCAGCGCAAGACCTGGCGGCATAGCTACCCCCCCCAAGTACCCCGTCCCGTCTAACCCTGGCACTGTTGACCGGGCGGATATAGGCATTTGACTTTCGCCGGACGGGGTTTGACCGATGGACATTTTCACCTCGCTGTGATAGGCCAGCCCGTAGGTACACTTCGGATCAAGGTCCGGGCACAACCCACCGCAAGATTCCCTCCGTGTCTGCCCGATGTGGCCGTTTCCCCCCTCCGTGCGACGGCGGCAGCGACGTCCGTGAGGGGGGTCACACTACGGAGCCGCGTGCTTGCACCTGGCACCACACTTCCAGACGTGTAAGAGGGCCCAACGCAAGACCTGGCGGCATAGCTACCCCCCAAGTACCCCGTCCCGTCTAACCCTGGCACTGTTGACCGGGCGGATCTAGGCCTTTAACTTTCGCCGGACGGTGTTTGACCGATGGACATTTTCACCTGGGTGTGATAGGCCAGCCCATAGGTACACTTCGGATCAAGGTCCGGGCACAACCCACCGCAAGATTCCCTCCGTGTCTGCCCGACGTGGCCGTTTCCCCCCTCCGTGCGACGGCGGCAGTGACGTCCGTGAGGGGGGTCACACTACGGAGCCGCGTGCCGGGTGCTTGCACCTGCCACCACACTTACAGACTTGTAAGAGGGCCCCGCGCAAGACCTGGCGACATAGCTACCCGCCCAAGTACCCCGTCCCGTCTAACCCTGGCACTGTTGACCGAGCGGATCTAGGCCTTTGACTTTCGCCGGACGGGGTTTGACCGATGGACATTTTCACCTGGCTGTGATAGGCCAGCCCGTAGGTACACTTCGGATCAAGGTCCGGGCACAACCCACCGCAAGATTCCCTCCGTGTCTGCCCGACGTGGCCGTTTCCCTCCTCCGTGCGACGGCGGCAGCGACGTCCGTGAGGGGGGTGACACTACGGAGCCGCTGCCGGGTGCTTGCACCTAGCACCACACTTCCAGACGTGTAGTAAGAGGGCCCAGCGCAAGACCTGGCGGCATAGCTACCCCCCAAGTACCCCGTCCCGTCTAACCCTGGCACTGTTGACTGGGCGGATCTAGGCCTTTGACTTTCACCGGACGGGGTTTGACCGATGGACATTTTCACCTGACTGTGATAGGCCAGCCCGTAGGTACACTTCGGATCAAGGTCCGGGCACAACCCACCGCAAGATTCCTTTCGTGTCTGCCCGACATGGCCGTTTCCCCCCTCCGTGCGACGGCGGCAGCGACGTCCGTGAGGGGGGTCACACTACGGAGCCGCGTGCTTGCACCTGGCACCACACTTCCAGACGTGTAAGAGGGCCCAGCGCAAAACCTGGCGGCATAGCTACCCCCCCAAGTACCCCGTCCCTTCTAACCCTGGCACTGTTGACCGGGCGGATCTAGGCCTTTGACTTTCGCCGGACGGGGTTTGACCGATGGACATTTTCACCTGGCTGTGATAGGCTAGCCCGTAGGTACACTTCGAATCAAGGTCCGGGCACAACCCACCGCAAGATTCCCTCAGTGTCTGCCCCACGTGGCCGTTTCCCCCCTCCGTGCGACGGCGGCAGCGACGTCCGTGAGGGGGGCACACTACGGAGCCGCGTGCCGGGTGCTTGCACGTGGCACCACACTTCCAGACGTGTAAGAGGGCCCAACGCAAGACCTGACGGCATAGCTACCCCCCAAGTACCCCGTCCCGTATAACCCTGACACTGTTGACCGAGCGGCAAACTGGGCCCAACAGACACGCGTGGTGTATCTATGTATGTTTATGTTTAGATAAGGCACATTTAAATTAATGAAATTTCAATTTAGGAAAAACTAAAAAAATAAAAATAAATAATACATAGCTATGCGGACGGCAAAGCCGTCGGCATAGCTATGCCACGGATCGATGACGTGGCACGTGCCGCGGATCGACGACGTGGCCAATGTATGCCGACAGCTTTGCCGTCGGCATAGATATGCCGACGGCCGCCGTTAGGGCCGTTGGCATACATTTGACGGCTTCAAACGGCAGTTAACCACCGGGTGGCCGGGCCCACATATATGCCGACGGCCTATCTATGCCGACGGCCACCGTACGCATATCACGACATATGCCGACGGCCCCCGGCGGCATAGATGGTGGTATGCCGACGGCCGAACTACGCCGACGGTTTGCCTTAGGCCGTCGGCATACCTCGATATATGCCGACGGCCCCCGTCGGCATAGTCGGGGCCGTCGGGAACGTGACTTATTCTGGTAGTGCAACTACCCGGAACGGAGCTCCCGCGAGCACTACTAGGCCGTCAATTGAAAGGAGAGTAGAGACCGAAGAGCAGGTGCCTCAAGGACTTCCTGCTTCCCCTCGGTAAGGACAGCTTCCTCGGGTTTATGCCTTGGTCGAAGAAATTACTAAAAACTTATCCATCTCCATCTTGCAGGGCCCACCATGCTGCTACAGGTGCTATGCCCACGCCTCCACCGGTGGAACAACCAACAGCTCCTCCTCCGACGACGATGACTTCTGGCGGTGTCTGCGGCACGCCGAACCAGAATCCTCAGCGGTATCTGCAACTCAATCCGAGATCGAGAGCGCGTTGCGTTATAGGGAGAAAAAGATCTCTGTAAACAATCAAGCTTTTACAACTCAGCAGCGGGAGGCTCTTCGGACGGTGGGTGTGTATGTCAATGCCGTCGGCTTAGGCCTTAAGAACATTGCCGAGGTTTTTGCCAGATGCTTGGAGGTAAGATGTTTTATTTAACAAGTCACAAATCTCTCCATCCCTCAATAGTCTTCAAGGTTTGCCCTGAGCTAAGGTCGGGGCAGACCTGACGTAGTATAGTATCTTTTCAAAAAATGATAGCTCAGCCTCCGAGGTGCTATTTGGTGATGAGACACCGAAGAGTATCTCGGGTCAGCAAATTTTTGCCGCGACGTGCAGTAGCCCCCGAGACTCTAGTCAAGTGCTTGCACTCATCCTGAGGATCGATAAACTTTTCTTCCATATCGTATAGAAACGCGAAATCTAGTAGCCCCCGAGCCTTAGGTCGGGCGCTAGCAGCCGACCTAAGGATTGACATGCTCAACTAACGAAATTTGTATATTTCGCAGGAATCATCAAAGAAAACTCGACAGTTATCTGATGAGTTGGCACTGGTCAAGGCCGAGCTGGAGAAATCAAGGAAGGAGGTTGAGCTTCTTAAAGAAGCTAACGGCTAGAGCGGTCAACCCTCGACTGACTATGCGAAGCTGACCGAGGAAAACAAACGGTAGGCGCTTGAGCTGGAATGGCTCAAATCTCAGCTGGCTTAGTCCGAGCAGGAGACCAAACAGGCAGTCGAGCTTCTGTTGGGTGAGTACCTGGAATTTCATTCTCGGATATGTATTGTCCGCATGCCATTTATTTCTCGTTCGTTGGCTTCTGATTACAGGCATGCTTCCCGAAATGTCGGCCGCGGGCAACGTTCTGTCCTTGAAGGATGACTTAATGCATTTGGGAGTCCTGCACCAACTGACGAGATCATCCATGGGGATCGTCTTCCGAGCTCTATGGCCTCAGGAGGAGCTGCCCGATGACCAAGCAAATCAGGACTTGGAAGATCTCGGCGTGCCAAGAAGGTGCTCGGCAAGCGTGGGGCATGCTCCAAACGCAAAGAAGGTGCTCGGCAAGCTCAAGAATGTTACTCAAGTGGGCCCCAATGGGCCCAATTGCAAAGAGATAAAGCCCGACGCCATGCTCGAGAAGGTCATGCCATTTGCTCGGGCGACGGAGCAGGATTGTTGTCTGAAAAAACTTCTCGACGGTGTGGAGAATCCTCCAATGTAATGACAAATTTTATATACCGAATATGAATCCGGTGTTGCTCGACCTGTGTATGCCGATACTTACGTTAACCAACCATCGGCTTCTACCTCCTCGGCGAGGAGTACACCTGGTATCAACCCCGTTTTGGGGGATTCCCTTTTTAGTGCTTGGCAATCATGGCCTGTTAGTCTAAACGTAAGCGAAACAATGAGCGAGTATTTTTGGTGTGGGAGATCCTTCAACGGTTCCCACACCCATGTCACTGTCTTTACAAGTGTTAAGCGTGCCTTTGCCTCGTCGATTTTCCGAGGAGGACTTTCCATGCTTCCAACAGCACGTAACCTCAAGGGTATTTTATTTTTACTTCTTCGTGCCGACCCATTTCGTGTGTTGTGACTGCTAGCTTTTGGCTTCACCCACCTGAGGTACTTAACCACAGTAACCCTAGAAGTAACAATCCCAGAGGTGCTCATGTTACACCCTTAGCCGAACGTGCGGAAACGTAAGGGGTACACATAGGAGCTAGGCAACCCAGCTCGGCAAAACATCGCAAGTCAAAATTGGTGCATATAATGGCTTAAAGCGAATCATGGGGTTGTCCTTTATCATGCCTATGATGCAAGACAACTATGTTGAGTACTTTAACAGTGCTCGAATTTTTATTTTCGAGGTGCTTTAATAGCCCCCGGTGAGGAATGGCAAGTGATGTATGGTCATGAACCATATTGTTATTCTCAATTCAGAACAGGGCCTTAGGACAGAACAAAAGTTAATAACTGGCAGAATACTGAGTCTAACTTTGTCTATATAAATCCTAACTAGTTCTAATTATAAAAATAAGGGAAAATAGGAAGTAAAGAGTGGCCAGCCGTAAAAACGTCGCAGGAGGGCAGCGTTCCAAGGGTTTGGCTCCAATCGCTTGTCCTTGGCTACTCGGATCCAATATGCCCCTCCAGTGAGCACTTTGTTGATGATGAATGGTCCATCCCAAGGTGCCGACAACTTGCGCTTACCGGTTTTGTCGGGGTGTCGACGTAGAACCAAATCGCCTACGTTGAAAGCTTTTGTTCGAACCTCGCGATGTTGGTACTGCCGCAGCTGCTGCTAATAGAAGGCAGATCGTGATGTAGCCACATCCCTCTCTTCATCCAGGGCGTCAAGGTTGTCCTGGCGACTCTGTTCGACTTCTTGTTCCTCATACAAGCGTACCCGGGGTGCGTCGTGTATGAGGTCACTTGGTAGAATGGCTTTAGCGCCATACACCATAAAGAACGGTGTGTAATCAGTGGCTCTATTGGGGGTTGTACGTAAACTCCACAACACAGAGTCGAGCTCCTCGACCCATCTGTGAGAGATCGGACCAACCGTGGTTTTATACCCATTAAGATCAGCCCATTGGCCTTCTCTACCTGCCCGGTCGTTTGTGGGTGATAGACCGAGGCATAATCAAGCTTAATGTTGTGTTGAGCACACCATGCTTTTACCTCGTCGGCCGTGAAGTTTGATTTGTTGTCTGTGATGATGCTGTGGGGCATCCCATAACGGTGCACCACACCCAAGATGAATTTGATCACGGTCTTTGCTTTTGCCGAAGCCACAGGTTTTGCCTCAATCCACTTGGTGAACTTCTCGACCATCACCAGCAGATACTTTTTGCCGGTTTGACTTTTACGAAGCGGTCCGACCATGTCAAGCCCCCAGACCACAAACAGCTAGGTGATTGGGATTGTTTTTAGGGCTGTGGCTGGCAAATTGCTCCTTTTAGCGAAGAGCTGACATCCGGCACACCTGTCAACCAATTCTCATGCATCGGCTTGAGCTGTAGGCCAATAGAACCCAGCTCGGAATGCTTTGCTTACCAAGGTCCGAGGGGCTGCATGATGCCCACAGGTGCCCGAGTGAATTTCCAATAGGAGCTGCTTTCCTTCCACTTCGGAGATGCAGCGCTGAAGGACGCCAGTGACACTGCGTTTGTAAAGTTCTCCTTCGTGAACTTTATAAGTGGCAGATCGTCAGATGATGCGTCATGCATCCGTCTGGTCTTCAGGACCAGGGTCCATGGTGCGATTACTGCCATAATCTCATGGGCCAAAGTGGTTTCTTCAAGCTCCAAGCCCCCAACTGTGTCATCGTCCGGCTCTATGGCTGGTGTGATGACCTCCTCGGTGGTTGGCTCATCAGTTGGTTTGTCGGGCTTGGATTCACCTTTCCACTTGACGGATGGTTTGAACATCCATTCAAGGAAGGTGTTCAGGGGCACGGGTTCACGTCATGCGTTCATCCTTGCCAGCATATCTACAGCTTGATTGATGTCTTGCTGGAAGTGATGGAACTCCAAGCCCTCGAAACGAGCCGATATGGTTATTAGTGCATCCCGGTAGGCTGACATTTTTGGGTCCTTCGCGTCGAAATCGCCATTTATCTGGGAGATCGCGAGGTTGGAATCGCCTCGGACTTCCAGATGTTGGATACACATGGAAACTGCCATCCGAAGTCCATGGAGCAGTGCCTCGTACTCCGCTACATTGTTGGAGTCGTTGTACAAGATCTAGAGTATATACTTCCTGGTGTCGCCAAGGGGTGAAATGAGAACCACCCCGGCTCCAAGTTCAGCGAGCATCTTAGAACCATCGAATTACATTACCCCGTTGGAGTAAGTGGTGTGCTCTTTAGGGAGCTCGGCCTCCGTCCATTCTGCGACGAAATTGGCCAACACCTGGGATTCAATGGCCCACTTCACAATGCGACCGGCAGCGTCCCGGGTGTTTATAATGTCGTTAAGTGGTACTTCAGAGGCCACGGTTATTGAGCATTCTTGGAAATAGTGTCGAAGTTTCTGAGAAGCCATAAAAACTTCATAGGCTATCTTCTGGTAATGTGGGTACCTCGTTTTACACGGGCTGATTACCTCGGAAACATAATACACCGTCCTTTGTACCTTGAACTTGTGCCCCTCCATGTCTCGCTCAATGACTAGGACATCGCTCACCACTTGATTGTTTGTCGAGATGTATAGCAGCATTGGCTCACTGGGGCGAGGAGCGGCTAGGATCGGATTAGTGGTCAGTAGTGTTTTAATTTCCTTCAAAGCCAAACTGGCCTCGGGTGTCCACTTGAAGCCCCCGGTCTGTTTAAGTAGCCGATAAAGGGGGAGTGCCTTTTCCCCGAGGCGAGATATGAACCGGCTCAAGGAAGCGACACATCCGTCCAATATCTGAATATCCCTGAGCTCGGTAGGTGTTTTGATCTTTGCCATTGCCCTGATTTTGTCAGGGTTTGCCTCAATCCCTCGTTGAGAGACAATGAATCCGAGGAGCTTTACGGATGGGATGCCAAAGACGCATTTTTTCGGGTTTAATATGATGTTATATGCACGGAGGTTTTTAACTAAACATCTCGCGCAAGTCATCAATTAGCCTCTTTGCCTTATTGGTCTTGACAACCACATCGTCCACATATGCTTTGGCAATCTTGCCGATCTGAGGGTGCAGATAAGTTTGTATCATTCACTGGTAAGTAGCGCCAACGTTTTTGAGACCAAAGGGCATAGTGTTGAAGCAAAATGGGCCATAAGGGGTAATGGAGGCAGTTGCCTCCTGGTCGGATTCCTTCATCTTAATCTGATGGTATCCCGAGTATGCATCCAGAAAGCATAACAGGTCATGCCCAACCGTTGTATCGACATTCTAGTCAATCCGAGGTAAAAGAAATGGGTCCTTTGGGCAGGCTTTGTTGACATCCTTGAAATCAACACAAAGGCGCCAGGACTTGTCCTTTTTCGGTACCATAACCAGGTTTGCCAACCAGTCTGGGTGTTTAACTTCTCGGATGAATCCAGCTTCTAGTAGTTTGGCCAATTCATCTCCCATGGCTTGCCGTTTGGGTTTGGAGAACCTTTGCAGTGCCTTTTTGACTGGTTTAAATCCGTCAATGATGTTAAGGCTATGCTCGGCGAGGTTCCTCGGAATGCCTGGCATGTCGGAAGGGTGCCAAGCAAATATGTCCTAGTTTTCCCGCAGAAAGATGTGGAGTTCCTCGTCCAGCGTGGCGTCCAGGCTAGTTCTAATCGAGGCTGTCTTAGACGTGTCATCAGGATGGACCTGGAACTTGACAATCTCATTGGCTGGTTTAAACAATGTTGACCTGGAGCGTTTATCAAGAATAACATCGTCCCTGTCAACCACTGCCCGCAGCTCGGATAATTCCTTGGCTACTAGGGCCTCGGATTCTACCTCGAGGGCTAGAGCTGCAGTCTTGTCCTTGGCTCTGAACGACCGATCGGGATTGTTGTTTACTGTAATCATACCGTTTGGCCCCGGCATCTTTAGTTTCATGTATGCATAGTGTGGCACGGCGTGGAATTTAACAAACACGGGTCGCCCGAGCAACGCATGGTAGCCACTCCGGAACGGAACTATGTCAAAGATTAATTCCTTGACCCGATAGTTGTTGTGTGATCCAAACACTACGTCAAGCTTAACTTTTCTGGTGCACCGTGCTTCTTTTCCAGGGACTATACCTTTAAATATTGTCTTGCTCGGCTGTATGCAGGATCTGTCGAACTGCATCTTTTGTAAAGTATCCTCGTAGATGAGGTTGAGGTTGCTACCTCCGTCCATTAGGACCTTAGATAGACGATAACCGTCGATGATAGGGTCGAGGACGAGAGCCGCAACTCCTTGGCTGTGAACTCCCATCGGTTGATCTTGATGATCAAAGGTGATCGGAACATCTAACCACCTATTTCCCGATACCGGTGCACACTCGATGTGGTTGACCTATCAAAGAGCCCTTTTTCGTTGATTTCTCGAGGAGTAGGTCTCAAATATCATGAGGACGTCCCTGACCTCGGACGGGTACTGTCCTTGATGATGGTTGGTGGCTACACCTCGGCTTGCCTGAGTGCCGAGGTTATCGAGGAGCTCTAGTCCTCCTTTTGCCACCTGCTTAACGACCCAGCAGCTTCTGAGTTTGTGGGTGGTTGGCTTATCCGAAGAGGTGGAGTGGATTGTGCACGGTTCGTCGAGTATAGTGTCCAGTAATGATTTAACTCCGCAATTGTTCGATCGACTCTTCTTTCACGAGGTCACTTCATCATTCTTGTCGATGTTGGCGCACTTGGATCGTCGGTAGCGGAGTGGTCGCCTGCTTTCTTCTCCCGCTTCGGATGGGTCCGAACTAGGGTTCTGGTGCCATTGACTGGCCATCCAGACATCCTCCATGGCGGAATATTTTGTTACTAAGTCAGAAAGTTTGGCAAACGTCTTCAGACGCTGTCGACAGATTTCTCTCCGAATCCCTTCGTCGTAGACATTGTGGCGGAATGCCGCTACGGCCTCTTGATCCGAGCAATCCGGAATTTCGTTCTTTGTGAACAGAAAGCGTGTACAGAATTGCCAGGTCGTCTCGTTTGTCCTTTGCATGATGAGGGCTTGATCCCAGATGTCGGATGGTCCTGATTTGTTGGGGCAATACTCGACATGGGTGGTTGGTGGGAGCGAAAATTTCACCCCGATCCGATCTAACATCGGTCCCTTAGATGTGTTTTCCAGAGGTCAATCTAATGTCGGCCCTGGTCCTTTGTGCGGGGCCTGGCTTGCCTGGCCACCGTACTGGGTCGTCGGATCCGAGCTCAAGGCCTGGTCCAACAAAGAGTAACTTCCGTCCCAAGCCGAATAGAACATCAGTGCTTGGGCGGAGATAACCTGTTGTTCCTCCGCCAGATCGTCATGGGGGAGGAGACCACAGCAGGGTCTGATCTGTCGAGCTCGGTGTCTCGACGGGGGGTTGGACTTTCGATCCTCTCCGGTTGTTCGGTCAAGCCGAAGTTGGGTGCAGAGGCTGTGCCGGTGCAGATCAGTTCATCGGTTTCTGACGCCATCGAGCCGCTTTGACTACCCAGAGGGACCTGCATGGGCCACCAGTGACGGAACTAAATCCGGCGGATCTCGGGTAGGGGGTCCCGATCTGGTAGCCTTGGCGAGTTGGTAACAAAGACACAGTGGACACAGGTGTTTACCCAGGTTCAGGCCCTCTCAAAGAGGTAAAACCCTACGTCCTGCTTTGCTTGTATTGATTGTGGATGGGGTACAAAGTACAGGTGATCTACCACGAGATCGTATGTGAATGAATCTGTCCCTCTACGGCTATGGCACCTCGGTTTATATAGGTACCGGGGGTGCCTAGGGTTACACATAAGTCGGTTGCATCTAGGGGTAAGCATGACGGAGACTACCTCTATGTCTTGGAGTATGCGCCAAGTCTTCGGTTCATTCCCTCCTGATATCCCTGGGCCAGACGAACAAGGCCCACCTGTAGACGGATTTAGGGGGGTCCTCGGCCCAGCCCAAAGGACCAGTAACCGACACGCTGAGCACCCCCTAATGCAGGACTCCATCAGGGCGGGCCATGAAGTCATTGTGTGCTGTAGCGACAAGGAGAAGACAATCATGGCGCTGTCGTAAGCAAGGCTATGGGCGATCGTCGTTCGACGGAGCGACATGGAGGGAGACGACAGGCTGTCGACGGCAAGGCTATGGGCGATCGTCGTTCGACGGAGCGACATGGAGGGAGACGACAGGCTGTTGTCGGCAAGGCGGTGGAAGGTGATCGTTGATGAAAGAGGTGGTAAATGTGGAGAATTGAAGAAAAAAAAACAAGAAAAAAAGAAATAAACATGAGAAAAGAGAGGCACGAGAAGGACCCTTGGCTAAAGTTTTTGTGTGCGCGTGTTCGTCATGATTTGATGTGATTGATCCGTGGGTGTATTCCAACATGCAACAGGGATGTCACGGGTTTCCTTCTAGCAGATTGCGAGGTTCGGCTTTTTTCCGGACCCGGAGAGTTGTGAATGATCATCACTTTAGTTAGTACAAATGTAAAGCTCGTGCAGAAAGCTAAGTATGTACATTCCGAGGGACCAGCCGGTTAAGTATATGGCTAGTCATTCTGGCCGATGTCCCTACTCACCAAAACTCCTCCTCTTGTTGTTCTTCTCCTTGACAGCTAGTGGACCAGCACAGCTCCAAAACCATGTGTTTTTCGCGTTTGGTCAGCTATAGCTTTTCATCTTGTACTGGCATCGGAGGGAGTCATATTTTGAGTGTTGTTTGGCGCACCAGGGCCGAGGAGATAACTCAAGCTGAAACAAAAGAAAATCATGAAACTTAATCATGAAACTTGTGAGAGATTGTTCCACTTGCTACAGCTACTCTCTTGCTCCAGGCAAGGTATTATCACGTGAACTTTGGCCTGGTTCCAACTTCCGACGCACATTTTTCTTTTCAAATTTCCTTGAGTTGATGAAAGCTAAGTAGGTCCAAACATTGCTTTATTGGAGAAATGCCGGCGCTAGACAAAGTTTTATGGTTCCAAACTAGTACCTATTTCTAGTTCTTCGAGTGGACGGCCAGGGAGCCCTGAAAAGGGCGTGCACCAACTAACAGTCATGGAGGGAACCTAGCAGTCGTTAGACCATGCCAAACCGCCAATACCTTGGATGATGATGATGATGCTGTTGTATATTCTTCTTCCTCTTCTTCTTTTGTTGGAGTATCATGCTAACCAAGACCAAGATGATTCGTGCATGAGAGGCACAAGTTATGACTCAGAAGGCTGTACTTTGCCGATCGAGCATGTGAAAAAGAATGACATTGCTTCCAAAGATCTTCTTTGCCATTCCAGCAGCGGCTCCTGCTTTTCTCGAGTTTCTTGGGGAGCGGATTTGACCTGACCCGTTTGGGCGGTCCTGTTCGTCCCAACTCCCAAGGAATCTGACAAAGTGACACGTAGTACTACACGAGAGCGACGGGGCAATGTTGCAGTGCCGCTCATTTCCGGTGGTCCATGGCTTGGTTCTGACAGTGATAGTAACCAGGTGAAAAATCAAAGGGAAAACAGATCTACAGAGAGCACAACCGTGCAGGAAGAGAAGGTAAAAACATGATGTAGGGGTCTTCAGCTTTATTCGAAAATAAAATTCTAAAATATGCACGCAATCAAAACTTGCGAAATTTGAGGGACCTTTCGCTGTTCGGTGCTCGGCATGCCATGCGCAGCATCTATGGTGCAGAAAGGGAAGGAGTCCTCTATCTATCTTTACCTAATAATAAAGCACACACTCTTTACCTATCTATATATATACCTACTATTAAAGTACGGATTGCTTCTGCCCGTACGTCATCAAAATTACCGCTAAAGTTGCAAAATATTACGCACCAATGCCACCTATAAGTGATAAAAAACGTTTCACACAGAAAATCTCGGACTGGGCCGGCCCATGTAGGAACCTCCTATACTGCGCTCTGCGTGCTAGAAAAAATAAGCTCGCCAGTTTGGGCCGGCCATGTATGGGCAACCAGTTTTCAATTTTAGGTTTTTCTTTTCCGTCGTTGTTTTTTACTACTTAAATAATTTGAGAATTTTAAAAAAGTTTCGAAAAAATGAGAATTTGAAATAAGTTATTAATAAGTCATAAATCTTTGTGGCTTTAGAATTTTTTGCGATTTTAATAAAATATTTGCAAATTTTAAAACAAATGCTAGGGAAATAAAAATACATTCTTGAATTTTTCTAACAAAGTTCGTGTTTTAAAAAATGTTTATGAAATTGCACGAAATTTTACCAATTCAAAAAATATTCGTGAATTGAAAATATCCTTAAAATTCAAAAAAGTTCATAAATGAAAATCCATAGTATATTGATTCATAAAATATTCGCAGATTCAAAAAAGATCATTGAGTTCAAAAAATGTTCATTAATTTCGAAAATTGTTCCATCAAATCCCAAAAAATTGTTGGTCGATTCTAGCAATGTTTGCCAATTAAAGAAAAATGTTTTCAAAAATGTTTGCAAATATTATAAAATGATCATGAATTCAAAATATTTTTTGATTTTAGAAAATGTTCGAGAATTTAAAAAAAGCTCACAATTTCAAATATTTTCACGAGTTTAAAAAAATGTTCATGATTTTTAAAAATTGTTCACGATTTCACGAAAATGAAAGTGATAGTGTATCTCAAAACAATGTTTCACCGAATCCCAAAAAATTGTTCGTCGATTCTAGAATTGTTCACCGATTCAACAAAAATGTTTTAAAAATGTTCACATATTTGACAAAAATGTTTGCAAAGAGTATAAAATATTCATGAATTCAAAAATGTTCAAGATTTTCAAAATGTTGGTGAATTTGAAAAATGTTCAGAATTTTCAATTTTTTTTCACTACTTCACGAAAATGAGAGTGATAGTGTATCTCGATGATGTAGTAAAATATGGTCATTGTCATTCAAGATTATGGATTTTTTTCTCCCGTTGCAACGCACGCACGCAATGCTTTTGCCTGCGTACCCGTCGTGGCGTTTTTGCAAAAAAGTCCCTGTGCTTTTTAATAATTGAACCCGCACTCCCTTTTTAAGTGGAACTGAGAAAAACGCTTCGTTTTTTTAAAAAACCCCTTGGATCTGTCCTCTTGGAACAGGCCCGCACGAAGCAGAGGCGGAGCGCCGGCAGGCGGGGCAGCGAGGGGTCGAGCGTGGCCGTGACGGTGTCCCTGAGGGAGAGGGAGGCGTCGGCGACAGCGCAGCCCAGGAAGTCGAACCCTGGGCCGAGGTTCGCCACCGTCGCCGGCGCGAACGCCATGACGGACCTGAAGGCCGGGGCCAGGCCGACCGACGTCGATGCGGCCACGGCGGAGGCTCTGAGCTTGCTCGAGACGCGGAAGGAGAGCAGCGTCGGCTTCCGGACGGAGGGTAAGGTGGAGGCCCCGGTGGCCGGAGATGCAGCCGCCGCCGCCGCCGCCATTGTGGTGCGCGTGTGGGTGGGGGTGGGGTTTGGGGAAAAGGTTTGACCTTTGCAGGCGCGCACGGGACGGGGCGGGCTTGGGCTTTGGGCAACACTACCACCAAGAGTGGCTGACAAGTGTGGCCCGTCCAGCAATCTCCACCACCACCACCAACCGGCGATGGCGAGGGCGACGCTGACGGCCGTGCTGCTCGTCGTGGTCCTCCTGGCGGGCGGCTCCTCGGGCGCGTCAAAGCCGCCGCCGCCACCGAGCAGCCGGTCATGCGCGACCCTCAACTGCGACTGTGAGCCTCCTCGCCCTCCCCTGATCCGGTCGATTTCTTTGTGATCTGAGCATGCTCTGACCGTGGATGGATGGGATGGGTGGCAGTGGTGGGTATCCGGTACGGCAAGTTCTGCGGCGTGAGGTGGAGAGGGTGCGAGGGGGAGGAGCCCTGCGACGACCTCGACGCCTGCTGCCGCGACCATGACCACTGCGTCGACAAGAAAGGTACTATAGACATCGTCCCCTTGTAGCTTCATAAAGAAGAGAATGGCATCTGGATCCATGGCCGCCATGAACAACCATACTACATCACACTGCATTGTTTGGACCTGTGAATTCAAATGGCGTAGTAAAGATTGATAAGATGAGTCAGCCGTGGGTGAAGTGGCTAGAGAGTTTCAGAATTCAGATTTACTGTTTCAGAATACACTGAAACAAAACAGGGTCTCTGCTCACTCCTATGAAATAGGGGCTCTGTTGATCTGTTGCCAGGTTGATTCACTAGACTAGATCACATTACCACCATGGTTTCTTTTCTAATTCGGTCAACTCAGCCCACCATGACCAATCACACTACATTGTTTGGACCCGGGAATTCAAGTACGAATGATTAGCAAGATGGATGAGCCATGGGTGCAATGGCTAGAGATTTTCAACTGCTCCTTGGACGCTGCCTTATCGTCATTGCGTGAAGCACATCGATCTGGTTAGACGCTTGCAGTGCAGATACTTCATTCTATATGAACTGATTGCAATGCAGAGTCTTCATTGCAAGTACCTATATGAACTGGTGTCGCTCAGTGATAATTTGTGTGGTTAATTTACTAGATAAACTGCACAGCTCAGTAGCAGCGGTTGTTTGGGGTTGCGATACCATACTACCATACCTTCAATACAAGTAATTCACTCCTATGAAACATGGTCTCTGTTCGATCTAAAAACAAACAGCGTCTCTCTTGATTTGTTGCTGAGTGGTAAATCATACCAGGTTGATTTACTAGATGAATCCATGACCAACGGAACAACTTAGTCTGAATGAATCGGGAAAATCCAGAATGGCTCTGTCTTCTCAGCTTGCAGTTCCCTGTTAAATTCCATGTGTTACAGAGTACTATACAGTTGAAGAGTCGCATTGATTGGCAGTTACTGAACACTGCATCAAGGACCTCATACAGTGGCACTTTTTTCACCTTGAAATAGCAGATGACCCCCAACAGATCAATCCGTGCGTTCCCCACATTCCTATCATTACATTGCTTCATTTGTTTTCTTCGGTTTTACTAGGGAATGCATGCATGAAACATATAACAACAAATTGCATAAGGACTTCATATGGTCGGCATTTTACGAGGAGAAGCTGCACTAGCAGGTCGTCTCCCTCCTATCGTCTGCAATCACGTCTAGCAGGACCGGAAGCTCGCATCCTCGAGCACATGATACTGGGTCCAGTCGCGTCTGATGGCGCTCTGCGCTAGGTTTCAAATTTGATTTGGGGAGCTGGTTGCGTATTTGGGGCGATTTGATGTACCCGAGGCATAGCCCCACCTCGGGATACACACTCCAATTCTGCCTAGGTGTGTACTGACTCGATACTTTTAAGGTAATTTAGGTGAAATCGGGAGATTAAATTTTGTGAATTTGCTCTCCTACATGTGCATGCATATACTGTTTATGTGCTTCTTATTGACTGTTGCATGTTCATCCCTTGCAAGGTAAAGTTTGGTGACCAGACACTCATCATTGCGGCTCTCATGGCGATGCGACACCCCAAGTTGACGATGCTCTCTGCCGTGCTGTTGGCGCTGGTTGTCCGAGCGGTAGTTGAAACTACAGCTTTTGCAGCACCCGATTGGTTGGCAAAATAGGATTGCAATTTTTTAATTACCCCTATTGTGTTCTATGCTGGTTTAGGTACTGCAACTGGGCTTGGCAGGATTGTTCCGAACTTGATATTGAGGAAGCACACTAACAACGCAACAACTGGTATGACTGATTTAATTGTTTGTTTGCTGTCCATTGATTGCTCAAGCTGGTATGAGGTTGGAGTAGGAGTTTTTGATTGTTATGCATGGACATCCAGGACATTGGAGAATACTACTCAAATCATTAAAAGAAATGTCACAGTATGACCATAACAGTTCTAAAAGCATTGATAAACGTTTTAGCATCAAATTGCTAAATATTAATCTCTGCGAGTACTAGAAATATGCATTAGTTGGCCAACATTATCCAGAAACGAAATGGTTCAATTTGGTGTCCAGAGGTTTAATAGTTGCACGTGAATTGGCTAGAATCTTTCAGAATTAGTGTCTCTATACAAATACAAGTTGTGCAAATTCCTGTAATGTTTTTTATGGGTAAAAAACACTAATTCCTGTAATGTTGTAATTGTAGATAAATGCCTTTCCCCAGTCCATATTTTGAGTTATTTCTCCCTGAACTCAAGCAAGCCTCTAAATTAGAATAGAAAAGTTGAATAAGCCAAACTTCTAGATACGTCACACCCTTCAGGTAACCAATCTGCATGTTTAATTTTCTGTGCTTTTCTTTTGCTTCTCCTTTTCTCACTGTCTTACCTTTTAAGTGATTAGGTAGAAGCAGCTTCACTAGGAATTAGATGTGGATTATATATATGTGGAAGTTCTTGCTACTACTGCTGGGCTTGCTAAAATAAACAAATTCAGTATTGTTGTTCTCATGGAACAAGCAAGAGCAGTGTTGACATTTATATTTTTCATCTATTCGTCTAATTTGTTTCTGAAACTTAGTATGTCTGCGGGGACCTATTTAATATAGATTATGATGTAACTGGCCATAAACTGTCGAGACACATGGCCACCGCCATGGACTTCGTGGCCGACCTGCTTATCCTTGACATGGCGATAATGCGCGACCCAATGTCCGACTTTGAACACCGACGTGGACGACGGCCTCACGTGCTCCCGCATCTTCTTGGTAGGCAGACCGACACCGTTATGTTGATCTAAGTGGTGGAGAGTTTGATATGGTGGCAAATCACGCAACTGCAGATAGAGTCATTCCATGTCACCTGTATTGAGGTAGCATATGTGACATGGATGATGGATCAATCCCAAGTGATTTGGATTTTCATGTTGGCTACCTTCTCACAGACGTGTACATCCGTGAGTGAATTTGGTTATTTAGAACAAAATCTGAGAGTTGAACATAAATTGGTGTTTTTGACACACATAAGGCCTCGCCGTCATTCTGTTGCCTATCACGACATCATGTGCTCCTGAAGCTAGCTGCTGTGTACTGTGTATACATGTTGTACACTGAGTTGGTCATGCGAAAAGACACAGCAGTAGATCATACAATCCATGCCATGGAGCCACTGGTGGGGCTCCACGAGGACGAGCGCCAGAAGGAGCTGTGCATGCTGCCCAAACGTGGCGCCAAAGCCTTCCACGTCCGCACCCGAGGTAGGCAACGACTGGCGTCAGTACCAAGCTGCAACAAGCGTACAAGGCCTTCCGTGTTCAAGCTGAAAAACCAAGAAGATTTCATTATTAACATGAATAAAAAGGTGGCCCATCTTCTTTGGCAGAAGTACTAAAGTTCTAGGAAAGGTAAAAATCCATCTTTGGCGTATTTGTTTTCAGAGTATTGATGTTGGAGATGAGCTTAAGAGGAGAAAGATTAAAGATATGGCAAGTTGTCCTTACTGCTTTGGGGGAAGCTTTTATCACTGCTTTTGGGGCTGTATTTATGTCAGAGGCATGGAGGGAGCTGTAACTAATTTGTGATTTCTCGTAGCCACTTTTCTCTAAAAAGGGCAGGTTGCCTGGTGATCTAAAATTGTGGGTGGGAAATGTTCTTCATCAATGCCCATCCCAATTGCTAACAATTTTGTTTGCACACTCAGGTTTGTGTTTTTCTGTGGTGATTTACTAAACATACTTAAGATGTTTTGACATTTTTAAATGACCATATGAGGTTCCCATAAACTCCTGTATCTTGTTTAATAGATTACCACAATAGCTTCTTTTAATGCACAAGGGAGTTATCTTTTCTGTATCAGGTAAATAGTTCCTTTATCACCTGTTTTTTCAGACCGAGATCAAGAGATAGAGGGCTCACCGGGGGGCGATGACAGGTGGTGCCGTGGCCAAGTGCTGGGGAGGTGGCCGACAACATTGCCAAGTGCTGGAGAGAGAGAGAGAGAGAGAGAGAGAGAGAGAGAGAGAGAGTGAGAGAGAGAGAGAGATGTGCTTCTTTGGTTAGGTCCATGGCGAGGTTCCTCGAGATGGCGCCGGATTTCTGGGAGGATATACACGCTGATTGTGGCTGAGAATAAGATTACTACTCCTACGAATTTGTATGCTGTGATCAGAGGTTAGAACAGATGGGAGAAATATATGGGGAATTTTTGTTTGCTATGCTTTGTGTGCCGCTGCTTTACTTTTGTACATAGGGACGCTTCATGTGCTGCTGCTGTGTGGTGTTCTATGACCTGTTGTGTGCTCTGCTTGGGGAAACTTTGTACATAGCAGTATATAGATTGGAAATATTAAAATTGAGATTTGGAGCAATTTTGTTCATTTTGCTTTGTACTGATGCTGCCACTATTTGTGTGATGATGCCATTATTGTTTGTTGTCGAAGCTTATTGTTTATTGGTTGTTGCAGATTGTTGTGATGAAAAGTCAACAATATTTTTGATTATTTCAAAGCAATGTCAGATTGAATAATTTGAACTAGAATGGACTACAACATGTTGATCTCACATGATCATGCAATTTTTAGTGACTAAAACAAGTGGGCGAGTTATTTTTACTCCCGTTGCAACGCACGGGCATTTGTGCTAGTCTATACCTATACTAATTAGGACCTATACTAATTAGGCACTCCCTAGAAATTCCCACGTTAATCAGAAATTAGGAACCGTTAATCTGGTGGGACCGAGATATAACGGTGCAGATAACCCATGAAAGTAATCCTTGAACGAAAAAACACATCATTAAAAATATCTTAATTCTTTAAAAAGTTCATATCTGATCTTTAATCAGAGAAAAATAAAAAAAATAGAAACCATTGACTTTGAGGATCCAGATTAAACTAACCTAGCCAGCACCTATTCTCTCCTAATTGCTAGATGCTTCACCAAATTCTTATGGATGTAGTCTGCCAGCGACCTGCACAACATGGCTACGCTCGGCGGACACGTGCATCCGGTGCTGACGACCGTAGGGGCAGCGCATAGGCGAACCTGGCCAAAGAGACACGCGACACATGAATTGAGGATCTGCAGGCGCAGGCGTGCACAAGGACGTGGCCATGAGCGCGCGTCACACACGACACAAGGACGTCACACACGACGGTCGAGAACCAATCTAGGAAGTAATCATGCAGGTGCTTTATCAACCCCATATATGGACGTTCAAGTTCTGATGCAATTAATTAGCATGCGTATCTGTCTCTGTTCCGGTGATTTGGTGATGCAGGTTCTTCGACTCTCCTTAGATTCCATGTCCGATCACACTGCAATCCACGATGGATGATAGATGATGCAGTGGAGAAGGAGGTGTGTCGACGGTTGGCTGATGCATCGCAACTCTGCCGGTTTCGTTCCTCAATCAAGTTTCTCTAGCATCCTAGGTCGTCGTCTCAGCATACGACGTGGGCAGGTGCTTCCTCCCCACCCGTGCATCTCCAGTCGCGCCCAACCCTCTGGCTGTCCGTCTCCAGGCCTTCCATCGTCCTTAATACGGCCCTAAGAGCCAGCACATACAGTGGCTATATCTACTTCTAAGAAAGTAGGCGCTTTTCATGGACCAGGGAGAAGACAAGCATGAGGAACTACAGGTTGGTCTTTGTAGTCTGCATCCAGTTTTGCTCTTCTTTAAGAGTTAAGTTTTTCCATCTTACTTGGTTGTTCACCAATAACATGTGCATATATGCTTTGAACAAACTCAGTGTAGGGTGTGTTGCTCGACTGCAGGTGAAAGGCTCGAATACAACTCCAACTTAACAACCATAACTCGAGCACTAATTTTTCTTGAGATTCTAGAGAAAGTGTGTTGTTAAAATCTTCTCAAAGAATTTCCTCTCCAAACTCAACAGTATGTACGTATGTTTTTTATCACTTTTTCCAGTAGAATGAGCGGTTTTCAAAGTTTGATTGCTAAGGTCATGCCAGGATTTATTGGTCTATCATTAGAGAACAACCAGTATGCATGCAGTGCCACAAAAACAACATCGATTTTCTTAATTGTTTAAGAGGGTCCGATACAAAGCCTCTGCAGTCCACAAATAATACTACTGAAGAATAATCTCCACACAAGAATAATAGTACTCATTTTGTTTTGCTACTGAGACTAAGCATGTGTTTGGCATTATATATGGTGGATGGTAGTCAACTTAAGAAACGAACCTTTTCCCTTTTATGGTTTGTTTAACAAAAACACTGAGTATATAACTATTTTTATAACAGATTATAAAATGAGTTGAGAACAAGGTTTTCCTATGTTTCTCTTAGAGGCAAGTCCGGTGATATTAAGCAATTTTCTCTCATAACAGCATACTTGATGGACTGTGTTGTAGTGGAAATTATGTGGTGCATATATCTATAGGATATTCGGTTTCATATATAATTCATTATGTTTTCATTAGTGATCGCAGTATATATGCTAATCCTCTTTTTTACAGACCTGGTGAAAATTTCTGCGATATGCAATCGATTTTTCCTTCATGGTGTCACCACATGAATTTCAATTCATGTTTTCATAGAAATATATGAGTTTTTGCGTATCTATGTTTAGACCCAAAGTGCTTAAGTACATGTGAGAAATAATGGTGCATAAGTTCTGAAGGCAACTATGATGTTCGTGCAGTAGCTACATGTAAGTATTCCCATAACGACCCATTTTCTAACTATAGCGGAAAAAAATACAAATCTTTTAAATGGATTCTAATTATTTTCTTGCAGTTATTTAATTCAGTTACGATCGATGAACTTCCCACTTGCTCCAGTAATCAACTTCCCCCAATTGTCTTTCTTCATATAGTCCCAATGATGATTTTTCAAATCTTTGCATTTTCTTAGCCTATTCCGACTGTTATTTAATTTGTCTTTTTCTTTCTTATAGCAATATTCAAGTTTGTGTCGAATAACTATAATTAGTGTTATTGATACTCTTCGTGATTTTGATCCGTGCACACAGTCATGCCATTTGTGCACACACATTAGTGAGTAACATGGTATCACTAATTTATTTTTCATTAGATAGAATCCATTATTTCAATTCTTGAGAAGCTGATTAGTCTTATCTAGGTTCAGGGGCAAGACTAAGTTGTTTTATGCATGACCCGGAACTATAATCTTCAAACATTTATAGGTTACACAGAAATCTTACATTTCCCTTTTTCAGAATAGATATTTGTAAATATAAAACATCAATATCAGGAATCCAGCCTGCATATTATGTAAAATCAAGTCACAATATTGAGCCAAAGAATAGTAAATTTTCCCTCCATTTAATGACATTTAGAGGTTGGAGTCTCTAATAACATTGGATTGTAGCAACCTTTATTGTTGTTTCATTTAATATGTAGGATAAAAAAAATGGTTAGAGATGTTATTTAGATATCATGTTCCCACCAGCTTTACTAGACACGCATCGCGAGTAGATAAAGTTCAGTCTCTATTTATCTTTCTTGAAGTAGAAAATACGGACTTGCAACTATGTATTTGCATTCTCATATAATGGGATATATATATCAAAGTAAAGAATCACGCTTTCTTTTCTAATACCACTCAGATAATGGAAGAAAGGAGGGTATTCTCTAATTAATCATGACATGAGATTCAACAACGAGTGTCTTCCTCTACATGGATGGGATGATTTGTAATTGCGTAACACTGATCCATCTCTCGATGAAGTGTTAATGTAGATAGAGCGAGGCAAAAGATATAGAAGAAAATCTTGCGGTGCATTGTCGCTACATAATAAAGTCAATATTTCCAAATAGTCTTATTGTGGACGACTGAGTAGTTCAATTTTAGCATTACTTATATGTTTTAACTTAACAGTTCCTAATTTAAATCTTTGGTTTTGTCTCAAGTGCATGCGGGTATTGATTGTTAACAGATAATCCTTCAAAATACTAAATAATTGAGTAAGTGATTTAGCTTTCATTGATTTATGCAAGTGGTAAAAAACAATATGAGTTAATGAAATAGTTGACCCAGAGCAATCATTATGATACATTCTCAAATAAAAGTACTTCTCTATACATGTTACCAGTATTATAATGCCTTCTTCTTGCTTAATATTGGAATAATTATTTTCTAAATTCTAATACCGGCCTGGTGGTATGGAAAATACAAGCAACTCATTTCATTAACGGAAGATTACATATAGTGCCGAAACTGTGAATAATTAGACCGTGCAAATGCACGGGTTGGCGACTAGTATGATTAATGATGCTCTCTTAATGTTTCAATTCCTATTTTTATGTGAGCATCATTAAAATTATCATGCCTAACTAAAAGGCTTTAAAGAAAAATGCTTGTTGGGAGGCAACCCGATATTTATCCTTTCAATTTTTGTGTATTTACGTGATTAATGTTATTGTAATAATCATATTTTGTATCTTTTCTTTTAATAAAGTGCCAAGTTTAGCCTTTGTGATATTGCAAAGGCTTGTTGATTTGATTCTGTGCAGAAACAGAAACTGGTGCGTCCAGTGTTTGAATTTTCATTCTGTGCTGGAGCGTGCTAATTTTCTGAAATTTTTACACAGTGTTCCATTACAAATTGTCTGCGTTGTCCTAATTTTTCAGAATTTTTGGTGTTGCAGAAGTATGGTTTCAAAATTCATCTTTACGTACTGTTCTGTTTTTGATAGATTCTGTTTCGGTTTATTAGTTTGCTTGTTTTGGAGTTTCTATGGCTTATATTGGGGATATAAAATATGGAAATGATATAATACAGTAGACATCATTTGGGAATATTAATTAATCTTGTCTTGACAGTACATGAGTGAAAGATTTATTTTATTATACTAACCCATCTCACGAGTTTCGTTAAGTTTTGTGTGCATGAAGTTTTCAAGTTTTGGGTGACATGGAGATACGAGAAGAATAAGGAGCGGCAAGAGCCTAAGCTTGGGATGATACGCTCTCTCACACATAAGCCTCATTATATCTTCCTCAAAACAGCCACCATACCTACCTATTATGGCATTTACATAGCCATTCCGAGATATATTGCCATGCAACTTCCATTGTTACTATTCATCATATGACTTGAGTATTCATTTTTATTATGCTTTGCATGATCATATAGAGCTGACATGATATTTGTGGCAAAGCCACCGTTCATCATTATCATACATGTTACGCTATATCATTGCACATCCTGGTACACTGCCAGAGGCATTCATATTTAGTCATCGTTTTCAGTTTATGAGTTGTAAGTAAAATAAAGTGTGATGATCATCATTATTAGAGTCTGTCCCTACCTGTGAGGATATGAATTGGAGGAGACTTATGATTCTTCGAAAAAGAGGGGATGAAGTCCGTGAGGCCAATTAAAAAAAAGAGAAAAAAAGAAAAAAAGAAAAGAAAAAAAGAGAGAGAGGGGACACACTACTATCCTTTTACCACACTTGTGCTTCAAAGTAGGACCATGTCCTTCATATAGTGAGTTTTCATATACTTCATGATTATGAGCTTCCTCAAATGCTCGAGGTCTTCATGAGCAAGCAAGTTGGATGCACACCCACTCAGTTGCATTTAGAGAGAACTTTTATACACTTATAGCTCCAGTGCATCCGTTGCATGGCAATCCCTATCTCCTCACATTGAAATTGATTGTAAGGCCTCTCCATTGCATAACGATCAAGCCTCGTTGATGTGAGACTTTTTTATATTTTTTGCCATCTCAAAATCCCCATCATCTTTCTCTCTGCCATCCAAAGTGCTAAGACCGTGGCTCACGCTCAAGTGTTGCGTGAGAATCAAAAAGTTGAAGCGAGAAAAGTATGATTTAATTGCTTGGCTTGGCACCTGGATTGGTTGATGAATTTTTATCTTTATACTAAGAAGACTGAGTTTGCCATGTTTATTATGATTAAGTGTTTGGGGAATCACACTCTTTAGCATTATTATTCTAAAAGGCAAAGACTATTCATTTGTGTGATTATTTATTGTTGTCTTTATGTCAAATTGATAGATTATTGCCTTGAATCATTTGGATCCTAAGTTCATACCATGAGTTACATCAATTGATCAAGATCATGCTAGGTAGCATTAAACATCAAAAATTATTTTGTTTATCATTTACCTACTCGAGGACGAGCAGAAATTAAGCTTGGGGATGCTGATACGTCTCAAACGTATCTATAATTTTTGATTGTTAAATGCTATTATATTATCATTCTTACATGCTTTGGCCATCATTTTATATCATGTTATATTATTTTTCTGGACTAACCTATTAATTTAGTGCCCAGTGCCAATTCCTGTTTTCTGCTTGTTTTTGGTTTTACAGAAAATCCATACCTACAGAAGTCCAAACACGATGAAACTTTTTGACTATTTATTTGGACTATAAGAAACACTAGAAGCTTCAGGGGAAGGCTAGAAGACCCATAGGGGCCCCACAAGGCAGGGGCGCGCCCTGGGGGGGCACCACCCTGGCTTATGGGCCCCCTATGGCTCCAAGCGACCTAATTCTTGCGCTATAAATTCCCTAAAATCCAGAAACCCTCGGAGCGAGACCCGAAACAATTTTATCACCGCCGCAAGCCTCTGTTCTGGAGCGATCTCATCTGGAGCCCTTTTTCGACACCCTGCCGGAGGAGGGAATCATTGGGGAGGCCATCTTCATCAACCTTGCTGCCTCCATGGTGATGCGTGAGTAGTCCATCCTCGGGGCTGAGGGTTTGTACCAGTAGCTATGTGCTTGATCTCTTTCTCATGTTCTTGATGGACACGATCTTGATGTACCCGTGAGCT
Organism: Elymus sibiricus; assembly: GCA_039707655.1. Classification (NCBI taxonomy): domain Eukaryota; kingdom Viridiplantae; phylum Streptophyta; class Magnoliopsida; order Poales; family Poaceae; genus Elymus; species Elymus sibiricus. Next base: position 463,889,149 of record CM077676.1, read on the forward strand.
TTATTAATACAGATGGATCATATGATGTTTTCCCCTCTATCCTTTTTGTTGTGAATTGAGTCTTGCTCTTTGAAGTTTCTTATGTTGGATTGAATACTTTGGATTTGAGATCACTTGATGTATGTCTTGCTTGTGGATACCCATGGTGACAATGGGGTAATCTATCGAGATCACATGATGTATGTTTTGGTAATTAACTTGTTGGTTCCCGTGGTGACATTGGGGTAATCTAGGCATAAAGGTTGATACACGTTTTCTTCCTACTTTCTCTGATAGAATAGAAACTTTGGAGTGATTCTTTGCTGCACGTTGAGGGATTATTATGTGATTCAATTATGTTAATGATGTTGAGAGATTGCACTAGTGAACGTATGAACTCTAGGCCTTGTTTCCAAGCATTGAGACACCGTTTTCACACACTTTTGTTACTTGCTAACTTGCTGTTTTTAATTGTTCAGATTATAAAAAGCTATTTCTACCATCCATATTACACATCTATCATCACCTCTTCGCCGAACTAGTGCACCTATACAACTGACAATTGTATTGGGTGTGTTGGGGACACAAGAGATTACTTGTATTTGGTTGCAGGATTGTTTGAGAGAGAACCATCTTCATCCTACACCTCCCACGGATTGATAAACCTTAGGTCATCCACTTGAGGGAAATTTGCTGCTGTCCTACAAAACTTTGCGCTTGGAGGCCCAACAAAGTCTACAAGAATAAAGTTGCATAGTAGACATCACACGCCATGCTCAGAGGCGCTGCGTGAGAACCCAAGTGATGCAAGGCTTGCATCCAGCTTGGCGTTCCACGCCCTTGGGGCTTGCCAGAGACCGTATAGGGCCTTGTGTAGCCTATACACGCCCTGCTCGTGGTTCTCGGCAACGAATCCTAGTGGCTGGGGGATGTACACCTCCTCGTTGAGGTCGTCGTTGAGAAACGCCAATTTGACGTCCATGTGGTGCACCTCCCATCCTCATTGAGCAGCCACGGCAAGGATTAGTCGCACGGACTCGAGCCTTGCCACCGGAGCGAATACCTCCTCGAAGTCCACCCCCTCGCGCTACACGTACCCCATTGCGACGTGGTGCACCTTGTGCTTGACAATGGCGCCATGCTCATCCTTCTTCACCTTGAATACCCACTTGAGCCCTATGGCTCGATGCCCTGCAGGTAGCGTGGTGAGTGTCCAAGTGGCATTGTCATTGATCAACGATAGCTCGTCCAGCATCGCCCGGTGCCAGCACTCCTCTTGCTCAGCCTCCGCGAACGTGGTTGTCTCCTCGCCGGCCATCAGATACAGCACGTCCTCGTCGTCGTTGTCATTGTTCTCGGGCAGCTACGGTGCTGCCGCAGTCTTGCCGAGAAGATCCCCTAGGTGTCGGAACTTGTGTGGGGCGCCAACGTCGTCGTCGGCGTCGAACAGCTCCAACCTTGCGATTGGCGAGGTTGCGAACTGTCTCTCGAGAACCTCCTCGCTTGTCGGCGGGGTGCTCGGGGACGCTGTACCCGGGGATGGTGTTCTCGGGATCGCAGTTCCCGGGTCCACACCTCCCATGGTCGCTATTCCCAGGGACTTGCTTCTCGGGGTCGCGCTTCCCGGAGTTCTGAAGTACATCGGGGACTCCATCATGAAGGAGCTGCTTGCCGGGGCCTCCCTCGGTGCCTCCCAACTCCAGCGTGCGTCCTTGTCGAAGATGACGTTGCGGGAGATGTGTGCATGCTTCGCGACGGGGTCGTACATCTTTTACGCCTGCGAGCCCGTCTCATAGCCCATGAACACCATAGGGGTGCTCCTGTCGTCGAGCTTCTTCAGCTGTGGGCGCGTCGTCTTGACGTGTCTGACACAGTCAAAGGTGCGGAGGAAGCGTACGTCAGGCTTCCTCCCACACCACGCCTCGTAGGGCATCTTGCCGTCAACACTCCTTGTGAAGGAGCAGTTGAGGATGAAGACAGCCGTGAGCACAGCCTCCCCCCAATACGTGCTTGGCACCTGCTTTGCCTTGAGAATGCAGCGTGCCATCCCGAGCACCGTCTGGTTCCTCCGCTCGACAACGCCGTTCTGCTGCGGTGAGTAGGGGGGCGTGAGGTGACGCTGCACCCCTTTGTCGTCGCAGTGCTTGTAGAACGTGGCCGACGTGAATTCGCTGCCACGGTCTGTGCGCAGCACGCGCAGCTTGTGGCCGCACTTGAACTCTGTTGCCGCTGGCTGCTTGACGATGGCTCGCTCTGCCTCGTCCTTGGAGGTGAGGAGCAGCACCCACATGAACCTATTGTAGTCATCGACGAGCAGCAGGATGTAGCGATGCCCTCCTGGCGTTGCCGGGGTGATTGTGCCGCAGAGGTCCCCGTGAACCAGTTCCAGGGGTTTCTGCGCCTGGTAACGTGCCTTCTTGGGAAAGGGCAGACGCCTCTGCTTCCCGGCAAGACACGCATAGCACAGCTCGTCGGCATGCACGATGTGAGGCCGCCCGCGAACGAGATCGCCACGCGCCATCTTTCACAGCCTGTCGATGTGCTGGTGTCCTAGCCAGGCATGCCAACGCCAAGCGTCGGAGACATGACCCACGGCAAGCCACACAGGATGCACGGGTCGAAAGAAGAACTTGTAGAGGCAATTCGGTGAGCGGGTTACCTTGATGAGCAGCGTCCTCTGCTGATCGCGCACGATGAGCACACCGTGGTGGATGCCGATGTCGAACCAGCCCTCGTCGAGCTGTCCGACGCTTACGATGTTGCTCTTGAGCGCCGGGATGAAGTAGACGTCCGTGAATGCCCTGTGATCACCCCCTTTGTCGGCGAAGACGACGGTCCCGCGCCCGTGGATGTCCACCATGGAGCCATCCGCGAACCGTACCTTCCCGGTGATTGAGCGGTCCAGCTCCGCGAATGTGTCGACTGAACCAGTCATGTGGTTCGTGGCGCCAGTGTTGAGGGACCAACCCTCGCTGCGCTTCCCGCCTGCAAGCCTGGGTGAGATCACGGCTCTCTCCTTGATAAGGAAGATGAAACCGCACGCACATGTCGTTGTCGGGGAGCCATCTCCCGTCAACGTAGTAGACCCCGAACAGCCTGTTTTCGGGGTGTGGGTGACCTGAGTCATCGTGCGCTCCTGCACGGACTCGATGGTTGCCAGCATCATGGTTGGAGCATGGTCCACCAGATGCGCCGTTGCCGTGCCAACTTGCACGGGCTTGTCGGGTCCCGAGGTTGTCGGGGACACCGTTGCTAGGCCAAATTGGACGGGCTTGTCGGGTCCCGAGGTTGTCGGGGACGCCGTTGCCAGGCCAAATTGCACGGGCTTGTCGGGTCCCGAGGTTGTGGGGGACGCCGTTGCCGGGCCAAATTGCATGGGCTTGTCGGGTCCTGAGGTTGTCGGGGACGCCGTTGCTGGGCTAACTTGCACGGGCTTGACCATCATCGCAGGGGACATGGTTGCCGGGGTGTGGCTCCCCCACACCTGGGGCTTCATCGCCTCCCAGTCGACAGGCCCCGAGAACGCTGTTGTCGGGGGGTTGCCTATCATTGAAGGGATGGATGCCATGGACGGGCTCTGTGCCTCTTGCACGGACTGGGTGGCTGTCGGAGCCGTGGTCACGGGAGGCGCTGCGCCCTCCTGCATGATCTCGATGCTTGCCAGCATCATTGTCGGCCCACCGTCCACCTCTACCAGGGCGAGGTTTGCCGTTGCCACGGCTGCCTTGTCGGCAATCCTCTTGCGGAATTCGCGGGGCCAGTGAACCGGCATGCTGCAGTAGTGGCACTTGTTCCGGTCGTCACCGCTGTCGGAACTGCGCGCACGTCCGCTCTGCTACTGGGACTAGCCTTTGTTGCGCCCACGGTTGCCGCCGCCGCTCTGGGCGCGACCGCCGCCTCGGCCGTGAGCTCTGCTTCCCGTGGAGGTGCCTCCCCCACTGCCAGAAGAGCCGTCGCGGCCGCGCTGCTGAAGGCGCGCGTTCCACTGCTCCTCTGTGAGCAGTAGTTGGCCGCTAGTGTTGGAAATATGCCCTAGAGGCAGTAATAAAGTTCTTATTATCATTTTTCCTTGTTCATGATAAGTGTTTATTCTCCATGCTATAATTGTATTAACCGGAAACTCAAATACATGTGTGGATACATAAACAAACACCGTGTCCCTAGTGAGCCTCTACTTGACTAGCTCGTTGATTAAAGATGGTTAAGGTTTCCTAACCATACACATGAGTTGTCATTTAATAATGGGATCACATCATTAGGAGAATGATGTGATGGACAGACCCAATCGTAAGCTTAGCATTTGATCGTGTCACTTAGTTTAATGGCTACAGCTTCCTTAATGTCAAATGTCTGTTCCTTAGACCATGAGATCATGCCACTCCCTAATACCGGAAGAATACTTTGTGGGTACCAAACGTCACTTCGTAACTGGGTAATCATAAAGGTGTTCTTCAGGTATCTCGGAAAGTATTTGTTGGGTTGCATGGATCAAGACTGGGATTTGTCACTCCATGTGACGGAGAGATATCTCTGGGCCCTCTCTGTAATACGACATCCTAAGTAGCTTGCAAGCATGTGACTAATGTGTTTAGTCATGGGGATATTGTATTACAGAACGAGTAAAGAGAACTTGCCGGAAACGAGATTGAACTAGGTATGGTGATACCGACGATCGAATCTCGGGAAAGTAACATATCGCCAGACAAAGGGAATTGTATACGGGATTATCTGAATCCTCAACATTGTGGTTCAAACCGATAAAGATCTTCGTTGAATATCTGGGAGTCATTGTGGGCATCCTGGTCCCGCTATTGATTATTGATCGGAGAGGTGTCTCGGTCATGTCTGTATGTTCTCGAACCCGTAGGGTCACACACTTAACATTCGGTAATGCTAGGGTAGTAATGGGATATTCATGATGGTGGTACCAAAGTTTTGTTCGGAGTCTCGGATGGGATCCCGGATATCACAAGGAGCTTCGGAATGGTCCGGAGACAAAGAAAACATATATGGAAAGTATTTTCAGGGTTACCAGAAAAGTTTGGATTTTATCGGTATTGTACCGGAAGGTTCTTGTAGGATCGGGAGTATATCGACCAGAGGGGGGGTGAATGGGAGATTTAAAATTTCTTTCAAAACTTCAAATCTTTCAGTACAAAACAACGGAAGTAAACTACGAAATGGAACCCCGAAGCTTAACAAGGACAGGCACACGAAGATAAACGGACTAATACCTGAAAGACTATGCAAAACCTTCGAGGAAAGCAATGGTAATCTTTCTGGTATAGTGACAGAGGATTTTCACAATGATAATGGAAACACAGAATGGAAACAGAACTATCAGCATAGATAAACAATATGGACTGGGTAGTTCACGAAACAAAATGCAATCTATTGAGAGATGTTCATTAGGGCATAGCTCAGCTGAATAACGAAGTAGAACCAAAGTATCAATAGATGTGCATATAAGAAAACTATCTTAAGCACAACAAACTGGAAAACACTGAACAACATAGCCATGGCCCAGATAATAAACAGAGGAAGATAATGATCAAAGTTATCTATCGAATCACAAAGCACTGAAGATAAACTACTGAAGGAATTGCAGTAGAGAAGATATAACCAGTGGTGCTCGATGCCGACAGATGATTTGGTAGACCAGTTCACTCTTCTGCAAAAGAGCTACGTCTGGTTGGAGGGACTTGTGATTTAACACAGGAGATAAACTCTCTCCATCCTATTCTCCTTCAACGTGAAGTTGATCAGGCTTCTGTTGAATTCACTCGTGGTTAGATCCTTATCGGTGATCTCAAAAACCTTCGACAGACTTTGTCCTCGTGAACCACAATTACTCTTGGTCACTGAAGAACTTGACACCTAACCGTCTAGAGAGTTGGCAGCTCTCAAGATAATAAGGCGGAGCATACTAAACTTAGATTCTAGTAATGCTGAACCACTATCTAATTCTTCGGCTCTAGGGTTTTCTCTCGGTGGATTTTAAACTCAAATCTTTCGGAGAGGGGTTGCTCAATTGTATCTGTAACTCAATCAAAGCATCCGGAGCATCCCTCGAACAACGAAGGAGCGGGGTGGCTATTTATAGCCGCGGCCTTCCTGAGGGGGAAAAGACCATTTTGGACATGGCGCCTAACCAATGACCAACCGACACGTTGCCAACGGTCGGATTTTTGAGCACAACTTTACTTTACTTGAGAAACAAGTAAAGCTGACTCCTCGGTCAGAAAGATATCTCTCGCAGCCCAGAAGAACATTGTCTCTGGCTGGCAAGTAAACTTTCGGAGCACAAAGAGATTTCTCTCAGTCTCACAGAGGTTTTTAGTTCAGCATCAGAGAAACATAAGTTTCGAACACTCTACCCCTCTTGGTAGTACGGTGGTCCTATGACTCAAGAAAGGGGAAAATGAACTACGAAAGAAAATACTACGTCTTCTCTTCGTCTTCATTCTTCTCGGCTGCAGTCATTCTTCTTCGAACACACCGAAACAAAATTGCTTCACTTCAACAATATTTTCGGGGGTCAATTACTTCACGCAATCTTCTCGGTATAGGTTCATTCCGAAACATATCTAACTCTTCTCTGCAACGCAGATTATCTTCGGTGAAGTTCTTCGAACTTCTCTTCAGGATATAGCATTCTTCTCGATACGTCAAGGACTATTTCTCACTGTGTGCACTAGCAAACAAGTCAGTCCCATACTCTTTTTGACAACAATCTCCAAAACCCAAGGGGGCAAGTAATTGCACCAACAATCTCCCCCTTTTTGGACGATTGTTGACAAAATAGAGACATCGAAGAGTAGATGGAAGGGTTAACCGATAACATGCGGAAAGTAGCGATGATGTCAATCGAAGATAAAGATAGCTCCCCCTAAATGTATGCAGGTACTGAAGAGTTTGATATCTGATATCCTACAAAATTGGTGTAAGCACAGAGGGATATTTATCGACGATGACACGAGTTGCATTGACAAAGAATTTCTTTGTACGGATTAGTTCAATGCACTCGGTGAACTTTTTGATGAAAGAATTTCCTGCAAAACAAGACTTTGAAATGATTTGTCACAGGAATTCACTGAAAGTTTTATCACAGTTCACACAGAATTTCAGAATGACTTCTGAAATAATTTCTCCTACAGAGTAATTTATCGAGAAATATCACAGCAGGAAGAGGAAAGCTTTCTAACTTCTCCTGCAAAATAGATTATCGTAAGAATCAGAGCAAAGGAGAAATTTCAGACTAACTTCTGCAAGATAGATTTTCATGAGAAAACAGAGCAGAAGAAAAACTTCTGAAATTGTTTATCTGTGAAAAGGATTGTCATGATATATCAGAGCAGAACAAAATCAGAGCAGAAAAGAATTTTCAGAGTGACTCCTGCAAAATAAATTATCGTTAGATATCAAGACAGAAGAATAACTTCCGAAATTGTTTTTCCTGCAGAGACGATTTATCGAGATATATCAGAGCTGAATAGAAGAGTAACTTCTGAAATTATTTCTCCTGCTGAACAGATTTATCGAGATATATTAGAGCAGAAGATTATACAGATAAAGTTTCCTCCTGCAAAATAGATAAGATAACCGATAGCATTGTAGGCACCCACAAAAAAAAAACCGATAGCATTGTAGGGGGGGGGGTTATTAACGTTACATGCAGAGTTCATCAGTACCACATGCGGTACTATAAAGTTTCAATGACTCACTGAAATGTTTTGACTCGACAGAAAGCAAATGTTTCGAGAAAGCAAAAGTTTCGAGAAGGCAAAAACGAATGCAACTGGAAACCAACCCCGGCAAATAACCCGCACATCTATCTCTTGATGTACATCTCCCCCTTTTTGTCAACAAGTGGCAAAAAGGAACAAGAAGGACCCGAGGAACTACTCGTCCGAAGAATCAGCAGAGCTGGAGCTGTTTGGAGAAACAGAGCCAGCGCGCGCCGAGGCAGAAGACTTGGCAGTAGATCCTCCGGCTTTGGCTTCTGGAGCAGAGCGAGATGCTTCTTCTTCAGTGTCTTGGGCTTGTTCTTTAAATACTGGAGAGGTGGCTTCAGAGTCACTGGCAAGCACTTCGTCCGGCTCGAGAAATAGCAGGTCAGTCGAGGAAGATCTCTGAGGAAGCACTGGGGTAGTCCTTCGCTTGCGATCAGTCTCAAAAGCGTCGATGTAGTCATATTATTTCTTGATGCCTTTCTAGAGCTTGCTGGGTCCAAAGACAAATCTCATACAAGGTAGGATTTTCATCATGAGGAACTTCAACAACAGCTAGCTTAACTTTCGGTGCTTGGGCAGATGCCATTTCTTCAGTGGTCGCAGGTGCTTTGCCTTTCCCTTTTTCTTTGATGATCCGAAGAGTGTCACGGACTGGAGGGATGAAAACCTTCAGCTTGAACCGACATAGAAATCTCCCAGTGATTTGCTCAATAGCATATTGTATCCATGGCGCATATGGCTTCATAACTTGAGGATATTGAGCAGCATTTACCAAGTTGCAAAGAAATAAATCCTCAAGATCGAAATGGATGCCCATAGAAATAGCTTGAAGTGTGTTTCTGACTAGCCTTTCAATCTTTTCGGGTCTGTTAACCGGAGTGAGAGAATTGCACAAGATATGAAATAAAACCAAGTTCTCATAGGTCAAGTTCTTTGGGCTATGATCAGCAGGGCAAGGATCGCCAACTTTAGTTGAGTCCATCAACAAGTGAAGTTGTTCTTCAGAAACATCCCAGAAGTGCAGTCTGTGTTCTCGAGACTCATCAAATTCAAAACGAGGAAAATGAAGCATAGCCACGAACTGATCAGCACTGCAAGTGATTTTCTCTGTCTGAGTCACCCATTCAAAGATCCAGGTGGAGCAATCATCAGATTCCCCGAGATATAAAGAGTGGCATAGAATTGCAGAATTATTTCTCGGTTCCACCCATGGTTGAATCGAAGGAATCTCTTCAAGTGCAACTGATCCAGTGTATCAATAGTCTGGTGGAAACAGGGTAGCTCTTCAAGCTCAGCAAAGTCAAGAATCTTGTGCTCAAAGATGCAAGGCTTAAAGCAAAGAATTCGAGAGTAGTAAATGGCCTGTTCCATTGTCCAGAACCTTGACGACAAAGAAGTCCTTTCTTCTTTGTATGGGCTTTTCCCAAAGAATGCCAATTTAGATCTATGAATATTTTCATTGAAGGCTGGTCCGTTGGGTCCAGATCCTTCAGGAAACAGAGGAAATGTTTCTCGGGGATTCGGCAAAAACTTCTTCCAGATTGCCAGCCACACAAATATCATCAGGAGCAGCCTGACTTTCATCAATGGGTTTTGGAGGCGGCATCAACTTCTTCGATTTTCCTTTCTTTGATTGCTTTGAGGAGCTAGAAGGTCCATCACTTTTGCCAGTAGTATCTTGATCAGGAGCAGTTTTATCAACTTTTCCTTCCATTTTCTCGGCAGCTTTCTTAGATACATTTTCTTTCGGCTCTAGGGCCTTTTCTTCAGTTACTTTTTCGGCTGATGAAGGCACTGGGGCCTGTACAATAACTTCTTCCACAACAGGTGGGACAACTTGTTCTTGAGCCATCGGCTCATCTTCTTTCTTTTCTTCCTCTCCCGTGATAACATCTTCGGGACGAGGAGGTGGGTCAGAGTCAACATCCATCCGAGCAACATCATCGGAGGATGGGACAGGGACTGAATCCTTTCGGGCAGCGCTAGACTCGCCCTCATTTTTCTCTTTCTCCTCCGCGCTAGGCTCGGAGGGCATGTCAGGTGCGTTCCTCAGTGGAGACGGAACGGCTTTCTCAACCACTATTTCTTCATCGATTTTCTCTTCGGGAGCAGACTGCTCCGGTGGTGCTTCTTTCTCGACATGTGTCTCATGAGCGACAGTGATGACCTCAGCTTTTCCTTCATGGGCGCTGGGCCCAGGGATGAGAACTTCATCAGAACCAGCAAACTGCTGTGCTTCTGCAGGTGGAGGAGGTGGAGCTTGTGATATGGGCGCACTTTATTTCAGAGGAATTTCTTCGGTGGCAACAGTCATTAGACGGCGGTCAGTGTTTTCTTTCGGCTTTCTAGCCTGAGCCCTGGTCTTTTGACGTTTTTCCTCAGCAGCTCTCCGTTTGTCAGCATTTGCCTTGTTGTGAATTTCTTCAGTTCTTCTATCACATAACTGAGAAACTTACATGGTCAAACGGTTATGCCATTCCAGCTTCTTCCTGATAGTGCTAATAGCCTTGGTAATCGTCACAGTTTCTTTATCGAGACCCTTGGCCGCAAACTCAGTTTTGGCTTCTCTGCGCATCTTTTCCAGAGAATGCTTGTCTTTCTGAGCTACAGTGAGCTCTTTGGTAATTTCTTTCAGCTCAGAAAAGAACTTCTTCGTCAGTTCTTTGACATCAGATGGTAGCTCCAAGCTATCAAGATCTTCTGTCTGTGTATCATACGCAGCACTATCAATGAGATCTATGAAGAGCATGTGATCATATACAGGGGGGCTCTTCAATAGTTATAGGAACACTTGTCTTCGCCTTCTTGGCGGAACTCTCGACTTCTTCAGCTGATGGTTTCTTTCTCTTGGCGGGGGTCTTGCTCAACATCTTCGGTACAGCAGTCACCGAAGGAATATCACCAGTTTTCTCCATAGCATGCCTGGGAGATCTTCTTGGGGACAGAACAGTCTTTGGAGACAAAGTGCTCTTGGTGGGATTGTCGAGGATTGCTTTCTGGTCATACTGAATTTCTTCAGTATTCTTTTTCGGCGAATTTTCTTCGGGATTTTCTTCATCAGAGTCAGAAGAGTACCCATTATCATCCGAGGGATTTGCAGCTTTCTTGGATCTCTTTACAAGAGCTTTCCTTCGAGGCTTTACAGCTGTGGAGGAAGCAGCAGTGTTCTTCTTCGAGCGACTTGCCTGTGATGCAGAGGCACGCTCCTTCTTTTGCTCAACATCCTGCTGAGTGAGGGTAACATTTTCAGCTTCTACTTTATCGGCCATAGCCGCTTTCCTTTCTTTCTTGGCCTTAGCCTTGGCCCTTCTTTCCATTTCCTTGGGGTAATCTGATGGTGTCTTGATGGAGCTGGAGTGGGCATTTCGGGGCTGTGGAGGCCTTACTCTTTCATCTCCGGCCCTAATGCATCCTTCAGCAATACATTCATTCCATGGAGGATGGAAAGCAAATAGCATTGCATATTTTTCTTGAACTTTTTCATAGTTGAACCACTTCTTCGCCCATTTACGCTTTATCTTCTGAAGCCTGATATTTCTTTCATTCAGCGTTTCTCCTTCTGGAGGCGTCTTGTATGGCTCAGGGTCAGACATTTCTGCAGTGGTGTTTGGTTCACGACCACGACCACCTTTCTTTCGTTGGTCTTCAGAACCGATGCCTGGATCCTCAGAAGCAAGCACTTCTTCTTCTTCGGCCGGATGTGCAACCCTTTCAGGAATTTCTTCAGACATCTATACAGATTTTTCTTCGACCTTTTTCTTCGGAGCCTTAGGCGGCTTCGAGGGCTTTGCGGTGCCCCTCATTTTTCTCTTGCCTTGGCCTATGTCAGGAGAGATCTGAGGCAGTTGCTCTTCATGATCTTTATCGGACTCTGTGTGCTCTCCAGAACGAGAAGCCATGAACACCTGTGAATAGATTTAAGGTACGAGGGAAAATAGACAGGGTTACGAGTATGCACAGAATGATTTGAATCGATGAAAAACAAAATTTTCAGAAAGATTTTGACCAGTGAATCGAGACTTATATCATTCCAAGACATCTTCAATAGATATGGCGCAAGCAAATTTGCGAGAAATTTGCTAGAGGAAGATCTAACTAATCTTCGATGAGAATAAGTATTCGAATCTAGATCTGAGCATACTTAGCGCGAGGAAGAACTACAAACCGCGCTCAGTAAATCTTACAGATTCTTAAAGATCTACCGCGGTAGAAATAGCAAAAAGAAATCGCACCGGACGAACACGCCATATGAACTGGCAGAAGAATAGCGCGTTCAAATCTCAGTACCCTAACTTGGTGACTGAGATTTAACTACGGCAACACAGCGAGGAAGATTACCATGTCGACGAGGATCAAATGCGGCGAGGTTCTACCGGAGTTTCACGGCGGACCGGCTCGTCGGATCTGCTTCAAGCGCGAGCTCGGAAGGGTTTGAGGGAGATGCGGAGTCGAAAGAAATGAGCGAGATGTAGAACCAACTGAGGAAGACGAAGGGGGTATATATAGGGAAGGATTTGCAACCACCCGCGAGATCGACGGTTCACAGTAACTTGACTCTCCGCATTCAACGCACACGATCGAGATGGTGGAGATCGTGGGCACGTGGCAGCAATTTACTACGGTTTCTCCGGACTCGGGCGGGAGACCCGAATTTTGGAGGGCTTTCGCCAAATTAGATAAGATTTCGAGATGCAATTTTCTCGTGACCAAGGACGTCAGAGACAAATGCATTTCCGATGAAATTGCATACTCATAACTAGAAGCATAGATTTGGACAAGAAGAAATAGAGAGGGAAAAAGGGTCCGAAACAAATTCACTCAGTCAAATGATGAAAAATAACACAAATAGCAATGAGTGAGTTGTTCTTCGGACGGAACTCCAAATCATGTCAAATAGGTAATCTCAAAAACCAGTTAAAAATGGGGCAATAGAAACCACGAAAGCCAGACAACTCAGAAAGATAACGGAGGATAAATGAAAGACTGACAAGGGATGTCGTGGTATTCTCACGGCAGATGCCATAAGATGGCTAAAGAGGTGGGGTTACAGGAGGACGCCGGTGGGTTTCGGAGGCGAGGTTGGCACGCGCAAGTGCGGGACACAAGACGTACCCAGGTTCGGGGCCCTCCGGAGAGGTAACACCCCTAGTCATGCCGAATGGAGTATGGAAAGCACAAGGGCTACAACGGTGCTCCTGGAGCCGTTTGGGAGGAGGAGGGAGAAGGAGCTAGCTTTCCCTCGGCCTCTCCTGTGAGTGCTTGCGTGTGTGTGTGTGTGATCAGGCGTTTCGACCCCCTGCATGGAGGGCGCCTGGGGGGTCTTATTGCTCGACCCCCCAGGGTACAATGGTAAGATTACATGGGCACGGGGCCCTGGTGTCATCGTCTAGGAGCCGGCGGTGGGGGCCGCCGGGTCGCCGGGTCCGCCGGGTGCGCCGGGTTCGCCGGTGCGCCGGGTCCGCCGGGTGCGTCGGGTCCGCCGGGCACGGGTTCGGTCGGCAGCGCGGCACTGTGGCAGGTCTTGTCATTCGTCATAGGACGGTCGGCGCCGCCTAGCAACAGGGTTGTGCCGCCCGGACACCGCCCGCCCCGGGCGGGGCACAGGGAGTGCTGTCGCCTCGCCCGCCGGTGCCGGTGTAAAGGAGGGGGCGCTGTTGCCTTACTTGTCTTATCGTGAGGATTCGCTCTCTAGAGGCCAGCCGGCCGACCGGGACGCCACGCCGAGCCGGCTCGCGTTGGGGAGCCGGCGCGCAGGCTAGCCTGAGGGGCTCGGCCTGCCCCGATGTTTTGAAAAGAAGGGGGATCCGGGCTCCGTTGCGTACCCGGGGGTCATCCCCCCGACAGTAGTCCCTGAAGCTATGAAGGTTCGCCGGGTTCAGGTACGGGGGACTTCGCAGCTTACCCCCCTGAGGAGTTGATTTGTTGATGAAGCGCGGGAGTCCGGCCGAGCGGCTTCGCCCGGCCCATGCCGGCAGCGCGGCAGCAGACGCCGGGAACACCCGCTGGGGGCCAGCTTCCGGGAGCCAGGTCGCGGCACCCCGGCCTGGGCGGGAAACAGAAACGTCCGCCAGATGAGTCTTGCTTTGCACGACGATTCGCGCCCGCCGCAGCTTGACAGGCCGCCACGTGCCGCCCTGCGGCGGGCGAGGCCTGCCAGCCCACGCGCGCGACGGGACGTGACTGCGGACCGGGCCTGCCACGACGCGCCCTCGGCCCGCGCGCGAGGGATTTACTGTGGCGACCTTTGGCGATTGCGCTTCCCCGCACAGTTAATGTGTGTGGGGAACGTGCGCGCACAGTGCGGGGGAGTGGGAATCATGGGCGCAAACGATCCCACTCCCCCACGATCTCTTGTGGTTATAAAGGAGGCAAGGGGAGAGTGCGACGGAAACGCTTCCGCACGCACCCCCGCCCCTCGCTGCTCCTCTGCCTCTGCTTCGTCTCCGCCATGCTCGAGCAAAGTGCTGTCGCCGCGTGCTCTCGCGTCAGCCGTCGCGCACCGCCACCAAAGGACCGCGTCTCTCCCTCCCTTCTCCTCTCTTCACCGCCGCGTCTCCACGCCCGTAGAGCCCTCCAATGGTGCTGCCCAAAGGTTCTTGGGAGGGCTCGATTACGACCGAGGAGGACATCCGCTACCTACGCCGCACGAAGCGGCTGCCGCCGGCGGAGGCGCTGCTCGCGCGCGCGCTCGGCTCGGAGAGGGTGCCGCAGCCGCGGGAGGGCGAGCACAACGTCTTCTTCTCACATTCGAGCGCGGGTTCGGCCTCCCTGCAAGCCTCTTCTTCCGCGCTTGGCTCGACTTCTTCGGGCTGCAGCCGCATCACCTCGGCGCCAACGCTGTGCTGCAGGTTGCCGGCTTCACCACGCTCTGCGAAGGCTATCTCGGCATGCTGCCGACTGTGGAGCTGTGGGCGAAGATGTTCTTCCTTAAGCAGCAGGGGGCGTCAGCCGGCGTCATGTCCGACTGCGGCGCAGCGGTGGTTACCGGCTGAGTGAACGGGCCGTTTCCCAAGCTACCGCTTGAGGACTCGGCCAAGAAGTGGCAGATGACGTTCTTCTACATCCGGAACGCCGACCCGGCAGTGGACGTCATCAACCTTCCGCCCTTCGTCAACGCGCCGCCGCTCGAGAAGCCGAACTGGGGCTATTGCCCCAAGAAGCCGCCGCAGGAGATGGTGAACATCTGCCGCCGGGTCGGGGAGATGACGGACCGCGAGGGGCTGAAGCCGGTCAATCTCATCGCGGCCTTCATCGCCCGCCGGTGCTGCCGCTGCAGCGCCGGGCACACCGGATCTGCGACATGAGCGGCCGGCACGACCCGACCCGGATGTCGACCAAGGAGCTGACGCCTGCCGGGATCACCCAGCGGGTGAACTACATCTCCAAGGTCGGGCTGAAGGAGGAGGGGTGGAGCTTCGGGAAGGAGCCCTATCACCGAGAGAACCCGGCGCCGGCGGTGAGTCCCTGGTCTTTATTCTTTGCTGCTTCAACGCTATTCTTGTGTCCTGATGTGACGGGAGGGCCGCAGCTATTCGCCAGCCAGCAGAACCACGACGGGCCGAATCCCCCGTTTCTGCTGGCCGACCTACCCGACTCAGACGTGGAGGACCCCGGCGCCGAGGCGGAGGAGGGGGCGGTCGAGGCGCGCCTGGCCGACGCCGCAGCCGGCGGGTCGCGGCATGCGGGTAAGTCTCCGTCCTCCGAACTCCTGCGCGACTGGCCAGACGACGACGAAGAGGGCCTGACCGGTGCCCACCGTGCAGCGCCTTCGGCTGGGGAGGACGCCAGCGTCGACCCACCAAGACGGCTGCGGAAGGCGGCCGGTGCCGGACTGGCCCGCGCGGCGGCGTCTGTCAGCCGGCAGCATGGGAAGGAGGCGGTCGAGGTGAGGCCGGCCGCGAAGCGCCCGGCGGCGGGGCCGGCGCGCGAGAGGGCCGTCGTCAAGAAGAAGCGTCGGCTCGCCCCGTCCGTGGGCCCGAGGCGGGAGGTCCCGACGGTTATTGGGTAAGTGTCTCTTGTCTTATTTCTGATTTCTTGCTTGGTGAATCAGTGGGGGCGCGCCAGCGCACCCACTGGGTGTAGCCCCCGAGGTTCGGCCGGGCTGCGACGCAGCCGGGTCGAATCTTATAGCTTGTCCTTCTCTTGCTTATGCCTTCGCCGTGACAAATCTGCCGTGTACAGGTCGGCTCTTGACTTGGCGGTGGCGGCGCCAGAGGCCGCGGCGGGCGAGGCCGTCTGGAGGAAGACCCGAAGCAGCGCCATCGACCGCGAGCCGGGCCGGACCGCGGAGGAGGACCTCGAGGCCCGCCAGTCCGGCCAAGATCTTGACGTGCTGACACGCACCGCCTGGCGGGATCGGGCGGAGGCCGCGAAAGAGATGGCGGAGGCCGAGAGAGAGAGGGCGGAGGCCTCGGCCCGAGCATGGAAGAGGGCCTCCGCTAAGCGAGCCCGGACCGCCGAGGACCCGGCCTGGCCGGAAATGGAGAGGGGGCTGACGCCGGGCGCCACCATAATCGGTCCGTAGCCGGAAGGGGAGGGCGAGCCGGTGGAGCGGACGGGGCCGGCCGACGGCGAGTCAGACGTCGATGAGAATATCGTCGTGGACACGCCGCCCCGAACCGACCCGGCGGGAGGAGGCGAGGGCGGCGGAGAGGGGCGCGAGGCGGACTCCGCGCCATCCGGCCAAGCACAGCAGACGCCGGCCCGGGAGGCCGCGACCGGGGATGCCGGCGCCCTGGTGGTCGTGCCGCCCCAAACTGCCGCGAACTCCGAGCGGCCGGGTGGAAGCGGATCCGGCGCCGGGGCCGCGATCCAGCAGCCATGGGCGAGCTCCGGCAAAGTTGTGGTCGGGCCGCGAACCCGGGAGGACGACGCGGCGGATGCCTTGCGCTCGCAGCTTCGTGTTCGGAGCGAGCGCCTGCAGGCCTTCGTCCGGGAGGAGCAGGAATGGGCGCGGCAGCTGAACCAGGCGATCGTGGTGAGTTTTTTCTTCTACGCTTTTCTTGGTTGTTGAATCAGTGGGGGCGCGCCAGCGCACCCACTGGGTGTAGCCCCCGAGGTTCGGCCGGGCTGCGGAGCAGCCGGGTCGAATCTTATAGCTTGTCTTCTGCATTCTTCTGATCTTTTGTCTGCGCGCAATATCTGTACGACCTCCGGGCCAACGCGTTCAACCGGCTCCGGGAGCGGTATCGCGAGGCCAAAACCCAGCTTGCCGCCAAGGAAGAGGAGCTGTGCCGGGTCCAAGGTACGTTTTGCATGCCTTCAGTGGGGGCGCGCCAGCGCACCCACTGGGTGTAGCCCCCGAGATTCAGGCCGGACTGCGGAGCAGCCGGGTCGAATCTTAGAGCTTTGTCTTTTTCTTCTAATCTTTGCTTCCGGCATCTGATCGGGAACCCTGACGCGCAGCCGACGCGGCCGAGGTGCCGGGCCTCCGAGGCCGGCTTGCCGAAACTGGCGAGCAGCGTGATCGCGCCGTCGCCGACCGAGACCGGCTCCAGGCGGAGGTGGACCGGCTGGTGGCCGAGAAGGCCAAGGCGGAGGACGCCCACCAGGCGAAACTGGGCCGGCTGGCGGAGGAGCAAGGCAAGGCGGCCAAGGAGCTGGCGGACGCCGGCAGGAGGATCGCCCAGCTCGAGAAGGATCTCGAGGCCCAGGCTCACGCGTCGGCCATTTGAGAGAACGGAATGCTGG
Source organism: Elymus sibiricus (assembly GCA_039707655.1). Classification (NCBI taxonomy): domain Eukaryota; kingdom Viridiplantae; phylum Streptophyta; class Magnoliopsida; order Poales; family Poaceae; genus Elymus; species Elymus sibiricus. The sequence goes on from CM077676.1 coordinate 463,906,551, forward strand.
GCGAGGCGCAGCATCTCGACGAGACCTTTGCCTGTAAGTGCTGTCTTTTCTTTGGTCCAGCTGGCGTAGCCGGCAAGTTGCTTTCTTTGACTGATTTGTTTCCTTCGTTTGCCAGGAGTCTTCCCGAAGACGCAGGAGGCGGCCGATGCGGCTGTGTATACCCACCGGGCCGACCTACGCGCGACAGGGGCGGAGATCGACGTTTACGCCGCCTGGAGCCTCTCGGAGAACGTCCTTGCCTGCGAGGCCCGTCTTCGAGCCGTGGAGGGGCACATGCACCGCCTGTTCGAGGCCGGGGTGGGCATGGCGAGCAGCCTCTGGCCGAGTGCGGTGGTGCCGAACAGCGTCACACGGCTTACGCGGTGGCTGGAGGCCGGGGTGGAACGACTCGGCGCGTGGAGGGCCTCCGCGGCCCACGCTGGAGCGGAGATGGCGCTGCGTTTCGTCGTGTCATGGTATCCGGGCGTGGACCTCGACCGCTTGGCGGCGCAGCAGGCCGGCGCGGAAGGGGACTTGGCGGCGCGGGCGCAGCGGATCGCCGGGCGGGCCAGCTACCTGGCCTCGTTCGCCCCACACGACGAGTTCGTCCTGGAGCGGACGGAAGACGGCGAGGAGCTCCCCGCCGACGAGTTCGGCTTGCTGCTGAACGACCCGGACGGCAGCTCGGCCGAGACGGGGGCCTACGCCGATGACGAGGCCGACCCGGACGACGACGCCACGACCGAGAGGCCGGAGAGCACCGGGCCCGACCCGGCGGCCGCGTCCACCTCGGCTGAGCCGACGCCGGCCGGAGACGACGCGGGTGCTGCTTAGGATTGCTTTTTTCCGTTTTATCCTTCCTGTACTCAAACTTTGTTAGGTAGCAGGTCCACCCACTGGGGGTGTAGTTCCATGTAATGAACTTGTGGCCGAAGGCCCATGCTGTATATAAATTTTGTGAGCGATTTCACTGTTTGCTGTTCGGCCTTGGGCCTTTTCTTGTTTGTCTTTTCTTCGAGCTTCCTTCCCGCTAGCCGGACAGCCGGGTTGCGGACTGTGGCTAGGACGGGGATTCGGCTTTGAGAGAGGATGCACAATACTTAGGCTTTTTTGGACGTTGAGCACGAGCGAAACACCCACTGGGCCGGTTAGCGGCAGGCGGCGAAGCCGCCTGGCGCGTAGCCGGTCGTGCGGCGAATTAGTCTGAGAGGTCGGGTTGCGCCGGATTGGCCGAGCCGGGCCCTCCTCCTTAGCCGTTCTCGCGTGACGATGCTTGCGGCCTTTAGCTCTTGCCGACCGGACAGCCGGGAGCCGGCAGTGGCTAGCGAAGAGAGGGCTTTGGCGGTTCATACGCTTCGGAATGGACTTAAGGAAAAAATGGCGAAGCGCGGTCTAGCGGGCTAGCCCCCGAGCCGGCGGCGTCGACTCGGCGGGAGAATCAAAAAACGGAGAGGTGCATAGACACAGAGTTAAGCGGAAAAGGAAGCCCCCGAGCCCCCGAGCCGGCTGGGCCGACTCGGCGGGAGAAACGAAAACGGGGGGGTTTTCTGCTTTCATTAAATCCAAAAGGTGGTGATACATACATGCATGAGTTTAACTGTAAAACGGACGGAGGAGCTCCGCGTTCCAAGGCCGGCTGGACTCCTCGCCGGCTGTGTCTCGCTTGCGCTTGTTCGGCTTCTGCGCGTCGATGAGGTAGTAGGCGTTCCGGTCGCAGAGAACCTTGCTGACGATGAAGGGGCCCTCCCAGGGGGAGGCCAGCTTGTGCTGGCCGGCTGTCCGCTGGACGAGCCGGAGCACGAGGTCGCCCTCACGGAATGCGAGGGGTTTGATCTTCTTGCTGTGGTAGTGGCGCAGGCCTTGTTGGTAGATGGCTGACCGGCTGAGGGCCAGGAGGCGCGCCTCCTCGAGCAGGTCGACGCCGTCTTCGCGTGCTTCTTTTGCCTCGGCTTCTGTGTACATGGTCACCCGGGGCGAGTCAAACTCGACGTCGGTTGGAATGATTGCTTCGGCTCCGTAGACGAGGAAGAATGGGGTGAACCCGGTGGAGCGGTTTGGTGTCGTCCGGAGACTCCAGAGGATGGCCGGCAGCTCGTCGAGCCAGCTGCCGGTTGAGCGCACAAGTGGCTCGACGAGTCGTGGCTTGATGCCGGCTAGGATGAGGCCGTTTGCCCGCTCGACCTGGCCGTTTGACTAGGGATGTGCGACGGAGGCCAAGTCCAGTCGGATGCCGGATGCAGAGCAGTAGTGGGCCAGCACACCTTTGGCGAAGTTGGTGCCGTTGTCCGTGATGATGCTGTGGGGAACGCCATAGCGAACCGTGATATCCTTGATGAACCGGACGGCCGTGGGCCCATCAAGCTTCTTGATCTGTCTTGCCTCGATCCACTTGGTGAACTTGTCGACGGCGACCAGGAGATGCGTCATGCCGCCTCGGGCGATCTTAAAGGGCCCCACCATGTCGAGCCCTGAGACGGCAAAGGGCCACGTGATCGGGATGGTTTGGAGGGCTGAGGCCGGCTGGTGGCTGCGCTTGCTGTAGCGTTGGCAGCCCACCCGTGGCGGAAAGCTTTGGCCACCAGGGATCTCGAGGCGGCGTGGTGCTCGCACTCGCCCTGGTGGATGTTGAGGAGGATCTCGATCCCTTTGGCCTGCTTGACGCAGCGCTGGAACACGCCCGTCGTGCTGCGTTTGACGAACTCGTGGTTGATGATGCTGTAGGCGGACGTGCGCCGCTGCACTTGCCGGGCTTCAGTCTCGTCGATGGGAAGGTCACCGTCTTCCAAGAAGGCGAGGATTGGCTGAGCCCAGGACGGCGCCGTCGCCACCGTGAGGACGGCCGCCGGGATGGGATCCGGGACGGCAGCCCCCAAGCCGCAGCCGGCAGTCCCCGAGCCGGAGCCAGCAGTCCCCGAGCTGGAGCTGGTAGTCCCCAAGCCGGAGCCAGCTATCCCCGAGTTAGAACCGGCAGCCCCCGAGCCAGAGACGGCAGTCCCCGAGCTTGGGCCGGGAACTCCAGGGTCGGGTGGGGGCGCGTTGGGATCATCCGGGACGAAGATTGATTCCGACTCGGGAGACGGCTTGATGGACGGCTTCCGCAGGTGCTCGAGGGAGATGCCGGACGGGATGGCTTGCCGGGTGGAGTCCACTTTGGCCAGGGCGTCAGCTGTTTCATTGTCCACGCGTGGGACCTGGAGGAACTCGAACCGTCGAACCCGCCGGAGAGTTGCTGGACCAAGAAGCGGTAGCTGGCCATGTTGGCGTCTTTGGCGTCCCAGTCGCCGGAAACTTGCTGCACCACCTGGTCCGAGTCGCCGTAGCAGAGGATGCGCCGGATGCCGATCTCCCTGGCCAGCCGGAGACCGTGCATGAGAGCTTCATACTCGGCGATGTTGTTGGAGGCGGCGAAGTGGATCTGCAGCACGTACCGCAGCCGGTCGTCCTTGGGGGAGGACAGCACAATGCCGGCTCCCAAGCCATTGCGCATCTTGGAGCCGTCGAACTGCATGCGCCAGTGAGTCGACTCGGGCGCCGGCGGCAGGCATTGGGTCTCGGTCCAGTCGACGAGGAAGTCGACCCGCGCTTGGGAATTGATGGTGGTGCGCGGTTCGTAGAGGATCGTGTGGCCGGCTAGCTCGATGGCCCACTTGGCCACCCGGCCAGAGGCATCCCGGCAGCCCATGATCTCGCCGATGGGGGCCGTGCTCACCACGTTAATGGTATGCTCCTGGAAGTACTGCCTCAGCTTCTTGGCGGCAAGGTACACGCCATAGCACATCTTCTGGTAGTGGGGGTAGTTCTGCTTGGAGGCGGAGAGCACCTCGCTCAGGAAATACACTGGTCGCTGGACCTCCTCAGGGAGCTCGACGACCAGCACTGTGCTGACCGTGCGGGAGGTGGCGGCGATGTACAGCAGGAGTGGCTCTTTCTCAGCCGGCGCGGCCAGGACGGGTGCGGTGAACAGCATGCGCTTGAGGTCGCGGAAAGCTTCGTCCGCTTGGTCACTCCACTCGAACGCCGTCGTCTACTTCATCAGCTGATACAGGGGCAGGGCCCTCTCCCCCAGCCGGCTGACGAACCGGCTGAGAGAGGCCAAGCAGCCGGTGAACTTCTGGACGTCACGCAGCCTGGTCGGCTTGCGCAAGCGCTCGACTGCCTTGATCTTCTCCGGGTTGGCTTCGATGCCACGCGCCGAGACGAGGAAGCCGAGGAGCTGGCCAGCCGGCACGCCGAAGACGCATTTTTTCGGGTTAAGCTTGATCCGGAACCGGCGCAGGTTGGCGAAGGTCTCCTTGAGGTCGGCCAGGAGCGTGAGGTGTTTCTTGGTCTTCACCACGATGTCGTCGACGTAGACGTGCACATTTCTGCCGAGTTGGGGCAGCAGGCATTTCTCCCACAGGACGTCAAGCCGGATCCGGCCGATCGGAGAGCAGGAGAGACCCGGCACGATGCCGTGGAACACCGTCCATGTCGGCTCGAGCTGTCGCGCCTCGATGCCGAGCTTGGTCATGGTGTCGCGGTACAGTATGTTGATGATGCTGCCGCCGTCGATCAGCACTCACGAAAATCGGCAGGTGCGCTTCTCGGAGACGAGGGTGGGGTCGAGCACAAGGGCGTAGCCACCCGGCGTGGGCATGACGGCCGCGTGGTCCTCCCGGGTCCAGCTCACTGGTCGGTCGGACCAGTGCATGTACTGGGGGACCGGAGGGACGATGGCGTTCACCTCGACCGCGTGCTTGCGCTTGGCGTGCTTGTCATCCCCCTCGCTGGTGAAGACGACGTAGGACGCGTCCGGGCGCGGGAAAGGATTGTCGGCAAGGGCGGCGGGTGGCGGTGGAGGCGGCGGGAGCGGCGGCTGCTGCGAGCCGGCTTCGGGTGGCGGGGGCGGAAGGTTGCCCTTCAATAGGCGCTGGGTGAAACTGCACTGCCGGAGCGTATGCGTCGACGGCTTCACGCCGCTGTGGTTCTTGCAAGGGGCATCGAGCATCTGTTCGAAGGACAGCTTGGGCTGCCAGGCGGCCTTGCCAGTGCGCGGGCGCTGGCTGCCGCCTTGTTTAGCCGGCTGCTCCCCTTCCACGGCGGCGACTTGCCGCTTGTCGTAGCGGGGCGGTTGCTGGTCGTTCCGGTGCTTGCCGTTGTTGTTGTTGTTGTTGTTGTCTTGCCGGCGCTGATTGTTGTCGCCAGCCGACTTGGGGGGAGCCGGCTGGGCTGGGAGGAGCTTGCCGTCTGCGTCGATCGTGATCTTCACATTCATCGTGGAGTTGGCCGTAGCGTACTTGTCCGCCACGGCCATGAGCTCCGCCAGTGTCTCCAGCTCGTCGCACACCAGCTGGTGCTTGACCAGAGTGCCGTCTAGGCACCCGTCGATGAAGTACTGGATGGCCTGGACCTCGTGGACCCCCTCGCAGGAGTTGCGGAGCTCCGTCCACCGCGTGAGGAAGTCGCGGAGAGGCTCGCCCTGCTTCGGGACGCACATGGAGAGCTGGCGAGGCTTGCCGGGACGCTTGTAGGTGCTGGTGAAGTTGCGAATGAACGCGTCTTCGAAATCCAGCCAGGAGTTCACACTGCCGGCTCGGAGGCTGTTAAGCCACGTCCGGGCCGAGCCGAGCAGCATGAGGGGGACGTATCGCACAGCCACGCGCCGTTTGCCACCGGCTATGCCGACAGCTGTGGTGTAGTCGGTCAGCCAGTCCTCCGGCTTGGTGGCGCCATTGTACTTTGGGGAGTCGCGGGGCAGCGAGAAGCCTTTGGGGAAGGGCTCCTCATGAATGCAGGGGCCGAAGCACGCCGGGCCGACAGAGCTTTCCTCCTCCAGGGCCATGGAGCGCGCCGGCCGGTCGATGCGGTGACAGGCGTCGCTTTCGTCGTAGGGCTCGCAGGGGCCGAGTCGGTCAGCCACGGGACCGCGGGGTCCGATCCGGTCCGCCACGGGACCGCGGGGCGCAGGGGCTTCCGGGGCCGGCTCGGGCCGCCGAGCCGGCCGTACGGGGGGCTCTGGCTGCTGCACCCGGCCGTCGCCGGCCGTCTCGCCAGCGTTGCCGTCTCCAGCGGTTGTGGTTGTGCCGGCTCCAACCGGACCGGTGCCGGCCAGAGCGGCTCGCGCTAGTGGCGTGCGAGGACGTCTGCCGCACGTCCTGGAGAGCCCTCTCCGGGTCTCCGGTTTTTCCTGAGGTGGAGGCGGACGGCTGGGCCGGGTCGAACCGCTGCTGCTGCTCGTTCGCCGTGGCGATGAGGTCGCGGATTCGCTGTTGCTGCTGCAGCAACTCCTCGCCCTCCAGGAATTCGAGATCCGCCATGGCTGCCTGCGCCGCGCGCATGTTCTTGACGGGGGTGTCGTAGACGGGCCGGCCCGCGCCTAGCGCACGGCCGATTGCGCCCCCACGGATCCGCACCTCCGCGACCCGGCTGGGCTCGGCGGCGGCCGGCGTGAAGCCGTGGGCGCTGTCGTACTCTCTCTGGGCGGACTCCAGCCGGCGCCGCGCCGCTGCGAGCTCCGTGGCCTCGACCAGCAGGTGCTGGCGGTCCTCGTTTAGCTTAGCCGCCGCAGCAGTCGTGTCGGCGTCGGGCGTGATGGGAGCTTGCAGACTCCGGATCGTCTCGCGGAGCGGGTCGGCCCGGCGTGGCGGAGCCGCAGCGGCGGCAGCGGCGGCCGCAGCAGCCTTCTCCTTGGCGCGCGGGGAGCCGGAGCTGGCGTCGATGGTCAGCACCTCTGCGCAGACGCAGAGAGCCACGACATCGTCGGAGACGGCGCTGCCGAGGGGGACGGGGGAGTCGGCGAAGTTGCGCACTTTGCTTGGGAACACGTCGGGGACGAGCGCGCCGAAAGGGACGATGAGGCAGCCCGCGGGGCAGGCGACGTCCGCGCTCGGCGCAGCGCCGCAGCCGGCCGGGTTGGCCGTGCGAGACGCGCGGACCAAACCGTGCATGATGCGCTCGCCGGAGCCGGTGAAGGGCCTCGTCCGGAACTTGACTCCGGCCGGCGCCGCGAGCAGCCCCACGGTGGGCGCCAACTCTCGTGGTATTCTCACGGCAGATGCCATAAGATGGCTAAAGAGGTGGGGTTATAGGAGGACGCCGGTGGGTTTCGGAGGCGAGGTTGGCACGCGCAAGTGCGGGACACAAGACGTACCAAGGTTCGGGGCCCTCCGGAGAGGTAACACCCCTAGTCCTGCCGAATGGAGTATGGAAAGCACAAGGGCTACAACGGTGCTCCTGGAGCCGTTTGGGAGGAGGAGGGAGAAGGAGCTAGCTTTCCCTCGGCCTCTCCTGTGAGTGCTTGCGTGTGTTTGTGTGTGATCAGGCGTTTCGGCCCCCTGCATGGAGGGCTCCTGGGGGGTCTTATAGCTCGACCCCCAGGGTACAATGGTAAGATTACATGGGCGCGGGGCCCTAGTGTCATCGTCTAGGAGCCGGCAGTGGGGGCCGCCGGGTTGCCGGGTCCGCCGGGTCCGCCAGGTGCGCCTGGTCCGCCGGGCATGGGTTCGGTCGGCAGCGTGGCACTGTGGCAGGTCTTGTCGTTCGTCATAGGGCGGTCGGCGCCGCCTAGCAACAGGGTTGCGCCGCCCGGACACCGCCCGCCCCGGGCGGGGGCACAGGGAATGCTGTCGCCTCGCCCACCGGGGCCGGTGTAAAGGAGGGGGCGCTGTTGCCTTACTTGTCTTATCGTGAGGATTCGCTTCTTAGTGGCCAGCCGGCATGGGCCAGCCGGCCGACCGGGTCGCCACGCCGAGCCGGCTCGCGCTGGAGAGCCGACGCACAAGCTAGCCGGACTAAGGGGCTCGGCCTGCCCCGATGTTTTGAAAAGAAGGGGGATCCGGGCTCCGTTGCCTAGCCGGGGGTCATCCCCCTGACAAGGGAGAAGATTGATTTCTTTCTGCACCAACAATTATGTCTCGAGGCATATAACCAAAAATGAATGGCCCAGAGACATATTTCCTGCAAGAGATCAGTTAGATTTCACCACCCACATTCTTGTGGGAGATTGATGCACCATTTGTTTTGAACTAGCAGGAACAGTTCTTCTTCGTGAAGCTCTGAAGCTTTTCATCTGTGAAGAGTTAGCATAGTCATAGGAATAAGCATTAAAATTGTTTCCAGAGATATGCACATAGTGATTTGAGGAAGTACGCATGTACTCCTTCTGTCGTTCATTCACTCCATTTTTCTTCGAGACGTGAGCAGTGCTTGAATGCGAAGAATATCGATTTCCTCGACGATAATTTCCCTGCAGGGTTAGATTGGTAGTAACAGGAAGTTTTTCAATGATGGATTTCTCAACCCATATTTGCTTCTTAGGTGAACCTGTCCTGCAGTTAGTGCCAATATACCGAGCGAAAACATAGCCATTATGTTGCTTGAACAGTTTGTAGCTAGAGTCAAGTGACTCATCATCGTTGAAAGGAATGGGACAGTCGTATCCCGATAATAATGCAGGTTCGAGAGTTTTGCTCTTGGCAAGGACCCAACCTGTCCTAGGGTATTGATCGGGGGTCCAGTATGTACCATCAGCATTGAGTTTTGTCTCGAAACCCAAACCTTCCTTTCTGGGGTTCTTGTGAAGAATTGACTTCTTGAGCACATCACAAAGGGTCTGGTGCCCTTTGAGGCTTTTGAGCATTCCAGTCTCAAGCAAATTCTTCAGCCTGAAATTTTCATCAGAAATAGCAACATATTCCTCGAAAGAGGTGTTAGTTTCAACATCAATAGTAGTTGCATTTCGTTCAGCGGCAGCCGATGTTTCGGCAGTTGAATCAGCATTGTTGCGTTCTAAGCATTTTAAACAAGGGGGCACAAATTTATCAGGAAGAGTTTCAGTTTGCTCGGCGAAGAGAGAAGTATTTTCCTTTTTAAAATCATCATAGGATTCCTTCAGTGATTCGAGTTCATGATTCCTTTTCAGGTAATCATTCGACAACTTCTTGTAACCAACTGAGATAGAATCATGACATATGGATAAATCCTCAAATGTTGATGAAAGAGCAGTATGCTCTTCTGCCAACATATGATTTTTCTTCATCTATTTGACCAACAAACCTTCAGTTTTCCTGACAGTTTTCTCAAGATGATCAATAACTTTTTGTTGAGCACCAGCCATTTTGACAAGTTTAGCAAAAGTAATGCTTTCAGTGGAGAAATCATCTTCATCGAAGGATTTTTGATGTTTTGGTGATACCTGATTTCTTGAAGCTTTTGCCATGAAGCAGAATGCCTGTGCCTCGTCATCGCTTGAGTCGCTATCGAAATAAATCAATGTCGTTGAAGAGGCATGAGTGACAAGGGCATGACCTCATCCTTGTTCAGTACTGAGCTCATTTTCATCATCGGATTCAGACTCAGATATTTCTTCTTCGGAGTCCATTGTCATTCCAGCATATGCACCAGCCAGTTTAGAGATCCTCTTCATGTTGGACTCAATTTCAGCGATAGGATTTGTGTCAGTGACTAGTCTCATTGAAGAAGATGTAGAGGCCGAGTCATTCTTCTTTGTGAGCTTAGTGTGACGATCTGCACGCTTGAATCCAGTACACTTAAGCGCATTCCAACTTTTGCTTGGCTTGACATCCATTTCCCATGCTGGACAATCAGAGATGTAGTGACCGAAGCTTTTGCATTTGTAGCATGATATTTCAAGAGAAGGAAATACTGGTGAATCATCCTCTGGAGATCTTAAGCATAAGTTTCGTCTTCTGAGGGAATTGAGACGTTCTTGGATCATTTCCAGATCTCTTGTGATGGTGTGCTGATTCTCATATTCTTCTTCATTAGAGCTACCATAATCTGATAAGATTTCGCCTTCCTCTTCTAAAGAAGAATCGGCTTGACCTCTTTCTTTCTCCAGTTGTTCTTCGTGAACAGTCAGCAGCTCCATAACTTCAGCTAAGCGAAGATTTTCATAGTCAGATCTTTCTTTGATGGTGGCAACCACAGAGTCGAAGGAATCATCAAGTGATTTGAGTAGTTTTTTCACAGCATCATGATCAGAAATATCTTCGCCACCCTTTTGACACAATCGTTCAATGATGTTGCTTAGTCGATCAGTGAGTTCCATGACACTTTCCTTTCGAAGACACCGAAAGTGGGTGAACATGGCTCGAAGCATATCGACCTAAGCATCTCTTCGTGCCTGATTTTCTTCATGAACATTTTCGAGAGCATCCCAGTTGGTGTGAACATGGCTCGAAGCATATCGACCTAAGCTGTTTTGAGTCTGCTGAACCGAATGAAAACATTTTTGCACATATAACAGCAGATGATATCTCTTACTTGTGCATTCAGTTGAATGTTTCTTTCGTCAGTTGGTGTGAGGGATTCGGGAGATTGTATAGTGTAGCCATTTTCAACAATCTGCCACAATTCTTCGTTGACAGCATTCAGACGAATCATCATCTTCTGTTTCCAGAACAGATAGTCATTTCCATCGAAGATAGGAAGTCTTTCAGAGTGCCCATGGTGTCCTGCAAGCGACATACTCAAAAGTCCAAGGTGGTTAGACCTTTAATAAGCAGAGACAAGGAGACCTTGCTCTGATTCCAATTGTAGGATCGGGAGTATATCGACCAGAGGGGGGGTGAATGGGAGATTTAAAATTTCTTTCGAAACTTCAAATCTTTCAGTACAAAACAGCAGAAGTAAACTACGAAATGGAACACTGAAGCTTAACAAGGACAGGCACACGAAGATAAATAGACTAATACCTAAAAGACTATGCAAAACCTTCGAGGAAAGCAATGGTAATCTTTCTGGTATAGTGACAGAGGATTTTCACGATGATAATGGAAACACAGAATGGAAACCGAACTATCAGCATAGATAAACAATAAGGACTGGGCAGTTCACGAAACAAAATGCAATCTATTGAGAGATGTTCATCAGGGCATAGCTCAGCTGAATAAGGAAGTAGCACCAGAGTATCAATAGACGTGCATATAAGCAAACTATCTTAAGCACAACAAACTAGAAAACACTGAACAACATAGCCATGGCACAGATAATAAACAGAGGAAGATAATGATCAAAGTTATCTATCGAATCACAAAGCACTGAAGATAAACTACTGAAGGAATTGCAGTAGAGAAGATATAACCAGTGGTGCTCAATGGCGACAGATGATTTGGTAGACCAGTTCACTCTTCTGCAAAAGAGCTATGTCTGGTTGGACGGACTTGTGATTTAACACAGGAGATAAACTCTCTCCATCCTATTCTCCTTCAACGTGAAGTTGATCAGGCTTCTATTGAATTCACTCGTTGTTAGATCCTTATCGGCGATCTCCAAAACCTTCGACAGACTTTGTCCTTGTGAACCACAATTACTCTTGGTCACTGAAGAACTTGACACCTAACCGTCTAGAGAGTTGCAGCTCTCAAGATAATAAGGTGGAGCGTACTAAACTTAGATTCTAGTGATGCTAAACCACTATCTAATTCTTCGGCTCTGGGGTTTTCTCTCGGTGGATTTTAAACTCAAATCTTTCGGAGAGGGGTTGCTTAATTGTATCTGTAACACAATCAAAGCATCCGGAGCATCCCTCGAACAACGAAGGAGCGGGGTGGCAATTTATAGCCGTGGCCTTCCCGAGGGGGAAAAGACCATTTTGGACATGGCGCCTAACCAATGACCAACCGACACGTTGTCAACAGTCGGATTTTCGAGCACAATGCAACTTTACTTGAGGAACAATTAAAGCTGACTCCTCGGTCCGAAAGATATCTCTCGGAGCCCAGAAGAACAACGCCTCTAGCTGGCAAGTAAACTTTCGGAGCACAAAGAGATTTCTCTCAGTCTCACATAGGTTTTTAGTTCAGCATCAGAAAAACATAAGTTTCGAACACTCTACCCCTCTTGGTAGTACGGTGGTCCTATGACTCAAGAAAGGGGAAAATGAACTACGAAAGAAAATACTACGTCTTCTCTTCGTCTTCATTCTTCTCGGCTGCAGTCATTCTTCTTTGAACACACCGAAACAAAATTGCTTCACTTCAACAATATTTTCGGGGGTCAATTACTTCACGCAATCTTCTCGGTATAGGTTCGTTCTGAAACATATCTAACTCTTCTCTGCAACGCAGATTATCTTCGGTGAAGTTCTTCGAACTTCTCTTCAGGATATAGCATTCTTCTCGATACGTCAGGGACTATTTCTCTCTGTGTGCACTAGCAAACAAGTCAGTCCCATACTCTTTTTGACAACAATCTCCAAAACCCAAGAGGGCAAGTAATTGCACCAACAGTTCTTGAATGTTCCGGAGGGTTTCATGGTGGGGCCCACTTGTCCAGAACGTCCCACATGGACCAAGGGGTGGCGCACCAGCCCTACATGGGCCTGGCGCCCAGCCCCACTTGGTCCATGTGCATGGGATAAGGGATAAGGCCAAATCCCTTGAAAATAGGGGGAGACTTGGAGGCCAAGTACTATTCGTGGTTACTGTTCACGGTTACTATTCACATACTATTCCTCCTCCTCCAAGTTTCCTCCTCTATATAAAGGGAGGGGAGGGGCTGGGCGTAGCAAGAGAAAACCCTAGATGCTGCCCTCTCTCTCTCTCCCTCCACCATCTCCTCTTCCGTTTGCGCTTGGCGACGCCCTGTCGAAGTTCCACCACCACCACCACCACGCCGTCGTGCTGCTGGTCTAGATCCCATTGACCTCTCCCCCTCGCTTGCCGGATCAAGAAGGAGGAGATGTCACTGAGCCGTACGTGTGCATAACTCGGAGGTGCCGTTCGTGCGGCGCTCGATCGGATTGGATCGTGAAGAGTACGACTACATCAACCACGTTCGTTGAACATTTCCGCTTTCGGTCTACAAGGGTATGTAGACTGTAGGATCGAAAGTAGGTCTAGAGGGGGGCGATTAGGCTACTTGACCAAATAAAAACATAGCCTTTTCCCAATTTTAGTTGTAGGCAAGTTTTAGCAATTCTCACAAGTCTTGTTACACCCTACACATGCCAGTCTAGATAGTAGGCAGCGGAATGTAAAGACTTTGCATATGAATGTAGAGGAGAGGTTACGAGATATCCAACGCAATGAAGACACGGTGATTTTTGGCGTGCTTCCAATAGGTGGTGCTATCGTACATCCACGTTGATGGAGACTTCAACCCACAGAGGGTAACGGCTGTGCGAGTGCACAAAGGGCTCCACCCACGAAAGGTCCACGAAGAAGCAAGCTTGTCTATGCCATCGGCCTACGTCCATGGAGGACTAGCCTTACTCGGGGTAGATCTTCACGAAGTAGGCGATCTCCTTGCCCTTACAAACTTCTTGGTTCAACTCCACACTCTTTGGAGGCTCCCAAGTGACACCTAACCAATCTAGGAGACACCACTCTCCAAGAGGTAATAGATGTTGTTGTTGATGATGAACTCCTTGCTCTTGTGCTTCAAAAGATAGTCTCCTCAACACTCAATCACTCTCTCACAGATTTGGCATGGTGGTAGGAGAAGGATTGGAGTGGAAAGCAACATGGGGAGGCTAGAGATCAAGATTCAAAGGTTGAAGTGGAATCCTCTTGATCTCAACACAAGGGTAGGTGGTTCTCTCTCAGAAAATAGATATGGGAAGTGGTAGCTTCGTTCTGGTTTGCTCTCTGAGAGTTGGTGGAATGGGTGGGGTATATATAGCCATCACCAAAAATCCAACCATTACACACCTTTATGCACAACTCGGTGGGACCGGGTGAAAACACTCGGTGAGATCGATTAGTATAAAAGGTTTGAACTTTAGGCTTTTCGGTGAGAGTGAGGAAAACATCTCGTGGAGACTGATGTGAGATGACCTAAGCATTTTCCTCGTTTCGGTGTCGCCGATTGGAACCACTCGGAATTTCTGAGATGAAACGAATAGGCAAAAGAAACTTGGCAAGCGCACTTCGGTGAGACCAAAGGGTCATATCGGTGAGACCAATTTGTTAGGGTTGAGGCAGGGGCTATGTCATGTGTATCTCAGTGGGTCCGGGTAGGAGTTTTGGTGGGACCGAGATAGGCTTTAGGGTTTTGGACAAAGGGATTTGTGAGGGCGTGGTTGGGGGTTTCTGGAGCAATATCTCTAAGCACTTGAGCAAATGACTCATGATCAAAACCTCATCCCCTTTTAATAGTATTGACTTTCCTATGGACTCAATGTGATCTTTGATCACTTAACCAAAAATGTAGTCTTGAAGCTTTTGCCAATATATTTCCTTTGCATTTTGAGGGGTCCACCTTCACATCCAATTTCCTTGCCTACATTGAACTTTCCTGAAATATTCTTTGAATAGGCAGTAGTTCAATGATGTATATGTTGTTATGAATTACCAAAACCACCCGGGGTTGCACATTCAATCTCTCCCTTTTTGGTAATTGATGACAACATATAGATCAAAGCTTCGACATAAGATATAATCATTGAATAACATCGTGGCTCTGAGAAGTATGTGATAAGCAAGAGCTCCCCCTAAATTTGTGCATTATTTGAAATTTGCGTTTGAATGCAAATGCACAATCGATTAGTCGTGGGATAACTCTTCCATGCCACATACATCTTGGTGAAATTTTCTGGAACTATTTTTAGTTCGAAATTTAATGGACAAAATGCTAAGTACACCCAGAAGTGTACCCAGCAGAGTGAAGTGAGAGGCTGATAGTGGGGCCAGGTCAACTACTGACTCCGCAGTCAATAGTCAAGGTGGACTGGTCAAACCTCACTAGTGGGTCCCACTGGTCAGTGACTCACACATTTAACAGAAGTTAATTAGTCTAATTTAACCTAATTATCTAGTGGGGCCCAGACATCAGTGGGTTATTTTATTAACAGAGTTTAATTAGAATTAATCCTAATTGCTACAGTGAGTGGGCCCACGTGTCAGTGAGGTTAGCGGGGTGATTAGTCCCAATCTAATCCCCACCGGGCAGTGGCTCAGCCGCGTTCAAACGCGGTGGTGCATCGGCGGAGGGCTCGGGTTCCGCCGGAAATGCGCCATAGGTGTTTGCTCGATGCGTGGTTGGGTGCGTTCGAACGCATGCAGCAATTCGCGTCGAACAGTGGCGGCGGCTTGACCTGAGACGGCCGGAATCGATGCCGGTGATGAGCTGTAGCGGCGGTAGCAAACGGAGCTCATCGGGATCGAGCAACCGCGAGGAGATCGACTGAACAAATGGCACAGGCGGCACCACAGGGATGCCACGAGCACGTTGACATGCTTTCCTGGCCCAGAGGGGCTCTGCAGCGATGACGGCGAGCTTGACAGCGGTGGTGGAGCGACGGCAATGGCACTAGCAGCACAGAGCAACGAATCGAGAGCGGCAGCGGAGGGGAATCGCGCAGGAACTCAACTAGGGAGATTAGGAGCAGCAGAGGCGGCAAATCGACGCGGTGGAGCTCGATGGCCGAAGGAAGAAGACGACACCGATCCAATGTTGGAGAGGCGCCCAGCTCGGGCTGCTCGGAGTAGACGACGTAGGCAATGAAGATGGAGCTCCTGGACACGGTCTCAGCCGGCAGGGAGCTCGGTGGGCGCGTGAGCGGCGGCGGCCATGGCCACTGTAGCTCGGCTATGTGTTGCAGAGAGAAGAGCGGCGCGAGGAGGGAGAGGGAGTGAGGCTAGGATTGTCCAGGGGCGTCGGGGTGGCCTCCTTATCCTCCACAGCTCCTATAGCCGGCAGCTGTCGGGCATCAGCCGACGTCATCGCGCGCGGGCGAGCGCGGGGCTGACAGCGCGATGGGGAAGGCGATGATGGCTCAGGTGGGCTGGGCCAACTGCTGTGCACTTGGGCCTCAAGTGCACAGTGGCAGGTTTTATTTTTCCTTTTCTTTTTCTGTTTCTGTTTTTGTTTTCTATTTTCTATTTATCTTTCTCAGCAAATGAATTTTGTGAAACATGAAACTTGGCACATAAATACTAGGCAATATTCTAGGGCTACACAAAAAGTTTCAGGCCATTTGGAAATGCACATAATTAAGTTTGAATTTAAATGGATTTATTTAAATGTTGTTGGTCCACATAATGGTTGCTAAGGTCAATTTAAAATTCCAAATGATGTTGGTTTCACGTGGACAATTACTTGGGGATTTTATGGCAAGGTGTCAACATTTTTATTTCACTGTTTGAAGAAATAATTTTTGACCTGGCATTTTGAATTTGAATTTGAAATTGATTTGAAACAAAGGGGCAATTAGCATAGCAAGCATGAGGACTTGGCATTAACTAAGGAAAGCAATAGTAGCTTAATCACAAGGGGTGTTACAGTTGGGACCCCACCATCGTCATGTCTTATCATAAGGAGATCGTGCGCCTCGATACGGTCATTTAATCAACCGCCCCCTCGATTTTCACGCGTGACGCATGGGAAACAAGCGGATTTAATGCGACATAACCTGGATGCGCCGCCGCCGGTTCGCGAACTATATTCTCATACAAATGGCACAGGATTTGTGAAGGGTGAGAGTTTACATTCTCGTCTCACTTCCTTCCCTCATCCTCTTCCTTGAGCTCCGCCGCCCCAATCTGCGCCTTGCCTTCCTGCACCTTTCTGCTTCCAACAATAGCTGGCAATCGTTCGCAGAGAAGGTCTAACGGGGCCGGCTTGGAATTTGCCTCATCCTCACATGCGGTCGGCACCGCCGAGGGAGGATGGAAACACTACACGGTATCTCAGGGTCAACTGGACCGGCTTTCCACAGCCGGCTATCTGCCGGCGTCGGAGGTAGCGTATGCGCGCCCAGGGTTGGTCCCCGTCAATAGGGTTATCTTCCAAGAATCCACTCCCAACCCTCAGGAGAACGGGCGGGTATGCTTCATTCCCTTCCTTCTTAGGGGTTTGGGATTTCCAATCCACCCGTTCCTGCGGGGCCTTTTACACTTTTACTGCATCCAACTACATCATCTTTCCCAAACTCCATCCTTGACATAGCGTGCTTTGTCATGTTATGTGAAGTCTTCCTCGGATGTGCACCACACTTCATCTTGTGGCGTAGATACTTCTACGTCCGACCACGCTCAAGGGGTGACGTGCGGCTGGATTGTTGGGGCGCTGTTATCTGCAGGGTGGCCGATTCCGGGTACCTTGATGGCTTTCCCAACGAGACCACCGAGGACTGGTAAGAGGAATGGTTTTACCTTCCTGATGTGCCACTTGAGGATCCTCCTCGGGTGGGATTGTCTGCCCCTTTCATCGTGACCCCGCCCAAGAAAATGTACACCTGGCATCCGAAGAGCCGGCTTCAAGCAGACTCCGAAGCGGTGGCCAGGTTAGCGGGATGGGTGGTGTAACTACGCCAAAACAGCGTCACTTTGGCCAGCGTGATGATGGTGGCGCTTAGCCGAGGAATCAAGCCACTCTAACAACGGATTCATCCGGTGTGGGAGTACAATGGCTCGTATGATTCTACTCGGGCCAACCGAGGCAGGTTCAATGAGGACAAGTCACTCAGGGACATGCTGGCGCTGATTTTCAGGGGCGAGGCATCCGACTTTTCCAAGGAGCCATGACTTGTTGATTCTCCTTCTTCAAGGCCATCCTAGTAGTAAGTTCAAGCCAACTCATTGTTTTTCTAATGACAGGCTATTAACATCCTGATGTGTGCCAGTTATTTTCTCCCGTCCAATAGGAATGGATGTTATGGTCCACCAAACTTCACTTTCCGGCTCCTCAACCGGATGCGACAAATCCAAAGTCACAGGAGCTCGGCAGGGCCGAGGACTCCATCAGACTATTGGGAAAAGGCTTATAGGTGGCCTCTAATGAGTGACTGAAAGTGCAACTAATCCCCGGGTGGTTTTGGTAATTAATAACAACAACTATATCATTGAACTAATGCCTACTCAAAGAATATTTCAGGAAAGTTCAATATAGGTATGGCAATGGGATGTGAAGATGGACACCTCAAAATGCAAAGGACATGGTGTTGGCAAAGCTTCAAGACTCTACATTTTTGGTTTAGTGATCCAAGATCACATTGAGTCCATAGAAAAGCCAATACTATTAAAAGGGGATGAGGTTTTGATCATGGTCTAACTGCTAAGTGCTTAGAGATATTGCTCCAAAACCCTCAGCAACACTCTCACATTCATCTATGTCCAAAACCATAAAGCCTATCTCGGTCCCACCGAAACACTCCTATCCGGACCAACCGAGATACACTTGACATAGCCACTGCCTAAACCCTAGCAAATTGGTCTCACCGAGATAGCATTCGGTCCCATCGAAGTGCGCTTGCCAACCTTCTGTAACCTATCTATTTCATCTCAGAATTTCCGATTGGTTTCGATCGGTCTCACCGAAGTGTGGATAGTGCTTAAGTCATCACCCATCGGTCTCTACAATTTGTTCCCACCGGTCTCACCAAAAAGTCTAAAGTTCAAACCTTTTGCACTAGTCGGTCTAACCGAGTGTTTTCACTCGGTCCCACCGAGTTATGCATAAAGGTGTGGAACGGTTGGATTTTTGGTGCTGCCTATATATACCCACACCCATTCCACCAACTCTCAGAGAGCAAGTGAGGACGAAGCTACCACTTCCCATATCCATTTTCTGAGAGAGAACCACCTACCCTTGTGTTGAGATCAAGAGGATTCCACTCCAACCTTTGATTCTTGATCTCTAGCCTCCCCAAGTTGCTTTCCACTCCAATCCCTCTCCTACCACCATGCCAAATATGTGAGAGAGTGATTGAGTGTTAAGGAGACTATCTTTTGATGCACAAGAGCAATGAGTTCATCATTAACAACAACATCTATTACCCTTTGGAGAGTGGTGTCTCCTAGATTGGTTAGGTGTCACTTGGGAGCCTCCAAAGATTGTGGAGTGAACCAAGAAGTTTGTAATGGCAAGGAGATCGCCTACTTCGTGAAGATCTACCCCGAGTAAGGCTAGTCTTCCGTGGGCTTAAGCCAATGGCATAGACAAGGTTGCCTCTTCGTGGACCCTTCGTGGGTGGATTCCTCCATGGACTCGCGCAGCCGTTACCCTCCGTGGGTTGAAGTCTCCATCAACATGGATGTACGATAGCACCACCTCTCGGAACCACGCAAAAAATCACCGTATCTTCATTGCGTTTGATATCTCCTAACCCTTCCTGTACTTTCATGTGAAAAATCTTTACTTTCCGCTGCTACTCTATTAGACTTGCATGTGTAGGGTGCTAGTAGACTTGCTAGAATTGCTAAAATCTGCCAAGACTTAAAATTGGGAAAAGGCTAGGTTTTTATTGGTCAAGTAGTCTAATCACCCCCCCTCTAGACCTACTTATGATCCTACAAGTGGTATCACAGCATTGGTCTCCATTGCTTTGGTTTAATCACCAAGGAGAAGTATGGCTTCTAGTGAGGGTAATTATCACCGTAGGGGTCGTCACTTTGATGGTCAAACTTTGGTAGTTGGAAGCATAAGATGAAAATGCATATTCTTGGTCATAACCCTACCGTATGGGCTATTGTTTGTGTTGGCTTGCAAGGTGACTACTTTGAGGATGGAAAAGAACCGGATCGTGAAGCAAGTGCAGATGAGTTGAGGATGTTGCAATACAATGCTCAAGCATCTGACATACTTTTCAACGGCTTGTGTCCCGAAGAGTTCAACAAGATTAGCTGCCTTGACAATGCAATGGAAATTTGGGACACTTTGGTTGATATGCATGAAGGTACCGAGTCCGTCAAGGAATCTAAGTTGGATGTGCTCCAAAGTCAACTTGACAAGTTCAAGATGAAGGATGGAGAAGGAGTTGCAGAGATATACTCTAGGCTAGCTCTCATCACTAATGAGATTGTGTAGGATCGAAAGTAGGTCTAGAGGGGGCACTACTGGAATCAGGGAATATGCCGTCAGCCAGTTCTTTGCCGTCCGCTAGCAGACGGCAAAGAAGGTCTTTGCCCTCCGCTTAAATAAAACTGACGGCAAAGCACAGGCTGATGGCAAAGATATAGTTTACCGTCCGCCAGTTCTTTGCCGTCGGCCAGCAGACGGCAAACGGCCCAAAGGCAGATGGCAAAGAGACAAGCTGGGCCCCACTGGACCCTGGAGATGGTTAGGTCAGACGGACGGGCTGGATGCCGTCCGCCTCATCTTTGCCGTTCACCTGTTTCCTCTTTGCCGTCCGCCAGCTGACGGCAAAGAAGGATACCTAAATAACGGCCGTTCCCCCCGGCCCCACCCCTCTTTGCCGTCTGCTAGCCTACCTCTTTGCCGTCTGCTAGCAGACGGCAAAGAAGTGACCTAACTAAAATCGACCGTTCCCCCCCGGCCCCACCCCCCCTCTCTCTCTCTCCCTCTATCTCTCTCCCCCCACCTCACCCGCGCGAGCGCCGCGCCCCGGAGCCAGAGCCGCAGCCGGCCCGCCCCGCCCCCCGGAGCCAGACCCGCCGCCGGCCAGCCCGCCCACCCCGCCCCTTGGACCCAGGCCGCGGCGGCCGCCCCGCCCCGCCCCATCGCCGGAGCAAGGCCGGGCGGCCCCTGCGCCGCCCCGCCCCGCCATCGGAGCCACCCCGCGCCGCCCCTCCCAGCGGCCTTCCTCCACCAGCCCCCTCCCCGCGGCCATCCTCCACCGGCCGACCTCGCCGGAGCCAAGCAAGGTGAGGTTCATTTTTTTCTGTTTTTTTTCTGTTTTTTCCTGTTTAGGTTTAGGTTTAGTGCTAGGTGTAGGTCAGTAATAGGTTTAGGATTAGGTTTAGGTTTAGATAATTAGAAGAGGAAGAAGAAAGATGAAAAAAAAAGAATAAGTAGAAGAAGAGGAAAAAGGAAAAGAAGAAGAAGAAGAAGAAGAAGAAGGAGAAGAGGAGAAGAAGAAGAGGAAAAAGGAAAAGAAGAAGAAGAAGAAGAAGAAGAAGAAGAAGAAGAAGAAGAAGAAGAGGAGAATTAATTTATTAGCCTAGAAAATATTTAAATTATTGCCTATTTGGTGATTTCAAAAGGTTCTCTAGAGGGTTTGATGTACCATCTAGGTGTACATAACGGCATTATGTGAGAGCTGCCAATGTGATATCCATACTTCTATATTCTTTAGTTCGGTCTTAGTTATTTCAAAAATAGAATGTACAACAAAAACATATTGCGGTATTTAGTGGCGTAATCAAATCATAGTTGCACTTAATCATTTTCATATTATAGTGTGAATTGGTTTTCTCAAAAGTCAAATTTCATATACCATATCAAAATATATTTCGTGGTGTAATGGTAATGGTTTGGTATTGTAGATCTTGAATTTGTTTCTATAAACTTGGTCAATGTTTATAAAGTTTGAATTGCAAAAAACTAATATGCAATGTATTTCAGAAAAAATGGATAATTATTATTGTGGTTTGACATTTATTGAACAAAAAACTGTTTAAAAAATAATATGCTTTCCAGTCCTCTATTTTCAACTTGCATCAAAATTCTTAAGTTTTAAAATTCTACGTGCCAATAAGTTTGCTTTTTGATGATATTCAATTTAGCAGCGGCAATAGAATATCAAAAAAATTATTTTACCAAATATTTTCAGAACGATAAAGGAGGCGCCCTCGCATTGCCAGTTACATTAACCATACAATAACTAAGGGTATTAGTCGAGTAAACAAAAGATCACAAGGAAATTAATACATAACAAGTTGTTTGAAAGGAGCCTATCTAGCGACTAGGGACGTCAGCAATCGATGAGAACAAGTCAGCAACGACATCGTTCATATGCTTGGTGTTGCATTCAGGCATCTCGTTCCTCCTTCATCTCTGCCACGCAGTGGAACATCCCGCCCTCCCTGACGACCTCCCTGTTGATGATATTGGCCAACACGTTCTGGAGGCGCACATACTCTCTCGAGAAGTCTGCTACGTCACTCTCCCTATCCTTCTCTTTGGACCACTGGGTGATGTGTGCATGATCTTTCAAAAGTGATCTTGTGGGTACATAGTCATCAATGCTTGACCGATTACAGAACGGCCTTCCACATGTTGATGCCGCCGAACCCGATGAGCACGTCATTCATGATGACACGCGTGATAGTGATGATGATGATGATGATCCCGGAGCATATATAGACGATCCAGACTATTATTAGTTTGTATGCATCCCAACTTAAATTATATACATATTATTATTCATGTCAGTTATTCAAATTTTCTATGTTGTACTAATTTCGTTTACTCTTTGTCATGGCAGGTGTCGAAAGATGGTGGGCGCGGGTCCAGAGCGCCACGCGGGTACTTCTTCGGCGGCGGCCCGCAGGAGGGGTACTTCCATTCCACCCGTACCTCTCCGGAGAGCGTTGTCAGACAGTATGGGGACACCGCCGGGCGCTTCTTCGTCGGCGTCGTTGCCAACCGGGAGAGGAGGTCGGGGAGGGAAGAAGAGAGGAGGTAGATCAGGACGCAGGGGCGGGAGAGGTAGGCAGGCTGCTACGCCTTCCTCGCCGCCACCCCCAGCTAATTCACCCGAGCACATTACTGCTAGGGTGGACCCGTTTGAGGTGGAGGCTACGGGGACTCCACACCATGAGCCTCGGGCCTTCGGCCCACGAGACTCCGGACCCAGAGGCTTTGGCCCATGACACTCCGGACCAGGCTACGTCCCGGGAGACGTCCGGATGGGGTACCTGGCCGGATCTGCGTGAGGGGCCGAGTGGCCATGCTGATGGTGGCGGGGATGATCCCTCTACTGATAGTGAGGGCGAGGTGGTTGAGGGGGCCACCGTGTACCAGTGTGGTGGTACATGGCTCCCGCCCGTGCCGGCGACCTGCGAGCTGCGGCCGGTGATTAGGCCTGATGGGGAGAAGTAAGTGCATTTACTCATTTTGTACCTTTTGCCTTCAGGTTTCTTCAAATATCTAATGCGTTGGCCTTGTCATACTGCAGGGGTTGGGTACATGCCAGTGGAGTCCGCAGGCCCAACACCGTACTTGGTGTGCTTTGCCGGCAAAACTTCCCAGGGTTTGTCACGTTGCCCGGTGAGGGTCAGCTTGCAGAGCTAGGATTGAGCTGGGAGCACTACTTGGCTGCCCAGGCCCCGCCGGACCACACGATCGACGGTGTCTTGTGCCACACTATTGCCGAGATGGTGATCAGAAGCTTTTGGGTAATTTCTCGTTTGCACAATTAAAAATTAACAATAGCTAGTTATTTTACTAATCAGTGTTGTCTCGTTTGATTGCAGACCTTCTATAGGTGTGAGGAGGGATACGAGGAGGAGGCGGCACATGTTATCGACCACGAGTGCAGGCGCCTACTACAAAACTTACGGCACGAGGCTCGGCTGCAGGCTGTTAGAGACTACTACGCCTCGCGTGGTATTAAGAAGAACAAGGCGTCGTGCCGGGCTAAGTTTCTGAAGAAGGATCAATACATGAACGTAATTAACTATTCTTAAGGCATTGTACTTAGTTTCCTTTATTTGATTCGTAGGCGTAGCGCTCAAATTTCTCATTACTAACTTAGGTGCCCCCGAGATGGTGTGCGGATAAGATGGATTGTTGGGAGGCGTTGGTGGATGAGTGGTGCACAGGCCGCTGGCGAGCTGTCCATGACGATGCCAAGGACCGGCGTGCCCAAATGGTTGGTGTGCCACACCATCAAGGCAGCGCCAACTTATTTCAGTTCGGGCGGCACTGGGTATGTGGTTTGCTTCATGATTCATGCAATTCATTCTTGATGCTAGCTTGAGCCCTTTACTAATACTTTGTTCCTCTCTTTTAGGCGCGACACAATAAGACGGAGGTGCCAGAGGTTTACGACCTCTATGCCATGGCCCATACTGCCTCGTCCAAGAAGGCCAAGGCATTCTCTGAGTCTGACCTCGATAATCTAGCAAACTTCACCAACATCTCCTCCCACCACAAGCTCATGAGGTACAGAGATGAGGGGAAGGCGAGGAAAGGGGAGGACTTTAAGCCGAGCCAGGAGCCCTTTGATCCAGAGCTGGTAATGATATCTGGTGGCGGGAGATGGACTTATACGCTGTCCTAGCACTCTCCCGAAGATCAAGGCACGCCAAACGAGCTCCTGTCCTGAGATAAGGACTCGTCCACGGCCAGTCGAGCTCGCCATCGAGGTTAGTTATACGGACTCAGATATCTTTCCTCCATTACATTGTGTGTGTGCCCATCCATGATTAAAATGCTAACGAGGAGTGGTGTTGCAGGCTGCTCTTCATAAAGAGAGAGAGACAACCCAGGCGCTTCTGCAGGAGAGGGACCGGCTGGCGGCGGAGAGGGAACGGATGGCGGTGGAGAGGGAACGGATGGCGGAGGAGAAGACGGCTAGGTTGTTGGAGGAGGAGAGGGCACGGAATGATGCGTCTCACCGGGCCATGTACGAGCTCCTTGTGGTAAGTTTCTTATGCATATTAGCCAAATCATGCACGTAATATGTTTGTTTCATTAATATAACCTATATGACTGACTCGTGAAAACCAAATGTGCAGTCTATGTGCGAGAAGACCGGTCAGACCCCTCCGCCGATGCCGGTCATTACTAGAGCGGGAACGGTGAGTTTCATTTGAATGGTCATTAGTTACAAGACTTAACATTTGAGTGTCATCATGCTAACGAGACTTGCAAATGATCTTTGGTGCTGCATAACTCCGAAGCCGCATCGCACAACCCTTCTCCAGGTGAAAACGGCCCGCCGAACCCCGATGCTTGACCTCCGGTAAGTTTTCTCTATTATGCCACATACTTAGCTTATTTTCCCCAAAAAATACATACTTATATAGCTAATTATCCTCCACAAAGACATAATTAGCTCTAAAATGACATATACTAACCTAATTTATCTCAAAACTGGCATAATTACCTAGGTTAGCACAAAAATGACCTATACTTACCTAATTTCCTAGGTTAGCAAAAAAATGGCATACTTACATAGGTTAGCTCTAAAATGACACAAATAAGGAATAAGATGAAGAAAAACAAGGAAGAGGAGGAAAAGAAGGAATAGAAGAAGAAGAAGAAGAAGAAGAAGAAGAAGACTTCTTCTTCTTCCTCCACAATGACATAATTAGCTTATTTAGTCCATTTATGACATAATTAGCTTATTCGTTGCAAAAATGGCATAATAACCTTGGTTACCTCATAAATGTCATATATTTAGCTTATTATCCTCCAAAATGACATAATACCTAAGTTAGCTCAAAAATGACATATACTTACCTAATTTAGCTCAAAAATGGCATAATTACCTAGGTTTGCACAAAAATGACCTATACTTACCTAATTTTCGTAGGTTAGCACAAAAATGGCATACTTACATAGGTTAGCTCTAAAATGACACAAATAAGGAATAAGATGAAGAAAAATAAGGAAGAGGAGGAAAAGAAGGAATAGAAGAAGAATAAAAAGAAGAAGAAGAAGAAGAAGAAGAAGAAGAAGACTAGAAGAAGAATCTTCTTCTTCTTAGCTTATTTTCCCCAAAAAAGACATACTTATATAGTTAATTATCCTCCACAATGACATAATTAGCTTATTTAGTCCATTTATGACATAATTAGCTTATTCGTTGCAGAAATGGCATAATAACCTTGGTTACCTCATAAATGTCATATACTTAGCTTATTATCCTCCAAAATGACATAATTACCTAAGTTAGCTCTAAAATGACATATGCTTACCTAATTTAGCTCAAAAATGGCATAATTACCTAGGTTAGCACAAAAATGGCCTATACTTACCTAATTTTCATAGGTTAGCACAAAAATGGCATACTTACATAGGTTAGCTCTAAAATGACACAAATAAGGAATAAGATGAAGAAAAACAAGGAAGAGGAGGAAAAGAAGGAATAGAAGAAGAATAAAAAGAAGAAGAAGAAGAAGAAGAACCTATACTTCTTCTTCTTCTTCTTCTTCTTCTTCTTCTTCTTCTTCTAGTCAAGTCTTCTTCTTCTTCTTCTTATATAGTTAATTATCCTCCATAATGACATAATTAGCTTATTTAGTCCATTTATGACCTAATTAGCTTATTCGTTGCAAAAATGGCATAATAATCTTGGTTACCTCATAAATGTCATATACTTAGCTTATTTTCCTCCAAAATGACACAATAAGCTTAGTTAGGTCAAAAATGGCATAATTACCTAGGTTAGCTCTAAAATGACACAAACAAGCAATAAGAAGAAGAAAAACAAGAGGAGAAAAAGAAAGAGAAGAAAAACTCTTCTTCTACTTCTTCTTATTCTTCTAGTCTTCTTCTTCTTCTTCTTCTAGTCTTCTTATTCTAACTTTCTTATTTCCCATTTTGCAGATTTGATTCACTTCATGGGAGCTTGCATTGATGGAGTGCTTGTGTTTACTTTTTGTTTTGATTTTGTATCCATGAACAATGTGAAACTTGCTACCTATGGATGAAACTATTGTAATATGGTGAAACTTGCACATTTTGTTTTGGTATATCTGTTGGATGATCATATCCATATGGCAGGGATATAGTTTCTTATGTGTTGGATATCATATCCTGTGATATATATATATATATATCATATTTTTGCTGTGAAAATGCTTGGATATAACAAAAAACAGAATAAAAAGGGGCAATACAGGCACTTTGCCGTCTGCCACCGACTACAAAGGGCTCTTTGCCGTCTGCCACCGACGGCAAAGGTGACACATGGCATGAACCTGTGCAACCTGGAAGCACTGGGTCTGACCCATTTGGTCATTATGCCGTCCGCTGGCAGACGGCAAAAGAGAGTGCTTCTTTGCCGTCTGCTGGCGGACGACAAAGAAAAAGAGAGGTAGATGGCAAAGAGAGGGGAAGAGTGACGATATGCCACGGCCTGCTGATGTCTGGAAGCTGACGGCAAAGGGGAGGGCACCTTTGCCGGCAGCCGGCGGTCGGCAAAGTCTCCCGTTAGCCACCTAACGTGGCTAACGTGTATTCTTTGCCGTCCACTTTATTTGCCGTTTGCTTGGGTAGGAAAGCTGACGGCAAAGGACTTTGCCGTCCGCTGTGAGTGAGCAGACGGTAAAGAAGGTCATTACCATAGCATACAGTGCCGGAACTGTTTGCCGTCTGCGGCTGACGGCAAAGACCTTTGCCGTCCGCTTTCTGGTCCTTTGCCGCCTGCCATGGCAGACGGCAAAACAGCTGATTCCTGTAGTGGGGGGTGATTAGACTACTTGACCAAATAAAAACCTAGCCTTTTCCCAATTTTAGTTGTAGGCAAGTTTTAGCAATTCTCACAAGTCTTGTTACACCCTACACATGCAAGTCTAGATAGTAGGTAGCGGAAAGTAAAGACTTTGCATATGAACGTAGAGGAGGGGTTAGGAGATATCAAACGCAATGAAGACACGGTGATTTTTGGCGTATTTCTGATAGGTGCTATCGTACGTCCATGTTGATGGAGAGTTCAACCCACGGAGGGTAACGGCTGTGCGAGTCCACCGAGGGCTCCACCCACGAAGTGTCCAAGAAGAAGCAACCTTGTTTATGCCATCGGCCTACATCCACGGAGGACTAGCCTTACTCGGGGTAGATCTTCACGAAGTAGGCGATCTCCTTGCCCTTACAAACTCCTTGGTTCAACTCCACAATCTTTGGAGGCTCCCAAGCGACACCTAACCAATCTAGGAGACACCACTCTCCAAAAGGTAATAGATGTTGTTGATGATGAACTCCTTGCTCTTGTGCTTCAAAAGATAGTCTCCTCAACACTCAATCACTCTCTCACAGATTTGGCATGGTGGTAGGAGAAGGATTGGAGTGGAAAGCAACTTGGGGAGGCTAGAGATCAAGATTCAAAGGTTGGAGTGGAATCCTCTTGGTCTCAACACAAGGGTAGGTGGTTCTCTCTCAGAAAAAGGATATGGGAAGTGGTAGCTTCGTTCTGGTTTGCTCTCTGAGAGTTGGTGGAATGGGTGGGGGTATATATAGCCATCAACAAAAATCCAACCGTTACACACCTTTATGCACAACTCGGTGGGACCGGGTGAGAACACTCGGTGAGACCGATTAGTACAAAAGGTTTGAACTTTAGGCTTTTCGGTGAGACCGATGAAAACATCTCGATGAGACCGATGTGAGATGACCTAAGCACTTTCCTCATTTCGGTGTCATCGATTGGAACCACTCGGAATTTCTGAGATGAAACCAATAGGCAACAGAAACTTGGCAAGTGCACTTCGGTGTGACCGAAGGGTCATATCGGTGAGACCGATTTGTCAGGGTTTAGGCAGGGGCTATGTCATGTGTATCTCGGTGGGTCCGAGTAGGAGTTTCAGTGGGACTCAGATAGGCTTTAGGGTTTTGGACATAGGGATTTGTGAGGGTGTGGTTGAGGGTTTCTGGAGCAATATCTCTAAGCACTTGAGCAAATGACTCATGATCAAAACTTCATCCCCTTTTAATAGTATTGGCTTTCCTATGGACTCAATGTGTTCTTTGATCACTTAACCAAAAATGAAGTCTTGAAGCTTTGGCCAATATATTTCCTTTGCATTTTGAGGGGTCCACCTTCACATCCAATTTCCTTGCCTACATTGAACTTTCCTGAAATATTCTTTGAATAGGCATTAGTTCAATGATGTATATGTTGTTATGAATTACCAAAATCACCCGGGGACTAGTTGCACTTTCAATCTCCCGCTTTTTGGTAATTGATGACAACATATAGATCAAAGCTTCGACATAAGATATAATCATTGAATAACATCGTGGCTTTGAGAAGTATGTGATAAGCAAGAGCTCCCCCTAAATTTGTGCATTATTTTAAATTTGCGTTTGAATGCAAATGGACAATCGATTAGGATCGTGGGATAACTCTTCCATGCCACATACATCTTGGTGGAGCGCACAAAAGAATATGAAGGAATGTAGTAAGCGCTCATCACCAAGCAAACATGTGAATGACCATGACATCAAGCATAATAAATGGATAAGCAACATTATAAGAAAATAACGTACGGGGTCACACACATAGTAGTCTTACAAGCCAATGGGAAGAAAGTGGTATCTCAAAAGCGAATCCAAATAAAACTCGAAAGACAACAAAAACAGCAAAGACACTCTCGCTCTCGAAGCCTAATGATCTAGATCACTCTCCCCCTTTGGCAACAAGTTACCAAAAAGTTTGAATGATTTATATCTAAACGTCGCTCTAGGCTCGATCCACTGCTGCAGGCGATGAAGACTTCTGGCTGGCAACACCGGTGTGGGTCGAAGGAGTGGAGATCACTGCATCTGCAAAGGCTTCTGCTGATGTGTGCTGAACTGGCGGTGTCATCACAGGAGGTGGCACTGAGACTGTAGCATCTGGCTATGAGGTCGTCAGGGTAGGTCTAGGCTGAGCCTGGAACTGTGTAGTCGTAGGCTCATCAGAATTACTGTGGTACTGTGCCTCAAAATCAGCCTTAAGCTTCTCCACTTCAGTGGGCATCTATGTCACCTTGACATCAAGAGAGTAGAACTTTGTTTCCATGATCGTCTCTAGGCACTCCTGGTTCTTCACAAGGTTAGCTAAGCCTTGCTCGATCCTCTGGGTAGCTAAGAGTAGATACGTCATCTGATCACTCTTGGTCTTGGGCAACTGTGCAGTAGATGTACTGGGCCCTGAGGTCTGTGCAGCAGCTCTAGCAGCCTCAGCTTGCCTATGAGCAGCAACAGAGGTAGGATGTGAATCATCCATAGTGACAGTGCAATCCTCTAACTCTGGCTGAAGTGGCAGGTGCTTGCGCTCAAGCAGATAGATATCGCTTCCAACCTTGGAGTTGATAAGCAGCTGAATGTATGGAGCGTAGCCACATGAACGCTTCTGGTCTGCAGCAGTCCTCTTCACAGTCTCAACTATAAGATCCATGACGTTGAAACTAGCCATCTCATCTATGTGATGCAACATGTCAATGGAATATCCACGAATCATCCTATGATCTCCTGACTTGGGCATCAATGTATATCTCAGAATTGTATTGATAGTTGCAAGTCCTGGCAACAAATGATAAACAGAGGCAAGTTTGTGCCTCTCAACATCTTCAGTGAGAATTGGCTTGTACATATTTGCCATGGAGTTGTGGTCCATCTTGCTCTTGGCATATACATCAATAAATCCTTACCTCTTCCGGGGCAAGCCAAGCAGTTTGGCCCACTCATCAACACTGGACTCAAGTCTCTGTCCCTCAGTCATCCATCTGAGTTTACCATCTGGGTAAAAATGCAAAGTGGAGTAAAATTGCATTATAAGCTCATCACACCAGTTTGATCTAACCTCACAAAAGAAGTTGTCAAGGTTCAAAGTCTTGAAATTCGCATGCACATTTGGAAAGTTGTTTTCGTGCCTATCGATGAACTTCCAGTCCATCCATCTCATCTCAGTAATAGCTGGGCTCTTGTCAAGAAGCACTGTCTCATAGAAATCCTGTTGCTCCTTGGTGTGGAATCTGTAGTCCATAGTTGTTCTCCTTCTGATAGCTTAGGGATCAGCAGCCCTCCATCTCCTCAGACCTCTATCCTTCCTTTGCTTCATGTCTTCTGCCTCAGGGTGTGCTTCATTGTGCTCTGGCAGAAATGGTCTGAGCTTCCTGAGATGAGCAGGAGCTTCCTCTTCTTCTTCTTCTTCTTCTTCTTCTTCTTCTGTCACAATAGCTTTCTTCTTCTTGACAACTGCTTTGCTCTTGGCTTTTGGATCAGTCTTGGACTTGTTAGCAGGAAGGGGTGCACTTGGCATAGCATCAGACATCAATTTCTTCTTCTTGGCAGGGGGTTTGACCACTGGAGCTCCTTCTTCCTCCTCTTCTTCAGCTTCCTCAGGAGGGTCCTCATACATGGAAGTCTGTCTGGAAGGGAGATAAACAATCCACTTCCTTGCCTGCTTCTTAGGCTTTGATTGCCCTGCAACCGAACTGCCTCCTTCTAGAGATATAGCCATACTCCTCTTGGAAGTAGCAGGAGTTGTCACTTTCTGAGCAACATTTCTCTCTTGGGGCTTTGCTAAGCTCTTGAGCTTCTCTGTAGCAGCATATGTCTTGCTCACAGCTGTTTTCTTGGAGGTGACCTCTTCTGGCATGAAGTCAGAATCCTCCTCATCTGAATTCTTTCTCTTTCTCGTGCATGTAGCAGTAGGAGGGAGTCCATGTGAGCTAGGAATACCTGGATCAGAATCTGAGCTGCTCTCAGGACTAGTGCCTGCACTCAACTCAACATCATCTTCAACCCTGTTCTGACTGTCCTCTGAACCTGACATCTTGCAAGCTGACCCTGTGAATAGAATAGGTGGGAATAGACAAGATGAGGATCACAAAACACAGAGGTTTTTCCAAAAGATTGAGTTCAAAAATCAAATTCAGGTTTTCTCTGTTTGCATTTCGGTCTCACCGATTTAAGTTATCAGAATTTCCGAGACAACAATAGAGACGTGGTCATCATGTTTCGGTGGCACCGAATGTGAGACTCAGCCTCTCCGAAGTGTACATGGAAACCCTAATCTAGCTTCGGTCGCACCAAGCCAGTGTGTTTCGGTCAGACCAAAAAACACTTGTGCAATGGCCCAAGGCCGACTCGGTGGCACCGAAACATATAAATTGGTCAGTCCGAAGTGAAGACAGCAGAACCCTAAACTTAATTTCTTCGCTCAAAACCTAAAATCTACGGATTTGATCGGTGGAAAGAGTAGTGCATGCCGTGGAAAGATAATGCGCGAGTTTTTGTGCTAAGAATCAGATTGGGGAAGCACAAAAAGATCGAACCGTACCCTAACTTGGCAATGGTCCTCTATGGCGGCGACGATGGTGGAGATTGTCAACGACGGCGAAGGATTTCGGCGGCGAGAGCTCGCGGGAAACAACGGTGATGATCAGGCGATCCAGACGGCGGCAGAGGTGAGGCGCTGGGGAGGTGCGGTTTGAAGAATTTCCAATCGACCACCCACGGAATATATACCTCACGCACTGTCGGTCAGACCGAGTGGAAAATTTCGGTGGCACCGAGACGTATAACTGCCAGAGATAGGTGTTTCGGTGAGACCGAAAGGTTTCAGTCGGGCTGTCCGAGGGCATAAAACAGATCAGTCTATGTGACTCGGTAGTACCGAATGGAATGAGTCGGTCAGACCGAAGACACAGAGAAGGTTTTAAAGTGCAACCCTATTCAGATCGATGACTCCGAGTGCTCCTCACCCGGAGGGACTAAATAGACACTTGTTCAAATTTTGTGATCAGCAAGAATGAATTTGAGACAAGTTGAGATAGATAGCTAGAGAAGATTCTTAGGCATTCTAGTCCATCCAATTGGTCAAAAGATTCAAACCAACCAAGCAACAATTGGATGTCCTTCAATGAGAAAATATGCATAGCAACATGCTCACACAATAAAATTGCAAATAAAATATGGCAAATATGCACAACGAAAACTAGCATCTATCAAGACAATGGTCGATGACAAAGTCATCTATATATGAGTATATTGACTTAGGAGCCAAATGAGAACATTTGATCATAGGTCATACTCATCGTTTAAGCACAAATGGGATTCCCATTTTTACATAAAGCATTAATGTGTTCACATCACTAGAGTTGCTTTAGCTCAAGTCTTAGAGCAAAGCTCCCCTTAGATGTGAGATCCCCCCTAAGACGGATGAACTAACCTTGGGTTTTGTCATTGAAGACTTCATGTGGTTGTAGTGGTGGAAGCTCAATGTTGATGAAGATCATCAAGAGTTGGGAGCTTTCCATGGGATTTGTAGCACTTTCAACCTACATGGGTTAGTCCCACAAGGAACAACAAGGATATCTATAGACGTAGAATGAAGTACACATATGATGATGTCCATGAATGCATTGATTACCTTGTTCCTTGACTTACCAACAAGAGGGTTTGTGACTCCATGAACTAGTGCATGATGTGGAAGTGGTTTGCACTAACTCATTGCCATGAATGAATGTGAGTGAAGTTTGTTGGCGGAGTCACCCTCAAGAACTCTCTAGTTCTTCTTCTTTGGGATCCACATCAACTTGATGGGAATCCTTGGAGTTGAAGTAGCACTTGATGAAGCGGAACTTGAAGTAGTCTTGGGGACCCACTTGACCAAAGCTTGAGGAGGTTCTTCATATGAGTCTATCTCATCTTGTAGCTTGTCCTTCCCTTTTAGCTTGTGGTGGAAGATCATCTTGAGCGTGAGTTCCCTTGAATGATGTAGGATCATACTTCTCCATTTGGGGAATAAATTTTGTCTTGGGGTATTGATCTTCTTCCCACTCAACTCCATTGGCATTGTACTTTCGTTCAAAACCAACACCTTGGTTCTTCCGGTGTCGTCCTTGCTTGCATACAATTTCCTCAAATTGCTTACTTCCGGCAAAGCTTTTGTAGACACCCTACTCTATGATTCCTTTCAATAAATTGTTTTCTTGCTCAAGTGTAACTTGGCTAAGAGAATTGTTAGTGGAATCAATAGAACTACTAGAAGCAACAACATTAGATTTAGCATTGTTATTGTTACCACTAGAAGTAGAACCTTTCTTACTCTTGCTATAAGATTGCTTAGATTTAACTTGTGGCATAAAGGTAGACAAGAGAAGTCGTTTGGCAATGTAAGAGGAACTCTTCTTTCGAAGATCGGCATTGATAGCTTTCAGAAACTCATGCTCTTGCTCTAAATTTAGCTTCTCGAAGCATAGCTTCTCATGAGTTCTTAGGAGCTCTCTATGATCTTCTTGTTGAGTTTCATGAGCTAACTTAAGAGTGTTTAATTCTTGAGTTAAACGCTCAATCTCCTTCGTTGCATTGTCAACCGTCTCATCTTGACTATCATGATTGTTAGCAAGTTCATTAAAGCTAGCATCACTAGTTTCATCATTGAGCAAGTCATCATCACCTAGCAAATCATCCTCATCACTATTGAAATCAATGAACTCGGGATGGGTTACCTTAGGACCTTTGGCCATGAAGCATCTTCCAATTCCTTCATTTGGTGAATCAAATAGATCATAGGACTTGGAGGTTACAAGAGCTAGTCCGGCAACACCTTCATCTTGACTATAGTCGGAGTTGGAGTGATAACTTCTCTCGGATTGGTTGTCGAAGTCGGAGCCGGATACCCATTCACCAACATGAGCTTGGGGTCTTATTCTTGAGTATCTCTTGGTGGACATGTCCGAATCCTTGCTTCTCCGAGAAGGTCT
Source organism: Elymus sibiricus (assembly GCA_039707655.1). Classification (NCBI taxonomy): domain Eukaryota; kingdom Viridiplantae; phylum Streptophyta; class Magnoliopsida; order Poales; family Poaceae; genus Elymus; species Elymus sibiricus. Next base: position 463,940,579 of record CM077676.1, read on the forward strand.
TCGTTCATATCTATCTTCTCTCCTCCTCTCTCTACGAGGTGATTCATCTCTTCGAATCTTTCTTCTTGGTGACTCATCTCGTTTCTTGGGAGGTGCCGTACACTCATTTGAGAAGTGTCCGGGTCTTCCACAATTGTAGCACTTCCGATCACAACTTGAAGAGCGATTCTCATTGTATCTTGAGTTGGAGCTTCTCTCTTTGCCTCTATTCTTGTAGAATTTGTTGAAGTTCTTCACCATGAGGCTAATCTCTTCATTGGACACAAGCTTGTCACTTGAAGTTGTTGGAGCGTCACTTGAAGCTTTCTAAGCACCACTAGACTTATTGTGGAGCTCCTCTTTGTCCTTAAGTGACATTTCATGAGCGACAATCCTTCCAATGACTTCCGTGGGCTTGAGATCTTTGTAATTTGGCATCATTTGGATAAAAGTGCACAGGGTGTCGTATTTTCTATCCAAGGCTCTAAGGATCTTCTTGATGATGAACTTGTCGGTCATCTCTTCACTTACTAAGCCGGCAATCTCATTTGTGATGAGAGCTAGCGTAGAGTACATCTCTGCAACTCCTTCACCATCCTTCATCTTGAACTTGTCAAATTGACTTTGGAGCACATCCAACTTAGATTCCTTGACGGACTCGGTACCTTCATGCATATCAACCAAAGTATCCCAAATTTCCTTTGCATTCTCAAGGCGGCTAATCTTGTTGAACTCCTCGGGACACAAACCGTTGAAGTGTATGTCACATGCTTGAGCGTTGTATTGCAACATCTTCAACTCTTCCACGGACGCTTCACGATCCGGTTCTTTTCCATCCTCAAAGTAGTCACCTTGCAAGCCAACACGAACAATAGCCCATACGGCGGGGTTATGACCAAGAATATGTATTTTGGTCTTATGCTTCCAACTAGCAAAGTTTGTACCATCAAAGTAAGGACCTCTACGGTGATAATTTCCCTCGCTAGACTCCATAATCTCCTTTGTGATGAAACCAAAGCAATGGAGACCAAAGCTCTGATACCACTTGTAGGATCGAAAGTAGGTCTAGACAGGGGGTGATTAGACTACTTGACCAAATAAAAACCTAGCCTTTTCCAATTTTAGTTGTAGGCAAGTTTTAGCAATTCTCACAAGTCTTGTTACACCCTACACATGCAAGTCTAGATAGTAGGCAACGAAAAGTAAAGACTTTGCATATGAACGTAGAGGAGGGGTTAGAAGATATCAAACGCAATGAAGACACAGTGATTTTTGGCGTGGTTCTGATAGGTGGTGCTATCGTACGTCCACGTTGATGGAGACTTCAACCCACGAAGGGTAACGGCTGCGCGAGTCCACAGAGGGCTCCACCCACGAAGGGACCACGAAGAAGCAACCTTGTGTATGCCATCGGCCTACGTCCACGGAGGACTAGCCTTACTCGGGGTAGATCTTCATGAAGTAGGCGATCTCCTTGCACTTACAAACTCCTTGGTTCAACTCCACAATCTTTGGAGGCTCCCAAGTGACACCTAACCAATATAGGAGACACCACTCTCCAAAAGGTAATAGATGTTGTTGATGATGAACTCCTTGCTCTTGCGCTTCAAAAGATAGTCTCCTCAACACTCAATCACTCTCTCACAGATTTGGCATGGTGGTAGGAGAAGGATTGGAGTGGAAAGCAACTTGGGGAGGCTAGAGACCAAGATTCAAAGGTTGGAGTGGAATCCTCTTGATCTCAACACAAGGGTAGGTGGTTCCCTCTCAGAAAATGGATATGGGAAGAGGTAGCTTCGTTCTGGTTTGCTCCCTGAGAGTTGGTGGAATGGGTGGGGGTATATTTAGCCATCACCAAAAATCCAACTGTTACACACCTTTATGCACAACTCGGTGGGACCGGGTGAAAACACTCAGTGAGACCGATTAGTACAAAAGGTTTGAACTTTTGGCTTTTCAGTGAGACCGATGAAAACATCTCGGTGAGACTGATGTGAGATGACCTAAGCACTTTCCTCGTTTCTGTGTCACCGATTGGAACCACTCAGAATTTCTGAGATGAAACCAATAGGCAACAGAAACTGGGCAAGCGCACTTCGGTGAAACCGAAGGGTCATATCGGTGAGACGAATTGTTAGGGTTTAGGCAGGGGCTATGTCATGCGTATCTCGGCGAGTCCGGGTAGGAGTTTCGGTGGGACCGAGATAGGCATTAGGGTTTTGGACATAGGGATTTGTGAGGGTGTGGTTGAGGGTTTCTGGAGCAATATCTCTAAGCACTTGAGCAAATGACTCATGATCAAAACTTCATCCCCTTTTAATAGTATTGGCTTTCCTATGGACTCAATGTGATCTTTGATCACTAAACCAAAAATGAAGTTTTGAAGCTTTTGCCAATATATTTCCATTGCATTTTGAGGGGTACGTCCACCTTCACATCCAATTTCCTTGCCTACATTGATCTTTCCTGAAATATTCTTTGAATAGGCATTAGTTCAATGATGTATATGTTGTTATGAATTACCAAAACCACACGAGAATTAGTTGCACTTTCATAGACACACTCTCCCCTCGTTGCTAGCATCTAGTGGATTGATCTTGGGTGGATCCATAGGAAATTTTTTTGTTTTCCATGCAACGATTCCCAACAGTGGCATCATGAGCCAGGATCTATGCGCAGATGTTTTGCACGAGTAGAACACAATTTTGTTGTGGGCGTTGATGTTCAACTTGCTACCCTCCTTTGTTATTTTGGATTTGGTGGTATTATGGGATGAAGCGGCCCAGACCAACTTTACTTGTCCACGCACAAGAGACCGGTTCCGCGCTTGACATGTAACTTGTATTGCATAAAGCGGCTGGCGGGTGTCTGTTTCTCCTACTTTAGTCATAATCTGATTTGACAATGGCGGTCCTTGTAGAAGGTTAAAAGGCAACTTGTATATCACCGTTGTGGCTTTGCATAGGTAAGAATGGTTCTTATACGCTGCCCTTAGAAGCCACGTAAAATTTGCAACAACAAAGTAGAGGACGTCTAACTTGTTTTTGCAGGGCATGCATGTGATGTGGTATGGCCAAGATGTGATGTGATATATATGATGTATGAGATGATCATGTTTTGTAATAGTTCACGACTTTCATGTCGATGAGTACGGCAACCGGCATGAGCCATAGGGTTGTCTTAATATTATTGTATGACCTGCGTGTCAATCATTAAACACCATGTAATTGCTTTACTTTATCGCTATGGGTTAGCAATAGTTGGTGGAGACAACCACATGGAGGCACCGAGGACCTAGGTGCTATGCCAGTGATGATGGAGATCATGCCGGTGCTTTGGAGATGGAGATCAAAAGCACAAGAAGACAATGCCCATATCATGTCACATATTTGCTTGCATGTGATGTTGGTCTTCTATGCATCTTATTTTGCTTAGATCGCGACAGTAGCATTATAAGATGATCCCTCACTTTTAATATCAAGATAAAAAGTGTTCTCCCTTACTATGCACCGTTGCGAAAGTTCGTCGTTTCGAAGCATCCCGTGATGATCGGGTGTGATAGACTCTACGTTCACATACAACGGGTGTAAGTCAGTTTTTACACACGCAGAAATACTTTGGTTAACTTGACGAGCCTAGCATGTACAGACATGGCCTCGGAACACATCGAACCGAAAGGTTAAACATGAGTCATATGGATGATATGATCAACATGTTGATGTTCACCATTGAAACTACTCCATCTCACGTGATGATCGGACTTGGTTTAGTGGATTTGGATCATGTATCACTTAACAACCTGAGGGTTGTTGATTTAAGTGGGAGTTCATTAGTAATTTTATTAATTTGAACTAATTATCATGAACATAGTCTGAGTAACTTTGCAAATATGTTGTAGATCAATGGCTCGCGTTGTAGCTCCGCTCAATTTCAATGCATTCCTAGAGAAAGATAAAATGAAAGATGATGGAAGCAACTTTGCAGACTGGCTCCGTAATCTGAGGATTATCCTCACTGCTGCACAGAAGGCTTATGTCCTTGATGCACCGCTCGGTGCGCCACCCCTTCCCGGGACGTCTGCAGATATTGTGAATGTCTGGCAGACACGTTCTGATGACTACTCGATAGTTCAGTGCGCCATGCTTTACGGCTTAGAACCAAGGCTCCAAAACCGTTTTGAACACCACGGGGCATATGAGATGATTGAGGAGATGAAAATGATATTTCAGGCTCACACCCGTGTGGAGAGGTATGATGCCTGAAACAAGTTCTTCAGCTGTAAGATGGAAGAGAACAGCTCCGTTAGCAAGCACGTACTCAAAATGTCTGGGTACGCCAATCGCCTGAATCAGTTGGGACTTGATATTCCTGATGAAGTAGCGATTGACAGGGTTCTCCAGTCACTGCCACCAAGCTACAAGGGCTTTGTGATGAACTATAACATGCAAGGGATGGAGAAGACACTCCCTGAGCTTTTCGCGATGCTTAAAACCGCGGAAGTAGATATCAAGAATGAGCATCAAGTGTTGATGGTCAAAAGGACCACCAGTTTCAAGAAGGCTAAGGGAAAGAAAGGGAACTTCAAGAAGAATGGCAAGCAAGTTGCTGCTCCCGTGAAGAAGCCCAAAGCTGGACCTAAACCCGAGACTGAGTGTTTCTATTGCAAGGGGAATGGCCACTGGAAGCGTAACTGCCCCAAGTACTTGGCAGATAAAAAGGCTAGCAACGTCAACAAAGGTATATTTGATATACATGTTATTGATGTGTACCTTACTAGTGCTCGTAGTAGTGCCCGGGTATTTGATACCGGTTCAGTTGCTAATATTTGTAACTCGAAATAGGAGCTGCAGAATAAACGGAGACTAGCTAAGGACGAGGTGACGATGTGCGTTGGAAATGGCTCCAAGGTTGATGTGATCGCCGTCGGCACGCTCCCTCTACGTCTTCCTTCGGGATTAGTTTTAAACCTAAATAATTGTTATTTGGTGCATGCGTTAAGCATGAACATTATATCTGGATCTTGTTTATTGCGAGACGGTTATTCATTTAAATCCGAGAATAATGGTTGTTCTATTTATATGAGTAATATTTTTTATGGTCATGCACCCAATGTGAATGGTTTATTCTCGTTGAATCTCGATAGTAGTGATACACATGTTCATAATATTAATGGAAAAAGATGCAAAGTGAATAATGATAGTACCACATACTTGTGGCACTGCCGCTTAGGTCATATTGGTGTAAAGCGCATGAGGAAACTCCATACTGATGGACTTCTAAAATCACTTGACTTTGAATCATTTGAAACATGTGAACCATGCCTCTTGGGCAAGATGACTAGAACCCCGTTTTCCGGTATAATGGAGCGGGCAAGTGACTTGTTGGAAATAATACATACCGATGTATGCGGTCCAATGAGTGTTGAAGCACGCGGTGGATATCGTTATTTCCTGACCTTCACGGATGATTTAAGTAGATATGGGTATATTTACTTAATGAAACACAAGTCTGAAACATTTGAAAAGTTCAAGGAGTTTCAGAATGAAGTAGAGAATCATCGTAATAAGAAGATAAAATTTCTACGATCTGATCGTGGAGGTGAATATTTGAGTTACGAGTTTGGTATGCATTTAAGACAATGTGGAATTGTTTCACAGCTCACGCCACCTGGAACACCACAGCGTAATGGTGTGTCCAAACGTCATAATCGTACTCTATTAGATATGGTGCGTTCTATGATGTCTCTTACCGATTTCCCACTATCATTTTGGGGTTATGCATTAGAGACAGCCGCATTCACTTTAAACAGGGCACCGTCTAAATCCGTTGAGACGACACCGTATGAATTATGGTTTGGCAAGAAACCTAAGCTATCGTTTCTTAAAGTTTGGGGATGCGACGCTTATGTCAAGAGGCTACAACCTGATAAGCTCGAACCCAAAGCGGAAAAATGTGTCTTCATAGGACACCCTAAAGAGACAATTGGGTTTACCTTCTATCATATATCTGAGGGCAAAATCTTTGTTGCTAAGAATGGATCCTTTCTAGAGGAGTTTCTCTCGAAAGAAATGAGTGGGAGGAAGGTAGAGCTTGATGAGGTTGTCGAACCATCTCTCGAATTGGAGAGTAGCGTAGCACAGAAAAATGTTCCCGTGGTGCCTACCCCAACTAGGGAGGAAGCTAATGATGATGATCATGAAACTTCGAATCAAGCTATGACTGAACTTCGTAGGTCGACGAGGACACGTACTGCCCTGAATGGTACGGTAATCCTGTCTTCGACGTCATGTTGTTAGACAACAATGAACATACGAACTATGAGGAAGCGAGGATGAGCCCGGATTCTGACAAATGGCTAGAGGCCATGAAATCCGAGATAGGATCCATGTATGAAAACCAAGTAGGGACTTTGGTGGACTTACCCGATGACCGAAAGGCCATTGAGAACAAATGGATCTTTAAGAAGAAGACGGATGCTGATGGTAATATCACCGTCTATAAAGCTCGACTTGTTGTAAAAGGTTTTCGGCAAGTTCAATGGGTTTACTACGATGAGACTTTCTCACCCGTAGCGATGCTGAAGTCCGTTAAGATTATGATAGCAATTGCTGCATTTTTTGATTATGAAATCTGGCAGATGGACGTCAAAACTGTGTTCCTTAATGGTTACCTTAAGGAAGATTTGTATATGATACGACCCGAAGGTTTTGTCGATCCTAAGGATGCTAATAAGGTATGCAAACTCTAGCGATCCATTTATGGACTGGTGCAAGCATCCCGGAGTTGGAATCTTCTCTTTGATGAGGTGATCAAAGCTTTTGGATTTATCCAAGCTTATGGAGAAGCTTGTATTTACAAGAAAGTGAGTGGGAGCTTTGTAGCATTTCTAATACTGTAAGTGGATGACATATTATTGATTGGAAATGATATAGAACTTCTGGAAAGCATAAAGGGTTATTTGAACAAGAGTTTTTCAATGAAAGACCTCGGTGAAGCAGCTTACATATTGGGCATCAAGATCTATAGAGATAGATCAAGATGCCTGATAGGACTTTCACAAAGTACATACCTTGACAAAATTTTGAAGAAGTTCAAAATGGACCAGTCGAAGAAGGGGTTCTTGCCCATGTTGCAAGGTATGAAGTTGAGTAAGACTCAATGCCCAGCTACGGCAGAAGAAAGAGAAAAGATGAAAGTCGTCCCCTATGCCTCAGCCATAGGCTCTATCATGTATGCCATGTTGTGTACTAGACCTGATGTGTGCCTTGCCATTAGTGTAACTGGAAGGTACCAAAGTGATCCAGGAGTGGAGCACTGGACAGCGGTCAAAAATATCCTTAAGTATCTTAAGAGGACTAAGGAAATGTTTCTCATCTATGAAGGTGACAAAGAGCTCATCGTAAAAGGTTACGTTGATGCTAGCTTTGACACTGATCCGGATGACTCAAAATCTCAATCCGGATATGTATTTATTTTGAATGGTGGAGCAGTCAGCTGGAGTAGCTCCAAGCAGAGCGTTGTAGCAGCATCAAACATGTGAAGCGGAATATATAGCTGCTTCGGAAGCGGCGCAGGAAGGAGTCTGGATGAAGGAGTTCATTTCCGATGTAGGTGTGGTTCCTAGTGCATCGGATCCCATGACTATCTATTGTGACAACACTGGCGCCATTGCCATTGCCAAGGAGCCAAGGTTTCACAAGAAAGCCAAGCATATCAAACGCCGCTTCAACTCCATCCGAGACTACGTCAAGGAAGGAGACACAGAGATTTGCAAAGTTCATACGGATCTGAATGTTGCAGACCCGTTGACTAAACCTCTTCCACGAGCAAAACATGATCAGCACCAGAACTCTATGGGTGTTAGATTCATAACAATGTAAACTAGATTATTGACTCTAGTGCAAGTGGGAGACTGTTGCAAATATGCCCTAGAGGCAATAATAAAGTTGTTATTATCATTTTTCCTTGTTCATGATAAGTGCTTATTCTCCATATTATAATTGTATTAACCGGAAACTCAAATACATGTGTGGATACAAAAACAAACACCGTGTCCCTAGTGAGCCTCTACTTGACTAGCTCGTTGATTAAAGATGGTTAAAGTTTCCTAACCATAGACATGAGTTGTCATTTAATAACGGGATCGCATCATTAGGACAATGATGTGATGGACATACCCAATCGTAAGCCTAGCATTTGATCGTGTCACTTAGTTTAATGGCTATAGCTTTCTTAATGTCAAGTGTTTGTTCCTTAGACCATGAGATCATGCCACGCCCTAATACCGAAAGAATACTTTGTGGGTATCAAACGTCACTTCGTAACTGGGTGATCATAAAGGTGCTCTTCAGGTATCTCGAAAAGTATTTGTTGGGTTGCATGGATCGAGACTGAGATTTGTCACTTCATGTGACGGAGAGATATCTCTGGGCCCTCTCGGTAATACGACATCCTAAGTAGCTTGCAAGCATGTGACTAATGTGTTTAGTCACGGGGATATTGTATTACGGAATGAGTAAAGAGAACTTGCCGGAAATGAGATTGAACTAGGTATGGTGACACCGACGATCGAATCTCGGGCAAGTAACATATCGCCAGACAAAGGGAGTTGTATACGGGATTATCTGAATCCTCGACATTGTGGTTCAAACCGATAAAGATCTTCGTTGAATATGTGGGAGTCCTTATGGGCATCCAGGTCCCGCTATTGATTATTGATCGGAGAGGTGTCTCGGTCATGCCTGCATGTTCTCGAACCCATAGGGTCACACACTTAACGTTCGGTAACGCTAGGGTAGTAATGGGATATTCATGATGGTGGTACCGAAGTTTTGTTCGGAGTCTCGGATGGGATCCCGGATATCACAAGGAGCTTCGGAATGGTTCGGAGACAAAGAAAACATAGATGGAAAGTATTTCAGGGTTACCGGAAAAGTTCGGATTTTATCGGTATTGTACCGGAAGGTTCTAGAATGTTCTGGAAGGTTCCATTGTGGGGCCCACTTGTCCAGAACATCCCACATGGACCAAGGGGTGGCGCACCAGCCCTACATGGGCCTGGCGCCCAGCCCCACTTGGTCCATGCGCATGGGATAAGGGATAAGGCCAAATCCCTTGAAAATAGGGGGAGACTTGCAGGCCAAGTACTATTTATGGTACTGTTCATGGTTACTGTTCACGTACTATTCCTCCTCCTACAAGTTTCCTCCTCTATATAAAGGGAGGGGAGGGGCTGGGCGCAGCAAGAGAAAACCCTAGCTGCTGCCCTCTCTTTCTCTCTCCCTCCACCATCTCCTCTTCCGTTTGCGCTAGGCGAAGCCCTGTCGGAGTTCCACCACCACCACCACCACGCCGTCGTGCTGCTGGCTAGATCCCATCTACCTCTCCCCCTCGCTTGCTAGATCAAGAAGGAGGAGACGTCACCGAGCCGTACGTGTGCATAACTTGGAGGTGCCGTTCGTGCGGCGCTCGATCGGATTAGATCGTGAAGAGTACGACTACATCAACCACGTTCGTTGATCGTTTCCGCTTTCGGTCTACAAGGGTATGTAGACACACTCTCCCCTCGTTGCTAGCATCTTGTGGATTGATCTTGGGTGGATCCGTAGGAAATTTTTCTGTTTTCCATGCAACGATTCCCAACAGCCAGCGCGTTCATCGGCTTCGTCGCCGCACTCCTCGACGACCTTGAGCCGGCCTACCAGCTCCTCGATTGTCATGGTAGAGAGATCCACCAAGCTCTCGATGGACCAGGCTAGCTGCTTGTACTGCCTGGGGACGACGCGGAGGAACTTGAGAAGCATCCTTTTGTCGTCGATGGGATCCCCGAGCGATGCAAGCTTATTGACGAGACCCTGCAGCCGCATGGCAAAGTCGTCGGCCAGCTCACCGGACTTGAACCGGATCTCCTCGTACTAGAGGCGCAAGGTCTGAGCCTTCGACTCCCGTACGCGCTCGACACCGATGCGCAGAACCTTGATGGTGTCCCATGCCTCCATGGCCGTCTTCTTGGCGCCAAGAGTTGGAACCATCTCCGGTGGGACGGAGCGCGGGATTGTCTCCATCGCCAGTCGGTCCTCGGCGTACTCGACATTGCCAGTTTCCACGGCTATCCACATATGTTGCGCCTCCATGATGACCTTCATCAGGAGCGACCAACTGGAAAAGTTGGTCCGCGTGAGGAGGGGAAAGGAGGTGCTGGACATACCCACGTCGCGCACGGAGCGTGGTACGCCGAGCTTGCCTCCTGCCCTGCCTCGCAGCGTGAGCGCATCGGTCGCGCGCGTCTCCTCAGCCAAGATCTCCTCGGCAGTCTTGGAGCCGCTGCCGGCGACGGCGTCCTTCGGCATATGCTTCGGCATATCAACTTGTGGCTCTGATGCCAATTGTTAGCCCAAACGGACCTTCTGCTGGCGAACTATTCGTTCCCGGGGGAGAGGATGCCGAAGTAGGTAGGAAGGATAAGAAGAGTGTTCTATGCTTGCTTTCTCTACTCACAACAGTGAGCGTTCCATTGCTTATGTAGTATATATTTACAACAAATATCTACTACCAGCTATTGAGCTCAAGTTCTCAAAAACGAACTTGACTACTACTACTATGCAGACTAGACTAGACTAGACCTCTCTCTGACACAGAAGAGAGAGCAGGTTTCTACTGCTACGCACGTCTTGCATCAAGACTTTCTTGGCCAAGACGTGTCGAACGAGCCACCCCATGTGCGCCGCACATGAGGCCCCACGCGAGCCACCCAGTGTAAAACCTGTGCATGGGCTTGCCGGGTAGGCCTTGCCGGGAGACAGGGGTTGAACCCAACACAGGACGGCGATGCCGGTGCCGACCGAAGGGCCAGGGCTTCCGCCGCGCCGCACTGGAAGCCCCGCTCCTCGTCTGAATTATTTCTCGCGTTCTGTGTGTATGTGGGAGAAAGTTGGGGGAAATGCAGATCCTTTTCAATTAGATTTGAAAAGGAAGGTAAGATAAGATGTATCATCGTCGTCATGCCGGTGGTGATTGTGTAATGCAGCTCTTTCCAAGTAGATTTGGGAAGATGCTCATCTGTACTCGTCGTCCTGTTCATCATGTACCGCCAGTCACGTCAGAGTTCCAGCTCCAATTTTGAGTACAAGATTCAGGCCAACAAAGTTTTAAAAAGAAGCTTGTTCGATCGTGCAGGGTTCTCCACTACTGGAATTCCTGTTTTTGCCGAGTGCCCAGAACACTCGGCGAAGGATGATTTAAACTCGGCAAAGGCTTTGCCGAGTGTTGCACTCGGCAAAAGGGACTCGGCTTACACCCTTCAGGCAAAGTGGAGTTCGCCGAGTTCCGTCCGTCGAGCACTCGGCAAAGTCTTTGCCGAGTTTGAAACAAGCGTACTCGGCATAATAAAGTAACTTGACGGGCGCCGAACGGAGACGACATAATAGGTACTCGGCAAAGGGACAATGCTTTGCCGAGTGCTGCACTCGGCAAAACTATTTAATTGAACTAGATGATACCCCGCACGTTGTTGCGGGAATATTTTGTAACATATTTCAGTGTGATTCGTTGGATGAAACATGAATATTTAAAGTAATAATATGAAAAGCTAAAACTGAAAATACATATAATTTATTATGTTCGATTACTATATAATTGTAAAATGTTTATTAAATAAAAATAGCATAATAGAATGAAAATTCTAATGTATGTTTGCATGTTGAAATGAGTCTTTTTTTCACGCATGTTTAATGATGAAGTGACATGCTTGCATGTTGAGAGACATATGACAGTGGGGTGGCCCTTTTCTCATGCATGTTGTGTGATGATGTGGCATGCTTGCATGTTGAGAGAAATAGTTAGTGGGGGCTAGCTATTTAGATATAGAAGATTAAAATAAACGACGGGGCGCTGCTGCTGCCGCCGCCGGAGTTCGTCGCACTCGCTACTACTCGGTTGCTGCTGTTGTTGCTACTGCATAGAGGTGGAGGCTGGCGGGGCAGTGTCGGGGATGCCCAGGTCGCTGGTGCGTTCTCCTGATGTTTCTTCTCTCGTACCATTGTGTGTGCGTGCTGCTGCTGCCCTCCTCGCTGTGCCTGGAGCCGACGACCAGCACTGATGATCTACTTCGCCGCTAGATCCACGCGACGGAGAGGATCTCCTCCAGCGCTCCGTCGGTCCCCTTTCCGGGAAGCAGTTCCTTGAGGTCGGCCCCCTCCTCGCCAGGTGGTGCTGGAACAGCTCGAGGTCCGCCTCCTCGCCCAACGGCATGGCCGTGTGGTCGCGCCGGCGCGAGAAGAGCTAGCCGAAGGAGAAGGGCGACGGGGAAGAGCTGTGGCGGCTTGCGGACAGAGCAGCTGCAGCAGCTTGCGGATGGAGCAACGGCGGCGGGTTGAGGACCATGGGCCAGCGGCGGCGGCGGCTTGAGGCATAGGGTGCGGCTATGCTGCTTGGGGAATGGCGTTCGTCAAGAAGAAAAAGAAGAGAGGCATGCGTGCAGCAGTCGCGGGTAGTCAGCGCTGATTGGTGGAGGCCATTTTGCTGTGGATCGGTGACATGGCAGCGTTGCTCCCGATTGGCTGGGCACTATTGATTTCTCTCAAGAAAAAAAGCTGGGCACGGTTGATATATAGGAATATTTAGATACATGTACGTACTAGAAAAAGTAGGATCGTTGAATAGAATTTTTTTTTTGTTTTTTTTTGTTTCTTCCTTTATCCTGTTTATTATTTTCCTTTTCTATTTGAAGAGTACATGATGTTTTTTAAAATGTATGAGTGCAATGAAACTTGTTGTTTCTATTTTTGTTTCCTTTCCTTTACAGTAGGTCAGTTTTCTATTCCCTTTTTCTTGTCTGTTTCTATTTTTGTTCTCTGTTTTGTATTTATTCTAGCTAGCAAATAATTTTTATTGCACATGAAACATTTTGTATCAATTCAATGCAATATTTCAAAGCTACACACAAATTTTCAGATTATTTGGAAGTGTATAAAAATATACTAGCATTTAAGTGCCCTAGTTTAATGCTGCTGGCCATGTTCAATTGTTGCTAGGGTTTATTCAGTGACTCAATTGGAGTTTGTTTAGCTTTTATAAATGCTTGGAGATCTAAAGAAATGGTGTGAACATTTTTAAATGTTAATTTGGCAAAACATTATTGTGTGGAATTTTGAATTTGAATTTGAAGTTGAATTATTTCTGAATTACAATTTAGCTATATTAATCATGATGACATGGCTTTGTAATTAGGTTAAAAAATAATTAGCGCTTGGGGATGTTACATCGCCCTAGTCATTTGGCTTGAAAGTCATGAATGTTCATACTTGATAGCCCATTTTGTGAAGGATTTTTTTTCAAAATTGTCATATTGCAAGTTTGTTATTTTTCCTGGCAAATAGACACATAAAATGACTCCATGCGAAATGATTATATTTTTTGAGTTTTATTCTTTTTCTTTCATTTTTTCGGAAAAGGGGTTAAAATGACCGGCATGCCTATTCATAGCGAGGGGTAGAATCTTTCAAAACACTAAGTGATTCTCCCATATAATGACTATTTGTGTACCTAAAAATATTTTTTGCTAATTTTTAGGACAGAGCTATCACACACTTGCAGTTTAAATTTGAATTACTTTTGAGAAATCAGCATAAAGTCATTTAAATATGTGAAAGTAGCTACAAATCTAGAAACTCTATAAAACTTGGGAATTGTCCATCAAATATGGTCTACTTTCTATAAAAATTGGAGTGGTGCCATTTTGCACCATGATTTTTGTACTTGCTTCACAAAAAATACCCATTTTTAACACTTAAAAAATGAAAAATGATTTTTGTTACAAAAAAGTTGGAAACTATATTTCGAAACATTGTTCGTAATGGCGAGATGCACCTATGTGCCCAATTTCGGCACATTATCATAAACTATGCAATGAATATGGCCATCGTCTTAGTCATTCGTCTCAAAATGAACTTTGATTTTTGGATCATCTCCATCAAAGATCGTATGCAACCCAATAAAAAATATTTTTTTTTACAAAAAGTTGAAAACTCTATTTGGCAACATTGTTTATAATTACGAAATGCACCTATGTGCCCAATTTCGACACATTATCATAAACTATGCAATGAATATGGCCATCGTCTTAAGTCATTCGTCTCAAAATGAACTTTGATTTTTGGATCATCTCCATCAAAATGAACTTTAATTTTTGGATCATCTCCATCAAAGATCGTATGCAACCTCGACAGCCAAAACAGTGCAGCGCAGCGAGTACACCTTTTGTCGAGTGTAACACTCGGCAAAGACCCCTTTTTGCAAAGTGTAGCACTCGGCAAAGCCCTGTTTGCCGAGTGTCACTTTGGTCTTTGCAAAGTGTAGCATTCGGCAAAGCCCTGTTTGCCGAGTTTCGTTTTGTTTGCCGAGTACTTTTGTTAGAAACTCGGCAAGGACGCTGTTGCCAAGTGCCCCGATATAATGCACTCAGCAAAAAGCCAAACACTCGGCAAAGTTGGTTTTTCCAATAGTGCTCTACAGATGGTCACATTATTGTACAAGAGGAACGGCATAAAAACTAGCGTGAACACTGAAAACATTCTTGAAAGAAATATGTCAAGAAATGCGGCTCAATATCCTCATTCACAGCTCCTCGTCCTTGCGGTGCTTCTTGTCCTTGCCGTCGGCTGCCGCGCCGGTGACCTTGTCCTTCACCTCCCCGCGCTTCTCCTTGTCGTAGTATTGCTTCAGTTTCTCCTGCGCCTGCCATGTGGCGTCCTTGGCAGACTCCGTTTTCTCCCACGCAGCGTCCTTCGTGGCGGTGGCCTTATCGGCGGCGGCATCCTTCGCTGCGGCCGTCTGCTTGGCGGCGCCGGCCTTATGAGCAGCGGCGTCCTGGGCTGCCGCTGCCTTTTCCGCAGCAGTGTCCTTGGCGGCGCCGGCCTTCTCGGCGGCCGCGTCCTTTCTTTGCTTGAGCGTCTCGTACCCCTGGCCGGCCTTGTCCTTCGCCGTGTCGTCCACCTTGGCCTTTCCCTGCTTCGACCGCTCGTGCGCCTCGGCGCCCGTCTCGCCGGCCGCCTCCGCAGCCTCCTTGGTATTGTGCTTGGCCTGCTCTGCCTTCGTAGACGCCTCGCCGGCCGTGCCCTTCACCGTCTCCGCCGCCTTATCCTTGGCCTGCCCCACCTTGTTGGCCGCCCCGGTCGCCGCCTGCTCGGCCGCCTCCTTGGCGTCCGCTGCCTTGCCGCTCGCCTGCCTCCCCGTCTCTGCACACACAAATCAACCGCTCGCACCAGTGTCAGACTCGTCAGTCGTCACTCCGACCACACAGGAACAAAAAATGGACACCACGGCGTGCGCGGGAGCACGCAACGCATACGTACCGGAGGCGGTGTGCTGGACGGCCTCGCGGGCGGACTTGACGGTGTGGCCGGCCTTGCGCGCGGCCTCCTCCTCGTCGGCGTGGTGCTTTAGCCCTACCTCCTCGGAGATCTTGTCCTTGGCCCACCCCGTCCAGGACTCTTCCTCCTTGCCCGGCGCCGCCTCCGAGCCATCTTGCGTCGTCTTCGCCGCCACGGCCGCGGACGCTGCCAGCGCAAGCAGCACCAGCAGCGCGGGCGCCGCCAGCCTCTTCAACGGTGACATGACCGCCATTGATTGGATCGTCCCGAGCTAGAATCTAGTATGCGCAGCTGCTCGTGTGCTTTGCGTGACTTGAATGGATTGCGAAGGAATCTGTAGGAGTGATCAGGTTTGGGTTTCTCTGTGGCGCGGGGTTTTATGGGGAGGGAGGGGCCGGACGCGTGTACGGGTTGGTGTGAGCGAGGCGGGTGGCGCGGCGACGGGTGCCCGGGTAAGGTGTCACGTCGTCTTCGTCTAGTCGGCACGCACGCAGTGGAGGTGATCGCTCTGGATGACAAGCTGCTTCTAGTCGCTTCGGCGCCTTCTTTTGATACGTTGCGCATGGGCGGCACTCGAAATCATTTGTGACGCAAAGTGGGCTTTTGATCCCCTTGAGGAGTCAGCCACTACAGGCGCAATAGCGCACCGGATTAAGCTCAACCTCGTCAGAGAAAAAGTTGAGTTTTTCCTCTTGTAAATTTTAAACAAAACTGATTGAAAATGTTTTTTTTAAACATAGACGGGTCTCGAAAGACCCAGAGCACTTTATTACGCATAAACATAGTAGGTACAAAGTACACAGGACACAAAAGAAAGGAAAAAACAAGCCAGACTGTGATCCACAGCTACAACCACACCGTCGCCGGGAACGAATCACTTGGGACGATGTGGCTCAGGGTGGACACGGTCCGGGCCGGTCCGGTCCCGGTCCGAGCCGTTGTTTGGACCGGCCGCCGGCGGTCCAGACCGGACCGGACCGAGCAGTGCAGCGGTCCTGATTTCAGGGACCGGACCGGCGGACGTAAAGCTCGGTGCGGACCGACGGTCCTCACGGTCCCGGCGATGTCCAGTCATTGTCATGTGGGCCCAAGATGTCGGAGAGGGGGTCGGAGAAGCAACATGATGGCCGGAGCCGAAGAAGACGCACCTGATGCGCGGCGGCGCGAGGGAGAGGCGCGGGGGAGAGAGGGAGCGGCGCGGCTGCGCGGGGGAGAGGGGGAGCGGCCGCGCGAGGGAGCGGCGGCACGAGACAGAGGCGCGCCGGCTGCAAGTGCGTGAGCTCGTCGTCCATGGAGGCGGCGGCGGCTGTCGCGTTGAGGAGTTAGACGACCGTGTCAGTGGGATATGCACGAGCTGTTCGTCTGCCTGGGCTGTTCGTTAGGTCATAAAAAACATAAACAGTGGCCTGGATGGGCTCGGCCTCGTCCCCGTAATACATATATGCAAAAAAAAAAGGTTCTGGGCTGCTTCTTCGGTCCGACCGAGCGGACCGAGCTTTAACCGGTCCGGACCGAAGTTTTTTCGGTCCATTTTACACGGACCGGACCGGTAAATTTTTTTCGTGGGCCTGGACCAAGCAGGCCAGGACCGAGCGGGCCACGAGCCGGCCCGAAAGACCGGACCGTTTCGTCCACCCTGAGATGTGGCCTCCATAGCGCTACTTCCAGGGGAGGAGCTCAGCCGGAGGAGACCCCAAGAAAAAAAAATAACACAGCACCCTCCTCCCCCCCCCCCAACTCCAGCCGGCGTCGCCGACGGAGGGGAGAGGTGAAGGGCGGCCGAACTACGGCACCAGGCCGAACCACTCAAACGCAGCTACAGTAAGGACGAAGGGGAAGGAGAAGAGGACGGGGGCCTTTGCTTTCCCTATTGGTTGAAAATGTTAACAATACACATGAACTCTACCGAGTTCATCAGTTTACGACTATAGACCAAACAAAGGAAGACATAAAAAAGGGACGCAGCCAAGAAGTCAAACAGTGGTGGTGAACTAAGCATAGCTTAAATGGTGGCAAAAACGACAAATCTGACCTCTGGACGAAATCAATTCACAAACTAAACTGTCCCGAAAAAAAATTCACCCAGCTGACCCTTTTGTGTGACGCCCGACAGCTAGGCGCCACACTACACTGTGCAGCGCCTAGCTCTTAGGCGCCACACTTCTGGACAGCGTGGCACCCCTGGGCCAGGCCCTGCCCCACAAGCAGCCGTGCAGCGCCTAGTCGACAGGCGCCACACTTGTAATGTGCAACGCCTGAGAGCTAGGCGCCACACTTTAATGTGCAGCGCCTATACGTTAGGCGCTGCACATTGACTTAAGGCACTCGGGCCTTCCCTCCCCAATTCGAACCAGCAGTTATCCTTCCCTCTCCCCCTACAGAGAGCGGCGACAGCGGCCCTCTCCTCTCCCCCCCTACATCCCCACTCCAAAAACCAACAAATCTGAAGTTTTAGGCCTTGGATTTCTTCCCTAATCCCTCCTACAAGGTAAAGTCCTCCGATCCCTTTCATTTCGTCCGTAAATTCGTTCACATTAGTCACATATATCCAAGTTATGGTGGAACCCTTGATTTGCTTGGATTCGAAATTGATATGAAAAATTGAAATAGTGAGGTGTGATTTAGGATTTGTAGTCATTATGGAACCCTAGATTGTTGAAGTTTTGGTGGAACCCTAGTTTTGGTTGGATTAGAAATTTTTATGTAATATTGATATAGATTTGTGTGATTAGGATTAGTACATGATTTGTAATCTTTGTGGGACCCTAGTATTTATGATGGGTATTGACAATATATGGTTTCATAGTGAAACCCTAGATTGTTGAGATGAAACCCTATGTGATGGGTATTGACAATACATGTTGAGATGCTTGTGTAGAAGATTTTTGAGTTGAGTATTGTCAATGCTTTCGTTGCAGAACCCTAGCTTATTGAGTGAGTATTGTAATGTGATGGGTATTGACAATAATGTTTGCAATGTGGAACCCTATATTGTGAATACATAAGAATTTTGTGATGATTGTTGATGTGCTTTCATTGTATATCTTAGATTAGTATTCAAATTTCGTTTCAGTGTTTACCGATTGTTGAGATGAATACATATGAGAAAATGCTCGCATATTAAATAATGCATAGGGAGTATGGTAGTTAGCTAATGTATGTTTATTGTTTGAAATATGTAGGATGGTTTGGCTTCTCGAAGATTTCTATGACACACAACACCGGGCCTACATGATGAGGGAGAAGGAGATGGTAATTATCAATAATCATAGTAGTTGGTATTTTCAAATTTGCCTTTAGTTGAAATTGACATGCCGTAAGATTTGACATGACTTGGTTGTTTGCAGAACCTTGAACCTTTGAAGATTCGGTCTCATGGGGTCTCGGGTGGTGCCATGCCCTACGATGAGCGGTACACACCGTACATCAAGGCGACAGGACTCCTCCCGTGGATTCAGTTGGTCAGCCGGTCCAAGCCGAACCTCAATGCTCCACTAGTCACCTCGCTTGTTGATCGGTGGAGGCCGGAGACGCACAGTTTCCATTTTCGGACCGGGGAGATGACCGTGACGCTCCAGGATGTCTCCTTGATCACCGGTCTTCCTATCGAGGGGAAGCCTCTCTGTATGAGCACCGACTCTGATGGGTGGCGCCAGCAGATGGAGGCCCTTATCGGTATGGCTCCTGCAGAGGCTCCGGTACAAGAGGGAGAGAAGAGGAAGGAAAGAGTCGCAGCCGGAGCTCCTTTCACGTGGATTGCAGCGAACTTTGTGCATTGCCCTGAGGATGCTACTGACGATGTGGTCCAGACATATGCTCGTGTCTACATGTGGTGCGTTATCTCGAGGACTTTGTTTGCTGACGCCACAGGCAAGAACGCTCCATGGATGTGGCTTAAGGCATTGACCGTCTTCGACAACCAATGGAGTTGGGGTTCAGTGGCACTGGCCTACTTGTACCGACAGGTAGTTGGTTGGTTTGTTTTAACTTCATTTTACATTACCAATGCAACCTTGCTGTTAAGTGAACCATGTTTTCTTTTATGTGCAGCTGGACGATGCTTGTTGCAGGATCTCGAGGGACGGCTGTATTGGTGGTAATATGCTCCTACTTTCGGTATGGAGCTGGGAGCGCCTCCCGGTTGGACGCCCGAAGGGTGTAAAGTACAATGCATGGGACGACAAAGAGGACGAACTAAGGCTCCCCACTTGGGCTTACAAGTGGGATGTGGTATCCGAGATGACGAACGATGTGAATCTCATGTACCGGCAGTACACCACCGAGTTGGACACGATTACGGCTGAGCAGGTAAACGCGGACATTACATCACTAATTCTCATGCTTTTATTAAAACTGAACATCAATGTTGTGTTTTTGTGCTGTGTTCCAGGTGGAATGGGAGCCATATGGCGCCAAGGATACATTCGGTAATGCACAAGACTTCGTCCTAAATCCGATGTGCTTGAGGGATAGGCATCTTTGGCTTATGCGGTGCCCACTAATATGCAACTGGGCGGTTGAGTTTCACTCGCCACATCGTGTGCATCGACAGTTTGGTTTGTTCCAGCCTCACCCGCCGGAATGGGTGGACACTGACAAAGCACTTCACAGGTAAGAGAGAATGAACCGTGTGCACTTAGCATCGTCAGGTCCTTTCTGATAGTGCTAATGTTTGGGTTTTTACAATGCGGGTTGGATAGGAGAAGGCAGCGAAAGATCAAGGAATGGGACAAACATCATTCCATGTATGTGACCATGTTCCATCTTAGTGTGGAGCAAGCTCAGAGTTCTGCTGCAGCCAAGCTTCGTGAGTTCTGCCCACTGGCGTTCAACAACTACCTTAAATGGTTTCTTGAAAGTACTCGAGTTGATATATGCAAGGCGTCATACCATGATGATATTTTGGAAGATCCCGCCGCCTTTGATGAGCTATCCAAGAACGAGTACAACAAACTTGTCAGGGAAGGGCACCGAGTCCCTAATGCTCCAGTGATCAACTATTTGGTAAGTCTTCCCCTCTGCGCTTTCCCGTTGGCCCTATCACACATCTTTGATTGCCTAACGTGTTTATATCGTTCTCATCCACGGCGCAAACAGATCAAAGAAGCAGCTGATGAAAGCCAGACTATTCTGGAGACAACCTCGATTGGAAAAGGCAAGGAGGAAGGTGCACTTCGAGCATTCATTAAGGTACATATATCAATTGGGTGTCCATGTTACATATGTTGCTAAGTTTGATATCTCATGCACTTGTCCATGTTACAGCGTCAGGGCCTGAGGTTAAGGCGGTTATCGAACCTTATTGGTTGCCGTGACCCAGAATATTCAGAACCATGTTTGTCTAGGTCCGGTACACCATCTAATCCCTCAACTGACCATGGGGCTCATCTGGAGGACGACACTACCTCGACAGATCATCTGGAGGATGAGGGTGTGGTCACCCAAGCGGTATGACAATAGCACATATTCATATTTTTGATGATTTTCTCACTTTATTATGACGCACGGTGTTTACCATATCATTTGTTTTTATGATAACTTGATGTTGATGATGACATGACACTGGAGGATTATGAAGTTCTGTCCGCATACATGTTGAAGCCTAGGAGGAACTTCAAACGGTTCACGCCCGACAACTTCACCACCAAAGGCAAGAGGGTGCTCGAAGGGAGCTCGCGCATGGCAAGCTTGGATGATGAGGCGGAGGAGGAGGAAGAGGAGGCACCGCATCCGGTTCGTCCTTCACACCGGAAGAAGATAGCCAGCAAGAGGGGAAGAAGCACGAAGAACACGGGCGGAAGCAACTCGTCGTCGTCGTTTCCTTAAGAAATTGAACTAGTCGTCGTTTTATTTGGTTGATGAACTTGTGAGGTTATGTAAGATGTTGAGAGGATGTTGATGAACTATTAGTAATGTCCTAGTTGTGTTTGAAGTGATGTTGAACTTGAAGTGATGTTGAAATTGTCTTAATGTATGACCAAACTGCTTTATGTGAGATTCATGTTATATATTATCAATATAAATATTGGATGAAAATGAAATGAACAGCAAATCTGCTATTTCTGCAGTGAACTGATGTGCAACGCCTAGGCATCAGGCGCTGCACTACACAGTGTAGCGCCTGACACATAGGCGTCACACTGTCTAGTGCAGCGCCTGACCCAAAGGCGTTGCACCCACACTTAGAGAATTTTTTTGCCGTAAAACCTACTGGAACCGTACTGGAGTTGATATCCAGATGTGCAACGCCCAAGAGTCAGGCGCTGCACTACATACTTTGACGCCCGACGCCTAGGCGTTGCACATCTGGATATCATCTCCAGCAAGGTTCCACTAGGTTTTACGGCAAAAAATTCTCTAAGTGTGCGTGCAACGCCTTTCGATCAGGCGCTGCCCTACAGCGTGCAGTGCCTGAGAGCCAGGCGTCACACTGTGTAGTGCAGCGCCTGATCCAAAGGCGTTGCACCCACACTTAGAGAATTTTTTGCCGTAAAACCTACTGGAACCTTGCTAAAAATGATATCCAGATGTGCAACGCCTAGGCATCGGGTGTCACACTATGTAGTGCAGCGCCTGACTCTTAGGCGTTGCACATCTGGATATCATCTCCAGTAAGGTTCCAGTAGGTTTTACGTCAAAAAAATTCTCTAAGTGTGGGTGCAACGCCTTTGGGTCAGGCGCTGCACAACACAGTGTGACGCCTGGATCTTAGGCGTTGCACTGTCTGCTATTTCAAAACCTTAAATTTTTTACTTTTTTTGGTTCACATCGTATAACACAAAGCATGTCCAGCACTTAGCACACATACACAGTCCTGTCTAGCACGTAGTAGTACACATAGAGTAGTACAAACCACATAGTCATACACATATTAGTACACATTAGAGTCATAGCACATAGTAGTACACATAGAAGAGTCCTAGCACATAGTAGAACACATTTTGGTCCACAACCAAATCAAAGATCATAGTGATGAAGACAAGAAGGTCACATTGCTCTATTGTGTCGAGCAAGATCCCTTTCCCTTCTTCTTCTTCCTCTCTTCTTCTTCTTCCTCCTCCCTTTTCCTTATGAGATGAGCCTCGGGAACCACCCTCTCTATGAATAGAGAATTCTCCCTCTCTTTCTTTCCCTTCTCAAAAGCCCAAAGTTTCTTAGTTTTCTCTTCAAAATCCTTTTGCCGTTGCGCAGCTGCCTTCTCACATGCAATCGTTAACTTGTCCCTCCTCGTGATCTCCTCAAATATCCCTCTCTCTTTTTCCTTCATCTTCTCTTCGAACTCCTTTTGCTTCTTCTTCTCTAGAGCGGCTGCCTGCTCCTCTCTCACCTTCTTCGCAGCCTTCTCCCACCAGCCCGGCATCTCACCTTCCCCATCCTTGTCCTCCACCCCCTTCATTGTTGTTTTGTTGGGTTGGGATGCCGCCATACCTACGAAAATTGCAACATAATAGTTAGTAAGGACAAGAACAACATGTATTCATAAATAACAATAGTGTACTATGAAAAAACATGTAAATTGCAAGATAATAGTTAGTCACATACGGAAATGGTCCATCTAAGTATGAAAACATTCCTCTACCATGACCACCACCAAGGCCAGGACCACCACCAAGGCCAAGACCACCACCAAGGCCAAGATCACCACCACGGCCTCTACCACCACCACGGCCTAGACCACCACCACGGCCTGTACCACCACCACGACCTCTTGTAAGACCTAGTTGGCTCCCTCTTTGTTGCCATCGTTTGTGGTTCCTCCTGGCTCTTTCACTTCGTACAACCAATTGTTATCGTTATATAGTACAGCTTCTTGCGAGTCCGCCTTCCGTGATTGAAATTCCAACCATTCATCAACCTTTGGTGGGAACTTGTACTTGTACTTCTTCTTGTTCTCACCCGCAATCTGCTTATCCGTTTCCATTGAGTGCTTTAGAAAGTACGCATTCATCTTGTCGAATGTGTGTTGAACTATTGCCGTCACGGGTAATGCACGTACACCCTTGAGCACCTTATTGAAGCATTCTGCCATGTTGCTTGTCATTTGACCGTACCTCCGACCATCTTCATCAAAAGCTCGTGCCCACTTATTCCTTTCTTGAATGTTCCTATTGAGAAAGTCAAGACCACCGGGATCAAGTTTCTTGTGTGTGACCAATTGGTTGTACAAGTTGGCGAACCGCTTGTCAGAGAAAGCGAGACAACAATCTTGAAGATCATCGGCCAACTCGTTAAGGCCACATGCCCTATAGAAGTTTGAACAAAAGTGCCTCACGCACCATCGATGGTGCAACGGAGCATGCCCGGGAATGTCAACGTCCACCGCGTTAAGAATTCCTGCATGGCGATCCGATATTACACAAATTTCCCTTGCAGCCGGTAATACCCTGGTTCTCAATTGACGCAAGAACCACTCCCAGTTATCATTGTTCTCCACCTCAACCAAAGCGAAAGCCAAAGGCAAGACCCGGTTATTGGCATCACTTGCTATTGCAACCAATAGAGTGCCCTTGTATTGTCCGGTCAAGAACGTGCCATCAATGGCGATGACCGGCCGACAATGCTCGAAAGCCCTCATGCATTGCTCAAAAGCCCAAAATGCATGGCCAAATACTCGGACAGTCCGCCCGTTGTGAATCATTGTTTTGTGCCCATGAGGCTCGACCACATGAACCATGCCTGGATTAGTGCCGGCCATAGCTCCCAACAACCTAGGGATTCGGTTGTATGCTTCCTCCCAATTACCATACAACATCTTGAATGCGGCTTGCTTCGCCTTCCATGCCTTGTCGTATTTCACCTTGTAATGAAAGACGGCTTTCACAAGGTCCATGACTTGTTGAATGCTCATGGTTGGAAGTGAGGATATTGAGTTGGAAAGCCTGTAAGCGATGAACTTGGACGTGAGTTGTCTGTGGTCTGGGGACACAATCTTTCCATCCACCTTCTTGCCTCGGCACATGTGACTTGGTACACAACTCACTATGTGCCAAGTGGGCCCTCCTTTCCATGGTCTTGCACGCACAATCCATGGACATCGCTTGACCTCACATGCAACCGTGTAACACACATTGACGTCCGAGTGAACCACCATGTGTGGACGATAATGTGTAACCGAGTAGTTGTCGAGCCACATCTTCAATTCCAAGAAGGTTCCAAACTTAGACCCGGGAGAAATCCCGTTCTTCCCGTCTTCCAAATCCCGGTGAGAAGATGGCCTAAATCCAAGATGTATACATTTGCCACCGTCTACCATGGCTTGATCCGTGAGACTAACATCCTTGAACAATGGTGTCCTATGATTCCGCCGTAATACCTTCTCAAAAGCTTCGGTCTCCTTCACCGTGAACCCCTCCTCATCAACTTCTTCATCGGGACCTTCGTCATCCGACTCCGATGCATAGGCACGGGAATAAGGGATGGAATGGTTCATTGTCTCTTGCACATTATATTTGTCGAGATCACCCACATTGTTGTCATGGAGATCAACTTCATTCTCATCGTCCTCATACTCATCATTCTCCTCTTGCAAAGCTTCATTTTGGTTGTTTGTAATCAGGCTCAATGTTGGCCTCACTTGTTGAGTCAAAGGAGGTTCACTCATTTCATCTTCGTTCATGGGTGGGGGACTACTAGCAACCAACGGGGAGGCGTTCCGGTTCAAGTCCAAATGCAAACTAGACTCAACCTTCTTCGTTGCAAATAACTCAAGAGCCTTGTCTAGTGATTCGGCCACCGTCTCCTTGTATGCAACCCAACGTTGCTCGGAGTTCACACGCATGGTCTTCCAACGGATGTGCATTCCAAAAGCCACATTGTGCCTTCCCTCTAACTCAACATTATCACTTGGGTCCATCCAATTCAAATCTTTCCTAACTTGTTCCAAGACCTCGGCATAGCTAGGACTACTCTCAAACACCATGTCAACCTCATCTGGGTCCGGTTCAATGTTGCCTTTCGAAAAGGCATCTTTGTCCACATGATGAACATAAACACATGTTCTTCCCATCCCTATAATAATTAAAACAACACAATGTTACATATATTTCATAAGTACTCATCCGAAGATTAACACACAATACAAAGCCCTACCATAGATAGGAAACAATAACCCTAACATCCACTTAACAATAACCATAAGCATAACCCTAACATACTAACAACCCTAACCCAAATCCCAACATAACAACACCCATAACCCTAACACTAACATACTAAGAAGCCTAACCCTAGCAATTTGGCAAACAAACATCACATATTTCAATACAAATTTCAAAAGCCATAAAAAGTAGGGTTTGCCCAAACTAGCAAGAAAATGAGCAAATGTGAGCATTTTTTTTGATGAAAACGAGGGGATCGGAGGAGATTACCTTGAGGGAGGGATTGGGTTCCAAATCCATGGAGAAAATCTTCAGATCTACTCAATTTGGGGAAGGATTTGAGAGGGGGAGAGAGGGGGAGGGGAATAGGCGGGGTGTGTGTGTGTGTGAGTGTGTGGGGAGGGGTACGGGAGGGGGGACCAGCCAACATTTAAGTCAATGTGCAGCGCCTAACGACTAGGCGCTGCACATTACAAGTGTGGCGCCTAGACCTTAGGCGCTGCACATTCAAGTGTGGCGCCTGTCGTATAGGCGCTGCACGGCTGGGTGTGGGCCAGGGCCCTGGCCCAGGGGTGCCACGCTAGCCAGAAGTGTGGCGCCTAAGATCTAGGCGCTGCACAGTGTAGTGTGGCGCCAAGCTGTCGGGCGCCACACAAAAGGGTCAGCTAGGTGAATTTTTTTTCGGGATAGTTCATTTTGTGAATTGATTTAGTCCACAGGTCAGAACAGTGATTTTTGCCGAATCAGCCCACCCGGTTTCATGTCCTAGACTTGGCACAGGTGCTCGCATATTTTTTGAATTTATTTCAGTTTTTCCGATGCTATTCTTTTAGTGTATGACGTGCCCGTCGACTACGAGGTGTCCATGGCGACTTCGTTAATCTCAAGATCTGCCGACTCAGTCTTCCAAATAATTGCTTGGGATTTATATTATTCTGCGTAAATAATATAGAGTTTATATCGCTGAATCTTTCAAATAATTGCGTGCGGTGGAGTGGTTAGCTCGCATGATTGCGGCAACCCACGTGAATGAGGTCTCAGGTTCGAACCACCTTGTTGCCGTTTTTAATTCTTATTTCTTTGCATGTTCCCTGACAAGTGGGTCTCGCACGTCAAAAAGAAACAGAGACAGCAGGTTCTGACATGTGGGTCCAAGGGTGTTTTATTGGAAATATGCCATAGAAGCAATAATAAATGTATTATTATATTTTCATGTTCATAATTAAGTTAAATTTTTATGATATAATTGCATTGATTCTTGAATATGAGATTCAGAGGAAAATTCACTTGCATGTGTGGAAACATAAACACCAAATGGATCCCTAGTCATACCTCTAGGACTAGCTCATGTATTGATGATGATCTTGTTTTCCTGATCATGGGCATTGTTAAAGTAACAAGGATGCCATCAATAATGAGAACACATTGTTATCAGAACAATGGTGTTGGATAGACCCAACTTATGAATTACTGCGAGATCACATCGTCATTATTTTGTCGGTATTTTCATATAAGATGTTAATGTTTACTTACGTCCTTAGACCGTGATAATATTGTATACCAACATACCGGATGGTTACTTTGGGGTTGCCAAATGTCATAACATAACTGGTTGACAATAAAAGTAACTTATGGGTATACTGGAAAAGTATGTCTCGCTATCGATAGTTCAAGACTAGGATTTGCTCCTCCGACGATGGAGAGATACTCTCCGTGACCACTTGGTATTACGGTATCATCATCGTCTGGCTAGACACATGTGATTGAGATCATAGGGATACCTGAATACGGAAACGAGTAAAGAGAACAAAACTGGTAACAAGAATAACCGGTATAGTGAACAAGGTGTTGATCACAGGGATACCGATAAAAGTCTCACCTCGGGTTTTGTAACGTATCACGAAGTAAAGGGAATAGTATGCGGGAACAAAAGGTTTGCTAGATAAAGATCTTCGTAAATATGTGGGAATTATCAAGGGTGTCCATATCCCACTGTTAATTATTGACCGGAAGGTGTTCCGGGTCATGTCCACTTATTTCCGAACCTGTAGGGTCACACGCTTAATGACTAGTAATTTATATGAGAACTATGAGATCAAAGAGTATGAGAGAATGAGCTTAGAAAGTGTTTCGGATGGATCCGGAAGTGTTCCGGATGGTCCCGGAAGCGTTCCGGGAGTTTCGGACGTGTGCCATATGTGTCCGGAAAAGTTTCGGTCTATTTATGGAAAGTTCAGGAGGTTCCAGAAGGTTCCCGGAAACTTCCGAAAAATTCCGGAAGGGTATAGGATGGAAACCCCCTTGGCAAGGCCCAAGGGGCCTGCCCCCACATCGGCCAAAAGAGGCCCAAATGGGGGCGCCCCAAATATATGGCTGTTGGAAATATGCCCTAGAGGCAATAATAAATTAGTTATTATTATATTTCCTTGTTCATGATAATCGTTTATTATCCATGCTATAATTGTATTGATTGGAAACTCAAATACATGTGTGGGTACATAGACAACACTGTGTCCCTAGTAAGCCTCTAGTTAACTAGCTCGTTGATCAAAAGATGGTGAAGGTTTCCTAGCCATGGACATAAGATGTCATTTGATAATGGGATCACATCATTAGGAGAATGATGTGATGGACAAGACCCAAACTATAAACGTAGCATATGATCGTGTCAGTTTATTGCTATTGTTTTCTGCATGTCAAGTATCTGTTCCTATGACCATGAGATCATGCAACTCCCTGACATCGGAGGAGTACCTTGTGTGTATCAAATGTCGCAACGTAACTGGGTGACTATAAAGATGCTCTACAGGTATCTCCGAGGGTGTCTGTTGGGTTGGCATGGATCAAGACTGGGATTTGTTACTCTGTGTGACGGAGAGGTATCTCAGGGCCCACTCGGTAATACAACATCACAACAAGCCTTGCAAGCAATGTGACTAAAGTGTTAGCCACGAGATCTTGTATTACGGAACGAGTAAAGAGACTTGCCGGTAACGAGATTGAACTAGGTATAGAGATACCGACGATCGAATCTCGGGCAAGTAACATACCGAAGAACAAAGGGAACATCATACGGGATTAACTGAATCCTTGACATAGAGGTTCGACCGATAAAGATCTTCGTAGAATATGTAGGAGCCAATATGGGCATCCAGGTCCCGCTATTGGTTATTGATCGTAGAGGTGTCTCGGTCATGTCTACATAGTTCTCGAACCCGCAGGGTCTACACACTTAACGTTTGGTGACGATTAGTATAGTTGAGTTATTTTGTTGGTGACCGAAGGTTGTTCGGAGTCCCGGATAAGATCCCGGACATGACGAGGATCTCCGGAATAGTCCGGAGGTAAAGATTGTTATATGTGATAATAGTGTGTTGATCTCCGGAAGGGTTCCGGAATTCACCGGAAGGGGTTCCGGATGTTTACCGAAGTGTTCGGGTGCAGCAACACTTTATATGAGCCAAAGGGGTAAAGCCCACGAGGTATTGGAAAGTGCAAAAGGAAGTTTTGCTGCTACCTTAAGCGGTACTACTGCTGGCAAGGCAGTACTACCGCGTAAGCGGTACTACCGCTTGTGTGAAGCCGTACTACCGCACAAGCGGTACTACCGCTCGTGAGCGATACTACCGCTTGTACGCGATACTGCTGGAATCCGAGTTAGACTCTTTCCGTTCGGGCCAAACCGACCTTGTGCGGGCAAAACCGACCTTGTGGAGGCTTTCTCTCCAAGTTTAGACCCCAGGGCTCAACATATAAATAGAGGGGCAGGGCTAACACACGAGACAGATCAAGATTTCCCAAGCCGTGTGCCGGCAACCCTAACCCTCTAGTTCCTCCCGGCATAATCTCCGTAGTGCTTGGCGAAGCCCTGCAGAGATTGTTCCTCACCACCATCACCACGCCGTCGTGCTGCCGGAACTCATCCACTACTTCACCATCGCTCGCTGGATCGAGGAGGTGAAGGCGTCATCAAGCCGTACGTGTGTTGAACGCGGAGGTGCCGTCCGTTCGGCACTAGTTCGTGATCGGATCGAGGGACGACTTGCAATTTGGTTCGCGGAGACGTTCGACTACATCAACCGCGTTTCTTAACGCTTCCGCTTAGCGATCTACAAGGGTATGTAGATTCACTCTCCCTCTCGTAGATGCTCATCACCATGGATAGATCTTGTGTGTGCGTAGGAAATTTTTTGTTTCCCATGCAACGTTCACCAACAGTGGCATCTGAGCTAGGTCTATGCGTAGATGAGATCTCGAGCAGAACAACAATGAGTTGTGGGCGTGGGTGTATACATATTGCTTGCCGTTACTAGTTGATACTTGATTCGGCGGTATTGTGAGATGAAGCGGCCCGGACCGACACTACGCGTACGCTTACGCGAGACAGGTTTCACCGCTACGTGCACTCGTTGCATAAAGGTGACTGGCGGGTGTCTGTCTCTCTCACTTTAGTTGAATCGATTTCAATAAAGATGGTTCTTTTAGAAGATCAAAAAGCAATCACTACACCACGTTGTGGTTTTGCGTAGGTAAGAACGGTTCTTGCAAACCCGTAGCAGCCACGTAAAACTTGCAACAACAATTAGAGGACGTCTAACTTGTTTTTGCAGGGTATGTTGTGATGTGATATGGCCAATTACATGATGAGATATATGTGATGTATGAGATGATCATGTGTTGTATAGAATATCACGACTTGCATGTCGATGAGTACGGCAACTGGCAGGAGCCATAGAGTTGTCTTTAATTATTTTTGCCGTTTTGCTTTACTTTATCGCTATGAGTTAGCAATAGTCGTGGAAGCAACAGTCGGCGCGACAACCTCATGGCGACACGTTGATGGAGATCAAGATGATGGAGATCATGGTGTCATGCCGGTGACGATGGAGATCATGCCGGTGCTTTGGAGATGGAGATCAAAAGCACAAGTTCATGGCCATATCATGTCACTTATGATTTGCATGTGATGTTAATCCTTTTATGTATCTTGTTTTGCTTAGGATGACGGTAGCATTATAAGGTGATCCCTCACTTAAATTTCAAGATAAATTGTGTTCTCCCCGAGTGTGCACCGTTGCGAAAGTTCGTCGTTTCGAGACACCACGTGATGATCGGGTGTGATAGACTCTACGTTCACATACAACGGGTGCAAGCCAGTGTTGCACATGCGGAACACTCGGGTTAAACTTGACGAGCCTAGCATGTACAGACATGGCCTCAGAACACAAGAGACCGAAAGGTCGAACATGAGTCATATAGTAGATATGATCAACATGAAGATGTTCACCATTGAAACCACCTCAACTCACGTGATGATCGGACTTGAGTTGGTGGATTTGGATCATGTTACACTCGAATTACCGGAGGGATGTCAATTTGAGTGGGAGTTTTTAAGTAATATGATTAACTAAACTCATTATCTTGAACAATAGTCTAAGTTGTCTTTGCTATATTTATGTTGTAGATCATGGCTCGCGCAGTAGCACCCTTGAATTTTAATGCGTTCCTAGAGAAATCTTAGTTGAAAGATGATGGAAGTAACTTTGTGGACTGGGCCCGTAATCTAAGGAT
Source organism: Elymus sibiricus (assembly GCA_039707655.1). Taxonomy (NCBI): domain Eukaryota; kingdom Viridiplantae; phylum Streptophyta; class Magnoliopsida; order Poales; family Poaceae; genus Elymus; species Elymus sibiricus. The sequence continues at coordinate 463,971,594 of CM077676.1, forward strand.
TATCCTTATGGCTTCCCAGAAGGCTTATGTCCTTGATGCACCGCTAGGTGATCCACCCGCTCCAGTTGAGTCTCTAGACGTTGTGAATGCCTGGCAGGCTCATTCTGAAGATTACTCAATAGTTCAATGTGCAATATTGTATGGCTTAGAACCGGGACTTCAAAGACGTTTTGAACGTCATGGAGCATATGAGATGTTCCAGGAGTTGAAGTTTATCTTTCAGAAGAATGCCCGGATCGAGAGGTATGAGACCTCCGATAAGTTCTATACTTGCAAGATGGAGGAGAACGAGTCTGTTAGTGATCACATACTCAGAATGTCTGGGTACTCCACCCGTCTGGCTGAATTAGGGATGCCCCTTCCGCCAGAGGCTATCACTGACAGAGTTCTTCAAGCATTGCCACCTAGCTACAAGAGCTTCGTGTTGAACTATAACATGCACGGGATGAACAAGTCAGTCGCCGAGCTGTTTGCGATGCTGAAAGTCGCTGAGTCTGAAATTCAGAAGGAGCATCAAGTGTTGATGGTCAATAAAACCACTAGTTTCAAGAAAAATGGCAAGGGTAAGAAGGGTAACTCCAAGAAGAGTGGCAAAGCAGTTGCTCCTCCCGTGAAGAAACCCAAGGCTGGACCCAAACCAGAGACTGTGTGCTTTCATTGCAAGGGAACTGGACACTGGAAGCGGAACTGCCCCAAGTTTTTGACTGACAAGAAGGCGGCCAACAACAAACAAGGTATATATGATATACATGTTATTGATGTGTACCTTACCAACTCTCGTTGTAGTGCCTGGGTATTTGATACCGGTGCGGTTGCTCATATTTACAACTCAAAACAGGAACTGCGGAATAGACGGAGGCTGGCAAAGGACGAAGTGACGATGCGCGTGGGAAATGGTTCCAAGGTTGATGTGATCGCCGTCGGCACGCTCGCTCTTCGATTACCATCGGGATTAGTGATGAACCTGAATAAATGTTATTTGGTGCCTGCGTTAAGCATGAACATTATATCTGGATCTTGTTTATTGCGAGACGGTTACTTATTTAAATCAGAGAATAATGGTTGTTCTATTTATATGAGTAATATATTTTATGGTCATGCACCCGATGTGAGGAGTTTATTCTTATTGAATCTCAATAGTAATGATACACATGTTCATAACATTGATGCCAAAAGATGTAAAATTGATAATGATAATACCACTTTCTTGTGGCACTGCCGTTTAGGTCATATTGGCGTAAAACGCATGAGGAAGCTCCATGCTGATGGACTTTTGGTGTCACTTGATTTTGAATCACTTGACACATGTGAGCCATGCCTCATGGGCAAGATGACTAAAACGCCGTTCTCTGGAACAATGGAATGGGCAAGTGACTTATTGGAAATCATACATACTGATGTGTGCGGTTCGATGATTATTGAGGCGCGCGGTGGTTATCGTTACTTTCTCACCTTCACTGATGACTTAAGTAGATATGTGTATATTTACTTAATGAAACACAAGTCTGAAACATTTGAAAAGTTCAAACAATTTCAGAGTGAAGTTGAGAATCATCGTAACAAGAAGATTAAATTCCTACGATCTGATCGAGGAGGAGAATATCTGAGTTATGAGTTTGGCAGTCACTTAAGACAATGTGGAATTGTTTCACAACTGACACCGCCTGGAACACCACAGCGTAATGGTGTGTCCGAACGTTGTAATCAAACCTTATTGGATATGGTGCGATCTATGATGTCTCTTGCCGATTTGCCACTATCGTTTTGGGGTTATGCATTAGAGACAGCTGCATTCACTTTAAATAGGGCACCATCGAAATCCGTTGAGACGACGCCATATGAACTTTGGTTTGGCAAGAAGCCAAAACTGTCGTTTCTTAAAGTTTGGGGATGTGATGCTTATGTCAAAAAGCTTCAGCCTGAAAAGCTGGAACCCAAAGCGGAGAAATGCGTCTTCATAGGATACCCAAAAGAGACAGTTGGGTATACCTTCTACCTCAGATCCGAAGGCAAAATGTTTGTCGCTAAAAACGGAACATTTCTTGAGAAAGAGTTTCTCTCGAAAGAATTGAGTGGGAGGAAGATAGAACTTGATGAGGTTGTTGAACCTTTACTTCAACCTGAGAGTAGCGCAGCGCAGAAAGATGTTTCTGTAGAGCCTACATCAGCTAAAGAGGAAGTTAATGATGGTGATCATGAAGCTTTGGATCAAGTTGCTATCGAACCTCGTAGGTCGACAAGGACGCGTACTGCTCCTGAGTGGTATGGCAACCCTGTCTTAGAGGTCATGTTGTTGGACAACGATGAACCTACGAGCTATGGAGAAGCGATGATGGGCCCAGATTCCGAGAAGTGGTTTGAGGCCATGAAATCCGAGATGGGATCCATGTATGAAAACAAAGTGTGGACTTTGGAAGTATTACCTGAAGGGCGTAAGGCCATTCAGAACAAATGGATCTTTAAGAGGAAGACTGACGCGGACGGTAATGTCACCGTCTATAAAGCTCGACTTGTGGCAAAGGGTTTTTCACAAGTTCAAGGAGTTGACTACGATGAGACCTTCTCACCAGTAGCGATGCTTAAGTCCGTCAGAATCATGTTAGCAATAGCTGCCTTTTTCGATTATGAAATTTGGCAGATGGATGTCAAAACAGCGTTCCTTAACGGTTTCCTTAAGGAAGAGTTGTATATGATGCAACCAGAAGGTTTTGACGATCCAGAGAATGCTGACAAAGTTTGCAAACTCCAGCGATCCATTTATGGACTGGTGCAAGCATCTCAGAGTTGGAATCTTTGCTTTGATGAGGTGATCAAAGCGTTCGAGTTTATACAAGTTTACGGAGAAGCTTGTATTTACAAGAAAGTGAGTGGGAGCTCTATAGCGTTTCTAATATTATATGTGGATGACATATTACTGATTGGAAACAATATAGAAATGTTGGAAAGCATGAAGGAATATTTGAACAAGAGTTTTCCAATGAAGGACCTAGGAGAAGCTGCTTTCATATTAGGCATCAAGATCTATAGAGATAGATCGAGATGCTTAATAGGACTTTCACAAAGCACATACCTTGACAAAGTTTTGAAGAAGTTCAAAATGGATCAGTCCAAGAAGGGGTTCTTGCCTGTATTGCAAGGTGTGAAGTTGAGTAAGACTCAATGCCCAGTGACTGCAGAAGATAGAGAAAAGATGAGTGTCGTCCCCTATGCCTCAGCCATAGGCTCTATCATGTATGCAATGCTGTGCACAAAACCCGATGTCAGCCTTGCCATAAGTATGGCCAGAAGGTTTCAAAGTGATCCAGGAGTGGAACACTCGATGGCGGTCAAGAAGATCCTAAAGTACCTGAAAAGGACTAAGGACATGTTTCTCGTTTATGGAGGTAATCAAGAGCTCGTCGTAAAGGGTTACGTCGATGCAAGCTTTGACACTGATCCGGATGACTCTAAGTCGCAAACCGGATACGTATTTATTCTTAATGGGGGTGCGGTTAGCTGGTGCAGTTCCAAGCAAAGCGTGGTAGCTGATTCTACATGCGAAGCGGAGTACATCGCTGCCTCGGAGGCGGCGAAGGAAGGTGTCTGGATGAAGGATATCATGACAGATCTTGGAGTAGTGCCTAGTGCGCTTAACCCAATGACTCTGTTTTGTGATAATACTGGTGCCATTGCTCTAGCCAAGGAACCAAGATTTCACAAGAGGACCAGACACATAAAGCGACGTTTCAATTCCATCCGCGATTACATCAAGGAGGACGACATAAATATTTGCAAAGTACACACGGATCTAAATGTTGCAGATCCGATGACTAAACCTCTTCCAAGGGCTAAACATGAACAACACCAGAACTGCACGGGTGTTCGATTCATTACAATGTAAATCACATAGTGATGTGAACTAGATTATTGACTCTAGTGCAAGTGGGAGACTGTTGGAAATATACCCTAGAGGCAATAATAAATTAGTTATTATTATATTTCCTTGTTCATGATAATCGTTTATTATCCATGCTATAATTGTATTGATTGGAAACTCAAATACATGTGTGGGTACATAGACAACACTGTGTCCCTAGTAAGCCTCTAGTTAACTAGCTCGTTGATCAAAAGATGGTGAAGGTTTCCTAGCCATGGACATAAGATGTCATTTGATAACGGGATCACATCATTAGGAGAATGATGTGATGGACAAGACCCAAACTATAAACGTAGCATATGATCGTGTCAGTTTATTGCTATTGTTTTCTGCATGTCAAGTATCTGTTCCTATGACCATGAGATCATGCAACTCCCTGACATCGGAGGAGTACCTTGTGTGTATCAAACATCGCAACGTAACTGGGTGACTATAAAGATACTCTACAGGTATCTCCGAGGGTGTCTGTTGGGTTGGCATGGATCAAGACTGGGATTTGTTACTCTGTGTGACGGAGAGGTATCTCAGGGCCCACTCGGTAATACAACATCACAACAAGCCTTGCAAGCAATGTGACTAAAGTGTTAGCCACAAGATCTTGTATTACGGAACGAGTAAAGAGACTTGCCGGTAACGAGATTAAACTAGGTATAGAGATACCGACGATCGAATCTCGGGCAAGTAACATACCGAAGAACAAAGGGAACAGCATACGGGATTAACTGAATCCTTGACATAGAGGTTCGACCGATAAAGATCTTCGTAGAATATGTAGGAGCCAATATGGGCATCCAGGTCCCGCTATTGGTTATTGATCGTAGAGGTGTCTCGGTCATGTCTACATAGTTCTCGAACCCGCAGGGTCTACACACTTAACGTTTGGTGACGATTAGTATAGTTGAGTAATTTTGTTGGTGACCGAAGGTTGTTCGGAGTCCCGGATAAGATCCCGGAGATGACGAGGATCTCCGGAATAGTCCGGAGGTAAAGATTGTTATATGTGATAATAGTGTGTTGATCTCCGGAAGGGTTCCGGAATTCACCGGAAGGGGTTCCGGATGTTTACCGAATTGTTCGGGTGCAGCAACACTTTATATGAGCCAAAGGGGTAAAGCTCACGAGGTATTGGAAAGTGCAAAAGGAAGTTTTGCTGCTGCGTTAAGCGGTACTACCGCTGGCAAGGCAGTACTACCTTGTAAGCGGTACTACCGCTTGTGTGAAGCGGTACTACCGCACAAGTGGTACTACCGCTTGTACGCGATACTGCTGGAATTCGAGTTAGACTCTTTCCGTGCGGGCCAAACCGACCTTGTGCGGGCAAAACCGACCTTGTGGAGGCTTTCTCTCCAAGTTTAGACCCCAGGGCTCAACATATAAATAGAGGGGCAGGGCTAACACACGAGACAGATCAAGATTTCCCAAGCCGTGTGCTGGCAACCCTAACCCTCTAGTTCCTCCCGTCATAATCTCCGTAGTGCTTGGCGAAGCCCTGCAGAGATTGTTCCTCACCACCATCACCGCGCCGTCGTGCTGCCGGAACTCATCCACTACTTCACCATCGCTCGCTGGATCGAGGAGGTGAAGGCGTCATCAAGCCGTACGTGTGTTGAACGCGGAGGTGCCGTCCGTTCGGCACTAGTTCGTGATCGGATCGAGGGACGACTTGCGATTTGGATCGCGGAGACGTTCGACTACATCAACCGCATTTCTTAACGCTTCCGCTTAGCGATCTACAAGGGTATGTAGATTGACTCTCCCTCTCGTAGATGCTCATCACCATGGATAGATCTTGTGTGTGCGTTGGAAAATTTTTGTTTCCCATGCAACGTTCACCAACAATGGCAGGGGTTGGCCGAATTGGACTTGGGGAGGAGACCGTCCATCCCTTGTTCGGCCAAAACAGAGAAGGTCTCCTCCTCCTGGCCGGCTGCCCTTTGGCCCTCCTCCACCTATAGATATGTGTGGGAGGGCTCCCACTACATCACATCAAATCTTTGGATGAGCCCTCCCGCATAGCTACGCTCTAATCTCTCCCGGTCTAATTGGTCTAAAAGAATTAGACTCCTAATTAGACGGGATCGCCGCTAGGCTAATCTCTCTCTCTCTCTCTAGTTTTCTCGGAGCTCTTCTTCCTGGACGACGAAGTGCTGCCAGATTACTACTTTGGAACGCGTGGATACCTCAGAGGGGTCGTCAACTTCGACTCTAGATTGGCGGATTGTCTCGGAGAAATTCTCGCGGCTGGGAGGTATAACCTAGCTACGGGAATCGTCACGCTTCACCAACTTCTTCACTGCTTCCGCTACTCTGTTCGTTGGTGAGTTTGATCATTACCCGCACCTTCATAGTGTTCCTGGGTGTGATCGTGTAGCATAATTTTTTTTGGTTGCGTAGCGTGTTCCCCTACAATGCCATCATTAGCTATTCTATGAGTAGATGCGGGTACGATTAGAGCATATGGAGATATGCGGGCATCGCACATAATTTTGTGCGGGGTAATTAGAGGAGTTCTAGTTACTGGATGTTCATGTTGTAACCCTTCTAATTGCAAAATTTTGATCTTAATGGCAAGAAGGAATTTTTTTACAAAGATCTGGTTTTCTAAGCTGCTTTTATGCTGCTCCTGAGTATGCGGATCGCCGACCGAAGTTATGCTTCAGATTCTTTGGGTTCCACCTTAGTTGAGGAAGAAAAATTTTGCGAGTAAAAGGGCTTGTAGATTATGATATACACGGGGGGGGGGGGGGGGGGGGGGTCACGCATACTGACGAAGTTTGGTTTGGGGCTCGAGATTTTTAATTAAATCTCATGTTTCATACACCCCACATGTTAAAACAACGACGTGAAGTATCGTGCTTAGTGGTTACGTAGGAAATTTTGCCTACTTAAACCCTAGCAGCCACTGTAATTAGCAAAAGCAATTAGAGGCGTCTAACTTGTTTTTGCAGGAGGTGTGCATGTGATGTGGTATAGCCTTCAAAATTCAATATGTTTGTATGAGATGCAATTATGTTGTAAATTTTATCTTGACCTGCGAGTCATGGTACGGCATGATGGCTAGAGCCATATGATTGTCTTTTCTTTTATTTGTTGACCTGTGTGTCAACCTCGGTGACATAAAGATGATGATCAGGCTTCGATGGATCTCGACGCTACGCCATGCGCGAAGAAGGTATTCTCTACAAGAAGATTTTGAAGAAAGGTGGACACGACGTCCGGAAAATTCTTCGGTGCGAAAGGGCTATGCCATATCACAAATATTAACTTCCTGTGATGTTAATCCCTTTTATGCACCTTATTTGATGCGCGGTGGACATATTTTATAGGGTGATCCCTCACTAAAATATCAAGTTGATAGTGTTCACCCAACTATAGCACCGTCTGTAATACATGTCATTTTGAGGTGCACCATGTCACATGGGCATGATAAAATTGTCGTGTATGAGGTGGGCACGAATAATTCGTGTAGCTAGTACACTTGGTTGTCTTGACGATATAGCAAGATCGTCTTGATATCGGAACACACCCATCAAAAGATGAACAAGAATCATATGGAGATACGATTGGTCTATTGACCTATCAGTCTCGTTACTATTCCATCTGTGATGTCACATCAATGAAGTAAGTGAGTCACGGATCTTGAATCACTAGTAATAAATTATGAGGGATGTTGATTTTAGTGGGAGCACACTCTAATTAATTGTTAATTTGAGTTGCATTAGTTATGAACAATATCTAAGTATTTGCATTATCGTTGTAAAATAATGGCACGCATTTCGACCTTCCCTGTTGATTGATTTTGATTAGCTGTGTATAAATACCTGGTTAAAACTTTACGGATTGGTACCGTAATATGAGGATTGTCCTCAAAGAAGTGCCCAGAAGGACTATGACCTATTGCATATTTTTGGTGCTCTCCCGCTGATGCTATCTATGATGTGAGTTGCGTCCCTCGATCCAACAGCTAAAAGTCCATGACAGCTCAGTGCATAATCCTTGCCTCCATGAGACCTGAACTTCAAAACGTTTGGGATAATTATGTAATATTCTTGGAGCAGAAAAGATTATTTTCAAAAACAGGCAAAGGCTAAAAGATATAAGATATCCAAAGCAATGTTTAATTGCTAGTATAAGTGAAGTGTTCACTATGTTTTAGACTGGTAAGAGTGGGATCCAGAAGAATGCCAGTCATGTGATGATGGTGAATAAAATGACAACTTAAAGAGAAAGGGCAAAGGGTGTTAGTGAGACTTACATGCCTAGGAAGTCCAAGGCTAATGTCACTCTTGAAGTTGGGTGTTTCTTCTGTGAGTAGGAGGGACATTGGACGTTAAAACTACAAGAAGAATATTGGCTGAAAAGAAAAGTCTGGAAAGTCCAACTCAGGAATGAATGTCATACATGTTATAGATGAATTCCGTGCTGGTCCACAATGTAATTCTTCAGTATTATGACTAAGTGTTAGTCACAAGGATACTGGATCAATTGCTCTTTTGCAACTCTATACAAGTACTACTAAGGCCTAAAAGACTAGCTAAGGATGAGGTTTTAATACGCGTTGGAAAATAGTAAAAGTTACTGAACTCGTCGTCAGCATATTATCTCAGCATTTATTTTCATAATTCATTTTAGAATTTAGTAAGTGTTACTACACTCTAGCCTTGTGCAAGAACATTATTTCAGAATCATGTTTGTTGTGAAAGTTTGTTCATTTAAGTCAGAGAACAAGTGTTGTTCGATGATATGAATAACATAAGGGCCATACTTTCATTATGAATGGGTTGTATGTTATGAATCTTGATGGTAATATTGACATCCATAACACTAATGCTAAAGTCGCAAGACTAATCGGAATACCACATGTTTGTGGCATTGCCGTCTAGGTCATATTGGAAAGAAACGCATGAAGAAACTCCATAGTGATGGACTTTTGGAATCATTTGAAAATTGCGAATTTTGTCTGATAGGAAAAATAACCAAGACGCCATTCACAGGCCATATGGAACGGCTAACTTATTTATTGGTAATCGTACATATACACTAGTATAGGACCCCTCATTAGTAGCATTCCGATGTTCCCACTAGCAGCGTCCGGCTATGGCGCTGCTAGTACGACGCCGTTGATAACAGACAACTAGTAGCGTTCGGACAAACACTGCTAATAAATGTCAACCTAGCAGCGTTTGGTCGGGACGCTGCTAGTACTGCAGAGAGCAGCAGCGTCTCGAGCCATCGAACGCGACTAACTTGTGTAGTATGTTTGTAGCGTCTTGTATCCTTTGAACACTGCTAGTAGAGTTTGACAGAATAAAAAAAATATTCAGCGTGTAGTCCTAAATAGTTCAACACAGTTAATAGCATATTGCAACATAATTTACCACATAGTACACCATGTTCAACACGGTTAACTACCACATAGTACCTACACATAGCAAGATGCCCTTTTTTGTAGTCCTAAATGGTGACATGGAAGCTTTTTTGAGCCATGCATACTAGTAGTTAAGATAGTACTACCATGCATATATACTACTAGTTAACAATGTCAGACGAATATGGTGGTGGTGGTGGTGGTGGTGGTATCCTCGGCGGCATTAGCCTCAGGATACATCCCCACCGGGCTCAGTGAACTTGGATCGGAGATTTCATTTCCTGTAACGCCCATTTGATGACCAATTCTGGATTGCTACGAGTCGGCATTCGAGCACGCTCTGCATCGGTGGCCTCAAATATGACAACCTCTACTGCATTCCTCAATGTACACTTCATACGATCTTTGCAAAGTTGGAAGCCCTCCGCTAGGTCTGGGTTCTCGCGTGCGAGAACATGCGTGTTTTTCAGCTCCTCCATGCACTTCCACCAGCTGAACACCGCGTCGCGAATCCTTCGTGCCCGCTCCACCACCCATAGAGGAGGCCCCCGCGACTCCACTCTCGGAGGAGTGGAGGACGATGGTGTGGTAAGGGAGGCTTGACGACGACGAGAAGCGATGTAGTTGACGGCGGATGTCCTAAAATTCATAAAAGGGCATTAATTGTAGTACTACCTTGTCTGCTAGGTAATATTACATACGTATCTAACAGCAACCCCCTTGGACAACAGTCGGGATGCTTCATCCACTCTCATCTCTTAGGTGGTGTAGTATATATGGTGGGCTCTCCCTCACTGGGCATTTTGACTGTCGGTGATGGTCACTGTTGCACTTCCCCTCCTTCTTACCAATGTCTCACAGGAGGAGAAGTACAACAGTGACCCCCTATGACAATAGTCGGTATCCTTCAACAACTCTCATCTCTCAGATTGTGGTGTATATATATGGTGGGCCCTCAGTCACGAGTATTTCGACTGTCGGTGATGGTCACTGTTGCACTTCCCCTCCTGCTTACCAATGTCTCACAGGAGGACAAGTACAATAGTGACCCCCTACGACAACAGTCGGTGTCCTTCAACAACTATCATCTCTCAGAAATGAGTGTTTACCACATAAAAATAAGAGAAAATGGAGGCTCTCTTCTGTCACAAGCACTAATCGAGCCAACTCCAATTAATGTTGAAATGTAAGAAAGAAAATGAAGATCAAACTACCAACTAATCGAGCTAGCTCAAATTAATGAATAACGAATTAATCGATCTATATACAAGATACACAACCTAATCTTAGTACAAATGGACTAACTAATGAATAACGAATTAATCAATCTATATAACTAGTACACTACGAACTAATCAATCTATATAAGTAGAAACACTGCTGACTAATCGATCTATATAAACAGTACTAATAACTAATAATTGATCTATATAAACTAACCGAGGAGCTCACCGAGAGGCAGGAGCTGGGGCGAGCAGTGGCACGGTGTAGGCACGGGCGCGCAGGGGCAAGGGGTCAGCAGTGGTAGGTAGTGCCGCGTTGCCGGCGGCGCAGTGTGCCGTGGGTACGGAGGGGCGGCGGCGACGGCAGGGCGGCGGCAGTGGAGCCGCGTCGGCGACGGCGCGGCGTCGGCAGTGGAGCCGCGCCGGCGACGGTGGGGCGTCGGCGATGGCAGCGCAGTTCGCGGGGACTGCGAGGTGTCGTCCACCGAGAGAGAGAGTCATGAGTGAGAGAGAGAGTGAGAGTGAGAGAGCTAGCTAGGTTGAAGAGGATATTTATCCATGGTAAGAAACATTAGCAGCGTTTCCTGACAATGGAACGCTGCTGGTAATATTTTGTAATATAGGAGCGTGTAGAGAGAGCATAGACGCTTCTGGCCACCACTCTACCAGCATTCAGATGGCCGGAACGCTGCCAGCGAATATTATTTGCTGCGTGCGTTGTGAGCCAAACGCTGCTGGTAATGTTCAAACAATTTAGGAGTTTAAGCACAACTCTTTTTATTTTGCTTTCCAATTTATATCAACAAATAGTTTTAGTATATATACTTAACTGTTTATTAACGTAATATTTGATAAATACCATAGAAAGTTTAACATAATAATTTGAGAGCCAATGGAAGTTGTCCGGCAGATGTGTTTAACGACAAGAGAGATTGCGATGTGTTGGCAAGTAGTTGACGATCATATGACAGCAAAAAATTATGTTAACGGAATATACACCATTTAACATTTACATATCCAATTATGGATTTATTTGACGTTGGTCTTAAATAAAAAGGCCACTTATAATATAATAAGAATAATAATTTGTTTAGCAGCGTGTGAGCCTTCTCGAACGCTCCTAATAACTAGTCTAGCGGTGCTTCCTGGCAACCAAACGCTGCTGGTAATATTTAAGCAATTTCGGAGTTTAATTTCAACTTTTGTCTTTTACCTTCCAATTTATATCAACATATAGTTTAAGTGTATACTTAACTGTTTATTAACATAATATTGGATAAATACCAAAATTTTAATGAAAGTTTCGGAGGGGAGCCACGGAATTGAAGTGTCGGTTGTCTGGCAGGTTAATTGACACAGGAGAGACCGATGATGTTCGCACTGTTGATCACATGACAACAAAATTTTCTATAGACGTAATATGCACCATTTAACATTTACATATCCAATTATGGATCTATTTGAGGTTGCTCTTAAATAAAAAGGCCACTTACAATTTATTAAGTACAGTAATTAGTTTAGCAGCATGTTTTCATGGGTGCACACTACTAATTTTGACCTTTGCGGCGTTTCATTTATCTCAAATGCTACTGATACAATAAAGCATTTACCTATCCAATCATTAAATTTTGTTTTTTATTTTGCTTTCCAACTTTTATGAAGAGATAGTTCTCGTGTGTACTACAAAACTAAAACACAACAACATAATGTATAACAATGGTTTTTAAATATAAAATATAGATTACACATTGTATACTTAGCAGCGGTCGACTATATTACAAACGTTGCCAGTCCTACAACTACCTACGACGTTTCGGTATATCGAACGCTGCTAGTTCCTTATGGCTGGTACGCTAGCATCATGCACAACACTAGCAGCGTCCGGAGGCCTGCAACGCTGCTAGTAGTTAGGTTGCTACGACGTTCCCTCCACGACGGAACGCTGCTGATAATTTGGAAAAATAGTTGCCGCGTCCGGAGGCCTATAAGGGGTTTTTCTACTAGTGATAGATGTGTGCGGTCTAATGAGTGTAGTTGTGCACAGTGGATTCTTCAACTTTATTACTTTCACCTGTGATATAAGTAGATATGACTATATTTACTTAATGAGACATAAGTCTGAAACCTTTGAAAAATTAAAGGAAATTCAGAATAAATTAGAAAATCATTGTAACAAGAAAAATTAAAGTTTCTGCAATCAGATTGTGGAAACGAATATTTGAGTTAGAAGTTTAGCAAACGTGTGATGAGTCATGAAATAGTTTCATAACTTGCGCCTCTCGGAACGCCATTGGGGAGTAGAGTGTCCGAGAGACGTAATCGAACATTGTATGACATGGTAAGATCAAAGATGTCATTAACTAATTTGCTATTATTGTTCTGTGGTTATGCTTTGGTGACTGCAACTTTGACACTGAAAAGAGCGACATCATATCATTTGAAATGACATCATATAAGATATGGCTAGGGAAGCCAAACTAATATGTCTTTTCTTAAAATTTGGAAATGTGATGCATACGTAAAGTGTTTACAACCAAGCAGAAATCCCAAATCAGATAAGTGCTACTTTGTTGGTTAGCCCAAAATGTTGGGTATTTCTTCTATCACTACACCGAAGGCAAAAGGTTGTCGCTAAGAATGGTGTGTTTTGGAGAAAAAGTTTCCTGCAAAAGAGTGAGTGGGAGGACATTGCAGCTTGAAGTTAAAGAATCTTCGTCATTAGGTCAAAGTAACGACACGCCGAAAGTAGTTCCGAAATTCCCCACTGCGACTAGTACGAAAGCTCCTACATGTGATGTAGATATTTCGGTCGAACTAACAGCTGAACCACGCAGGATGGGCAAAACTCGTGCAAACCACAGTGGTATGCGAACGAGATATTGTTGTTAGACAACAGTAAGCCTGCCGCATACAAAGAGGTAGTGATGGGCCCTGTGTCCGGAAATTGGCTTAATGTCAAGTAATCTGAGATAGTATCCATCTACGAAAATCAAGTTTGGAACTTGGTAGACCCCACGGACGATGTTAGACATCACGAACGTAAATGGATCTATAAGCAGACGCGGATGAAATTGTTTACATCTATAAAGCTCGACTTGTTGCAAAGTGTTTTTTTAACAAGTTCAAGGAGTTGACTATGATGAGATCGCCTCGCTATAGTGATGCTTAAGTCAGTTCGGGTTATTCTAGCAATTGCTGCACATTTCAATTACGAGATGTGGCAGATGGATGTCAAAATTGATTTCCGTAACGGAAGTTTAACGGAGGACGTGTATGTGATACAGCCCAGGGGTTCTGATGATCCTAAAGATGCTGAAAGGGTCTGCAAACTTCAGAGATCTAGTTATGGACTGAAGCACGCATCAAGGAGTTGGAATCTCTGTTTCGATGAAGTGGTCAAAGTGTTTTTCTTCATCAAGAATAACGAAGATGCTTGTGTTTACAAGAAAGTAAGTGGGAGCTCAATAACATTTCTAATACTTTATGTGGATGACATATTGTTGATTGGAAATGATGTAAATTTCCTGACACGAATTAGGACTTCATTGAAAATAGTTTTTCGATGAACGACTTGGGCTAGGAGCATACATATTGGGTATAATGATCTATAAAGATAGATTGAGGCGCCTAATAATGCTGAGCCAAAATACATATTGGCAAGAGACTAAAATGTTTTGTATGAAAACACCAAGAAATGTTGTTGCCGAGGTCACATGGAAAAGGTATGAGCAAGACTCAGTATCCTACGAAGGACTGATGAGCAAGAACACATGAGTAAGATTCCATATACATCTGTGTATGGATTCATCATGTAAGCGATGGTATGTACACAATTAGAAATGTCCTATGCTCTAAGTGTTATGAGCAAGATACCAAAATGATCAAGGTGTTGATTAGTTGATTGTAGTGAAAAATATCCTTAAGTACTTGAGAAGTACTGAGGACATATTTCTCATAAATGGACATGATGAAGAGCTTCATTGTAAAGTGTTACAGTGATGCATGATCATTGTAAGTAGCTACACTGATGCAATCTTCACCATTGATCCGGACGATTTTTGATTTCAATCAGGGTTTTGTGAATACACAAAACGGTGGCACAGTAAGTTGGAAATGTTCCAAGAAGGATACTGTGGAGGATTTTACAACAGAGGCTAAGTATATTGCTGCCTTGGAAGCAGCAAAGGAGGGTGTTTGGACCAAGAAGCTCGTTTCTAAACATCGTATGGTTTAAAGTACACTGGAGCCAATGGAGCACTATTGATGATAGTGGCGATATAGCCCAGGCCAAGGCACCAATATCCTGCCTCGAGATCAAACATATACAAAACCAAAGCTATGCAAAATACACACGAATCTGAAGGTGTCAGATCCATTGACGAAGTCTATACCACAAGCAAGACATGAGCAACACCCAAATGCCATTGGTGTTTAGGAACTTATGTACCTAGATTATTGACTCTAGTGCAATTGGGAGACTGTTGGAAATATGCCCTAGAGGCAATAATAAATGTATTATTACATTTCCATGTTCATAATTAAGTTTATATTTCTGTGGTATAATTGCATTGATTCTTGAATATGAGATTCAGAGGAAAACACAATTGCATGTGTGGAAACATAAACACCAAATGGATCCCTAGTCATACCTCTAGGACTAGCCCATGTATTGATGTTGATCTTGTTTTCCTGATCATGGGCATTGTTAGAGTAACAAGGATGCCATCAATAATGAGAACACATTGTTATCAGAATAACGGTGTTGGATAGACCCAACTTATGAATTACTACCATATCACATCATCAATATGTTGTCGGTATTTTCATATAAGATCTTAATGTTTACCTACATCCTTAGACCGTGAGAATATCGTATAGCAACATACCAGATGGTTAGTATGGGGTTGCTAAATGTCACACCGTAACTGGGTGACAATAAAAGTAACTTATGGGTATACCGGAAAAGTATGTCTCGGTATCGATAGTTCAAGACTAGGATTTGCTCCTCCGACGATGGAGAGATACTCTTCGGGCCCACTCGGTATTACAGTATCATCATTATCTGGCCAGACACATGTGATTGAGATCACAGGGATTCTGGAATGCGGACATGAGTAAAGAGAACAAAACTAGTAATGAGGATAACCTGTATAGTGATCAAGGTGTTGATCACAGGGATACCGATAAAAGTCTCGCCTCGGGTTTTGTATCGTATCGCGGAGTAAATGGAATAGTATGCAGGAACAAAAGGTTCGCTCGATAAAGATCTTCGTAAATATGTGAGAATTCTCAAGGATGTCCAGATCCTGCTGTTAATTATTGACCAGAAGGTGTTCCGGTTCATGTCCACTTCTTTCCGAACCTGTAGGGTCACACGCTTGACAACTAGTAATTTAAATGAGAACTATGAGATCAAAGAGTATGAGAGAATGAGCTTGGAAAGTGTTTCGGATGGATCCGGAAGTGTTCCGGGTGTTCCGGAAGTGTGCCATATGTGTCTGGAAAAGTTTCGGTCTATTTATGAAAAGTTTGGAATGTTCCGGAAGGTTCCCAAAAACTTTTGGAAAATTCTGGAAGGGTATAGGATGGAAACCCCCTTGGCTAGTGACGGAGTCCGGCAAATCTCGGGTAGGGGGTCCCGGACTAGTAGCGTAGCTACGATGGTAACAGAGACAAGGGATTTTACCCAGGTTCGTGCTCTCCTAGGAGATAAAACCCTATGTCCTGCTTGTGTTTTATTGATTTGGGATGGACTACAAAGTACATGTTGATCTACCATGAGATCGTTGTGTCCCTTCTTCGAGCCCTACCCCTTGGTTTATATAGGCACCGGGGGGTCTACGGTTACAATTAGGTCAGCTACGTATAAGGTAATCATGTTGTAGACGACTTCTAAATCTTGGAGTATGCGCCAAGTCTTCGGGAGTATTCCTTCTACGCACCATGGGCTGCCTTGACGTGGCCCGCTGGTGTACCGACATGGGGGTGCACAGCCCGACCCACCTAGCTGGGAGATGAAGTGGTGAGTGACCCCTAATCCGGGATGACGGTGTCCTGGATTAGGGGGTGCCAACCTAGCCAGGCCGACTCCTCGGATGGGCCGATATGCCCTTATACATAATCAAGATGGACTCCGGAAGCCGCAGATGGGAGACGTGATTAAGGCTGCCTCTACCGAAGACTTGCAGTACACTTCAAGATTATTCCAGCCGCCTTACTCCAAGATACCGACCTTGTAACCCTAGATACCCTCCCTGGCGTGTATATAAGACATAGGGTTTAGCCCGTAGGGGACATTAGCGCAACATCGAACACCTAGCCATAGTAGTTAGGCACACATTACGATCTTGAGGTAGATCAACTCTGTACTCGATACACCTCCATTAATATAAACAGAAGCAGGACATGGGGTTTTACCTCCATCAAGAGGGCCCGAACCTGGGTAAAACATCGTCTCCCTTTGTCTCTGTTACCATCGATCCGAGATCCGCAGCTCGGGACCCCCTACCCCGAGGTCTGCCGGTTTTTACACCGACACTAGTGCTTTCATTGAGAGTTCCGCTGCGTGATCACCAGAAGGATTGATGGCTCATCTGCAGATCAACTGCATCAATGGCTGTGGGGACGTCTACGCCCCAGGACAGCTTTTCGTCTTCGGCAGCATGATATTTTGCGCCGACTCGACGGGTCATCTGACCTCTGTCGAGAACTACGCCCCTGGTCAGATCGTGACCTTTGGCGGCCTCGAGTACACTGTGGACTCCCGTGGCGAGCTCGTCTTATCGGGATGGACTCCCGGCCGGATCAAAAGCTTGATCGGTTCTGGAGGCTCGACTCCGAAACCGAACCCCATCACGGTGCCTCTTGAGACTCCGGACGCCGCCACTCCGGCCAGTCTCTCCCCGATTATCGGTCCGGAGATAGATCCGGCGCCCACTTCTGAAATTACGCCAGCGCCAGAATCGATCCCGGCGCAGAAATTGGATCCATGCTCGGATTCCCCTCAAACTGGAAACACGTCCGGTTACACATCGGGGCTGCTTCAAATCAGCCCTGCCTACGGCGCATCCATGGATCCTGAAGAGCTATCTCAGCTCGACGAGATGCTCGACCGTATCCGGAGCATGTCCATCTCGGACGGCAAGACTTCGGTTTATAATCAGATCGGACTTAAAGCTGACAACAGGGAAATTCATACCCCACCCATCACCCACCTAGTCGCCACGGTCGATGATTTAACTGATGTGTTGGACTACGGCGAACCTTCCGACATGGATGAGGATGCTGATGGCCCCGGTCAACACGGGCAGGTGGACGGCCACATCCACCTACGATGTCTACATGGTGGATACCCCCAAGTCCCCTTCGAGACGTCGACGAAGACGCCGACGGGGAAATAATGGAGAACCCAGTGGCAACGACGCGACAGCCAATAACAATGACGCGGAGGACGGTGATGCCAATGACCACGAGGAGGACATTCAAGCCTCCCCCACAAGGGACGGCACACCAGATCGACCTCTTGTGGACTTTGATCCCGATGACCTCTTCGAAGGGGCCGACGACAATTACATGCCGGAGTCCGAGGAGGACGACAACCTCGGTACCGAGGACTTCATCGTCCCCGAGGACCCCTTCGAACAAGAACGCTTCCGGCGACGCCTCGTTGCGACGGCCCGGAGCTTAAAATGCAAGCTGCAGCAGCTGCAGGAAAATACCGACGCGCTAAATGACAAGTGGGTTGAAGTGCTCTCTACCGAGTAGGATATGGAAAACCGACGCCATAGTGCGCCGAAGTCTTACCCACGCAGGCACCTCCTACCAGAATTTGATGAAGAACTCGCTGACGACCTCGATCGCCCCCCTAGAGGCCGGGACAGGCCAAGACGAGAAGACCAAGGTGAAAGGCCACCCCCACGCCGTCATGGTAAAGACCCCGTGGACAACCTGGATCCTCACGACGCCAGATGTCGCATTGAAGAAAATAGGGCTCCCCCTTGGTCCATCTACGGATCCAGGGGATGCGCCCCCGCTGGGCCCAACGGCTACGATGCTTGGATGGACAGGAACGACCATGCCCGAAATCAAGCTTACTCACGGCTCTCTCCCGAGACCCGACGAGATCCTCCTCAATCCCGAGGTCCAGCTCACCCAATCTGCTTTACAGACGGGGTGATGGAGCATCAATTCCCGGAAGGGTTTAAACCCGTCAATATAGAGTCATATGATGGTACCACGGACACAACAGTTTGGATCGAGGATTTCCTCCTGCATATACACATGGCAAATGGAGATGATCTCCATGCCATTAAATATCTGCCGCTCAAACTAAAGGGGCCGGCAAGACACTGGCTTAACAGCCTACCTCCTCATTCTATCGGCAGCTGGGAGGCCCTAGAAGACGCCTTTCGAGCAAACTTCCAGGGTACATATGTCCGACCCCCGGACGCTGATGACCTCAGCCGTGTCACCCAGCAGCTAGGCGAATCAGCCCGCAAGTTCTGGAATAGGTTCCTCACTAAGAAGAACCAGATTATAGACTGCTCCGAAGCTTAAGCCATCGCCGCTTTCAGAAACAATATCCGAGATGAATGGTTGGCTCGACATCTCGGACAGGATAAACCGAGAACTATGGCAGCCCTCACTTCACTAATGACTCGCTTTTGCGCGGGCGAGGATAGCTGGATCGCCCGAAGTACCCACAACGGTGAGGCGGGCACCTCGAAAATTCGCGACGCCAATGGAAAACCAAAGCGCAATAAAAATAAGCGCAGGTATAAAAATGGCGGAAGCGACACTGAAGATGCCGCGGTCAACACAGGATTCACCGGACCTAAAGCCGGGCAGAAAATAAAACCCTATAAAGGGAACAAAGACAGACCTAGCCAGCTTGACAGACTCCTGGACCGCCCATGTGGGATTCACGGTACCGAGGAAAAGCCATCAACCCACACTAACAGGAATTGTTGGGTGTTTAAGCAAGCCGGGAACATAGCGGCAGAGGGGCAAAATAAAACCCAACACCGCAGCGACGATGAGGATGAACCTCGTCAGCCCACTAATGGAGGGCAGAAGAAGTTTCCAAATGAGGTAACAGAGGTCAATATGATCTACGTCACCCACATCCCCAAGAGGGAGCGGAAACGTGCACTTTGGGACATATATGCGCTGGAGCCAGTCGCCCCGAAGTATAACCCATGGTCGGCCTACCCGATCACTTTCGATAAGCATGATCATCCGACCAGCATCAGGCATGGCGGATCGGCGGCGCTCATCCTGGACCCCATTGTCGATGGTTATCATCTAACACACGTCCTAATGGATGGGGGAAGCAGCCTTAACCTCATTTACGAGGATACAGTTCGAAAGATGGGCATCGACTCATCTCGAATCAAGCCGAGCTCTACCACCATTAAAGGTGTCATCCCAGGCGTCGAAGCCCGTTGTACGGGAACAATAACCCTAGAGGCAGTCTTCGGATCGCCTAAGAACTTCAGAAGCGAGGAGTTAATCTTCGACATTGTACCCTTCCGGAGTGGGTACCACGCGCTCCTAGGGCGCACAGCCTTTGCCCGCTTTAACGCGGTTCCGCATTATGCCTATCTCAAGCTCAAAATGCTGGGACCCAAGGGCGTTATCACTGTCAATGGTAACACAGAACGCTCACTCCGGACAGAGGAACAGACCGCGGCTTTCGCAGCCGAGGTTCAAGCGTCCGAGGAGGCAGCCCGCAGCAGTAAACGCGCTGCCCGCTCTTTGAAGCGTGTCAAGGCTGCACAAGTCGACCTCGGCCAGTTACCCCCGCACCCGAAATAGGGGTGTGGGCTCCTCGAGTGCCCTCTCTGTGGGCACTACGTCCCTAGAGTGCATAATTTTGCACTCAAGATCCCCTGGGACGCCGAGGAGCCAAAACAATTTTGAAGCGTCATGCGCGGGTTAACCCCGCAATGGCGAGGCTTAGAGCCCCAGCGCAGGCAGGCATCTGTAAAAGAAGCAGCCAAAATATGCATACGTCTAGGTGTCCTTAACCACAGAGTGACTTCGGCTACACCTCCACTCAAGGAGCTCGGTCAATCAAACACTTAGAGTGCATAAAGGGCCAGCAGGGCATCGACCTTTGCAAATACTTCATCTTCAATCAGGACGATCTGGTCAACAGTTCGGGAACGCAGACGTGCGGCAGGCTTCAGTCCGGATCCTTTAAAATCCGTTAGTAATTATCCGACCTGTTTTCCCTCCTCCTTCTTTACCGTTTACATTGTATTCTTTCCATTACTCTCGTCCACAGGGCATGTACATGATTGATATTATGAAATAAAGAAACCGTACCCTTTTAAGGTCCCTATTGTATTTCTTTATCAGCATAGCTCTGGAACGATGAAGTTCTCTAAAAAAGGATGCAATTGTATCACAAAAGTCCGATGTGTTCGGCATCTCGGATTTTGGCCTTATATGCATCAGTTTCGAACCTAGATTTCGGTCAATAGTTGGGTTGCCCGGCTCCTATGTGTACCCGTTACGTTTCCGATGAATTCGGCTAAGGGCGTAACGGGAGAACCACTGCAATTGCGCCGCCAGGTTAATTGGCGTGGCGCCTCAGTGGAGAAAGCCGAAAATTGATTATCTAGGTAAGCGTAAACTGGTCTGCCATCCGGAGACCGCGTCAAGCGATGTGATCGTAGAGATCACCCGTGTTAAACGAAGGGCTTTTATCTTTTAGCCGAAGTGTGCTCTGGCCTCGACCTCGGCCAAATAGGCCGAACACTTCCCACACCGGAGGCTGGTCATCACCCCCACAGTCAAACTCCTATGGCTAAATGAAAGACATGAAACCACCATAGTCCGATTGGCTAGTTCCTCTAAGTCATCGACCACCCATGGGTACCGAGACGTCGGCTAAGGGTCAAGTATGGCTTAGGGAACACCCTTTGTATGACCTACACTGGGGCTGAAGCCGACGAATGGCCACTCTCATTTTAAAAAGTCATATCGGAGGAATAATCAAATTACTAAATAAACACATACGGAACTTCAAGCCATTTTCATTTCAAACGATAAAGTTTTTACATCATACACCCCGGCATTCCGGAGTACCTAAAAATACAGCGTGTCCTTAGGGCACATGGCCTTGGTGGTCCGAGCTCCCGCCTCCACCTCGGAGAAGAACTGCTCGGCGGTCCGCGGCTTATCGGCAGGAGGGCCAGCAGCACAAGTCTCCGCTTCAACTTGGCGGAAGTGGTCTTCACGCAAGCGTATGCCCTCCGAGCCCCTTCAAAGCACGCGGACCTCTTCCAGCGGTCAACGCAAGGCACGGCATCTCGGAGACGAGCCGACAGACCGAAGAGACTCCTCGGCATGGCTTCGGACGGCCACAGAGCAACGCAGAGATCCTGGAGTGCTGGCCTGGTCATGCAGAACAGCTCGACCAGCTGCTTCACTCGATGATTTAGTAGCTGCTCGGACGGGGACCCTAGGAATTGACCCCAGAAGGCTTTCTCCGCCTCATGACCCGCTAGCTGGCCGAAATAGGCCACCGCATCCTCCGCACTCTGTGGGAGATCCTTGAAGACCTCTGCAGAACGCCATAACTGGGTGAGCTCGACACACCCTTTGCTGCCAAACGTACACTGCAGAAAAAATATCTTACCCGAGGCGATTTGTTCCACTTGCTAGAGCACCTCGCGGTCCGCACAAGCCGAGGTGTTGAGTTCGGAGTGGGCACGTTGAAGTTTCTCGAGCTCCTCTTTCACGCGTCGCCCCTCCTCCTGAAGTTTGTCACGTGCTTCAAACACGCCTTTCAGGGTCTCCTTGACCTCCAACACCCGCGCCTGGTGCTTCTCACCGGCCGCCTTCTCGGCGGCCCGCGCCTTCTCGGCTATGGCGGCAGCCGCTTTCTGCTGCCGCACTTCCTTCCGAGCACTTTTAAGGTCGGCTTTGAGCGTCTCCAGCTCTGCTGTCAACATATTTAAAGCCTTAGTTGTTTTCCTCAACATACAACACACAAAGCAAGTTTCACCTTGTTTACCTTGAGATCGCTCAAGTCTCCTGTTCCTCTCTGCCATCTCTTTAGAGACGGAGTCTGGAACCAAGGTTGATACCTGTAATATCACAAAATCCTTGTTAGAGGGAAAATGGTCTAGACCATCAACATGCTCCAGGGCAGCCACTTCGGGTAGCGTCCTGTGGGCTACTTAAACAGGCTCCTACTTACTCAAGCGACCCCGATGACGGTTTCTTGAAACCGACTTCGGGCTCGGGGGCTACTCACTCATTACGTCGTTTAGCAGGCTACACTTTTTATGTCCTCGGACAAATTTCATAAAGACAAAGCAAACCGAATGTGCAGAAGACGTACCTCGAAACCTGCTACGAGGTTTTTGAACACCTCGTGCAGGCCGGCCTCTGCGGACCGGTAGCCTTTTAGCGCCGTGCCTATCAAGGCGCGGTGCTCCTCCTTAAGAGAGCAGCCCTTTAGGGCCTCCTCCTGTAGGGTAACGCAGCAGAAAACAAAAATTTTCCGACCTACGTACCAGCCCAGGATCACTATGGAGACTGCATACAAGGTTTGATCTGTTTCGTTACCGACTCGTAGAGCAGCGGAAGTAGAGTCGATGACGATCGGCGGTGCAGATCCCCGCAGCTAGGATTTTACAACCTCCCAACCGCGAGGATGTACTCCCTCGTCAGCTCACCGGATGGATCTCCGGGCAGCCCTTCGAGAGGCCTCGGGACAGTCCCTCGGATAGTCCCACCGGACGGATCCTCGGACAGCCCTCCGGGAGGCCTCTGGACAGTCTTTCGGATAGTCCCACAGGACGGATCCTCGGACAGCCCTCTGGGAGGCCTCTGGACAGTCTTTCGGATAGTCCCACCGGACGGATCCTCGGACAGCCCTCCGGGAGGCCTCACGGACAGCCCTTCGGGAGGACCCCCGAAACTCGGACAGAAACTCGGACAACCCTTCGGGAGGACCCTCGAACAGCCCCTCGGGCAAAAAGATCGAACCTACGACCTCTCTACAGGGTTGCACACATACGGTGTCATCTATCCGGCAGGGCTTCGCCGTCCAGAACTAGTTCCCACCGGAACCCAGACAGCCTTTCGGCTCTACGAAACTATTTCGCTGGGAGGGAGAGAGAAGCCAGAAATGTCATGGCACTTGTATGTGAGAAGGAGTGAGTGTGGAGGCAGCCCCTCCACCTCTATTTATAGGAAATCCAAGGGGTAGGGTTTCTTGGCCCCCAAGCCTTCTAGAAACCTTTTGGGAAAATATCCCAAAAGGTGACTTTTCCATAAATATCCCAAAAAGCACTTTCACTATTCACGACGACATATTTCAGCGTCCGTTCGAACTGAAAATATTCATGTGGGCTTAGAACATTTCCAGTACCCACTAAAATAATTTTCAACGCGATCCGAAACAATTCCGGTTTAGTGATTTTCATCTGCGAAAAGCATCTGAAGCGGTTCCGGCAGCTCCGGAACATTTCCGGTTTTCATCCCGGAAAATTCCAGAAAGTTTCCAGAACGATTCTGGCACCCTCCAAGAATTATCAGGCATGTGCCGAAACCATTTTGACTTTATGGTGTACTCCGAAACAACTTTTCGGTTTCACCGGAACTATTCCGATATCCTCTCCGGAACGTTTCCGTTTCGTCCGAAACTTTTTCGGTGATTTTCTCTCAGACTCCCCGTCTAGTATTCAGCAGATAGATGACCCTTAAGCGTGTGAACCTATAGGTTCGGTGAAGTATAGACATGACCCGGAACCCCTTCCGATCAATGATCAACATCGGAGCCGTGGACACCCATATTGACCCCTATACCCACACGAATGAATATTCGAGTGAACCTCCAGTTGCCATGTGCTATTCCTGTTGCTTCGCGATATGTTACAAATACCCGAGGTGAGACATGTTGGCATCCCCGCGGATCAACAACTTGTCCACTATGCCAGTTACCTCGTTACCGGTATTGTTCTCTTTTCTCGTTCCCGTGTTCCGGCATCCCCGTGATCAAATCACAAAGTGTCTGGCCAGACGATGATGGATACCGTAACACCGAGAGGGCCCAGAGATATCTCTCCATCGTCGGAGGAGCAAATCCCAATCTTGAGCTATCAAGTTACTTGACATACTTTTCCATGAACCCGTAAGCCGCCATAATAGCCACCCATTTACGGAAGACGTTTAACAAACCCCAAAGTTCATGAAGCAAGCATGAAGTAACTCGATACTCTCATGGTCTAAGGAATTATGCAAACGTTAACCATCTCTGTGTTATTAACCATTAACTTATGACGAATGAATCTCATAGCATAACATCAATTCGGGTCGATTCAACACAAATGTTCTTCTAACATTGTGCCCTCAAAATTGCCGGCATAGCCATGCCCATGATCAGGAAAACAGGATCATCATGCAATACTTGAGCTAGTCTTAGAGGCCAGACTAGGAATACATTTTACCGTTTATTATTCCACACGTGCATATGAGTCTTCCTTCGAGCCTCGTGGTTATTGTAGACTCGAGAACCATAGCAGTTATAGCATGGTACATAAACCTAATTATGAACAGGGAGATAATCAATAACATATATTATTGCCTCTAGGGCATATCTCCTACAGACTCCCACTTGAACTAGAGTCAATAATCTAGTCAATGCTAATGCACTTTACACCTATGGCATACTGGTGTAAAATATGCTTCGCTTGTGGTATAGCCTGATGTGCAACGGATCTGACAACTTCAGCTCCGTGTGTAACTTTGCATATCCTCGCGTTTTCATGCTTTCACAAAATTCATATTTTGTGTGGACTTGGCTTTGCATATGTGTGAATCATTGGTCGAAACCTGATTCCTCAGACTGAGCTATGGAGCAACTATCTGCAATAGTGTCCCATAGACCAAAGCCATCTTGGAACCATACTAAGTTCATGAATGAACTTTATGATTCAACAACTTCTTTGTCGCTTCTTAAGCGTCAACATACTCAGCCTTTGTTATAAAATTCGCCACAGTATCTTGTTTGGAACAATTTCCAACTACCGTGCCACCATATTGTGTATTACACAAAACCCTTAACTTAAGACGAAAATCGCATGGAGCATTGATGAAGACTGTATCGATGTAATTACTTACAACGAGCACTTCATAATCTCTGCTTGCGAGAAAACATGTCATCACTACTACTCTAGTACTCAATGACATCTTTCACTGTTGTCCTATGATCAGTACTTTGATCACTATGGTATCTATACTCGCAACAACTTTGGAGTATTGGACATATCTGGTTGATTTACATACCATGGAATACATGATTAATCCAAACACAAGAGTGTGTGGAATCTCCATCATGTATTTTGTTCATCAGTGTTTTGAGACACCGAGTCTTGCAAAACTCTTTCCATGTGACTTCGGCAAGAATCACTCCTTGGCGTTTTTAAATGCTAAAAAGTTTTAGCACCTTGTCAATATGTATTCATAGCTTAGCCCTATTAGGTAAATCTATCTCCATAGATCATCATGCCTAATATTGAGGCTATTTAGCCTAAGCACTTCATCGAAAAACTATTTTCAAATGAAGTCCTAATTCGCGTCAAGAAATTTATTTCCAATTAACAATGTGTCAAGTACACAAGGTTTTTAGAAATATTATCATGCTCCCACTTACTTTCATGAATCACAAGCATCTTCGATACGCATTTGATGAAGTCAAACCCTTTTGACCATTCCATCAAAAACGAAGATTCCAACTCCACTTTGCTCTCTTCTGTCCATTGCTGAAACTCTGAAGTTTGCATACTTACTAGCATCCTCTGGATCGACAAATTACTTTGGACTGTATCACATACAAGTTCTAGGTTTCATTTCCATCAGATGGAAATCCTTTTGTCATCCATGTTTCATATCTCATGATTGAAATATGTATTAATTGCTAGTTCAACCCGAACCGACTTTAAGCATCGCTACGGTGAGACAATCTCATCGTAGTCAACTCCTTGAACTTGTTATTGCAACAAGTCGAGCTTTATGGATAAAACATTTTATCCGTATTAGTTTTTAGTTCCATAAATATTCGTTAGACTCTAAGTCTTCCGAAAGGTGTATCAAGATTTTAATCTCGAATCACTTATATGGAAACTATCTCGGATTGTATTGGCATTTAGCCAATTCCGGAGTCAGGGCCCATCAACGCTTCCTTGTGTATCGTAGGTATACTGTTGTCTAACAACAATATCTCGTATGCGCACCTGAGAGGTTTGCACGAGTTTTTCCTACGCGGTTCAGCTGCAAGTTCGACCGAAGTCCATACATCTCATGTAGAGGCTTCCGTATCAGTCGCAGTAGGAAACTCCGGAATCACTTCCAAGGTTCCTTTCTTTTGACCAGATGACGAAGATACTGGTTATCTCGTCGAGTTGCACTGTCCTCCCACTCACCTTTTGTAAGAACTATTCTCTTTAAAAGCATACCGTTTTGTGGCAAAATCGTTTGCCTCGGTATAGTGGTGGGGAAATACCCAATGACTTGGGATAACCTACAAAATAGCACTTGTCTGATTTGGAATAGGTTTGTAACCTTTTACACAAGTCCCATATTCCAAATGTTAAGAAAAGATATAACATGGTTGGGCATACCATACCATGGCGTCATTTCAACAGACCTGATGGATCTCTTTTTAGTGTAAAAGCCGCAGTCTCTAAAGCATCACTCCTTAAAAGGGGTAATGGCAAATTTATTTATGTCATCTTTGATCTTACCATGTCATCAATGGTTCGATTACATCTACACGGACTCTCCACTTGCAGTGGTGTTCCGGGAGGTGCAAGTTATGAAACCCCTTTCACAACTCATCAGACATTCGCTAAACTTGTAACTCAAATATTCCTTTCTGCAATCGAATTGTAGAAACATAATTTTCTTGTTACAACAACTTCTACTTCATTTTTGAAAACCTTATGAATGAATTCAAAAGATCCAGACTTACGTTTCAACAAGTAAATATCCATATATCTACTTGAGTCATTTCTGAAGATAGATAAATCCACTACTTGCAACAACATTTATTGGACTACACACATCATAATGTGTGATCACCAATATGTTCTTTGCTCGTTCCTTATGGCCTGTGAACGGTATTCCAGTTACTTCACTTTTCAGAGGAAAGTTGCAAGTGTCAGATGATTCAAAATCAAACGACTTCAAAATCCATCATAATGGAATTTTCCATGCGGGTTTCTCCAATGTGACCAAATGCAGTGCCACACTTGTGTGGTATTCTTTTAGTCTTGCGACATTTAGCGTCAGTGTTATGGATGTATCATATTTCCATCAATATTCATAACATACATCCCATCTAGGATGGAAGCATGTCCCTTCATGTTATTCAAAATACTGAACAACAATTGTTGTTTTTATGAACAACTCTTTTGCAACAAACATTGTGCAATGGGCTAGAGTGTATGAAACTCTAAATGAATTATGAAAGTAAATACAGAGGTAATGTATTATTATCAACATTCATAACATACTTCTCATTCATAATGAAAGTATGGCCCTTTTTTGTTATTCATAACTCCGAACATTAAAAGTTCTCTTATGAACAACCTTCTTGCAAGATACTTTATGCAATGGGCTAGAGTGTGTGAAACTCTAAATGAATTATGAAAGTAAATACAGAGGTAATATATTATTATCAACATTCATAACATACTTCTCATTCATAATGAAAGTATGGCCCTTTTTTGTTATTCATAACTCCGAACATTAAAAGTTCTCTTATGAACAACCTTCTTGCAAGATACTTTATGCAATGGGCTAGAGTGTGTAATACTCTAAAATGATTTATGAAAGTAAATACATAGGGAATACACCTATGGAAGGCATAGTAACATTTACTATGTTCCCTGCGTGTATCTAAACCTCATTCCTGGCTAGTCTTTCAGGCAATAGTAGTTCTTACATCGAGTTGCAACAGAATGCAATCGAGCGGGTATCTTTGTGATTAACTCACAATACCCAAGAATTAGTGATTAACATGTTTAACCATAATTCCCAAGAACTATATCTTTGACCAGCCTTCTATACATCAAAAACCTGTATGACATTCATACATGAGCTGGATATTCCAGTCTTCTTTCCTTTTGCCTTTATAATTCTAACAGTTTAACTTTCAGTATTTCTCCTACTCTCAGAAGAAGCACCCAACTTAAGAGTGGCGATAGCCCCGGACTTCCTAGGCGTGAAAGTTTCACTAACACCCTTCGGACACTTCCTTTCTCTTTAAGTTGTTTGTTTTATTCACCATCATCATATGACAGGCGTTCTTCTGGATCCCTCTCTTATCAGTCTAATGCATAGTAAACTCCTTTACTAATAGTTTGCAAACAAACATTGCTTTGGATATCTCATATCTTTTAGCCTTTGTCTGTCTCTGAAAATGATTTTCAGATTCCATGAATATCACATAACTATCCAAACTTTCGAAGTTCCGGTCTCATGGAAGCAAACATATTGCACTTGACTAAAACGGAATTCTAGCTTTTGGATTGATGGACGAGAGTCACATGATCCATAGCATTAGTGGGAGAATACCGAAAGCATGCGATAGGACAAGTCCTTTTCGGTACTCTAGAGGACAATCCTCTCATTACGTTACCAACCGTAAAGTTTTAACCAGATATTTAACAGCTATTCAATTTTAATTGGGAAGGTGGAAACGCAAGCCATTATTCTACAACTATTATGCAAATAACACTTAGACAGTGTTCATAATTAATTGCACTGAGAATTAAAAGAATTAATTCTACAGTGCGCTCCCACTCAAATCAATATCTCTCATAATTGATTGTGAGTGATACAAGATCCACGTTTCAATTCAACGCCATTGATGTGGACATCACTGATGACGAGAATTTCAATTGGTGGGCAAACATGCCGATCACATCTCTATGTGACTCCTGTTCATCTTTCGATGGGCGTGTTCCGAGCTCAGGACGATCAAGCCAGAACGTCAAGACAACCAAGTGATCTCGCTGCGAGGTCTGACCTCACCCGCCTCACACTTCTCTAATCGTTCGTACCCATGTGGACATGGCGCACCCCGAAAAGTTAGGTGCCGTGACGGTGCTACACTTGGGAGAACACAAACTACTTGATATTTTTGTGAGAGATCACCCTAATAAAAGCGACTACCGCGCAATCAAGAAGGGTGCATCATAAGGGATAAACATCTCAGGCAATTCATAATAGCATGATATGGTATAGCCCTTTCTGACGGAGAAGTCTTTCATTTCTTCGTCTTCGGCATTCGCGTCGGTGTTCACCTTCGCGAAGATTGCCACCACCTTGTTGATGCACTAGATAATATTGCTATCTCTATAGCTAATAAAATAAGTGCATTACATAAGGTTGACACGCAGGTCATTAAAGTGCAATCATATGGCTCCAGCCATCATGCCGAATCATGACACGCAGGTCATGTTAATCAAATTACATCATATAGTCATCTCATACATAATCAAATTATTATGAGCACTGCTATACCACATCATATGCACATGCAAACCATCCTGCAAAACCAAGTTAGACGCCTCTAATCGGTTCATGCAAAATTTTATTTTTCGTGGCTTCTAAGGTTTCGAAACAAACCGAAGCTACCAACGTCCATCATCAAGTATGATAATTCAAGTTGCTAGATTAACTTTCCAGGGTGTATGAAACACGAGATAATAAAATCTCGAGCCCCATACTAAACTTCGTCATACGCGTGACCCCCGTGTAGATCATATCTGCATTGCCCTTTCGTCTGCGAAACATCCATCTTTCTTTAACTATGGTGGAACCCAAAGAACTGTTAGCACTTCGTTGATCTGTCAATCAGCATACCCAGGAGCAGCATGAAAGGATCGCGGATTGCCAGAACTTTGTGAGATTCCACCATGCCGTCAAGATCAGGACTACGCAAATTCAGGGGAAGCAACAAGAACATCGGGTAACAGATTTCATCTGCTACCCGCACAAATAATTTTCAGTAATAGATCTCATCTACTACCTAATTATATTGTGCAACACCCATACATCTCTATGTATTCTAGATCGCAACCTGCATCTATGCATAACCTGGCTCTGATACCACTGTAGGGTAACGCAGCAGAAAACAAAAATTTTCCGACCTACGTACCAGCCCAGGATCACTATGGAGACTGCATACAAGGTTTGATCTGTTTCGTTACCGACTCGTAGCGCAGCGGAAGTAGAGTCGATGACGATCGGCGGTGCAGATCCCCGCAGCTAGGATTTTACAACCTCCCAACCGCGAGGATGTACTCCCTCGTCAGCTCACCGGACGGATCTCCGGGCAGCCCTTCGAGAGGCCTCGGGACAGTCCCTCAGATAGTCCCACCGGACGGATCCTCGGACAGCCCTCCGGGAGGCCTCTGGACAGTCTTTCGGATAGTCCCACTGGACGGATCCTCGGACAGCCCTTTGGGAGGCCTCTGGACAGTCTTTCGGATAGTCCCACCGGACGGATCCTCGGACAGCCCTCCGGGAGGCCTCACGGACAGCCCTTTGGGAGGACCCCCGAAACTCGGACAGAAACTCGGACAGCCCTTCGGGAGGACCCTCGAACAGCCCCTCGGGCAAAAAGATCGAACCTACGACCTCTCTACAGGGTTGCACACATACGGTGTCATCTATCCAGTAGGGCTTCGCCGTCCAGAACTAGTTCCCACCGGAACCCAGACAGCCTTTCGGCTCTACGAAACTATTTCGCTGGGAGGGAGAGAGAAGCCAGAAATGTCATGGCACTTGTATGTGAGAAGGAGTGAGTGTGGAGGCAGCCCCTCCACCTCTATTTATAGGAAATCCAAGGGGTAGGGTTTCTTGGCCCCCAAGCCTTCTAGAAACCTTTTGGGAAAATATCCCAAAAGGTGACTTTTCCATAAATATCCCAAAAAGCACTTTCACTATTCACGACGACATATTTCAGCGTCCGTTCGAACTGAAAATATTCATGTGGGCTTAGAACATTTCCAGTACCCACTAAAATAATTTTCAACGCGATCCGAAACAATTCCGGTTTAGTGATTTTCATCTGCGAAAAGCATCTGAAGCGGTTCCGGCAGCTCCGGAACATTTCCGGTTTTCATCCCGGAAAATTCCAGAAAGTTTCCAGAACGATTCTGGCACCCTCCAAGAATTATCAGGCATGTGCCGAAACCATTTTGACTTTATGGTGTACTCCGAAACAACTTTTCGGTTTCACCGGAACTATTCCGATATCCTCTCCGGAACGTTTCCGTTTCGTCCGAAACTTTTTCGGTGATTTTCTCTCAGACTCCCCGTCTAGTATTCAGCAGATAGATGACCCTTAAGCGTGTGACCCTATAGGTTTGGTGAAGTATAGACATGACCCGGAACCCCTTCCGATCAATGATCAACATCGGAGCCGTGGACACCCATATTGACCCCTATACCCACACGAATGAATATTCGAGTGAACCTCCAGTTGCCGTGTGCTATTCCTGTTGCTTCGCGATATGTTACAAATACCCGAGGTGAGACATGTTGGCATCCCCGCGGATCAACAACTTGTCCACTATGCCAGTTACCTCGTTACCGGTATTGTTCTCTTTTCTCGTTCCCGTGTTCCGGCATCCCCGTGATCAAATCACAAAGTGTCTGGCCAGACGATGATGGATACCGTAACACCGAGAGGGCCCAGAGATATCTCTCCATCGTCAGAGGAGCAAATCCCAATCTTGAGCTATCAAGTTACTTGACATACTTTTCCATGAACCCGTAAGCCGCCGTAATAGCCACCCATTTACGGATGATGTTTAACAAACCCCAAAGTTCATGAAGCAAGCATGAAGTAACTCGATACTCTCATGGTCTAAGGAATTATGCAAACGTTAACCATCTCTGTGTTATTAACCATTAACTTATGACGAATGAATCTCATAGCATAACATCAATTCGGGTCGATTCAACACAAATGTTCTTCTAACATTGTGCCCTCAAAATTGCCGGCATAGCCATGCCCATGATCAGGAAAACAGGATCATCATGCAATACTTGAGCTAGTCTTAGAGGCCAGACTAGGAATACATTTTACCGTTTATTATTCCACACGTGCATATGAGTCTTCCTCCGAGCCTCGTGGTTATTGTAGACTCGAGAACCATAGCAGTTATAGCATGGTACATAAACCTAATTATGAACAGGGAGATAATCAATAACATATATTATTGCCTCTAGGGCATATCTCCTACAGACTCCCACTTGAACTAGAGTCAGTAATCTAGTCAATGCTAATGCACTTTACACCTATGGCATACTGGTGTAAAATATGTTTCGCTTGTGGTATAGCCTGATGTCCAACGGATCTGACAACTTCAGCTCCGTGTGTAACTTTGCATATCCTCGCGTTTTCATGCTTTCACAAAATTCATATTTTGTGTGGACTTGGCTTTGCATATGTGCGAATCATTGGTCGAAACCTGATTCCTCAGACTGAGCTATGGAGCAACTATCTGCAATAGTGTCCCATAGACCAAAGCCATCTTGGAACCATACTAAGTTCATGAATGAACTTTATGATTCAACAACTTCTTTGTCGCTTCTTAAGCGTCAACATACTCAGCCTTTGTTATAGAATTCGCCACAGTATCTTGATTGGATCAATTTCCAACTACCGTGCCACCATATTGTGTATTACACAAAACCCTTAACTTAAGACGAAAATCGCATGGAGCATTGATGAAGACTGTATCGATGTAATTACTTACAACGAGCACTTCATAATCTCTGCTTGCGAGAAAACATGTCATCACTACTACTCTAGTACTCAATGACATCTTTCACTGTTGTCCTATGATCAGTACTTTGATCACTATGGTATCTATACTCGCAACAACTTTGGAGTATTGGACATATCTGGTTGATTTACATACCATGGAATACATGATTAATCCAAACACAAGAGTGTGTGGAATCTCCATCATGTATTTTGTTCATCAGTGTTTTGAGACACCGAGTCTTGCAAAACTCTTTCCATGTGACTTCGGCAAGAATCACTCCTTGGCGTTTTTAAATGCTAAAAAGTTTTAGCATCTTGTCAATATGTATTCATAGCTTAGCCCTATTAGGTAAATCTATCTCCATACATCATCATGCCTAATATTGAGGCTATTTAGCCTAAGCACTTCATCGAAAAACTATTTTCAAATGAAGTCCTAATTCGTGTCAAGAAATTTATTTCCAATTAACAATGTGTCAAGTACACAAGGTTTTTAGAAATATTATCATGCTCCCACTTACTTTCTTGAATCACAAGCATCTTCGATACCCATTTGATGAAGTCAAACCCTTTTGACCATTCCATCAAAAACGAAGATTCCAACTCCACTTTGCTCTCTTCTGTCCATTGCTAAAACTCTGAAGTTTGCATACTTACTAGCATCCTCTGGATCGACAAATTACTTTGGACTGTATCACATACAAGTCCTAGGTTTCATTTCCATCAGATGGAAATCCTTTTGTCATCCATGTTTCATATCTCATGATTGAAATATGTATTAATTGCTAGTTCAACCCGAACCGACTTTAAGCATCGCTACGGTGAGACAATCTCATCGTAGTCAACTCCTTGAACTTGTTATTGCAACAAGTCGAGCTTTATGGATAAAACATTTTATCCGTATTAGTTTTTAGTTCCATAAATATTCGTTAGACTCTAAGTCTTCCGAAAGGTGTATCAAGATTTTAATCTCGAATCACTTATATGGAAACTATCTCGGATTGTATTGGCATTTAGCCAATTCCGGAGTCAGGGCCCATCAACGCTTCCTTGTGTATCGTAGGTATACTGTTGTCTAACAACAATATCTCGTATGCGCACCTGAGAGGTTTGCACGAGTTTTTCCTACGCGGTTCAGCTGCAAGTTCGACCGAAGTCCATACATCTCATGTAGAGGCTTCCGTATCAGTCGCAGTAGGAAACTCCGGAATCACTTCCAAGGTTCCTTTCCTTTGACCAGATGACGAAGATACTGGTTATCTCGTCGAGTTGCACTGTCCTCCCACTCACCTTTTGTAAGAACTATTCTCTTTAAAAGCATACCGTTTTGTGCCAAAATCGTTTGCCTCGGTATAGTGGTGGGGAAATACCCAATGACTTGGGATAACCTACAAAATAGCACTTGTCTGATTTGGAATAGGTTTGTAACCTTTTACACAAGTCCCATATTCCAAATGTTAAGAAAAGATATAACATGGTTGGGCATACCATACCATGGCGTCATTTCAACAGACCTGATGGATCTCTTTTCAGTGTAAAAGCCGCAGTCTCTAAAGCATCACTCCTTAAAAGGGGTAATGGCAAATTTATTTATGTCATCTTTGATCTTACCATGTCATGAATGGTTCGATTACATCTACACGGACTCTCCACTTGCAGTGGTGTTCCGGGAGGTGCAAGTTATGAAACCCCTTTCACAACTCATCAGACATTCGCTAAACTTGTAACTCAAATATTCCTTTCTGCAATCGAATTGTAGAAACATAATTTTCTTGTTACAACAACGTCTACTTCATTTTTGAAAACCTTATGAATGAATTCAAAAGATCCAGACTTACGTTTCAACAAGTAAATATCCATATATCTACTTGAGTCATTTCTGAAGATAGATAAATCCACTACTTGCAACAACATTTATTGGACTACACACATCATAATGTGTGATCACCAATATGTTCTTTGCTCGTTCCTTATGGCCTGTGAACGGTATTCCAGTTACTTCACTTTTCAGAGGAAAGTTGCAAGTGTCAGATGATTCAAAATCAAACGACTTCAAAATCCATCATAATGGAATTTTCCATGCGGGTTTCTCCAATGTGACCAAATGCAGTGCCACACTTGTGTGGTATTCTTTTAGTCTTGCGACCTTTAGCGTCAGTGTTATAGATGTATCATATTTCCATCAATATTCATAACATACATCCCATCTAGGATGGAAGCATGTCCCTTCATGTTATTCATAATACTGAACAACAATTGTTGTTTTTATGAACAACTCTTTTGCAACAAACATTGTGCAATGGGCTAGAGTGTATGAAACTCTAAATGAATTATGAAAGTAAATACAGAGGTAATGTATTATTATCAACATTCATAACATACTTCTCATTCATAATGAAAGTATGGCCCTTTTTTGTTATTCATAACTCCGAACATTAAAAGTTCTCTTATGAACAACCTTCTTGCAAGATACTTTATGCAATGGGCTAGAGTGTGTGAAACTCTAAATGAATTATGAAAGTAAATACAGAGGTAATGTATTATTATCAACATTCATAACATACTTCTCATTCATAATGAAAGTATGGCCCTTTTTTGTTATTCATAACTCCGAACATTAAAAGTTCTCTTATGAACAACCTTCTTGCAAGATACTTTATGCAATGGGCTAGAGTGTGTAATACTCTAAAATGATTTATGAAAGTAAATACATAGGGAATACACCTATGGAAGGCATAGTAACATTTACTATGTTCCCTGCGTGTATCTAAACCTCATTCCTGGCTAGTCTTTCAGGCCATAGTAGTTCTTACATCGAGTTGCAACAGAATGCAATCTAGCGGGTATCTTTGTGATTAACTCACAATACCCAAGAATTAGTGATTAACATGTTTAACCATAATTCCCAAGAACTACATCTTTGACCAGCCTTCTATACATCAAAAACCTGTATGACATTCATACATGAGCTGGATATTCCAGTCTTCTTTCCTTTTGCCTTTATACTTCTAACAGTTTAACTTTCAGTATTTCTCCTACTCTCAGAAGAAGCACCCAACTTAAGAGTGGCGATAGCCCCGGACTTCCTAGGCGTGAAAGTTTCACTAACACCCTTCGGACACTTCCTTTCTCTTTAAGTTGTTTGTTTTATTCACCATCATCATATGACAGGCGTTCTTCTGGATCCCTCTCTTATCAGTCTAATGCATAGTAAACTCCTTTACTAATAGTTTGCAAACAAACATTGCTTTGGATATCTCATATCTTTTAGCCTTTGTCTGTCTCTGAAAATGATTTTCAGATTCCATGAATATCACATAACTATCCAAACTTTCGAAGTTCCGGTCTCATGGAAGCAAACATATTGCACTTGACTAAAACGGAATTCTAGCTTTTGGATTGATGGACGAGAGTCACATGATCCATAGCATTAGTGGGAGAATACCGAAAGCATGCGATAGGACAAGTCCTTTTCGGTACTCTAGAGGACAATCCTCTCATTACGTTACCAACCGTAAAGTTCTAACCAGATATTTAACAGCTATTCAATTTTAATTGGGAAGGTGGAAACGCAAGCCATTATTCTACAACTAATATGCAAATAACACTTAGACAGTGTTCATAATTAATTGCACTGAGAATTAAAAGAATTAATTCTACAGTGCGCTCCCACTCAAATCAATATCTCTCATAATTGATTGTGAGTGATACAAGATCCACATTTCAATTCAACGCCATTGATGTGGACATCACTGATGACGAGAATTTCAATTGGTGGGCAAACATGCCGATCACATCTCTATGTGACTCCTGTTCATCTTTCGATGGGCGTGTTCCGAGCTCAGGACGATCAAGCCAGAACGTCAAGACAACCAAGTGATCTCGCTGCGAGGTCTGACCTCACCCGCCTCACACTTCTCTAATCGTTCTTACCCATGTGGACATGGCGCACCCCGAAAAGTTAGGTGCCGTGACGGTGCTACACTTGGGAGAACACAAACTACTTGATATTTTTGTGAGAGATCACCCTAATAAAAGCGACTACCGCGCAATCAAGAAGGGTGCATCATAAGGGATAAACATCTCAGGCAATTCATAATAGCATGATATGGTATAGCCCTTTCTGACGGAGAAGTCTTTCATTTCTTCGTCTTCGGCATTCGCGTCGGTGTTCACCTTCGCGAAGATTGCCACCACCTTGTTGATGCACTAGATAATATTGCTATCTCTATAGCTAATAAAATAAGTGCATTACATAAGGTTGACACGCAGGTCATTAAAGTGCAATCATATGGCTCCAGCCATCATGCCGAATCATGACACGCAGGTCATGTTAATCAAATTACATCATATAGTCATCTCATACATAATCAAATTATTATGAGCACTGCTATACCACATCATATGCACATGCAAACCATCCTGCAAAACCAAGTTAGACGCCTCTAATCGGTTCATGCAAAATTTTATTTTTCGTGGCTTCTAAGGTTTCGAAACAAACCGAAGCTACCAACGTCCATCATCAAGTATGATAATTCAAGTTGCTAGATTAACTTTCCAGGGTGTATGAAACACGAGATAATAAAATCTCGAGCCCCATACTAAACTTCGTCATACGCGTGACCCCCGTGCAGACCATATCTGCATTGCCCTTTCGTCTGCGAAACATCCATCTTTCTTTAACTATGGTGGAACCCAAAGAACTGTTAGCACTTCGTTGATCTGTCAATCAGCATACTCAGGAGCAGCATGAAAGGATCGCGGATTGCCAGAACTTTGTGAGATTCCACCATGCCGTCAAAATCAGGACTACGCAAATTCAGGGGAAGCAACAAGAACATCGGGTAACAGATTTCATCTGCTACCCGCACAAATAATTTTCAGTAATAGATCTCATCTACTACCTAATTATATTGTGCAACACCCATACATCTCTATGTATTCTAGATCGCAACCTGCATCTATGCATAACCTGACTCTGATACCACTGTAGGGTAACGCAGCAGAAAACAAAAAATTTCCGACCTACGTACCAGCCCAGGATCAGTATGGAGACTACATACAAGGTTTGATCTGTTTCGTTACCGACTCGTAGCGCAGCGGAAGTAGAGTCGATGACGATCGGCGGTGCAGATCCCCGCAGCTAGGATTTTACAACCTCCCAACCGCGAGGATGTACTCCCTCGTCAGCTCACCGGACGGATCTCCGGGCAGCCCTTCGAGAGGCCTCGGGACAGTCCCTCGGATAGTCCCACCGGACGGATCCTCGGACAGCCCTCCGGGAGGCCTCTGGACAGTCTTTCGGATAGTCCCACCGGAAGGATCCTCGGACAGCCCTCTGGGAGGCCTCTGGACAGTCTTTCGGATAGTCCCACCGGACGGATCCACGAACAACCCTTCGGGAGGACCCCCGAAACTCGGACAGAAACTCGGACAGCCCTTCGGGAGGACCCTCGAACAGCCCCTCGGGCAAAAAGATCGAACCTACGACCTCTCTACAGGGTTGCACACATACGGTGTCATCTATCCGGTAGGGCTTCGCCGTCCAGAACTAGTTCCCACCGGAAGCCAGACAGCCTTACGGCTCTACGAAACTATTTCGCTGGGAGGGAGAGAGAAGCCAGAAATGTCATGGCACTTGTATGTGAGAAGGAGTGAGTGTGGAGGCAGCCCCTCCACCTCTATTTATAGGAAATCCAAGGGGTAGGGTTTCTTGGCCCCCAAGCCTTCTAGAAACCTTTTCGGAAAATATCCCAAAAGGTGACTTTTCCATAAATATCCCAAAAAGCACTTTCACTATTCACGACGACATATTTCAGCGTCCGTTCGAACTGAAAATATTCATGTGGGCTTAGAACATTTCCAGTACCCACTAAAATAATTTTCAACGCGATCCGAAACAATTCCGGTTTAGTGATTTTCATCTGCGAAAAGCATCTGAAGTGGTTCCGGCAGCTCCGGAACATTTCCGGTTTTCATCCCGGAAAATTCCAGAAAGTTTCCAGAACGATTCTGGCACCCTCCAAGAATTATCAGGCATGTGCCGAAACCATTTTGAATTTATGGTGTACTCCGAAACAACTTTTCGGTTTCACCGGAACTATTCCGATATCCTCTCCGGAACGTTTCCGTTTCGTCCGAAACTTTTTCGGTGATTTTCTCTCAGACTCCCCGTCTAGTATTCAGCAGATAGATGACCCTTAAGCGTGTGACCCTATAGGTTCGGTGAAGTATAGACATGACCCGGAACCCCTTCCGATCAATGATCAACATCAGAGCCGTGGACACCCATATTGACCCCTATACCCACATGAATGAATATTCGAGTGAACCTCCAGTTGCCGTGTGCTATTCCTGTTGCTTCGCGATATGTTACAAATACCCGAGGTGAGACATGTTGGCATCCCCGCGGATCAACAACTTGTCCACTATGTCAGTTACCTCGTTACCGGTATTGTTCTCTTTTCTCGTTCCCGTGTTCCGGCATCCCCGTGATCAAATCACAAAGTGTCTGGCCAGACGATGATGGATACCGTAACACCGAGAGGGCCCAGAGATATCTCTCCATCGTCGGAGGAGCAAATCCCAATCTTGAGCTATCAAGTTACTTGACATACTTTTCCATGAACCCGTAAGCCGCCGTAATAGCCACCCATTTACGGATGACGTTTAACAAACCCCAAAGTTCATGAAGCAAGCATGAAGTAACTCGATACTCTCATGGTCTAAGGAATTATGCAAACGTTAACCATCTTTGTGTTATTAACCATTAACTTATGACGAATGAATCTCATAGCATAACATCAATTCGGGTCGATTCAACACAAATGTTCTTCTAACATTGTGCCCTCAAAATTGCCGGCATAGCCATGCCCATGATCAGGAAAACAGGATCATCATGCAATACTTGAGCTAGTCTTAGAGGCCAGACTAGGAATACATTTTACCGTTTATTATTCCACACGTGCATATGAGTCTTCCTCCGAGCCTCGTGGTTATTGTAGACTCGAGAACCATAGCAGTTATAGCATGGTACATAAACCTAATTATGAACTGGGAGATAATCAATAACATATATTTTTGCCTCTAGGGCATATCTCCTACACCTCCACCTCCTCGGCCCACCCCGCACCGGTCCGTCTTCGGACAACAGGTTGGGGTGGAGGGATGACCTCGGATGGATCCACCCGAGGAGCCCCCGTCTGTGAAGGCGGTGCCGAGGTAGACTCCTACTGGGCCGATTTCTGGCCTGGCTCCTCTTCAATGAGCTCGGGGCACTTCGTCCCCTGGTCTTGTTGGGCCGAGGTTTCAACCTCGGCCATGACCGCCGCATCGTCGGCCCCCGCCGTGTTAACCTCGGGGGCCAGGGTGGATGTCGCCTCCCCCAGACCGACTTGCATCGGGGGAGAAGCAACGGGCTCTGGAGTCCCGCTGGCGGACGGCAACCCGTTCGAGGAGCCGCTGGGGATCACCTTCGGCGGACTGTGTATGAAAAGTTGCTTCTGTGAAAATTTCCCTTGATGAAACAATGAATCAAGCAAGGGAGACCAGGATAAGGGCTTACCCTCGAGGCGCCGGCTTCTTCCTCCCCGTTTTGAGGGGGTCTTCCTCTGAGTCACCGGAGAGCTCGGCTCTCTCCGACGTCTTGTTGGCGGCCTCGGATGAGGCTCGCCTCAGCCGCTTTTGGCCCTTGGGCGGCATGTCCACGTCGGCATCTTCTGACACCGACCTCTTCCCCTTCGGGGGGGGGGGGGAATCTCCTCCTCGTCCTCCTCGGCACCGCCGTCCTGAGCGGCGGAGGTGTGGGTCTCCTCTGATCGGGTGACCGAAGTCCCCCGGGTCCGAGCACTAGACTTCCCCATTTGGGTCTTCGTCCCTTTGGAAGCCACCACATGTGGCTCCTCGGTCAGAAGCGCCGAGAGCAGGGGAGTTTGGGGTTGTTCCGGCAATGGGGCTGGGCATCGTACCCCCTTTACCCATGCCGACCACTTCTGCAAAATGTCAAAACACGACGGCCCAAATAAAGACTTTACTCCTCGGAGCAGTAAGCAAAGAATGAAAAATTGAAGGATGGAACCACTCACCGGGGGGGCCTTGTAGCAGTGTTCGAGGCCGCGGTCCTCTCCCTCCTTAGGAATCTTGTCCTTGGCCAGTTTCATGAGCTTTGTCCACATAGTGGCAAAGGTGGAGCGGAAGAAGGTGTTGATGGTGTCCATGTCCTCGGGCTTCTGTGCCCACATCGGGGTGGCCTGAAGTTGGAGAGGGAGGATGCGGCGGTTGAGCATGACGTTGATGACATCGGCCAGCTCAGCCTTCCCCGTGGTGGTCCACCACACGATCCTCTCGACTAGGGTCTCTACCTCTTCAGGCTTCCCCCAGGTGATGCCCTTTTCCTTCCAAGACTTGAGTTTCTTGGGAGGCCCGGCCGAGAAGGCCGGGACCTCGGTTTGACCAACGGCAAGGGGTTCGGTGATATAGAACCATTCCTTTTGCCACTCCTTCACCGTTTCGATGAAGGTGCCCTTGAACCAGGTGGCCCCCTGGTTCTTGCTGATCATTGCCCCTCCGCACTCCGCAAGTTCGGAGCCGCTTGACTTCGGTTTAATCCTGAAGAGCTTCAGCCATAGGCCGAAGTGTGGCTCACAGCGGAGGAAGGCCTCGCAGACTGTTATGAAAGCGGCGAGGTGGAGAATGGAGTTGGGGGCTAGGTGATGGAAATCTAACCCGTAGTAAAACATGATCCCGCGCACGAAAGGGTGCAGCGGGAACCCCAGACCTCGGATGAGGTGGGGAACAAAGACCACCCGCTCCCCGGCGTTGGGAGCGGGTACCAGCTCGTCGGCCTCTGGAGCGCGGGCTGCGATGGCAGGGGCTAGATACCCCGCGTCGCGCAGCTTGGCGATGGTCACCGCCGTCATGGTGGATCCACCCCAGTGCCCCTTAAGGGTATCGGCCATGGCTGATGGGGAAGTCGAGCTTGCGTACGAGAAAGGCGTAAGAGCTGGATATGGGCATTGGAGCTAGACGAAGCGGCAGCGAGAGAGGAATGGGAGCGTAGGCTATCGCGCTGTTCTCCCCATTGCTTTTATAAGCCTATGAAAGGCCAAGAGCCCCCTTTGCTACGCCGATAAATTCGTGATTATTATCAAGGATGCCGTTGAAACATATGGGGAAACGAAATTTTGATGATATCCCTAAGAAAGCGGGCACGATCTCTGCCTCGACGGGACGTGCCAGTAAAGGAGCCGCCTCGAAGCACGATTTGAGGGGAGGTAGTAACTACTCAACCTGTCGTGGGGCGGGTCTCTCCAATAAAGCTGTCAGACCGGATTGGATTGTTCATACCGGCACAGCAAGCCTTCGAGGCTAAGATACTTGCTCACCTCGGATAGGGTACAAGCTCGGTTGGACCACGGATGTCGATGCTCTATTAATAGAATTCAAAATATAAGGTGGAACTCGTCTGTCAAGCCAGAGACTTGGGATCCCAAGTGACGGTTCAAAGTTGTCCTCGGCGTAGAAGACCAGTTCGGGGGCTACTGACGGTGTCCTGGATTAGGGGTTGCCAACCTAGCCGGTCCAACTCCTCGGATGGGCCGATATGCCCTTATACGTAATCAAGATGGACTCCGGAAGCCGCAGATGGGAGACGTGATTAAGGCTGCCTCTATCGAAGACTTGCAGTACACTTCAAGATTATTCCAGCCGCCTAACTCCAAGATACCGACCTTGTAACCCTAGATACCCTCCCTGGCGTGTATATAAGCCATAGGGTTTAGCCCATAGGGGACATTAGCGCAACATCGAACACCTAGCCATTGTAGTTAGGCACACATTATGATCTCGAGGTAGATCAACTCTGTGTACTCGATAGACCTCCATTAATATA
Organism: Elymus sibiricus; assembly: GCA_039707655.1. Taxonomy (NCBI): domain Eukaryota; kingdom Viridiplantae; phylum Streptophyta; class Magnoliopsida; order Poales; family Poaceae; genus Elymus; species Elymus sibiricus. The sequence continues at coordinate 464,014,797 of CM077676.1, forward strand.
AACAGAAGCAGGATGTAGGGTTTTACTTCCATTAAGAGGGCCCGAACCTGGGTAAAACATCGTCTCCCTTTGTCTCTGTTACCATCGATCCGAGATCCGCAGCTCGGGACCCCTACCCCGAGGTCTGCCGGTTTTTACACCGACACGGGACACCATCAGTAGCCCCTGAACCGGTCTTCAAGTCGGAGACGCTCCTCGTATCTTCCGAACTGTTCTTCGTCTTCGGTCGTTGGTCTTGAAAACTGGTTCAATGAATTCTTCCTGTATCTGACTTCTTGTTTGTCCAAGCATATCCGAAGAGTTTTTACGTCCGTCTTTACTTTCTCGCTATGCTGAAGATGACATCTGCACTGACGCACGCAAGCAGGAGAAGTTTCCTGAAGGACTGGATCCTACTCTGAAGCATGTACTTAGCCTCCATGAATTAACAGACTTTGCAACGCTTGTCAACAAAGCTATCCAGGCTGAAACTAGTCAGACTGAGCTCCAGGAGTCACTCAGGCGCACTCGAGACGTTGGCTCATCTTTGGGCCCGTCTGCTCAGAAGCGCCGAGTGTGGATTCCTCATAATGTATATCACCAAGCTGCCCCAGCACCGAGGCCTTCTTATGTTGCACCTCGACTGCCTCCGCCGCTGAGACAACTCAGAATTCAAGGTGGACAGCCCAATGCTATGGCTCCTCATCCTAATGAAGGGTTGTGCTTCAAGTGCGGACAACCAGGACATCGTGCCAGAGACTGCCATCAGAATCAGCCTACACTTCCTTCTACTGGTCGTGGAAATGGCCGTGGCAACACTCAGCACAGAAACTTTAATGCCAGACCGCCTATAATCGGTCATGGTCATGTCAATCATGTTAAGATCGAAGAAGCTCAGGAGGCACCAAACATCGTGATGGGTACCCTTCCTATTAATTCAGTTGCAGCATCTGTTCTTTTCGATTTAGGAGCATCGCATTCATTTATGTCGGAAGCATTTCCACTCACACACGACATGCAATTTGAAAAGTTGCACCCTCCCTTAGCGGTTCAATCTCCCGGTGCGAGATGGAACACCGCTGTGGTAACCCATAATAACCACATTGTAATTGGAGGGATAGTATTCCATGCTTCCCTCCTCACACTCAAGGCCTCTAACATAGACATCATTCTCGGTATAGATTTGCTGAAAGGCCATAACGCTTTGATCGACTGTGCGGCCAAAACAGTCCAGCTTACACACCCTTCTAGCCAGATAATCAACTACTCAGCCCGAACAATACAGAATGCCGAAACCCAGATATATGCTCTGAATGCTTTGAATGCATCACCTCTAGATAACTTCGAGAACATTTTGGTAGTCCGTGACTTCTAGGATGTCTTTCCAGAAGAACTTCCAGGAGTGCCCCCTGTAAGAGCTGTCGAGTTTGTCATCGACTTGAAGCCAGGCACCGCTCCTATCGCCAAGCGCCCATATAAGATGCCGCCACATGAATTTATTGAGCTTAAGCAGTCACTCGAAGAGTCACTTCACAAAAGATTCATTCATTCTAGCTCTTCTGCATGGGGTTCCCCTTCTCTCTTTGTTAAGAAGAAGGATGGAACAAATCATTTGGTTGTTGATTAGCGTCCTGTTAATCAGGCGACGATGAAGAACAAGTATCCACTTCCCAAAATCAATGACCTATATGATCAGCTCGCTGGTTCATCCATCTTCTGAAAACTTGATTTAAGGTTAGGATACCATCAGATCAGGGTTTGCGAAGAGGACATTCCAAAAACAGCCTTCATTACTCGCTATGGTTCATATGAGTACACTGTCATGTCCTTTGGCCAAACCAATGCTCCAGCCACCTTCTCTCGACTAATGAACTACATCTTCATTGAATACCTCGACAAGTTTGTCGTGGTTTATCTCAACGATATTCTGATCTATTCCAAGAACGAAGAAGAACATGCCAATCATCTTTGGCTGGTACTGGAGAAGTTCGTGAACATCAGCTATATGCCAAGTATTCCAAGTGCGAGTTCTGGTTATCTGAGGTGACCTATTTAGGCCACATGATTTCTGCAGAAGGCATCTCTGTTAATCCAGAATGAGTTCAGGCTATTCTTAACTGGACTCCTCCACAGACTGTCAAGCAAGTCAGAAGTTTTCTCAGACTCGCCAGCTATTGCCGTCATTTTATCGAGAACTTTTGCAAGATTGCGAAGCCATTGACCGATCTGCTCCACAAAGACAAGCCGTTCGAGTGGACACCTCAATGTCAGGAAAGCTTCCGAACTCTGATGGACAAGTTGACTTCTGCCCCAGTACTTGCTCCCCCAGATACTCACAAGGACTTCGTGATCTATTGTGACGCATCCCGTCAAGGATTAGATTGTGTCCTGATGCAAGAGCGTAATGTGATCGCTTATGGCTCTCACAAGTTGCGTCCGCATGAAGAGAACTATCCCACGCATGATCTCGAACTTGCAGCAGTTATCGATGGTCTAAAGTTATGGTGACATTACCTCCTTGGTAATCGTTGCGAGATCTACATGGACCATCAAAGTCTGAAGTACTTGTTCACTCAGCCAGATCTGAACCTTTGTCAGCAAAGATGGATGGAGGCAATTTCAGACTATGACTTGGGTATTTCCTATACCCATGGCAAAGCTAATGTGATGGCTGAGGCCTTGAGCCCCATGTCCTACTACAGCAACCTCATGGTACAGTAAGAACAGCCATTTCTTTGCGAAGAGCTCCACAAGTTGAACCTTGAGATTGTTCCTCAGGGAAATTTAAATACCTTGGTTGTTTTAACGAGCACACCATCAGGACCATGCAGTTGTATGACTCCACAGTGCAGCGCATCAACCATTATATTGCTGAAGGCAATCCCTCGTACTTCTCTGTTGATGATCAGGGCGCCTTATTCTTTTGAGGTCGCCTTGTGGTACCTAAGTTCCAGAATATGAGCGAGGATGTTCTGAAAGAAGTACATGATATGCCTCTCTTGATTCATCCTGGTAGCACCAAGATGTACTAAGACCTTCGTCAGAGATTCTGGTGGAGTAACATGAAACAATACATTGCTCATTTGCTGTCGTATCAAGGCAGAACATCAGAGACCTGCTGGAACTCTGCAACCTCTCACAATTCCTTAATGGAAATGGGACAAGGTTGAAATGGACTTCATCACTCGATTTCCCAGATCACAGAAAGGTCACGATGCTATTCTTGTCGTCATTGACCGATTCTCCAAGGTTGCTCACTTGTTGCCCGTCGAGGAAACCATCACTGCTAGTCAGTTGGCAGAGTTATATGTTTCCAGAATTGTGTCACTCCACGGTGTTCCATTGGAGATCAACTCAGATCGTGGCAGCCTCTTCACCTCAAGTTTCTAGGAAAGCTTTCAGGAAGCTATGGGAACTCATCTGTCCTTTAGCACAACTTTTCACCCCCAGTCCAGTGGTCAAGTTGAATGAGTCAACCAAGTGCTCGAAGATATGCTCCGGGCTTGTGTCATTGTGGCACCCCGGCTCAAAGAGACCGGAACACCCCGTATTCCAGCCCAGAGATCAAGTCTTCTGGAATACGGCACTGCTTGGCATAGAACAAATCAGCTCTTTATTACAAATACTTGGGGTACCAGGGTTCTGAAGGCACAACGGTTACAAAGGCACGGCGACACTTCGCCTGCTGAGATAGCTCTATGCTAGCAGCGGAACAACTCGTAGCGGAATAAATTCTAGCAGCAGAACTGCGACGGTGATGAACTCCACTCCGCAGGGACTCTGGCTGGGACGCATCCTAGAGCAAAACCTCGGGGTCCCCGACAAACAAGCAATCACGACATCACCTGCAATCTGGCATGACACGCCAGGTGAGTACTTTGAATGTACTCGCAAGCTCACAGCAACCAAAGCAATCAAGACATACAACAACATGGCATTTATAGGTTAATCATCAATGATGAACACGATGCTACTAGAACATCATGAGCATGGCAACAACATGAGCATGGCATGTACATATAATTCATGATATGAATAGGATGATACTAGCATGCACGGGGTCGACATTTAAGGTCTCATGGACCAACTTACTCTGCTCGGAGGTTATTTTGTAATCACAAACATACCATCGTGATCATCACTCGATCACCTCATAATCAATCAACATCGGTATCCACAATACCATCGTGATCCTCTCATGATCACATAAAGATCAACCAACTTCTTTTCTCATCGAACCGGGGTTGTTATTATTCAGATTATTATTACTGTTGACCCATAGTGTGACCTACTACGAACAGTGTCCATGACCGAGGACGCGGCTATCGATAGATTATATACTCTGCAGAGGTTAGTACACTGTACCCACACCACGGAAATCATGGCCTCGTGCTCCCATTTGGGTGGACCAACGACATTCTAACAAAACCAATCTATTGCATGACACTCTCCCGGGCATTCCGACAAACTCCCCTTTGGGCTATGTCCTGGGTGACCCCGAGGCCAACATGTGACATCCGCCACCTCTGTGGCTGGCACCGTCGTGGCCAAACATAAAGATCGTCCCAAACGGGGACCTCGGTACCATAAAACTTGGGTCCTCAAGGCTTATGGTAGCCTACCTGATCAGGGTAGCACGCACCCATAACTAGGGCTAGACGAAAAGCTCGAAGCTCGTGAGCATAATGAGCGCTCGATTGTTCGGCTCGTTTCGGCTCGTGCTCGTTAGTTAATGAACCAAGCTGAACAATGTTTTTTGCTCGTTAAGATTAACGAGCTTAATGATCGAGCAAACGAGTTTCGCAAGCTAACTCGTTTAGCTCGATAATTTCCAGTAGTTTGACACTTTAACTTAGCCTAACCTAGTTCAGCCCACCAATAGTTAGGCCAGCCTAGGGGCCCAGGCGTCCAGCGCCCCAGCCCACTTCGGCCCGCACCTCTCCTAGACCTAGGAGCCGCCAAGAGACCTAGAGTCAACCACGACTCGTCTCCACGAGCCAGCCGCCAGCGCCAGGAACCAAACGAAGCGACGAGGACATGAGGGCAGTACGGCGGCGGCCCTCTGCTCTAGCACAGTGGCGGCCGGCGACCGTCGACCTTCCGGCGTCCGGATCCCTGGTATCCCCGCCCCCGTTCACTTCTCACCTCCGACATCTCCATTCCCCCAGTCCCGACCTCTTGCATCCGCCGTCTCTAACTCTCCCAATCCCCATCTGCAAGCCTAGTGCAAGAATGGATGAACGCCGGCGGCCATCACCTTCTGCTACAACTGCAAGCATGGAGTCGTGGAAGAAACCGGCTGCCTCTGATTGTGCGTCACGGGACTCTCCCTCCACCGCAGCACAACCTGCTCCTCGTCTTCGATCACAAGCACAGAAAAGGGCAAGGGTGGATGCAACAATGTCTGATGTTGATGATGCCAGATCAGGAGCGGTAATTTCCTTTTGTGCTGATGTGTTTAGATGGTTAAATCTCAACAATTCAGTTCAGATGGATGTGTACTCCATTAGTCTTGTTACTATTTAAATGCAGTACAAACTACTAAATTTTACTTCCGTATTCCAATTGCAATTTTGTTGGTTGCAATTTTGTTTATTGATGTTTGATGTTGATGATGCCAGATCAGGAGCGATGCAACTATTTTGCTGATTGCAATTTTGGTATAGAACTCTAGTTTCAGTTCAGAACATTGCAATTTTTGCTATATTTGTATAGAACTCTAGTTACAGTATAGATTAATAGAACTTCATTATTCATATTCCTAATCAATCATGCAATGATGACTTGTTAAATTTGATTATCTAAATCATGCTATTTCTTCCTGCATAGGATGGTGATATAGAGGAATGGGTCGAGGTTAACGAAGGATATGAAGAGGTTGATGAGGCAGATCATGGGATTCTTATGTGTACTGTGTTGTTTATTACCTTAACGCTCCTTGTTTAATTTATGCCATTGTGAATTTTTGATGCGATCAAGGGATTCTTTTGTGTAATATATGCCATTGTGAATTTTAATTGGGATCATGGGATTCTATTGTGTAATATATGCCATTGTGATTTTTTAATGGGATCATGGGATTTTTCTATGTTGTTTATTACCTTAACGAGCACTAGGGCCCCCCATAACCTTCCCTAGTAGGAGGCACCGGCGAGAGGCATGACAATAGACTACATTAGGGCCCCCCATAAGGCAAGTGTGGCTGCACTGGTTAGCTCGATTCGGTGGCACCATGACTCAGCCAACAGATTTGTTCAGGTTCAATTAATGTCAGGTTCAACTTGAATGGTGAAGAGCTGAGTCATAAAAGCATAATGAAATAACAATGCAAATGAGCATGATATCAGTGTAACCATGGATGGGCAACATAACCATATCATCAACAATGATAAATCATTTCTTCTACGGGATGCAAATGAACATAGCATAACGGTGATCATGAATATCACAGGTATTTTCCTGTCAAACCATAATGATTCATATGAGCATATCATTATCACTAGCAGCTGAAATGATTGCAAAAATAAAACATGATAAGGATATCCTTAGCAATTAATCATATCACTTACTAGATGAAAATGGCATAAGCAATGGGCACGGATTCACAAGCATATCGGTAATATTCAAAATAATAATACGAGCAAACAATTATTCAAATATTCAAGTGGAAACCATGGCTATTTCAATGCCATCATGCAAGTGGCTGTTGTGGCTTGCCTCGGGATGGAGGAACCACCGGGAAGAAGTGTGAGGCACTCGCGGAACGAATCGCCGGAAAAGTTTCCCTCTCGGCGGAGCTGTTTTAAGTGCAAGGACAAAATGGTCATTTTCACAGTGTGACAACCTCATGAAAATGATACCATCGGAATGGGCTCGACGAACTGAGATCGTGGGCTTTTCAGTCACCTGAATCGGAGTCACGGTCGCGAAGTTACGGACGTTTGTTCGTTAGGCAGAAATCAAATAAAAACTTATTCATTTCTGCCCTTAACCAGTGAACGTTCGCAAAATAAAGGCTTCGGCCGGCTGGGCTTAAACAGAAAGCGTACTTCTGGTATTACGCTTTCAAACAGAGAAAGCGTACTTTAGCCCGAAGAAGCACCTGAGTACGTTTTCTTTAAGAGAAGGCGTATTTTTGAAAAGCCGTCTCCACTTAACGGGCTGGGCCCAGCCGCCTGAGTCGCTTACACCTGGGGCCCGTGCACAGGGTCATCTTCCTCCAGCTGCGCCCGCGCCTGGCCAAGAACGGAGCCGACTCCGGCGACGAGTCCCGGCGACTCCGGCCACCGTTGCCGGCGTCCCGGGCACCGGCGAGCTCGGCGAAGAGTGCCACGTCCATCCCCGCATCGTACAGACGCCGAGGAGCACCGAGACGAGCAGGGCGACGACCGTGGCGGACGGCGGCTTCGGGCGGTTTCGGGCACGGCGCCATGGGCCACCGGAGAAGGAGGAGAAGAGTGCAGGAGCCTCGCCTCGTCCTGGGGGTCTCTCTGGAGAGGAATGAAGGGGGAGGGGGCTCGGGCTAGCTCGAATTTGAGCGAACTCGGGCGATGGCCGTGGCAGCCGTGAGGAGCGAGGAGAGGTCATCGGGCTGGTTTGAGAGGCTGGGCGGGGTACTAGGAGGGAGGGAGAGAGGTTGGTGGGGTTGATGGGTCTCGGGGTGGGCTTATATAGCCGTGGCGGGGATGCCATAGCCGGAAGCCAACAGGAGCTTGCGGTTGATGCTCCTGGCACGACCGCGTGCACGCGCGCACGCGCGGAGGGGGAGAGAGGTCCAGGTGAGGCTCATATGGTGCTGGGATGCTTCGGAGAGGAAGAAGACAACGGCAAAGCGACGACGGCCACGGGCATCCCGGGACGGCGTGCTCGCCGGAGAGAAAAGAGGAGAGGGGGAGGGGTCCAGAGAGGACACGCGGACGCAAGAGAGCGAGTGCAACGCACTGGACATGGTGCGGTGGTGGGAGCTCGGCGTTTGGGCGGCGGCAGTAGGACCCGAAGTCCAGAGCGCGCTTTCGGTGTGCCAGACCACGTGGTCACCGCGTGCACAGGCGCACGCGGTGCATTCTGGCCAACCACAAGCTATTTAACGTGTAGTCCCTCCTAAGTGGGTCCTATATGAGGTGATGGATCAAATAAAACCACTGTGGGTTGATGGGAGAGGTCGACTGAAGTTTGCTGTTGCCAACTTAGGCATGAAATAGTGATCAACTGAGATGAGATAAGAGCTAACAAAGATGTCTCAGAGTCTTAGCGTAGAAAGGACTACCATCCTGTGGATTTTTAAGGGATTTGGACAAGGCTTGAGTGCAGTTGCTTTACAACTGCAAAAATTGGCCAGAATCTAGATCAGGAAGTAGCACTCACATGGTTGCTTGGGTTGAGCTTAAAATTTGTGGAGTATGATCATTTGGGCATATGAAGGTACCATAAAAATTTCATCCCATTTGGATAAGTAAAAATGGTACTTCCTTCACAATGCTCCACACTGGACAGAAATTTGGGGGAATTTTGTGAGGAAAATGGCTTGGCAAAATAATGTGAGTTTTGGGATGCTCACATTATTTAGGGATATTTAGGTCCTGGATGAATTTCAGAATTTTTGAAGCAATATAAAATATAGTTTCTTCACAAACTGAAATTGTGACCAGAAACCAAGATTTGAAGGTGTGCTCACATAGATTGTTGGATGGAGGTGAAATTTGGTGGAGAGTCATGATTTGATCATATAAATGATATACCAAAATTTCAACTCATGTGGATTAACCTAGCTAGTTCTTCCTTCACAAAGCTTCTCTCTGGTCAGAAACTTTGGGAATTTTCTGAGGAAGATTTACTAGGCAAATGGAGCTGGATTTTGGAATGTGGCAATAATTTGGATATAAGAGATTGCCCAAAAATTTTGAGGGCAACCAAGAAAATATAAATGGCACTTCCTTCACAAGGTACCATACTGGACAGAATAGGAAATGAATATTCCTGAATTATTTTTGAACTAGGCAAGGATGAGACTTGACATATTTGTGGGAGATATGATCCAAAGAATTTATGAGAATTTTGTGGGAGTTTTAGAAAAGACAGAGATATAGGTTGCTTCACAACCTAGGGCAAACAGGGTTATTCCTTTAATAGAAAAAAAGAATATTCCCAAGAAATAAATATTGGGGTTGGGCTAAGATGGAAATGACATGGCCTTGGGATAGATTTGAGAATGACAAGCCACTAGGAAGTGGCAGGAGAGAAGATTTTCCCTGGTTTCAAGACCACATAGCCACGGAAAAAGAATTCCAAATAAAAATTCGAAGAAATCCAAAAGAAAAAGAAAGGGCCAAAAATCTGTTGGAAATATGCCGTAGAGGCAATAATAAATTGGTTATTATTATATTTCCTTGTTCATGATAATCGTTTATTATCCATGCTATAATTGTATTGATTGGAAACTCAAATACATGTGTGGGTACATAGACAACACTGTGTCCCTAGTAAGCCTCTAGTTGACTAGCTCGTTGATCAAAGATGGTTAAGGTTTCCTAGCCATGGACATGAGATGTCATTTGATAACGGGATCACATCATTAGGAGAATGATGTGATGGACAAGACCCAAACTATAAACGTAGCATATGATCGTGTCAGTTTATTGCTATTGTTTTCTGCATGTCAAGTATATGTTCCTTGGACCATGAGATCATGCAACACACTGACACCGGAGGAATACCTTGTGTGTATCAAACGTCGCAACGTAACTGGGTGACTATAAAGGTGCTCTACAGGTATCTCCGAGGGTGTCTGTTGGGTTGGCATGGATCAAGACTGGGATTTGTTACTCCATATGACGGAGAGGTATCTCAGGGCCCACTCGGTAATACAACATCACAATGAGCCTTGCAAGCAATGTGACTAAAGTGTTAGCCACGAGATCTTGTATTACGGAACGAGTAAAGAGACTTGCCGGTAACGAGATTGAACTAGGTATAGAGATACCGACGATCGAATCTCGGGCAAGTAACATACCGAAGAACGAAGGGAACAGCATACGGGATTAACTGAATCCTTGACATAGAGGTTCGACCGATAAAGATCTTCGTAGAATATGTAGGAGCCAATATGGGCATCCAGGTCCCGCTATTGGTTATTGGCCGTAGAGGTGTCTCGGTCATGTCTACATAGTTCTCGAACCCGCAGGGTCTACACACTTAACGTTTGGTGACGATTAGTATAGTTGAGTTATTTTGTTGGTGACCGAAGGTTGTTCGGAGTCCCGGATAAGATCCCGGACATGACAAGGATCTCCGGAATAGTCCGGAGGTAAAGATTGATATATGTGATAATAGTGTTTTGATCTCCAGAAGGGTTCCGGAATTCACCGGAAGGAGTTCTGGATGTTTACCGAAGTGTTCGGGTGCAGCAACACTTTATATGAGCCAAAGGGGTAAAGCCCACGAGGTATAGGAAAGTGCAAAAGGAAGTTTTGCTGCTGCCTTAAGCGGTACTACCGCTGGTAAGGCAGTACTACCGCGTAAGCGGTACTACCGCTTGTGTGAAGCGGTACTACCGCATAAGCGGTACTACCGCTTGTGTGAAGCGGTACTACCGCTCGTGAGCGGTACTACCGCTTGTGCGCGGTACTGCAGGGATCCGAGTTGGACTCTTTCCCTGCGGGCCAAACCGACCTTGTGCGGGTAAAACCGACCTGGAGGAGGCTTTTACTCCAAGTTTAGACCCCAAGGCTCAACATATAAATAGAGGGGCAGGGCTAGCACACGGGACACATTAAGATTTCCCCAAGCCGTGTGCGGCAACCCTAACCCTCTAGTTCCTCCGTCATAATCTCCGTAGTGCTTGGCGAAGCCCTGCAGAGATTGTTCCTCACCAACATCACCACGCCGTCGTGCTGCTGGAACTCATCTACTACTTCATCATCGCTCGCTGGATCGAGGAGGTGAAGGCATCATCAAGCCGTACGTGTGTTGAACGCGGAGGTGCCGTCCGTTCGGCACTAGTTCGTGATCGGTTCGAGGGACGACTTGCGATTTGGATCGCGGAGACGTTCGACTACATCAACCGCGTTTCTTAACGCTTCCGCTTAGCGATCTACAAGGGTATGTAGATTCACTCTCCCTCTCGTAGATCTTCATCACCATGGATAGATCTTGTGTGTGCGTAGGAAAATTTTTGTTTCCCATGCAACGTTCCCCAACAATGGCATCATGAGCTAGGTCTATGCGTAGATGAGATCTCGAGTAGAACACAATCGAGTTGTGGGCGTGGGTGTATACATATTGCTTGCCGTTACTAGTTGATATTTGATTCGGCGGTACTGTGAGATGAAGCGGCCCGGACCGACATTACGCGTACGCTTACGCGAGACAGGTTCCTTCAACTAACATGTAACTTCGTTGCATAAAGATGGCTAGTGGGTGTCTGTCTCTCTCACTTTAGTTGAATCGATTTCAATGAAGAGGGTTCTTTTAGAAGATCAAAAAGCAATCACTACACCACGTTGTGGTTTTGCGTAGGTAAGAACGGTTCTTGCAAACCCGTAGCAGCCACGTAAAATTTGCAACAACAATTAGAGGACGTCTAACTTGTTTTTGCAGGGTATGTTGTGATGTGATATGGCCAATTACATGATGAGATATATGTGATGTATGAGATGATCATGTGTTGTATAGAATATCACGACTTGCATGTCGATGAGTACGGCAACTGGCAGGAGCCATAGAGTTGTCTTTAATTATTGTATGACCTGCGTGTCAATCATTAAGCGCTATGTAATGCTTTACTTTATCGCTAAACGTTAGCTATAGTCGTGGAAGCAACAGTCGGCGCGACAACCTCATGGCGACACGTTGATGGAGATCAAGATGATGGAGATCATGGTGTCATGCCGGTGACGATGGAGATCATGCCGGTGCTTTGGAGATGGAGATCAAAAGCACAAGTTCATGGCCATATCATGTCACTTATGATTTGCATGTGATGTTAATCCTTTTATGCATCTTATTTTTCTTAGGACGACGGTAGCATTATAAGGTGATCCCTCACTTAAATTTCAAGATAAATTGTGTTCTCCCCAAGTGTGCACCATTGCGAAAGTTCGTCGTTTCGAGACACGCCGTGATGATCGGGTGTGATAGACTCTACGTTCACATACAACGGGTGTAAGCCATGTTGCACGTGCAGAACACTCGGGTTAAACTTGACGAGCCTAGCATGTACAGACATGGCCTCGGAACACAAGAGACCGAAAGGTCGAACATGAGTCATATAGTAGATATGATCAACATGAAGATGTTCACCATTGAAACCACCTCAACTCACGTGATGATCGGACTTGAGTTGGTGGATTTGGATCATGTTACACTCGAATGATCGGAGGGATGTCAATTTGAGTGGTAGTTTTTTAAGTAATATGATTAACTAAACTCATTATCTAGAACAATTGTCTAAGTTGTCTTTGCTATATTTATGTTGTAGATCATGGCTCGCGCAGTAGCACCCCTGAATTTTAATGCGTTCCTAGAGAAAGCTAAGTTGAAAGATGATGGAAGTAACTTTGTGGACTAGGCCCGTAATCTAAGGATTATCCTTATTGCTTCGCAGAAGGCTTATGTCCTTGATGCACCGCTTGGTGATCCACCCGCTCCAGTTGAGTCTCTAGACGTTGTGAACGCCTGGCAGGCTCGTTCTGAAGATTACTCAATAGTTCAATGTGCAATGTTGTATGGCTTAGAACCGGGACTTCAAAGACGTTTTGAATGTCATGGAGCATATGAGATGTTCCAGGAGTTGAAGTTTATCTTTCAGAAGAATGCCCGGATCGAGAGATATGAGATCTCCGATAAGTTCTATGCTTGCAAGACGGAGGAGAACGGGTCTATCAGTGATCACGTGCTCAGAATGTCTGGGTACTCTACCCGTCTGGCTGAATTGGGGATGCCCCTTCCGCCAGAGGCTATCACTGACAGAGTTCTTCAATCATTACCACCTAGCTACAAGAGCTTCGTGTTGAACTATAACATGCACGGGATGAACAAGTCAGTCGCCGAGCTGTTTGCGATGCTGAAAGCCGCTGAGTCTGAAATTCAGAAGGAGCATCAAGTGTTGATGGTCAATAAAACCACTAGTTTCAAGAAAAATGGCAAGGGTAAGAAGGGTAACTCCAAGAAGAGTGGCAAAGCAGTTGCTCCTCTCGTGAAGAAACCCAAGGCTGGACCCAAACCAGAAACTGTGTGTTTTCATTGCAAGGGAACTGGACACTGGAAGCGGAACTGCCCCAAGTATTTGGCTGACAAGAAGGCGGCCAACAAACAAGGTATATATGATATACATGTTATTGATGTGTACCTTACCAACTCCCGTTGTAGTGCCTGGGTATTTGATACCGGTGCGGTTGCTCATATTTGCAACTCAAAACAGGAACTGCGGAATAGACGGAGGCTGGCAAAGGACGAAGTGACGATGCGCGTGGGAAATGGTTCCAAGGTTGATGTGATTGCCGTTGGCACGCTCGCTCTTCAATTACCATCGGGATTAGTGATGAACCTGAATAATTGTTATTTAGTGCCTGCGTTAAGCATGAACATTATATCTGGATCTTGTTTATTGCGAGACGGTTACTCATTTAAATCAGAGAATAATGGTTGTTCTATTTATATGAGTAATATCTTTTATGGTCATGCACCCAATGTGAGGGGTTTATTCTTATTGAATCTCGATAGTAATGATACACATGTTCATAACATTGATGCCAAAAGATGTAGAATTGATAATGATAATACCACTTTCTTGTGGCACTGCCGTTTAGGTCATATTGGCGTAAAACGCATGAGGAAGCTCCATGCTGATGGACTTTTGGAGTCACTTGATTTTGAATCACTTGACACATGTGAGCCATGCCTCATGGGCAAGATGACTAAAACGCCGTTCTCTGGAACAATGGAACGGGCAAGTGACTTGTTGGAAATCATACATACTGATGTGTGCGGTCCGATGAGTATTGAGGCGCGCGGTGGTTATCGTTACTTTCTCACCTTCACTGATGACTTAAGTAGATATGGGTATATTTACTTAATGAAACACAAGTCTGAAACATTTGAAAAGTTCAAACAATTTCAGAGTGAAGTTGAGAATCATCGTAACAAGAAGATTAAATTCCTACGATCTGATCGAGGAGGAGAATATCTGAGTTATGAGTTTGGCAGTCACTTAAGACAATGTGGAATTGTTTCACAACTAACACCGCCTGGAACAGCACAGCGTAATGGTGTGTCCGAACGTCGTAATCGAACCTTATTAGATATGGTGCGATCTATGATGTCTCTTGCCGATTTGCCACTATCGTTTTGGGGTTATGCATTAGAGACAGCTGCATTCACTTTAAATAGGGCACCATCGAAATCCGTTGAGACGACGCCATATGAACTTTGGTTTGACAAGAAGCCAAAGCTGTCGTTTCTTAAAGTTTGGGGATGTGATGCTTATGTCAAAAAGCTTCAGCCTGAAAAGCTGGAACCCAAAGCGGAGAAATGCGTCTTCATAGGATACCCAAAAGAGACAGTTGGGTATACCTTCTATCTCAGATCCGAAGGCAAAGTGTTTGTCGCTAAAAACGGAACATTTCTTGAGAAAGAGTTTCTCTCGAAAGAATTGAGTGGGAGGAAGATAGAACTTGATGAGGTTGTTGAACCTTTACTTCAACCTGAGAGTAGCGCAGCGCAGAAAGTTGTTTCTGTGGAGCCTACATTAGCTGAAGAGGAAGTTGATGATGATGATCATGAAGCTTTGGATCAAGTTGCTATCGAACCTCGTAGGTCGACAAGGACGCGTACTGCTCCTGAGTGGTACGGCAACCCTGTCTTAAAGGTCATGTTGTTGGACAACGATGAACCTACGAGCTATGGAGAAGCGATGATGGGCCCGGATTCCGAGAAATGGTTAGAGGCCATGAAATCCGAGATGGGATCCATGTATGAAAACAAAGTGTGGACTTTGGAAGTATTACCTGAAGGACGTAAGGCCATTCAGAACAAATGGATCTTTAAGAGGAAGACGGACGCGGACGGTAATGTCACCGTCTATAAAGCTCGACTTGTGGCAAAGGGTTTTTCACAAGTTCAAGGAGTTGACTACGATGAGACCTTCTCACCCGTAGCGATGCTTAAATCCGTCAGAATCATGTTAGCAATAGCTGCCTTTGTCGATTATGAAATTTGGCAGATGGATGTCAAAACAGCGTTCCTTAACGGTTTCCTTAAGGAAGAGTTGTATATGATGCAACCAGAAGGTTTTGTCGATCCAGAGAATGCTGACAAAGTTTGCAAACTCCAGCGATCCATTTATGGACTGGTGCAAGCATCTCGGAGTTGGAATCTTCGTTTTGATGAGGTGATCAAAGCGTTCGAGTTTATACAAGTTTACGGAGAAGCTTGTATTTACAAGAAAGTGAGTGGGAGCTCTATAGCGTTTCTAATATTATATGTGGATGACATATTGCTGATTGGAAACAATATAGAAATGTTGGAAAGCGTAAAGGAATATTTGAACAAGAGTTTTTCAATGAAGGACCTAGGAGAAGCTGCTTTCATATTAGGCATCAAGATCTATAGAGATAGATCAAGACGCTTAATAGGACTTTCACAAAGCACATACCTTGATAAGATTTTGAAGAAGTTCAAAATGGATCAGTCCAAGAAGGGGTTCTTGCCTGTTTTGCAAGGTGTGAAGTTGAGTAAGACTCAATGCCCAGTGACTGCAGGAGATAGAGAAAAGATGAGTGTCATCCCCTATGCTTCAGCCATAGGATCTATCATGTATGCAATGCTGTGCACAAGACCCGATGTCAGCCTTGCCATAAGTATGGTCGGAAGGTTTCAAAGTGATCCAGGAATGGAACACTGGACGGCGGTCAAGAATATCCTGAAGTACCTGAAAAGGACTAAGGATATGTTTCTCGTTTATGGAGGTGATCAAGAGCTCGTCGTAAAGGGTTACGTCGATGCAAGCTTTGACACTGATCCGGATGACTCTAAGTCACAAACCGGATACGTGTTTATTCTTAATGGGGGTGCGGTTAGCTGGTGCAGTTCCAAGCAAAGCGTGGTAGCTGATTCTACATGCGAAGCGGAGTACATCGCAGCCTCGGAGGCGGCGAAGGAAGGTGTCTGGATGAAGGAGTTCATGACAGATCTTGGAGTAGTGCCTAGTGCGCTTAACCCAATAACTCTGTTTTGTGATAATACTGGTGCCATTGCTCTAGCCAAGGAACCAAGATTTCACAAGAGGACCAGACACATAAAGCGACGTTTCAATTCCATCCGCGATTATATCAAGGAGGACGACATAAATATTTGCAAAGTACACACGGATCTGAATGTTGCAGATCCGATGACTAAACCTCTTCCAAGGGCTAAACATGAACAACACCAGAACTGCATGGGTGTTCGATTCATTACAATGTAAATCACATAGTGATGTGAACTAGATTATTGACTCTAGTGCAAGTGGGAGACTGTTGGAAATATGCCGTAGAGGCAATAATAAATTGGTTATTATTATATTTCCTTGTTCATGATAATCGTTTATTATCCATGCTATAATTGTATTGATTGGAAACTCAAATACATGTGTGGGTACATAGACAACACTGTGTCCCTAGTAAGCCTCTAGTTGACTAGCTCGTTGATCAAAGATGGTTAAGGTTTCCTAGCCATGGACATGAGATGTCATTTGATAACAGGATCACATCATTAGGAGAATGATGTGATGGACAAGACCCAAACTATAAACGTAGCATATGATCGTGTCAGTTTATTGCTATTGTTTTCTGCATGTCAAGTATATGTTCCTTGGACCATGAGATCATGCAACACACTGACACCGGAGGAATACCTTGTGTGTATCAAACGTCGCAACGTAACTGGGTGACTATAAAGGTGCTCTACAGGTATCTCCGAGGGTGTCTGTTGGGTTGGCATGGATCAAGACTGGGATTTGTTACTCCGTATGACGGAGAGGTATCTCAGGGCCCACTCGGTAATACAACATCACAATGAGCCTTGCAAGCAATGTGACTAAAGTGTTAGCCACGAGATCTTGTATTACGGAACGAGTAAAGAGACTTGCCGGTAACGAGATTGAACTAGGTATAGAGATACCGACGATCGAATCTCGGGCAAGTAACATACCGAAGAACAAAGGGAACAGCATACGGGATTAACTGAATCCTTGACATAGAGGTTCGACCGATAAAGATCTTCGTAGAATATGTAGGAGCCAATATGGGCATCCAGGTCCCGCTATTGGTTATTGGCCGTAGAGGTGTCTCGGTCATGTCTACATAGTTCTCGAACCCGCAGGGTCTACACACTTAACGTTTGGTGACGATTAGTATAGTTGAGTTATTTTGTTGGTGACCGAAGGTTGTTCGGAGTCCCGGATAAGATCCCGGACATGACAAGGATCTCCGGAATAGTCCGGAGGTAAATATTGATATATGTGATAATAGTGTTTTGATCTCCAGAAGGGTTCCGGAATTCACCGGAAGGAGTTCTGGATGTTTACCGAAGTGTTCGGGTGCAGCAACACTTTATATGAGCCAAAGGGGTAAAGCCCACGAGGTATTGGAAAGTGCAAAAGGAAGTTTTGCTGCTGCCTTAAGCGGTACTACCGCTGGTAAGGCAGTACTACCGCGTAAGCGGTACTACCGCTTGTGTGAAGCGGTACTACCGCTCGTGAGCGGTACTACCGCTTGTGCGCGGTACTGCAGGGATCCGAGTTGGACTCTTTCCCTGCGGGCCAAACCGACCTTGTGCGGGCAAAACCGACCTGGAGGAGGCTTTTACTCCAAGTTTAGACCCCAAGGCTCAACATATAAATAGAGGGGCAGGGCTAGCACACGGGACACATTAAGATTTCCCCAAGCCATGTGCGGCAACCCTAACCCTCTAGTTCCTCCGTCATAATCTCCGTAGTGCTTGGCGAAGCCCTGCAGAGATTGTTCCTCACCAACATCACCACGCCGTCGTGCTGCTGGAACTCATCTACTACTTCATCATCGCTCGCTGGATCGAGGAGGTGAAGGCGTCATCAAGCCATACGTGTGTTGAACGCGGAGGTGCCGTCCGTTCGGCACTAGTTCGTGATCGGTTCGAGGGACGACTTGCGATTTGGATCGCGGAGACGTTCGACTACATCAACCGCGTTTCTTAACGCTTCCGCTTAGCGATCTACAAGGGTATGTAGATTCACTCTCCCTCTCGTAGATCTTCATCACCATGGATAGATCTTGTGTGTGCGTAGGAAAATTTTTGTTTCCCATGCAACGTTCCCCAACAAAATCATGGTGTTACAGTCATCTCCTTTGGCAAGAAATGGGAGGAATCTCTTCCGTATGCTGAATTCTCATACAACAACAGCTATCAAGCTAGTCTGAAGATGGCACCGTTTGAAGTATTGTATGGACGTAAATGCCGAACTCCTCTGAATTGGTCAGAAACTGGGGAAGGGCCTCTCTTTGGTCCAGACATTATTCAACACACCGAAGAGCAAGTCCGCATTGTTCGTGAGCATCTGAAGACTGCTCAGTCTTGTCAGAAGAGCCTATATGACCGTCATCACAAAGAAATGGTCTATCAACCAGGTGAAAAAGCTTACCTTCGTGTCACTCCAAAAAAGGGCACTCACCACTTCGGAATCAAGGGCAAGCTAGCTCCTCGCTACATTGGTCCATTTTACATTCTCGCAAGACTTGTGACGCCCCCGATCATAATCGTGCACTAAGCATACATGCAGCATGCACGATCACGAACGGTGACTCCACGGTAGTACCACAACACAACTCTACGACACAAAAAGTGTAAAACAGAATATTACAAATAGGGGTCACGAGGACCCGACAATACATCAGAGCAGAAAGCAAATTATATCTGACTACAGACAAGATACAAGGGTGCCTTAAGAAGGCTGAAACAAAATGATGACCCTAACCAAAAGGTGCAGGCCTCCTTCCTAGGACCTCCGAACAACTCGTCGATGTCGAAGTCCACATAGTAATCGGCGTCGGGATCACCTGCATCCCAGGTGCTACCATCTGTAGGCAGCAACCGGGTTGATGGAAAAGAATAGAAAAGCAACGGTGACTACTCATCCAAAGTACTCGCAAGACTTACATCCGATCTAAACTATATATGCATCGGTATCAAAGGAATGGGGATATATCTGTGGACGAAACTGCAGAAATGCCAGAATAGAGGGGTGAAGCTAAATGTAACAAGGACTACCAGCATCTTGCAGCATTAGAAGAGAAACAGAGCATCTTGCAGCTATAGAAGAGAGTGAGCGCACACGAGTCCAAGTAAACAACACAGCAATACACTACCCTGAGATCCTTCCGCGACTCCCTGCGCGGAAGCGATCCTCGGGCATTTCTATCTATTATCTTGGTGCATTCTATTAAGTGTCCGGTTTAAGTTGGCTATGAACGGGATACATCTCCAAGTCTATTCGAATAGTTTTGTCTTCCCTGTAGGGGTGCACCACATTTCCCGACACGCTCGATTACCCTATGGCCGGACACACTTTTCCGCTGGTCTGCCCGGCCTCAAATGATCGACATGGCGAAGTCCTACGTCAGCT
Source organism: Elymus sibiricus (assembly GCA_039707655.1). NCBI lineage: Eukaryota > Viridiplantae > Streptophyta > Magnoliopsida > Poales > Poaceae > Elymus > Elymus sibiricus. The sequence continues at coordinate 464,034,409 of CM077676.1, forward strand.
CTCCAGAGAGGTCACCCGCCCGTCTACATCCTAAGCGCGAAGGGTTGTTCAGCCTCTCACCCTAGGCGCTCCAAGGCACGTTGTGTCGCGGATCGGGGTCCAAGCCCACCTCTCAACCACATAGTATCCGCTTGCCTCGACCGGCTCACATCTCTGAACTGCGACATCTGGAAAGCTTTTGGCAAGGAACTGACGGTGCCGAGGGCCCCATAAACCATTATCCCACGTGGCGGTTAGTGCGTATATGCCAGTGGCAATCTCGGATCAAATAACCAAAACTTAGTTCCTAATCAGCCAAGTGGAACACAACACCCTGCTCTCCAGCTGGGGCTTCCACCTACATGCCTTTAGTCGTGTTATTTCATTTTACCGTGGCAACGACCAGGGCCCAGGCTCACGTCATCCGGAGGGTATCTACCTGCCCTGTCGTTCCGCCAACAGTGAATCTCTTGTGGGAGCTCTCGGGACCCAGGCCCATCTCATCCTAGATGGTATCTGCCTGCCCAGCCAACCCGATTTAGAACACAATCTCAAAAAGGATACATTATCAATCTTCATCGGCATCTCGTTGTAGTTCATCTCGCTCCATGACGCAGGCCACCGAAATCCAAGTCCACCATAGTGTATCATATATATAGTATAACAGTATAAGTATATCCGTGATCATCGCCCAGAGGGATCATGGCCCGGTAATATAGCATGGCAACACAGACAAGGGTGTAGGGCCAACTGTTGGAACACAAGCATCACTAACTAGGCATGCTAGGATAACAGGTAACGCATCAATAACAGGCGACAAAATCAGGCTATGCATCAGAATAGGATCTACCGAACAACAACTGAACTGATACCTAATGCAAGAATGTAGAGAGAAAAAATACGCGATATCTGGAATGATCAAGGGGGTTTGCTTGCCTGGTTGCTCTACAGACGAAAACGGATCCTCAGTGATGTAGTCGCACTCAGGATCAACTGCGGTGTCGGGGTCTACCGATCAAAGCAATTGTGGGGGAAACAAATAAATAACAGGCATACAAATGCAACACAAATGCATGGCATGGCAATATGATGATGATGCGCTCTAATGCATTTCTACGCATTTTAATTGAAGAGGGAAAATATTTGGGAATATTTCCTCGGCTCCAAGTATTATTCGTTAGATTGACCTGGTAGCAAAATTTCGATGTTCATTATGATAGAGGGGTTTGTCATGCATGAGAATGATATATTCGGATTCGTTATATTTTTCTAATCATTTTTCATATATAAATTATTTTCATCCGAGTTACGGTTTATTTTATACGATTTTTCAAAGTTTATTGATTTTCTGGAATTATTTTTATATCGAAATTGAATGGAGAAAATGCTAAGTACACCCAGAAGTGTACCCAACAGAGTGCAGTGAGAGGCTGACATTGGGGCCAGGTCAACTACTGACTCAGCAGTCAACAGTAAAGGTTGACTGGTCAAACCTGACCAGTGGGTCCCATTGGTTAGTGACTCACACAATTAACATAAGTTAATTAGTGTAATTTAACCTAATTATCTAGTGGGGCCCAGACGTCAGTGGGTTATTTAATTAACAGAGTTTAATTAGAATTAATCCTAATTGCAACAGTGAGTGGGCCCACGTGTTAGTGAGGTTAGCGGGGTGGTTAGTCCTAATCTAATCCCCTGACATGGGGGACCCACCGGCCAATGGCTCAGCCACGTTCAAACGCGGTGGCGCGCTGGCGGCGAGCCAAAAAAGCGGCGGAGGGCTCAGGTTCCGCCCGAAATGCGCCATGGGCGTTGGCTCGATGCGTGGTTGGGTGCGTTCGAACGCATGCAGCAGCGCGCGTCGAACGGTGGCGGAGGTTTGACCTGATATAGCCGGAATCGATGCCGGCGATGAGCTGGAGTGGCGACAGCAAACGGAGCTCATCGGGATCGAGCAACCGTGAGGAGATCGACCGAACAAATGGCACAGGTGGCACCACAGGGATACTACGAGCACGTTGATGTGCTCGACTGGGTGGAATGAATCGAGAGCGGCAGCAGAGGGGAATCATGCAAGAACTCACCTAGGGAGCTCACGATGGCTCGGCAAAAAATTAGGAGCAGCAGAGGCGGCGAATCGACGCGGCGGAGCTCGCTGGCCGATGGAAGAAGACGACGCCAATCCGGAGCTAGAGAGGCGCCCAGCTTGGGCTGCTTGGTGTAGACGATGTAGCCGACAAAGACGGAGCTCCTGGACACGGTCTCAGACGGCGGGGAGCTCGGTGGGCGCGTGAGCGGCGGCGTCCATGGCGACTGCGGCTCGGCTGCGTGATGCGGAGAGAAGAGTGGCGCGAGGAGGGAGAGGGAGTGAGGCTAGGGTTTTCCAGGGGCATCGGGGTGGCCTCCTTATCCTCATCCACGGCTCCTGTAGCCGGCAACAGTCGGGCATCGGCCGGTGTCATCGCGCGCGGGCGAGCGCGGGGCTGACAGCACGATTGGGAAGGCGATGATGGCTCAGGTGGGCTGGGCCAGCTGCTGTGCACTTGGGCCTCAAGTGCATAGTGGCTGGTTTTATTTTTCCTTTTCTCTTTCTATTTCTGTTTTTGTTTTCTATTTTCTATTTATCTTTCTCAGCAAATGAATTTTGTCAAACATGAAACTTGGCACATAAATACTAGGCAATATTCCAGGGCTGCACAAAAAGTTTCAGGCCATTTGGAAATGCACATAATTAAGTTTGAATTTAAATGGCTTTATTTAAATGTTGCTGGTCCACATAATGGTTGCTAAGGTTAATTTAAAATTCCAAATGATGTTGGTTTCACTTGGACAATTACTTGGGGATTTTATGGCAAGGTGTTAACATTTTTATTTCACTGTTCGAAGAAATACTTTTTGACTTGGCATTTTAAATTTGAATTTGAAATTGATTTGAAACAAAGACGCAATTAGCATAGCAAGCATGATGACTTGTCATTAATTAAGGAAAGCAACAATAGCTTAATTATAGGGGGTGTTACAGTTGGGACCCCACCATCGTCATGTCTTATCATAAAGAGATCGTGCGCCTCGATACGGTCATTTAATCAACCGCCCCCTCGATTTTCGCACATGACGGATGGGAAACAAGCGGATTTAATGCGCCATGACCTGGACGCGCCGCCGCCGTTTTGTGAACTACTTTCTCATACAAAAGAAACGGGATTTGCGAAGGGGAAGATTTTACATCCTCATCTCACTTCCTTCCCTCATCTTCTTCCTTGAGCTCCACCGCCCCAATCTGCGCCTTTCCTTCATGCACCTTTCTACTTCCAACAATGGCTGGCAATCATTCACAGAGAAGGTCTAACGGGGCCGGCTTGGCACTCGCCTCATCCTTGCATGCGGCCGGCTCCGCCGAGGGAGGATGGAAACACTTCATGGTATCTCAGGGTTAACTGGACCGGTTTTCCACAGCCGGCTATCTGCCGGCGTCAGAGGTAGCGTTTGCACGCCCATGGCTGGTCGCCGTCAATAGGGTTATCTTCCAAGAATCCACTCCCAGCCCTCAGGAGAACGAGCGAGTATGCTTCGTCCCCTTCCATCTTAGGGGTCTGGGATTTCCAATCCACCCGTTCCTGCGGGGCCTTTTGCACTTTTACTGCATCCAACTGCATCATCTTTCCCCAAACTCCATCCGTCACATAGCATACTTCATCATGTTATGCGAGGCCTTCCTCGGATGTGCACCGCACTTCGTCTTGTGGGGTAGATACTTCTGCGTCCGACCATGCTCAAGGGGTGACGTGCTGTTGGATTGTGGGAGCGCTATTATCTGCAGGGTGGCCGATTCCAGGTACCTTGATAGCTTTCCCGAGGAGACCACTGAGGACTGGTAAGAGGAATGGTTTTACCTTCCTGACGTGCCACATGAGGATCCTCCTCGGGTGGGATTGACTGCCCCTTTCACCGTGACCCCGCCCAAGAAAATGTACACCTGGCATCCGAAGAGCCGGCTTCAAGCAGACTCTAAAGCGGTGGCCAGGTTAGCAGGACAGGTGGCGCGACTATGCCAAAACGGTGTCACTTTGGCCAGCGTGATGATGGTTGCGCTTAGCCGAGGAATCCAGCCACTCCAATAGCGGATTCATCCGATGTGGGAGTACAACGGCTCGTATGATTCTACTCGGGCCATCCGAGGCACGTTCTATGAGGACAAGTCTCTCAGGGACATGCCGGCGCTGATGTTCAAGGGCGAGGCATCCAACTTTTCCGATGAGCCACGACCTGATGGATTCTCCTCCGTCAAGGCCATCCAAGTAGTAAGTTCATGCCAACTCATTGTTTTTCTAATGACAGGCTATTAACTTCCTGATGTGTGGCAGTTATTTTCTCCTGAGGTTATGGTCCACCAAACTTCACTTTCCAGCTCCTCAACCAGATGCGACAAATCCTAAGTCACTGGAACTCGGCAGGGCCGAGGACTCCATCACACTACTTGGAAAAGGCTTATAGGTGGCCTCTAATGAGTGGCGGGCGCAGCCTGGCACCCGCCACAGCTATTTTGAAAAAGTTGCAGTTGCGGGTGAAAATACGCGCCCGCCACAGCTAGGCGCTCATCAGTGGTGGGCTACGGCCACCCGCCACTCGTAAAATCTTCCAGACTGGAGTTGTTTGCAAAACTTAGCAGTACGGGCAGTAATTATAGCCCACCACAGCTATCAAGATCAGCAGTGGCGGGCAGATATTTAGGCCCGCCACAAGTTATCCTCCCCCGATGTCCAATGTTGGTAGAAAATAGCTGTGGCGGGCGCAGGGTGGGGCCCGCCACTGTTAGGTCAAAGCAGTGGCGGGCACTTTGCGAGGCCCGCCACAAGATATTTTCCCGCATGATCCAGCGTCCACGGCATTTTGCAGTGTCGGGCCTTGTGCGACGCCCGCCACTGATTAGATCGCATAAGTGTGGGGCGGGCTGATACAGTAGCTCCCTCCCCTAATTTCTTCTTCCTCTCAATCAAGCTCCTCTTCTTCTCCCTCTTACTCCTCTCACCATTGGTCATCTAGCCACTCTCTCACCTCCTTAACCTTATGGGACCCACTTTTCCATGGCATAATTACTCCCCGGCCCCACCTCCACCCTAATTAACCACCCCCTCCATTAATTAAATAAGACACCCACCACCCTCTCTAACCCTCTAGAGGTAGGGCCACCAAATTAAACACCTCGAACCACCACATCTCTCTCTCCTTGATTTCATCTGATCGATCGCACACGACCGGAGAGACGAGTGACATACGCGCGTTTTAGGTGAGAAAGTTCTTGTTCTAAAATCTATCTATACGTCTTAATTAGAGTAGTCAGTGTATGATCATGCATGCGTAGTTGATTGTTGGTGTGACGGTGGACATGTAGGGCGATGCAACATTCAGTTGATCGCATGCTTTAATTTGTTGCATTTTTTTAGGAAATACAAATGAGTGGCAAATCTCATTGAAATGTTGATTAATTTCCGTTTCGTCGAGTTGGTGTCACTCAATATGTCCCATTTTTAGTAAAGCTCATGGCAAATTTTTGAATTTTGCATATTCTCAGATCAAATAGTAATCGATTACGTTATGTATGTGTGTTGCAGGTGGTGTCAAATGATGGATCGTAGTTGGATGTATAAATCCTTATCACGGGCGTCCAATGATTTTGTTAATGGTTTGATGGAGTTCTTAGAGTTTGAGGAGAAAGATATGAGAGAAAGGGGTGCCAAGAAAATATGTTGTCCGTGTGTTACTTGTGAGAATGATGTTATGTACACATATGACTCAGGAGAGTTGCATAAGCACTTGTTGGCTAGTGGTTTTATGCCCGGTTATACACCATGGACAAGTCGTGGTGAAGATGGGATTTCATGTGAAGAAGCGGAACATGACGAAGAACAAGAATGGATGATGCATGGATATGATGAACAGTCCGGCGGTGATGAAGAGGATGAGTCGGGTGAAGAGTCTGGCGAAACTGAGGAGGTCGAAGCGGACAAGGCAATCATCGGAATGGTGCATGACGAATACATGCAATAGTTCATCGTGAAAGAGACTAGCACCGAGACAGCTGCTCGTAGATAGGCTACCAAACTGGCGACTCTCGTGAAAGACTCAACAACTCCATTGTACGCTGGTTGCAAGCCGAAACACACCTGCCTAAGTGTCACAATGAATCTTTTGGACATTCAGGCAAAAAGCAATAGCACAGACACGCCCCTTGATATGAACTTGAAGTTTTTGCATGATGTTCTTCCTGATGGCAATGTGCTGCCAAAAAGTATCGATGAGGCGAAGAAGGTACTGTGTCCTCTTGATATGGAGCCGATAAAATACCACGCGCGCAAAAATGACTGCGTCATTTATTGGAATGAGCACTTTAAGCTAACAAGGTGTCCAACATGCAATGCACCCAGATTCAAGCAGGGAAATAACAGTCGGGAAGACAATGATGGTGTAGTGCACCCGCTAGCAGTTCTCCTTATAAGGTTGTATGGTACTTTCCAATCATTCCACACCTAAAGCATTTGTATGCAAACAAGAAGCAGGAAAAGCTTATGCTTTGGCATTCTGAGAGGAAGAACAAGGACGACGGAGTTATTAGACACGTTGCGGATGGTCGCCAGTGGAAAGCAATCGATGACCACTTCCCTCATTTCAGTGGAGATGATAGGAATGTTAGGCTGGGCTATAGCGTGGATGGTCTGAATCCCTTTGGCAACCAAAACAGTGTGCGCAATACCTGGCCCGTGGTTGTGTGCATCTACAACCTCCCCCCGTGGGTGTGCATGAAGCGAAAGTATCTACACATGGTCATGATAATTCAAGGGCCAAGCCAACTGGGTAGTGATCTGAACCTATATCTGCAGCTATTCAAGGAGGAGCTACAAATTTTATGGTTAGTTGAAGGGGTGCAGACATATAACGCTTTAACAGGCGATAATTTCCCTATGAAAGCTGCGCTCCTCATGACGGTGCAAGACTATCCGGGATATTGTTATAATTCGGGTCAGGTTTGCCACGGGAACTGTGCATGTGTTAGGTGTATGGATGAAACCCATTCTCTCTATCTGAAGGCGTCTCATAAAACAGTTTACATGGGGCATCGAAGATGGCTGAAAAAAATGATGAACGGAGAAACAGACAAGATTTGTTTGATAATACAAGTGAAAAGCAAGGGAAGCCATGCAAGAAGAGTGGAGAAGAAATCCTAAAAATGTTGAACAACTGGGAAGAGTGTCCAGAGCCTGGAAAGAAGCGGAAGAGAGTGGAGCCACTCTTAAAAGTATGGAAAACACGGAGTCCATTTTGGGACTTGCAATACTAGAAGTATCTCTCCACACCCGATTGTATCGATGTCATGCATATCCTGAAGAATGTTTGCGAGAGTTTGGTTGCTACCATTCTGAACATCCCAGAAAAGACAAAAGATACGGGGAGCTAAACAAAAAAACTAGAAGCCCTCAAAATTAGGGAAGGTTTGTGGCTGACATGGAGGATAGCGTCGTTGTCAAGGTTAATAAAATGGTGTCAAAATTAAAACCCGCTTGCTACAATCTATCTCCAGGGGAGCTTGATAACATATTCAACTGCCTTGCCAATGTCCGAGTTAGTTCCGGGCACTCGTCAAACATACACAGATATTTGTCACGTGAGAAGAAAACTTTATCTGGGATGAAGTCACATGATTGTCATGTGATCATTACACAGATATCGCTGGTTGCAATTAGAGGGATAATGGAACCGCATGTCAGAAAGACACTCCAAGACCTGTGTAACTTTTTTAACGTCATCTCTCATAAATCGATCAGCCTGGAGCGTTGCCAAAAACGGCGAGAAGAGATTGTTGTCATACTATGTGAGCTTGAGGTGTACTTCCCGCCCTCATTCTTTGACATCATGGTGCATCTGCTTGTCCACGTTATCGGAGACATCATAGACCTGGGCCCAGTATTCCTCCTCAATATGTTCCCCTTCGAAACATTAAATGGGATACTCAAATGATACATTCATAACAGGTCATTTCCAGACAGAAGCATCATCCAGGGATTTCTAACCGTGAAGGTTATCTCGTTTTGCACAGACTACTTGGCAGTCAAGAAACCTTTGGGCATGCCCAAGAATAAGCACGTTGGTAGGCTGAATGGCGTAGGTCACAAGAAAAGGAGAAAGGATTAGCATGTGAACTTCGGCATTCCCAACCGAGAGCCCGACTTCATAAGAGCGCACACTATGCTGTTACAACACATTAAGTGCATAACCCCATATGCTAGGAAGCACATGTTAGAGTTGAGAACTTAATATAGGACACGTGGGATAAACCGGTCCGATGACCAACTAACAAAAGAGCACAACACAAAATTCGTGGATTGGTTCAAGACATACATGCGAGATCATCCATTGTCAGAAAATGATGATAAAGCTACGGAGCTGTTCTCCTTGGCATCGGGACCCGCGATGAATGTGACCTCATACCAAGCCTATGACATCAATGGATACACTTTCTATACGGAGGCCAGAGACAAGCTGAAAGGTGTTTACCAGAACTCAGGGGTGATGCAATAGGCATACACCTGTAAAGTAAAGAACAAACACTATGGCAGGATCGACGAGATTTGGGAACTAAAGTTCGCGGATGTAGGGATATTCCCCATGTTCCATGTTAGATGGGTGAAACAAGTACTTCAAGAAGACGATTATTTCACTACCATGGTTATACCACCACGAAATGAGTCCGCGAACGTGCATGCAGTAAATGGCATAAATGAGCCATGGGTAATGGCCGACACTGTGTCCCAATGCTTCTATATAACCGACCCAATTAAGCCTAGCCGCGTGGTCTACCGGAGAGGAAAGAGGAGTATCATCGAAATGGACGAAGTCGATGACAAGGAGGACTATGACCAATTTGACGACCCCGCGGAAGATGATCCAAACATAAAATATGTCCATAGAAGAAGATCAACTTTGCCCAATGACGACATTGCACCATGGTTAAGACGGAGTCACAACAAGACAATAGTTCATACCAGGAAGAAGATCAAGAAAATTTATGTGAAGACTGTCGGTAAAATGTATTCATGAAGCTTATTTTGTAATATTATATTAAGACATGTGGATCGGATCATCATCGTGTCATGTATTCATGAAGCTTATTTTGTATATAATATTATATTAAGACATGTGGATCGGATCATCGTCGTGTCATGTATTCTTGAATCTTATTTTGTAATATTAAGACATGTGGATCGGATCGCCGTCGTCTAATTTATTCATGTTGTGTCGTACATAAAATGATAAACCAAATTAATGATGTAATATGTGGCGGGCGCCTCGCCAGTGCAACATATTTCATGTGGCGGGCGCTAATAAATACCCGCCACTACTAAATGTACTATGTGGCGGGCAGCCGGGAGCACCTGCCACTTCAATATGTTTTTTCAAAATTTTCGTGCGGGACTTAGCGAAATTTCGTCCACGCAGTGGGCCGCCAAAATTATTCTACCGCTCCACCATACCCCACGCGCAATTGACACCACTCCCCCTCATCCCCCCCCAACGCCGCGCCGCCGCCCCCGAATGCTCCGCCACAGCGCGCCGCCGCCTACGCATGGCCCAAACCGTCGCCACTCCCCCCCATCCCCCCAACGTTGGCGCGCATGCCCTCGGCTGCCCCCTCCACCGGCGCATTTCACCGCAGGATCCATCCACACCCCTCCTGGCCACCCACCTACGGCCCCTACGCCAGTGCCTCGGCGCCCTCCGCCGGCGCCTCAAAGACCTCCGTTGGCGCCTCGGCCCTCTCCACCTTCCCCTCCATCGGCGCACATCCACCCCCTCCACCAGCTCCTCGGCCATCTACACGCCGCTGTCTCGCGGTTACTTAAATTCATTTCTTATGCTATGTTCATTGATTTGAATTCATTGCTTGTGCTATGTTCGTGCTCACGGTTTGTTGTTAGGTGGATGGATATGATACAATTGCTTGTGCTATATGTCAATGCTCACGGTTTCTTTTACAGGGAATAGAAATGAGTGCCAAAGTTTTGACGAAATGTTGATTCACTTCCATTTCATCGAATTTCTTTGATTCAATATGTCCCATTTTTAGCAAAGGTTATGCCAATTTTTTTTTAGAGATGGCGATGGCCGGTGGTGAATTTGCTTGCGGTTTGTTGTCTTCTTTTACAGGGAATGCAAATAAGTGCCAAAGTTTTGACGAAATGTTGATTTACTTCCATTTCGGCCAATTTCTGGCACTTAATATGTCTCATTTTTAGCAATCATCATGCTGAATTTTTTTATGAATTTTTTATTTCTTGTTTAACTAATTACTGATGTAATCATTATTTTGTAGATAAAAGATGGTGAGACAGACACGGTCTAAGAGTGAGGCTTTGCCTTCCCAACAGGAGGATCCAAATCGGGCATGCAACGAGCACGCATCTCATGATGATTATGCTTATGAGTTGCACGAGGAGACCGATCGTGCTATAGATGGAGAGCAAGATGGGGAAGAAGAGTCAGATGGCGCTGAAGAGGAACGGCAAGATGGGGAAGAAGAGTCCGATGGTGTTGAAAAGGAAGCGCAACATTGGGAACAAGAGTTGGATGGTGCTGAACAGGAAGGAGACACGAATGGTGCACAAGCTAATTCAGAAATTCAACCACGGAAGCCTAGGTCACGGAATAAGGTGCCTACAGCTACTTATGTAATAAAACGGATTAACAAAGAAGGGAGACCCGTTAGTCCGATCAAGAACACAAAGAAATGGGGTAATGCCCTAGGTGCCATCGCCCGTGAAAACTGTGGCATCAACCTTAGATCCTTAAGGGGCCCTTGAAACAAACAATGGTCCGACCTCCTATTAGGAAAGATGAGAGATATTTTCAAGTTCAACAACCATGACAATGCACTTGCAGAAATCTATGCCATGTGTACGTTCACTAAGGCCTTGAGTACTAATAGATACCGTGCAAACAAGCTACTAGACGATGTGCATGATTTATAGGATATCAAAAGGCTTTATCCTAGTACTACCGATGAGGAATGGAAGGTGTTCCTTGATTACCGAGACTCTGATGCATACAAAAAGGACAAAGAGAAGTTTGCGAAGCTCCGAAGCCAAATGTTAGGGAACCACAATCTCGGCACCCGTGGTTATGAAGGGAAGCAGCCAATCTGGCGTAAGCATGATGCAATGTTTTCTTCACAAGGTCAACCCACGCCCTTCAGTAATATCCTGGACCCGTGTGCCAAGAATTATTTTCGATCCCTCGCGGTGCTTAATGAAAACACCGGACTCTACTACTTCGAGAACCCTGAGGTGGCGAAGGCAGCCGAAAGAGCGGTAATTAGCCTCTATAACCACTTTACATCATATATGTTTAGGACCAATTTCTAAACGATATTAGTTTGTTCATGCAGGCAAATTTTACCCAAAACCCAGCAAGCTCTCAAGAGTCGACGGATGCCCCAAGGTGGTCAACCGACCCAATTCTTTACGCCCTCCAACGGGCGAGAGAGCTCACAAGAGGCCATCAGCTCGGCGCCAGCAGTTCTTTCTGGGATGCCTACTGTCCCTCCAAGAAGAGGCTGACTAAGTCGGAAAAAGAAAAGAAGGGACAAAGAGAAACTAGATTACTTAGTCAAGGAAAAGTTAAAGGAAATCTTACCTGATTTTCTGGCAAAGGTTCAAAATCAGATTGAGTCGAAAGGGTCGACAAATGTCGACACCTTATTCCCTATGCCACAAATGGTGGAGACCCATACGCCGCCGCCCCTTGCTCCCACAAAGAGCAGCAGCCCCTCGGTCAATAATGTCATCAATGGTCATGGTGGGTCACCACAATCGTTGGAGGAACAACTTCCTTGCACTCTCCTAGCTACAGTGAGTGGTGACTTGAAGGAGGTTGCAAAAGCAAGAGTCTTTACATGAAATGTCATGCACAACAGCAAATTAGATGAGAGCATGCAGAAGGTCTGTTTGCTTAGGGTGTTCCCACCATACGAGACTTTGACTTTGCCACAAAACATTATGGAAGAGGGCGATGAGCCGTAGCCACTTTCGGAATGCTTTGTTGGTTACCTCAAGTGGCTGGCAAGGCATATCATTATGGAGAAGCCATCCCCAAATAGAACACCGTCTCCGACCATCCCCGGCATTGGAGCACGATCACCATCTCCAAACATGCACGGCGTTGGACCGCCACCTGGACGATCTCCTCTAGGTCTTTGCAACCCTGTATCGGCTAAGGATGTGCGGGAAGAGCACATGTTTGAAGAATCACAATCCTAATTATGCTGCAGAAGAACCCATTTTGGCCGATACCAGAATTAATTATAACCCAACGGATGAGGAGATGCCACCAGCCCATCCCGAGACGCAACCTTGCAAAATACCAAAGTTTACTCCAACAACACTAAAGAATGTGGTGGCCCAAGAAGCGATGTCCTGTCCGCCCGTTTCTGTCCAACCGGTGAAAAATAGGAAGACGTATCAAAAGGGTGCGAAAATGAGTACTAAGGGAAAGACTTCTGCCACCACACATGCAAATGATAGACCACTGCTAAAAAAGAAGGGACCGAAGAAGTCTTTGGCATACGAACAATGTGCTGGCAACCCAACAGCACCTGTCTATAGCCCGGGTAAGAGAATGGTATCACACACTGTGTACGAGCAACTTGGGCTTGAGATGAAGATTCTACATGACAAAATTGTGGATTCAAAGCTAGCCAATAAGAAGCAAGGAGCCATCGTTAACCCAACACATTACACGGTGAAGATGCCAAAGGTGCCAAAGAAAAGTTCAGCGGGGATAAAATATATGTAAATTTCAAAGAGATCTTCTATATGTTCAGGTTCTATAGTCCTGAAACTTGCCTAATGAGGCTATGGGCGCTTTTTCAAGCCACTGAGGTCAGACGCCAGAATATTTCTGATGTCGCCATAGCCGACCCTTATCTGATGAATGAGGAGAACCTAAAAAATGAGGAAGGTAGGCGGTTCTTGAAGAATTACCTTCTGGACTTCATGCAACATAACAAGCTGAAAAACTTCCTCCTTGTGCCCTACCGACCCATGTACGTCCTTCTCTGGCTTTACGCTTTCGCTTTCGTACCTTTTTCCTTCATATATGTTTTCACGTCTCTAAACTTGTAACTTTCTCATGTTCGCAGTATGTTTCTTCTGTATTGCACAGCAACCATTGGGTTCTCCTAGTGGTAAGGCCGCAAAGGTGCAATTGTTACTTGATGGATTCCATGAAGAGCCCGAGAAAATACTGGTCGCTGCTCAAGGACCTTCTGGAAGAATGTCTTTTCGATTGGAGTACTAGAGGAGGCCACACGGTTGAAAAACACTACAAAGGCAGTGGAAAGAGAATGATTGCCTTCAAATGGAACAATCAATCTTGTAGGCAACAACAAGCGACTGATACGTCTCCAACGTATCTATAATTTTTTATTGTTCCATGCTGTTATAATATCAATCTTGGATGTTTTTATAATCATTTACAGCAATTTTATATCATTTTTGGAGACTAACCTATTAACCTAGTGCCCAGTGCCAGTTGTTGTTTTCTGCCCTATTTTTGTTTCACAGAAAATCAATATCAAACGAAGTCCAAATACAGTGAAACTTTTTGGAGATTTTTTCTTGGGCAAGAAGAATACCAGAAGCTTCGAGGCGAGGCCAGAAGACCTTGGTGGGCCCCACGAGCCTGGGGGGGGGGGCAGGCGCGCCCTGATGCCTCGTGGGCCCCACCAAGCTCCGTTTGACCTAATTCCAGCACTATAAATTCCAGAAAAATCAGAAACCCTCAAGGGAGTCCACGAAATACTTTTTACGCCGCCGCAAGCCTCTGTTCCAGAGAGATCCCATCTGGGGTCCTTCTCCGGTAATCTGCCGGAGGGGGAATCGATCACGGAGGGGCTCTACATCAACCTTGCTGCTTCTCCGATGATGCGTGAGTAGTTTACCACAGACCTTCGAGTCCATAGGCAGTAGCTAGATGGCTTCTTCTCTCTTTTTGATGTTCAATACAATGTTCTCCTTGATGTTCTTCGAGATCTATCCGATGTAATCTTTCTTTGCGGTGTGTTTGTTGGGATCCGATGAATTGTGAGTTTATGATCAGATTATCCATGAATATTATTTGAGTCTTCTCTGATCTCTTTTATGCATGATTATTATAGCCTCGTATTTCTTCTCCGATCTATTGATTTGGTTTGGCCAACTAAGTTGATTTATCTTGCCATGGGAAGAGGTGCTTTGTAGTGGGTTCGATCTTGCGGTGCTCAATCCCAGTGACAGAAAGGGACATGACACGTATGTATCGTTGCCACTAAGGGTAAAAAGATGGGATCTATTCATTGGGTTTATTAATTCGTGAGTTTGTCTTGTCTACATCATGTCATCGTTCTTAAGGCATTACTCCGTTCTTATGGACTTAATTCACTAGATGCATGCTGGATAGCCCATCGATGTGTGGAGTAATAGTAGTAGATGCAGGCAGGAGTCGGTCTACTAATCTTGGACGTGATGCCTATATACATGATCATTGCCTTGGATATCGTCATGATTATTTTCTTTTCTATCAATTGCCTAACAGTAATTTGTCTACCCACCATATGCTATTTTCTCGAGAGAAGCCTCTAGTGAAATCTATGGCCCCGGGGTCTATCAAAATCATATTACTAAAACCCTAAAAATATTGCTGCCATTTTCTTTTATTTATTTTATTTAGTATTTTTGCTGCAATCTATCAATCTATCAAATACAATTTAATCTTGCAATCTTACCGCCAAGGGATTGACAACCCCTTGTTTGCGTTGGGTGCAAGGATTTGTTGTTTGTGTGCAGGTACTGCTTACTAGGTGTTGTGTGATTCTCCTACTGGTTCGATAACCTTGGTTTCATAATTGAGAGAAATACTTATCTCTACTGTGCTGCATCATCCCTTCCTCTTCGGGGAAATACCAACGCAAGCTACAAGTAGCAGGAAGAATTTCTGGCGCCGTTGCCGGGGAGAAGTCACGTCAACACAGTCTCCCATCAACTTGCCAATTTCTGGCGCCGTTGCCGGGGAGACATCATCAACATTTATCAAGTACCTTTGCACAAACTCTCATCTCCTTGCATTTACTTTATTTGCTATTTGCCTCTCGTTTTCATCTCCCCCACTTCTAAAACGTTTTTACAAAAATACAAAAATATTTTCCTTTGCCTTTTTGCCTTTTTTTCTAGTTAGCTTGTTTGCTTTTTGCTTGCTTATCGTTATGGCTAGTTCTTTGCTTGTTACTATTACCCCTGAAAAGGAAGTACTTAATTTTAAACAAAGGGGATGAGATAATTTAAAAGATGCTTGGTATAGGATTTGCGATGCTCATAATAGATCAACTCGTACGCAATCCTCCACTATTCTCCTTCGCAATTTTTATGTGGGAATCACTACTTGGTATAGATTTCTGCTTGACACTATTACTGGAGGGAATTTCTTGATGTGTCCCTCTACGGATGCTTTTAATGCTATGGGAAATTTAGTGGGATCACCACCTATCACTATTAATGAAAAAACTTTGACTTTGGAACATGTTATGCAAAAGTTAGAGGCTATTGAAAGTAAGATGTCTACTAATGAACGCCTTGAGAATTTGGATAAAAAATTGCATAATCATATCACTCAATTTGGTTCTAAGGTAGGAAATGCTTTGAAAACCTTAAAAGAAAAGGAACCGGTAGTTAATGAAATAATAGAACAAGGTCCCGCTAGAATCGATAAGATAGAAGAAATTATTATCAATTTGGGATCGGCTTTTTCCTCCATTAAGAATATTGATAAAACTCCTCCCAATAAAAATTGCAAGTTCGTGTATGTTCCTAAAACCAATGGTGCTACTTCCAGTAAGGGAAATGAGGATCTTAAAATGATTAGCGTGCACCCCAATTTCATTGACATGATTAAGGAACCTATTCACAAAAGTGAAATTCTTGATTTTGTGCCTAGAAGTGTGAGGATGAGAAACACTTATGTTGAATCTATTATAAAAAATGGATGTGTGATTGAAGAGTTGGAAACCAAGGATGACAATACTTGAAATTATGCATTATGCCTAGCTAGGGGCATAAAACAATAGCGCTTGTTGGGAGGCAACCCAATGAATAAAATAAATTTTTGTTATAAGTTTCTGTTATGGTGTGTTTTTACTGTTATGCTACTGGTATGATAGTATTTTTATGTTTTTAATTAGTGTTTGTGCCAAGTAAAGCCTTTGGGATGATTTGGAAGATAGTATAATTGATGCTGTTTGGAAAACAGAAAGTTTTGCGTCCAGTGCCCGAATTTTGTTAGTGTACTGGAGCGTCAGAAAAATCTGAAATTTTTACACAGTATTGGTATATGAATTTTCCACGTTGTCCTAATTTTTCAGAATTTTTGTAGTTACAGAAGTATGGCTTTTAAATAGATTTCTACAGACTGTTCTGTTTTTGACAGATTCTGTTTTTGATGCACTACTTGCTTGTTTCGATGAATCTATGGATTGTATCGGGGGGTATAAGCCATGGTGAAGTTAGAGTACAGTAGGTATAATGCAAAAATAAAATATGAATGGGTTTGCAACAGTACTTATAGTAGTGATTTGTTTTGTTATACTAACGGATCTCACGAAAGTTTTGTTGAGTTTTGTGTGATTGAAGTTTTCAAGTTTTGGATGAGATCACGATGGATGAAGGAATACGGAGTAGCAAAATCCTAAGCTTGGGGATGCCCAAGGCACCCCAAGGTAATATTCAAGGAAGACTCAAGCGTTTAAGCTTGGGGATGCCCCGGAAGGCATCCCCTCTTTATCCTACCGACCATCGGTAATTTTACTTGGAGCTATATTTTTATTCGTCACATGATATGTGTTTTGCTTGGAGCGTCTTGTATGATATGAGTCTTTGCTTTGTTTACTTTTTAGTTTGTCACAATCATCTTTGCTGCACACACCTTTTTTGGGAGAGCCACACGTTATCATCATAATTTGTAGAATACTCTTTGTGCTTCACTTAAATTTTTTGAGCTAGGCAGTTGCCCTAGTGCTTCACTTAAATCCTTTTGAGCACGGTGGTGGCTGAAATTTTGTAGAAATAAACTCTCATGCTTCACTTATATTATTTTGAGAGTTGATTGAAATTTTGTAGAAATAAACTCTCATGCTTCACTTATATTATTTTGAGAGTTGATTGAAATTTTGTAGAAATAAACTCTCATGCTTCACTTATATTATTTTGAGAGTTGATTGAAATTTTGTAGAAATAAATTCTCATGCTTCACTTATATCATTTTGAGAATTGACTTGATTAAAATTTTGAAGAAATGAATTCTCATGCTTCACTTATATTATTTTGAGAATTGTTAAGACTGAAATTTTGAAGAAATATTTGCACTCTCATGCTTCACTTAAATCTTTTTGAGAGATGATGATAGTAACGGTAATTTGCACATGTTATGCAATTGGTCCCAAAGTGATGAATATTCAAGAGGGATATAGATAAAAAATTTCATATAGATCATTGGATATGACGAGTGTGATTCCTTGCAATAGTTTTGCGATATGGAAATGATGATATGTGATGCCATGTTAGTGAGTAATTGTGCTTAAGTAAGAATATTAGTGTGAACGTTTGTGATTCCCTATGCAAGCACGTTAAGTCAATAGTTATGCAATGAATTTATATCCTACTATGGTGCATTATTCGGTGTTAGTTATGTTCAATGCATGTTTATGACCGTTTTCGTTTTTGGTTGGTTGCTTCTCAATCTTTTGCTAGCCTTCATTTGTACTAAGCGGAAATACTGCTTGTGCATCCAAAATCCTTAAAACCTGTTTTGCCTTATGAGTCCACTATATCTACCTATATGCGGTATTCCAATGACGTTCCAAGTAAATTTGCATGTGCCAACTCTAAATTTCAAAATAATTTTTCTGTTTTGTGTGCCCGTACCGCTCATGAAGCGGAAGGGGGTAGCCAATATCTTCCATGCTAGGTGTGTTATTCTCAAGAGGAGTGTTTATTCACTTGTCATTGCACGAGAGTGTGGCGGTAATAGGGATGCCCAGTCCCGAAATGTGAAATGAAATGAAATGAAAAATCTTATGTGATCACAATAATAAATTCCTTGGAAAGTGATGGTATGGAGGGCACCCGTGGATACGGCTAGCCATGGATTGTGAAAGAATTGGTGGAAAGGAATAAACTTTATTTTCTGTTTGGGAACCGCCTATGATGTATGTAGCATGGAAGATATTGGGAATTCTCATTCGTTTTCGTTGACAGGGGAACCCCAAGCGGAAGAGATTGGATGAATGAAGCCCTTGCGAAATGATTTGTCGATTTTCTCCTTAAGCTCGAGAAGTTCATGTGGCGGCATCTTATATGGGCGTTTGGCGATGGGAGAGGTGCCTGGTTTCAAGTTGATGACGAATTCGACAGCTCTAGCAGGGGGTATTCCTGGAAGTTCTTTTGGAAAGACATCTTGAAAGTCGTGGACAACCGAAATGTTCTCGATGCCTTCAAGAGGTGAAGCGTTCAACGTATTCAGAGCATATATCTGGGCTTCGGCATTCGGGATGTTTTGGGCTGAGTAGTTTATTATCTGGCCGGAAGGGTGGGTGAGCTGGACTGTCTTGTCAGTACAGTCGATCACAGCTTGATGGGCTTTTAACCAGTCCATACCAAGGATGACATCAATGCTCGAAGACTTGCAAGCAATGAGGGAAGCATAGAAGGTTAGACCTCCAATTAGAATTTGGCTGTCATGGCTTACGGCAGAGGTGTTCCAATGAGCACCTGGAGACTGAACGACCAGTGGGTAGGACAACTTTTCAAATGGCAGGTCATGTGCGAGGGCAAATGCTTCGGATATAAATGAATGCGATGCTCCTGAATCAAATAGAACAGAAGCCGCAAATGAATTAACGGCTAGGCTACCCATCACGATATTAGTGTCCCGTTGAGCCTCTTCAACCTTGACATGGTTCACTTGAACAGCTCGCGGTCTAGCATCTAAGTTTCCAGACTAACGAGCTGGTGCATTCTGATTCTGATTTGGGCGACAGTTGATAGGACAGTGTCCTGGCTGTCCACATTTGAAGCAATTCCCATCGTTGGGGTGAGGAGCCATAGCATTGGGCTGTCCAACTTGCATTTTGAGTTGTCTCGAAGGTGGGGGCCGATGAGGTGCAACATATGAAGGCCTCGGGGCTGGGGCAGGCCGGTGATAAACATTATGAGGAATCCACACTCGGCGTTTCTGAGCAGACGGGTCCGAAGATGAGCCAACATCACGAATACGCTTGAGTGACTCCTGGTACTTAGTTTGGCTAGTTTCAGCCAGGAAGGCGTTGCTGACAAGCGTTGCAAAATCGGTTAACTCATGCAGACTAAGTGCAAGGTTCAAATCATGATGCAGTCCTTCTCGGAACTTCTCCAGCTTGTGTGCGTCAGTGGAGACGTCATCTTCAGCATAGCGAGACAAATCGAGAAATTTCCTCTGATATTCGTCCACTGTCATTTTGCCCTGAGTGAGTTTGCGAAATTCCTTCTTCTGGTCCATGAGACCTTCAGGAATGTGACGTGCACGGAAGGCAGTTTGAAGTTCTATGCATGTAGTGACTGTTCCAGCAGGCAGCATACGCCTGTGGCTTTCCCACCATTGAGCAGCTGAACCCCTAAGGTGGTACGTCGCAAAGGTGACGTAACTGGCAGGGGCAACATTAGCTGACTCCATCTGGAAGTTGATGTCACGAAGCCAATCATCAGCATCCAAGGGCTCAGATGATTTGCGGAAAGTGGAGGGGTTGAGGCACACGAACTCCTAAAGTGAGATCGGGCCAGGCTCCTGACGAGCATCGTTGCGTTCCAAACGGTTCACCAGACTCTCATTGAGCTATCGGTTTAGTTCAAACTGTTGCAACATGACGGCAATATAGGGTGGTGGTGGAGGTTCTTCATGACCCGCCATTCTGCGTAAAACAATAGGGTCAGGTTAATAAGCGTATGGCTTATAGTATGAGTGGCAGGTGTATGGAAGTATTCGTAAGTGTATACTGCAACAAGGGTTGAAGTGCAATAGGTTCATGGGATTCTCAGTAAATCGGAGAGTATTGCAGATTGTCTTGACGCACCAAGAAATCATCTGGAATGAGTGGCTCTCCGGAAGGAAGTGATTACGAGAACCTAGAGTTAGTAAAATCGTTAACCCGAAAGGATAAGAAGTTTAGAACCCAGAGTAAGGATGCGGAATAAAAGAGTCCTAATCCCATCCACGAGTGTTGTGGGCCCATAAGCCACAGAACACGTTTTTCGAAAATAGTTTTTGAATACTAGACTCAACATCGACCAAGAGGTTTTTGGGGCTCCTACAGGCAGTCGGCTCTGATACCAACTTGTGACGCCCCCATTTATAATCATGCAGTAATCATACACGCAGGATGCACGATCATGAGCAGTGACTCCACGTTAATATCACAACGCAACTCTATGACACAAATTAAACATAAAACAAAGTATTACAATCAGGGGTCGTAAGACCCGATATTACATCAAGTGTTAGGTCTGACTACAGACAAATACAAGGGTGCCTTAAGGAGGCAGAAAACAAAACAACGACACTAGATCTAAAAGGCGAGGCCTCCTGCCTAAGACCTCCGAAACTACTCGGCGGTGTCGAGATCCACATAGTATCCGGCGGCGGAACTATCTGCATCCTGGGTACCATCATCTGTTGCAGCAACCGGGTAGAGGGAAAAGAATAGCAAAGCAACGGTGAGTACTCATCCAAAGTACTCGCAAGACTTACATCAGAACTATGCTAATTATGCATTGGTATCAAAGAAAGGGGTTATATCTGTGGACTGTACTGCAGAAATGCCAGAATAGAGGGGGAGAAGCTCAACTTAACGAAGACCAGCATCTTGCAGCATTTACGAGAGACAGAGCGCAACGAATACCAGTAAAACATTTTAGCAATGCACTACCCTTGGATCCTCCCTCGGCTCCCTATGAGAGAGCGATCCTCGGGCATGCTACATATTATCTTGGTGAGTTTTAGTAATCATAAAGTAGTATCACGTAGCAACATAATACCCTGAGATCCTTCCTCGACTTCCCGCGAGAAAAAGATTTCCGGGCATTTAAAACAGTTATAATGGCGTGTTTTATTAAGTATCCAGTTATAGTGGTTAGAGGTCGGGATACAACTCCAAGCGTCCTGTTACTGTGGACACGGCTATTCGAATAGTTTAACACCCTGCAGGGGTGCACCACATTTCCCGACACGCTCGATTACCTCTGGCCGGACACACTTTTCTGGGTAATGCCCGGCCTCGGATGATCGACACGCCGAAGTCCTACCTAGGCTCTCCAAAGAGGCCACATGTCGGTCTACATCCTAAGCGCGAAGGGGTCGTCGGCCGCTCACCCTAAGCGCTCCTGCATGTTGTGTGACGGATCGGGTACAAGCCCACCTCTGTCCTGGATCGCACTTGCCCGACCAGCCCACACCGCTGAACTGGACGTCTGGCAGAGCTTTCGGTAAGGAACTTGCCCGAGGGTCCCATAACCATTGTCCCACGTGGCGGTTAGTGCGTATAGGCCCGTGGCCAACTCAGATCAAATACCCAGAACTCGGTAGCTTATTATTATTGAGTATCCGAGGACACGCTCAGGGCCAGGCCCATTCTGGATGCTCTCCGCCTACCCTGTCGCTCCGCCACAGTGAATCACTCGCGGGTGCCCTCTCGGCCGACCCGACTTTAAAGTAACATGTATAGTGTAATAATGTAAGTATTTTCATGATCATCGCCCAGAGGGATCACGGCCCGATAGTATAGCATGGCAAACGGACACTGGTGTAGGGCCACTGATGTGACATAATCTACACTACGCATAGTAGGAAAACAGGTAAAGTAACAACAGCAGGTTAACAAATCAGGCCATGCATCGGAATAGGAGCTACCGGAACATTAACAACAGCAAAATCTAATGCATGAATATAGAGAGAGAGAGAATTGGGTGATATCGGAATGATCCAGGGGGGTTGCTTGCCTGGTTGCTCTGCAGATGAAAAGGGATCCTCGGGATCGTAGTTGTACTCAAGAGCTACAGCGGTAACGGGGTCTACCGGAAAGAAGAAAATGCGGGGGAAAACTGATAAATAACAGGGCAACAGATGCAACACAATGCATGGCATGACAAAATGTGGTGGTGATGTGACCTATTGCAATACTAACATTTTACTTAACGCGGGAAAATATTTGGGAATACTTTCCTGGCTCCAGATATTATTCGATATATTGATCCGGTAGCAAAAGTTCCATGTTCATTGTGTTAGAGAGGTTTGTCATGCATGTCGATGACATATTCGGATTCATTATATTTTTCTGATCTTTTTTCGTATATAAATTATTTTCATCTGAGTTACGGTTTATTTTATATGAATTTTCGAAGTTTTATAGATTTTCTGAAATTTTCTGGAATATTTTTAATTCAAAAATAAACTAGAATTTGCTATGTGTACCCACCGTGGGCTAGCCACAGTGGCTTACAGGTGGGGCCAGAGGGCCCAGTTGACCTAGTCAACATTGACTGGTCATCTGATGAACAGTGCCAGTGGGGCCTACTTGTCATTGACACAAACTTTTAATTAGGCTTTTAAAATAAAAGGGGCCCACATGTCATTTTCCATTTGACTAATCTAGCACTAGATTAGCCCTAAACTAAACCTAGTCCTAATTTAAACAAGGGCCGGTCCTACATGGCAGGGACACAGCCAGCCTCTAGGCTGTGCCTGCCATGGCCTCGCGTGAGGCAGAGAGCAGCGGCGGCAGCAGGTCAGCGCGGCAACGGCAGGCAGCAGCGGCGGGCAGCAGTAGCAACCAGCAGCAGCAAAGAGCAGCAGCCAGCAGCAGCAAGCGGCAGCAGCAGCAGCGTAGCAGCAGGCGGCAGCAGCATCAGCGGCATGCGGGCGCGCGTGCACGTGCGTGGGCGCGGCCGGACACGGCCAGGGGCAAGGCAAGGCGCGCGGGCGAGCGCGAGCTCCGGCCATGGTGGCCGAAGCGCGGGGACAGGATATTCGGCGACGGATCCGAGGGGGGAAAGGGGGCAACGAGGAGAGGAGCTCACGGTGAGTCCGTTGGCGTGCTCGGGGAGGGTCGGGGTGGACCGGAGAGGCGGTGGTGACGGTGAGGTAGTGACAGCCGGATGAAGAAGACGGCGACAGCATCGGCAACGCAGCTCCCCGGCTTGAGCTGGTGCCTGGGACGGACGAAGCCGAGCGCGGCGGTCCTGCAGGACGTGTTCCCGCACGCCGGAGACGCCAGTGGCCGCGACAACGACGGTGAGGCAGCGGTCACCGTGAGTTTTCTGAGCTCGAATTTGAGCGGTACAGGAAGGGGGCGAAGGGGGAACGAGGGGGGAATGAAAGAGCTCGATCTAGGGTTTCCGGGGGACACTCTTATAGGCCGAGAGGGGGCTACGTGGTGGCCATCCACAGCCATGGCGCCCTGGATGCGCACCGCGCACTCTCTGCCTCCTGTAGCGGGAGGAAGTAGATGACCTAGGTGGGTTGGGCCTCACTGTGCACTTGAGGCCCAAGTGCACAGTGGTAGCTTTTTATTTTCTTTTTCTTTTTCTGCTTTTCATTTCCTTCACAGTTTTCTAATTAATTGAGGACCTAAATGATTTTTGTGGCCAATGAAACTTGGCACATAAATATTAGCCAATATTTTGAAGATGCCCACAAAGTTTCATATCATTTTGAAATGTTTAAAATTAAGTTTGAATTTAATCGGTCCACTTAAGTGCTGTTGGTCCACTTCAAAAATAGGTAAGGGAATTTTTGGAGTTTCAAATAATGTTGGGTTCAACATGACTTTTGCTTAGGGGAATATTTAGAATATTACCAACATTTTTATTTAATTGTTTGAAGAAAATAATTTTCTGACTTGCATTTTAATTCAATTTTGATTTGAATTTGGGACAAGTGGCAAATGGCTTAGCAAAATATGATGACTTGGCAATAATTAAAGTGGGGATCACTGTAGCTTAATTACAGGGGTGTTACACATTGGCACTCATGTATATTCCCTGAAAAGACATAGCGCGAAATTCATCGCGAGCAACAAATTGTTGCCTCGGCTCGATGGCCGGAAAATCATACACAAAACATGTAGAATGGTGGCTCAATGGCCGGTTCGACATGACATATCAAGAACAACACATATCATATTAAAACCATATCATCATCACAATCAACTTTACTATATGACTATCAAAAATGGCACTAACCAGGGGTACTATTAAAAACAGAATACAAAAGGAGGGGTACTGTTTACACGGGAGCAAACCTGGGGTCGCCAGAGGAGAGGGCGGTGGCCGACGGAGCGGGCGTTGGGCGGTGGAGGAGACGGGCCGCAGGAGTCGGGGGTGATCACCGGAGTCGGTACTGACGTCCGTCAGGGGCGACGAGGGTGGGGGTCGGGTATGGTGTAGGGGGCGGCGACGTTGGGGCTCAGGGCCAGCTGCGGTTGAGGGTGTTCGCCGGGGCTGCTAGGGGGGTCTACACCGGGGACGGGCGGAGGAGGACGGCCGTAGCTCGGGGGCGGCTGGATCCACAGCGGGTGGCGGCGGAGCTCACGCGCGTATTTGGGGGCCGCACGGTCGATTTATTGATTTTTTACCCAAGTCCCGCGCGAGCTTTGGTTCATATATGTGGTAAATTACTAGTGGCGTCGGCCTCCGGGCAAACGCCACTAGTATGTAGTAAGACAACTCCACTAGTAAGTTTTGGTGTTTTAGTGTATTTATGATATTATTGTGGTGCAAAAAAATCTGAAACTTGGCAGGGTGTCATTATTTGACTAAAGATGCAGTGGTAAAACTTTGGGAGAGTTACATGGAATTTTTGATATCAATTTCTTAGAAATTGATGGATATCCGGGGAAGAATCGTAGATTTCGAGTGAAAGTGTGAGGGTTTTAAGAGAGCCTATAGATTTGTTTCTCATTTGACTTTGAATTTTTACATACACTCAATATGCACCATGTAAAGTAGCATCTATAAATTTGGGAATTTTTAGGGTAGGTTTGCTATTTCTTTGGAAATAAATGTAATAAATGTAATATACTCATCACTGCCGCGCCACTGGTAATCTTAGCGGCGTGGCCTCCGAACTGGTGCACCACTAGTAATCTTTAGACCTTTTTAGGATTATAGTTTTCCTATTTCTTGGCCATTAAATGTATTTCTACAAATATGTTTAAGCTAGTCCGGATACAAATTTAAAGTGATACGTGCGCCGTTTGACAATCTTCTCAATGGTATTCATGCATAGAAGATCGATCGGCTCCAAATATGTTTTAGCTAGTCCGGATACAAATTTAAAGTGATACGTGCGCCGTTTGACAATCTTCTGAACGATGTTTAAGTCTGGATACAAATTTAAAGGGATACAATAGTGTGATAATATAGTTTCTCAACGCCGTTTGACAATCTTAACAATCTTGGTCTTCTTGGTGCTCCTTGTGTACTTTAGCCCCGCGTTCTCACTGTTTCTTTTGAAGGGCCAGCGTGTCTTAGGTAACGTAGTTCTACTCCTCCTAGGGATCCATTATGTACCATCGTCTTCTTCTGTTGGGTCATCGAATTGGTCAAAGTCTTCCACGTCACTGACCCCATCTATTCCGATGATGCTCCTTTTGCCTCTCCTCACGACAACACGGCTCGGCCTTATCGGGTCGGTAATGTAGAAGCATTGGGCCACGACTTTAGCTAATACCCATGGCTCATTTTCGGCGGTGATTCCTTTCACATTCGTCCCAATAGGCTTCACTAGGGATATTTTCATGGTAGTGAAATAACGGTCTTCGTGCATGACACTCTTCGCCCATCTGACATGAAACATGGATACCTTGTACTCTCCCGAGTAGTCAAGTTCCGAGATCTCCTCAATCCGGCCATAGTATCTGCGCTTTACATTACCGGTAAAGGACTCCATCGTCACCCCCGAGTTCTGGTATTCATCACTATCCTTGTCTTTGGCCTCCGTATAGAATGTGTATCCGTTGGTATCATATGCTTGATAGGTCACGATATTGCATGTGGGGCCATGTGCCAAGGCAAAGATGGTCTTTGCTCCTGAATGACTCGCTGGCAATGGCTATTTCTTAATGCGGTCTTTGAACCAAGCCGCGAAGGTGGCGTTGTGCTCTTTTATAATTTGGTCCTCGTTCTTCGGTTGCCCTACGTCATTGTACCTTTTTCTTATTGTGCTTTTGTGCGCTTCCAACCAAACATCAACTAGTTTTATGTGCTGTAACGCTACCGTGTGCGCTCTCATGTAGTCGTCCTCTCGGTTATCATGGTACACATGCAAATCCCTCTTCACAAGTGGGTTACCTACTCCTTCGAGTCTGTCAGCGTGCTTATTAACGGGCAAACCAATAGATTTGTCAACATCAATGTAATTTGTGCAAAACGAGACACACTCCTCGGTCTTAAAGCCCTGCACGATGCTTCCATCTGGATGGGCCCTGTTACGAACATATCCCTTGACTTTCCCATTCATCCTTTCGAATGGGAACATGTTGTGCAGGTATATCAGTCCCAGGTCGATGATCTCACCAACAAGATGGACCAACAGATGTATCAAAACGTCAAAGAATGCGGGCGGGAAGTAGATCTCCAGCTCACATAGTATGACAATGATCTCTTCTTGTAGCCTTGTGAGTCGCTTCAAACTGATAGACTTTTGAGAGATAACGTCGAAAAAATTACAGAGGTCAAGAAGTGTATCGCGGACGTGCTTGTCCATTAACCCTCTAAGTGCAACCAGAAGTAATTGTGTCATCATGATGTGACAGTCATGAGACTTCATTCCGGACACCCTGTGTTTCTTCCTGTCTAGATATCTGCGGGGGCTCCCACAGTACCCGGAACTAACTTTTATACCTCCGAGGCACTTGAAAACTTGATCGAGCTCCTTGTCCTCTAGAGTGAAGAAAGCGCGGGGACAAAGGTCATCACTCTTTGAAACATATTTGCCCATAACTTTGTCTTTTCGGTTAGAGTGCAGATCATCACTTATATGGAGGTCTTTCAAGTCTTGCCTTGACTTTGGACCATCTTTTGTCTTTTTCGGCATGTTGAACAGGGTACCAAGCAAACTCTCGCAGACATTCTTCGTGATATGCATGACATCAAGACAATGAGGGGTATCGAGAAGATGCCAGTAAGGCAAGTCCCAAAAAACAGACTTCCTTTTCCATATTTTTAACAGCGGATCAGGGGCCTTTCGCTTGGTCTTTCCATTCCTAGGGCACTGTTCCCATTCGTTCAACATCCGACGAATTTCTTCTCCGCTCCTCTTACGTCGCCTTTGACGGGTCTCTTCTGTACCGTCGAACAGATCTTTACGACTTCTCCACTCGTCATCCTCCTTAAGCCACCTTCGATACCCCATGAACATGGTTTTATTAGAGTTAATTTCATGCATGCGGGAGAGGGGGTGAAGAAGAGAGAGTAGCTAGATCTAACTTAACTAATTAGCTAGATCTAGGGCTAATTAGCTAGATCTATAAATGTGTGAGAGAGAGTTTGGGGAAAAGGACAAGAGGGGAAAGGAGAGGAAGAAATGAGGGAGGAGAGGAAGAAGAAAAGGTCACATGAGTACAGTGAGCTGAGCTCAATTATTGGCCCTCGGATCAAGTAGTGGCGTTCTAGGGTATGGCAGCACCACTAATAAGACAAACAATTGTGTCGGCTGGCTCAAACAGAACGCCACTAATAAAGGAGCCGCAGAAGCACACATGGCAGGTGGGACCCAAGATACCTAGTGGCACTTACGCTACAACCAAGCGCCACTAGTAATGGAAGAACTAGTGGTGTGGGAGAATTTCGCGATGCCACTAGTAAGTGGGCCCACACGCTGGCCCGGATCAAGTTACTGGTGGCCTGCTCCTCGCAGGCGCATGCCACTAGAGAAAAAGTACTAGTGGTGAACCGTCGGATGGGACGCCACTAGTAACTCTTGGCTGCTCAGGCAGCGGAGTCCCACAAACTACTTGTGTGCTTCCGCCATGAAACGCGACTAATAGATTCTTAGTTGTAGCGCCCGCTTAGTTCCGAACGCCACTGGTATTTTGCCAAATTACCAGCGGCGTGCTTTTTTCTCGCGGCGCAACTAATTATCTCAACCTATGAGGGTTTCCCTACTAGTGAATAGCCGGTCACCTCGCGTCTCCTCTGTAGATGCACCTCCTCTCCTTTGATCCAAGGGCTCTAGATGAGCCCCAACCTCTCCGAATACCTTCCTTGGCATCCAAGGATCCCGTAGGAACAAACGGAGACAAAATCGGTGAAGAATCGCAGAAGTTACAGCTAATCCCGTCGCCAGGATCATGCGGTCCGACCACCGGTATGACCATGCGCGGTCGTACCGCACACCGTCTTCTCTTCTGGAAGTTGCACGTGGTGTTTCGTATTTTGGTCGTCATTTCCTAATACGAACTACGATTTGCGCATTCTTGGACTCGTTGGATTCGTATGGACTAGCGCCATAACATCCTAATATTGGATCTTCAATTTGGGCTCATTGAGAAATGTCTTTTTATCAAATTCTCCAAAAGGCCTGAATCTGGTGCTTGTAACTTCTCCGGATTGGTCCCAATTTGGTTCCTTTCATTGTGCTAAGTCCATGGGAGCTCCAACTCACCTACACACACAACAAAACTAAGAAAAATTTGTAAAAACTAATCAAAACTAAAGGTTATGCAATGACCACAATAAAATGCACGGAGATCGGAAATCATGCATTATGGACATGAAAGTGGCTAGATGGAACAAGATATGAGGGATTTTTATGCAACAAATGAGCTCTAAAACATGTCGTAAAATTCACTCATCAACTAGAGACTGCCACCTCTTCATCAGGATTCTTGGTCTGGTGCAAGGGAGGTGAGAAGAACAAATGAGGCATGCGTTATTTAATGTGGTTGTTGGGCGGTGTTGTCTGAACGCAATGCTCACCGGCATGGGGAGCAAGGGCACTCGATCATGGCGTCGGTGAGGCGGGCTATAGACACTTCGACAGATCTGTCCTGTGCTAGGAAGGAGATAAAGATCAAGCCGAAATGGAAACCTCCTCATGGAACATACACCAATATTAATGTTGATGCATCCTATACTGAAGAAACTAGCAAGGGAGCGACGAGATTGGTTTGGAGAGACAATGCTCGTACCTTGCTACACGCCCAGGCGTTGTGGTATGACTACGCGACAAATCCAATGATGATGGAAGCGCTAGCTATACGCGATGGGGTGCGCCTTGCTATGTACAGAGGCCTGACCCAAGTTCATGTGGAAAGTGATTCCCAACAGGTGGTCATGCTATGAGAGTCCGCTGACTATAAAAGATTAGAAGAGGGAGGCATCTTGCATGAGATTAGAGAGATGAGTGGGAACTTCTCCAGGTTTCAATTGAGCTTTGTTGGGAGGGATGCAATCATGCAAATGCAGTAACCCATTGATGTGTGAAACAAGTAAGCGCCACTAGACGTAGATGCTTATGACTTAATTGTATCCCCTTTCCTTGCTGATGCTTTTTAGCATGATTGTAATCCGAGTTAGTGATCTATAAAGCTCATTGAGACGGAAAAAAAGAAATTGGGTGCATCTGTGGAATCAATAGCTAGATTCTGGGTTTCTAACAATAAACAAATGGTGTTAAATGTGGTTAGCTCTGATGTACCGTGGAGCATTTGGAAATATTGTCTATTGGACATCAAACATATCTGGTGGAAAATCCTGACTACTGGGCAATCATGTGCCCTCTGCAGAAGAAGGAGAAGCTGGACCAATTTTGCTCAGACCTGTTGAGGGTGCTGAAGGCACCTTTGACTCTGCAGGGTGGCTGAATCTGGCCTCCTCCAAGACCCAGCAGCTTATGCTGGATGCCCCTCCTTATGCAGATGATCTGTCTCTCTCTGATGAAATTATGGGATCACTCAAGATCTCTGAAGATAATGAGCCGACCTCCCCCCAGGACCATGGGGAGCGAGCAGCACACGTTCCTGAGCCCTGCTTCAGTCCTGGATCACAACTGCTTGTCACCGCTCCCTGAAGCTACGCCGGCGAAGAAGGCCAGAACCACAGTATTGAGGATCTCAAGCGAGTGTGGCGCTGTAATCACCAGTTGATCTCACTCCCCCAGGGCGCCTGGGTTTTCAACCTGTTATTTCGCTAAAGCTTTGTTGCATTGTTGCCTGCGTGCAGTTTTAGTATAACTAGTGCTGTTTTAGCTATGTTCCCTTTTTAACCTTGGCTGAACCTTGCCAAATACTTCTTGAACTTTGTATCCTGGTTTCGTTCCAAGTAATGGAACCGAGGGCTGTCTTTTTTTTTTTAGAAGATTACTACTGTTCATTCCTAGCAAGACGCGATACAACGCACACACATGGAATCACCAAAGAAAGGGCAAGGAAAAAAACACGTCCTAGATCATTTGCAGAAAACAACCCCAGAAAACAAAAATTACACGGAAGCCCACAGGGATCAATGCAACTACCGTCCTTGCCGCAATCCATCGCCAGAGTTGATGGAGCACCATCCCCCGAAAGGTCTTTGTGAGTCAATGGAGAGAGCTGCCGCCGGCGGAGCCGAATAAACAGTAAATATGAACAGTGCACACGAATGGACAGTGAGTGCGAGCAATGCGTTTGCGTGAACAGTAAATATGAACAGTGCATACGCGCAAACAGTAATTCCACATCGACGATTGGAAAAAGGTAAGTGTCCGCCTTTGCCAAACTAAATAATCTTATTCATACATACTTCGCTTATTGTAACACCAAATCATTTATTCTTGCAGGAAATACCACGAAAAATTTCTATTCCGAGCCAATGCCATTGGCCAAGAAAAAAAATCTTTCCACCATTTCCACCATGTAAAACGGCCACACTTAGCACCACCAGTAAAAATACTTATTTTCCATTCTCATCCTTAAATATGGATTATTTTTATTTTGTTGCGAACCACGTGAACAGTTTAACGAATTAGGAAAAGTAATCCAAAAAAAAATGCACCGCAGTTCTAATTTCGCGACAGACTTTTTGACGGAATGGATTTCATTCTTGTGAAAGTTCAAAAATTGTCCGAATGTACTTTCTTGCTCTCTATTGCTCAATCACTAAGATCTCACACACTGTATGGAGCACTGCTCATATTATTGGAGGCCGAAATTCAATGTGGACTAATTGAGATTCAGTCGTGGTCACCACAATTTAAACACACAGAGCTTTCACGCACACCTAAAAATACCCATTATCTGAACAAACCCAGACGTATACACAATCCTCCCTGCCAAAGCTGCACCAAATAACAAAAAAAAAAAACACTAGATCGTTTCCACCAAGCTGACATCTTGACCATAACACAACAAAAACAACCTATCGTAACCCCTACTTCATATTACAAGATCTCACTCACAAAGAAACGATCCTAGACCCAAGCCACAAAATTATATTTGTCAATAACAATACACCCATAATAGATACTGCCGCGGTAATTAGCAAGGTCCTCTATCTGCTGCTGCTAATCCGTAAACTCCGGGTTGGGTGCACCGCCTAGCAATAGCGGCTACCATGCATGCCCGATTCCGTGCAGGTGAAATCGATCAAAGATCGAGACACACGTACTACGACTGACTTCGCCGGTTCGCCACGTACACGTAGCCCCTTTCCACTTCCGACCGCACCTATTGATCCCCCACAGCACGCCTCAGCTCCCAAATTAAGGCCCACCTTCTTGCAGCACAGCTGCCTATCCATCATTATCGATCCGCATCAGCACCAGTGAACGAGCTGAGAAAGCGCATGTGCTTGCTCGACTCTCGAGGAAATCCCCAAGGCGGAACGATTATTCAAAAAAAAGGAGGCGCACTAATCACACGCATGCACAACCAGTCAATAAGACTGCATCCCACGTCACAATAAAAAAGCACTTTAGCTATATGTGAGGCGACTGATTTTTTAATTTCGGTCCGTCAATTTTGTGGCCGTTGATTCAAGTGCTTTGTGATACGTGTGGGAAGACACCATGAATTTTACTGACCCTATTATTTGTTCAGTCGATTTTCCCTTTCCTTGTTGAGTGCATGACGCAACCTCCATGCATGCATATCTACGGTTGGTGACTCTTGCACGCACATGCATGGATGGAATGCATGCCAATTTTAGTGTGTGTGCACGCTTTTCCCCCTTGTTTTTGCTTCTGTTTTCATGCACATGTTTGTTTTTGTTTTTTCCTTTTTCATTTTTTGTCAAATTTTCTTTTTTTACTTTATGTGTATTTTCGGATGTTGAATGTGTGTAATGTATACACGTAAGTACGATGTGTGCAAATTATAATATAGTGTGAAAATTTCACTATTATATGTTTGTTCTTACTCATTATAACAAGTGCAATTTTTGTGCTAATTGTGTGAAAGTTTTTGTTCCAATTTTTTTCCATTTTCTTTCTTCCTTAAGGGTAATACCAATGCCACTAATTCATTATTTCTTAGAAAAATGTTATTTTTATTATTATTTTGTGTGTATATGTATGCAAGCAAGTACTAGACAAATATGTGTGTAGATTATACTAGATTGCGAAAGTTGCACTATTTGTATGTGTATTCCTTGCATTTTTCAAAAAGTGCAATTTCAGTGCAAAGTTGTGTGCAAGTTGTTCTTTTTTTCATTTCTTTCTTCTTAAAGGGTAATAGCAATGCCACTAATTCATTCTTTCTTCGAAAACTTTATTTTTTGATTTTGTTTTAGTTTTATTTAATTGTCTTTCTACTTTATTAATACCAATGCCACTAATTCATTCCTTCTTTAAAAACTTCGTCTTTTTACGAAACTTCCACTATTATATGTTTATTCTTGCATATTATAAAAAAGTGTAATTTCTGTGTAAGTTGTGTGCAAATTTATCATTATTTCTTTTTCTTTTTCACTTTCTTTCTCCTTAAAGGGTAATACCAACACCACTACTTCATTCTTCCATAGAAAATGTTATTTTTTATTTTTATGTGTGTGAGTATACACACAAGTACTATACAACATGTGTTAAATTATAGTAGATTGCATATATTGCATAATTATATGCTTATTCTTTGCATATTACAAAAGGTGTAATTTCAGTGCAAAGTTGTGTGCATTTTTTTTTCCATTTTTTGTCTTCTTAAAGGGTTTCATTCTTCCCTAGAAAACATCATTATTTTGATTTAGTTTTAGTTTGTATTTTATTTTATTTTCTTAGTTTAAGGGTAATAGCAATATAATTCCACTATTATATGTTTATTCATACATATTATAAAAAAAAAGCAATTTATGTGTGAACTGTGTGCGAAATTTGTCATTTTTTTTCTTTCTTCTTAAAGGGTAATACCAATGTCACTAATTCATTCTTCCCAAGAAAACTTCATTATTTTAATTTTGTTTTAGTTTTTATCTTATTTCAGTTTCTTTCTTTTTAAGGTTAATGCAAATGTCATTCCACTATTATATGCTTATTCTTTCATATTATAAAAAATGTAACATATGTGTAAATTGTGTGCAAATTTTGTCATCATTTCTTTATTTTTTTTATTTTTTTCTTAAAGGGTAATCCCAGTGCCACTATTCATTACTTACTAGGAATTTTTTTTTGCCAAATTCCACTAGTATATGCTTATTCTTGCATATTATAAAAAAGTGTAATTTCTGTATAAATTGTGTGCAAATTTTGTCATTATTTGTTTATTTTATTTCTTCTTAAATTTAATATCAATGCCACTGATTCATTTTTTTCTTAGAAAACTTCAATTTTTATTTTATTTTTATTATTCTTTTTGTTCATTTATTCTTTAAGGTGACACCAACACAAGTATTAGATTTCTAAGCTAAATTGAAATTTCTTCATTTCTAATCCTACACTATGTTAATGCAGACATGATAGTTTCGTATGTAATTGCATGCTTTTGATTCTTTCAGTTTCATGCATGGTAGCGAGGGGCCCATGCAGTAAGAATAAGATATCACTTCGCCACATGCTATGTATGTACGACATGGCGTTAGCTGCCGTTCTCGCATGCAAGAGCAACGCTGCAAAAAAAAAAAGTGACTGGCCCAAATTGTATTTTCAGGCGATTGCCTACTAGTCGGTCCCATAAAAAAGACACCCATGCACCCAACAAGCGAACAAGTTCGGATCAAACATCTCAAAATAGCAAGAAACAATACACCTCTTATTTACGTAACCCGCCTTCCAAAATCAGTATCTCATATGTCATATTGTACTATTCATTCACCGTAGCTGATATGAGCAAAACTTAATGTAATAATAAGCGCTTCTACGAGCGCGGCATGCTTCTACGTCGTCGTTTAGCCAAAAACAAAAAAGAAGTATACAACCACAGCGATACAGCGTCGACAAAAAAAATATACAAGGGCTTGCATGTAAGAAAAAAAAAAGGGACACAAGGACCTACTTGAAACTATCCGCCAACCAAAAACTGCCGTGCCACCAACTTCTTCCCCCCATTCCCTATTCCATTTCTTTAACCCAATCAACAACAAGCACTCACACAGGCTCTTTCACGGACGCGGCGTGCCGCCGCGCTTTTCCCTGCTAGTATCTAAAATAAATGTGTACCAGCGGAGCAAATAGTGCAATACACGCTAAACCCATTGAAAATACTCCTGTAAAACACACAGGCACACAGCCCCGAACGGCAAAGTTTCCCCGCGCACATCCAACCAAAAACTTGGTCCAACGCAACGCTAACGCGACCGCTAGTTGGTCGTGGCACGGCACCGGCCGTACCTAACCAACGTGCCGGACACAGCCACCTCCCACCGCGGTAGAAAAAATCTCCCCAACACGAGGAGACCCTAGCTGTCGTGCCGTGTCCATGCTCCAGTTCCCACCCTCTCTTCCGTGGTAAAAATGGCAACATCCCTGCCGTCCCTCCCGCCGCTGCCACCGACGGCGTCGCCGACGGCCACCACCCTGGCCAGCAACCTCCTCTCCTTCCCTGCGTCGCGGCCCCGCCTCGCCGCCACGCACCGCCGCGCCGTCATGGCGGCGGCCTCGTCCAGGCCTCCTCCCCCTCCGCTGTCCCCGGAGGGATGGGACGAGGAGGTGGAGAGAGCCATGGGGATGGATGGCGGCATCCTCGGAACCTCCGGCGAGCTGCCGTGCCGCGTCTCCTTCCGCGCCTACGGCATGCGGTGCCACCTCATGGAGTCGGTTGACTCCCTCGCCTACGACGGCACTAGTCCTTCAGACCATTAGCCTTGTTCTGGATCGTTGTTCGTACTGGCTTGATGTGCTTAGGGTTCAGCTTTAGCGACTTCAATTAGATTTATGGCTGGTAAAGGGTGATCGGCAGGTTTAGGTGCCCGCGCCTAATGTTTGATAAAATGCCTATTCTAAACCCTCGATTGCAATCTTTGTCTGTACGGTAGAATTGCGTGCCGCGATGCATGAACTTAAGGTCAGGAAAAGCAACTCCTGTTTGACGCTTGTACGCTCACGCCGGCCTATTGCGCTTCGGGAGTTATGTGCTTTGAGACTTCTACGTGGGAGTGGGAGTGAGTGGGACTATGTATACCCATGTGTACACGCGATTATCAACTGTTTTGGCTTGTATAGTGCAATTCTATATCGGTAAATCTATTTGGCGACTGTTATGAAATTAGCGTTATGGAGGAACTCTTTGCGCACCATGGGATGCGGATCGTGGGGTCGCGGCACTACCGGGATTACTGGCTATGCCGACGGCCTAGATCCAAATCCCGTCGGGATAGACCTATGCCGACGGCCGGCGTCCGCATAGACCGGTCGGCATCGTATACGTCGGCGTACCTGGGCCTGCCGTCGGCATAGAAAAGCCGTCGGCATAGGTACCTATGCCGACGGTGTCCGTACGGCCGTCGGCACAGATTGGCTGTCGGCAAACTCGTACGTATGACGGCGGCAGACGGCGCCGTCGTCAAGTTACGCCCAATAAAAACATGCCACGTGTCATCACTATACCGACGGCTAAGCTGTCGGCATATGTTCAAATCTATGCCGACGGCTAAGCCGTCGGCATAGTGATGACACGTGGCGAATGCTGTCATTCCCTGGCGCCAGCATATGCCGACGGCTAAGCCGTCGGCATAGATTTGAACATATGCCGACGGCCTGACTGGTGCCAGGGAGTACAGTTGCGTGACACGTGGCACCTATGCCGACGGCTAAGCCGTCGGCATAGATTTAAACATACGCCGACGGGTTAGCCGTCGGCATAGGTGCCACGTGTTGCCCACTGGTGGCTCGGCGGGTGGCTATGCCGATGCTGCCTTTTTTTCTTCTGATTTCTGTTTGAATTCATTTCAAATTCACAGCACATATACATATACATATATTCAAATTCACAGCACATATACATATAACATCATCATCACAATAACATCATCATCATCACAATAACATCATCATCACAATAAGTATCGTCATCACATAAGTATCATCATCACAATAACAAAAACATAAGGAGAAGCACACAAGTCCTACGAGCATACAAAGGGCTTGAGCCCTACGAGGTCCTCACCGCCCCAGACGGCCAAAGCCCAGGTCGTCACTGCTTGCGGCAGCGCTACCGCCAGGACCGGCACCGCTACCGCTACCGCCACCGCCACCTCGGTGGATCGGAGTGACCGGGCTCCGTGACTCGGGAGTGATGCCATCATTGGCACCACCACCAACGGATGATCCACCGGTTCCCTGGATGTTAGAAAAGACATGTTAAGGGGATATATGATTGTGTTGAATAAACGGTAAGCAGTGGTTGATGAGTTTGGGGATGTACTAACCGGAGTCTCCATGTTCTGTGCCAGAAACTCCTCAAAGGTAAGGAGCACTGGTGCAGGTCCTGTAGGTGGTGGTGGTGGTTCCATTACAGGAACCGTGCCGGCCGCCATGCTCTCAAAAATGCGCTGCATGTGAATTGACCAAGCAAACACGAAGGTCAGAAGAAATGAAAGTGCAAATATGGAAGTGAAATGAAAGAGGCTAAACTAACCGTCATCATGCGACTGTTGTGCTCCTGGACTGCTGCAACTCTCGCCTGCCACGCCATGGTCTCCTGGCGTGTGTACTCCATGTAGGCCTACGATATGACATGATGAACTCATAAAACATCTCAATGCGGAAAATAAAGTGAGCAAAAAGGAAGATAAGAGGGAAAATACTTACGCTGGTCTGCTGGGCTAGGAGGGAGTGTGACTGTGCATTGGTCGTGCTCGTGCGCTGGCTCAGGCTCGGGTCGGTAGCTCAGAGCCGTGTGAAGGAGATAGAAGGAGTACACACAGCATCCAGAACCGCCTGCCGACCATGAAGCTTCGGCCCTATGCCCACCACCACCCTCTTGTCCGTAGCCTGCTTTAAGGGGTCAGGTGTGCCAGGATTTACCCTTAGATACTCCTCTTCGTAGGCCTTCAGGTTCTCCTCGCTCTTGCCGTAGTAGTCGCCCTTGCCCTCCTTGGATTTATTCCGCGTATGGGCGATCTGCCACGCCTCTATGTCAGAGAGCGGCCGCTTCAGTTTCTCCTCCTGCACCACCAAACAGAGGTTAGTGATACATAAGAAAGTGACGGTAAATAGAAGAAGAAGAATGTTTCATGTAAATAGATATACCTGAACTTTCTTGTGGCTAAAGTGGTTCCGGTTTCCCTGACCATGTGTTCCGTCGGTCCCTCAGGTGCGTCCCTGCACCCCATCTCTCCTCCTCACAACTCTGCCTCACTTCCTTAGCTCATGTTCTCTCCCTCCTAGATCCAGGGCGCCGTCCTCGCTCTAGCACCGGGACGCCATGTACGGGAAGGCAGCTGCCTACCCCGTCCCGGCGCCATGGAGGTCCGCCCCCCTCTCCTCTCCTATCCCCTTGGATTTAGCGGCGGTGGTGGTGGACCTGCCCTCTCTCTCGGTTTGACTTGCTCAATCTCTCTCTATCTTTCTGCAGGCGCCGCCGGATTCGAGGGTGGAGCCCGAGCCTCCACTGGAGCATGGATCAGACGTGCAGGAGGTGGAGTTCCGCATGGATCACGACGTGGTCGTCGTGGGGGCCTGGATCATCAAGCTCGTGGGCGAGATGGACGGCCTCGGCAGCGGAGGCGCGCGTGAGATCCTGGGGTTGACCAATCCACGGGGCGCCAGATCTGGCCTCGGGGTCGCCTGATCTAGCCATAGTGTCGCCGGATCTCCTCCCTCCCTCTCTCCCTCCCTCCCTCTTGGAGCTGGCTGTACCAGGAACTTAATCTGCATGTATTCAACTAGATCAAGTACAAGTACATTAGTTCGTAATCTGCTATTAATACAATGTCCAAGTCATAAATTTCCTGAAGTAGTGCATGTATATATTTAGGTGCTAGTTAATTAGAAAATGTGTTCATCAGGTCTTGTGTCATCAGAAAATTTGTGATTCATATTCTTGAGCTAAGTGCCTGATAAGTAAATTTGCAGAATAAGTATTTTTGAGCTAAATGCCTGGTAACTAAATTTGGGATACATATTCTAGGCATAGTCCAGTTCTGTTTCATTTGTATGAAGTTCAAGTCCCAGTTTTTGCTTGTAAATATCTTGCTATTTATTTGATATGACCTGGTTATTTTTTGAACGACATGGTCAAGGTTATTAATAATTATCTGTGCTGCCAATTTGAACATGCACATGATTTTTAGGATATCGCAACCTCTTGCAAACGATTTGGTTCATGAGTTGCAATTATATACCACCATAGAATCCTACACCATGTGGTGGACAAGTATCTTAGTGACTTCATTTGATGTGTGTGTATTTCTGTTAGTTTTAAGCTTCTGTTGCTGTGAGAATGTACCTCACTGACCATCTGTCTATTTATTGTGGACTTCTTGTATGAGTGGAGATTGTGGTAGTTCTGTCACAACATTTTGTTAGCTAAAATGAAATCAGACAATGAGCTTTGTTAGTTCTTGTACTCTTTGTTTGTTCCTTTCGTTCTTTTTTAATTTGATGACAATGAACCAATATAACCAGTCACCAGTGACTAGTGTGCATTGCCAAGTACAACTGTTCTACTTTGTATGGAATCATCTATAGATATTATTTCTTTAAGTGTTTCTCGCTATATTAAAATTATACTTTGAGGCACTGTAGCATTAGTGTGTTGTTTCGCTTTTGGTCTTCTCTATCTATGCTTATAAGTCAGGTTGTTTTTGTGGCATCCAGGGGCACAATGCTGGAGCTGGTAGGCAAGCTAGCACCCATGGATTCGTGAACTGGCTTGGATGTGTACTTGGTCGCCGGGGTTGGATGAGCAGGACAGAACCACCGGTTACCTCATCCTCGTCTGCATGGTTGGCTCCTTCGGCAGATCCCTCTTCGGCTATGGCCAGCTTAGTTTGTCACTAGCCAACAACATTTTCAAGTATGGTAGCGTCCTGCTCTCTTGCCCACCGTTTAGTTCTTGTTGGAGTGTGCATGGTGGCATCCTGAGCTGGCACTGTAAATTCTACTTTTGCCTTGTTGATAATGAACATATGTTTGACACAAATTGCAATGTGCAGGGCTTCTGAGTCTGCGCCCCGCCGTCCGGAGGGAGCAAGGAGGGGGCGTCGTCCACACCGTGGAGCTGGTTGAGCCTTGAGTGTGACCTGGAGAAGCAGGGCATCGTCGGGGGATATCTCTCGCTCGTGTCGTGGTAAGAACAGAGCACCACTCTCTGTCGTGCATGTATTGAAATGCCGGAAATGTCGAATACATGTTCGCTCTCAGCTGGGATATTGGATTGTACTTAGTTATGTGATTTATTCATGTCCGTGCTGCTTGTTAAGTGATTATCTTTATGTCCTTGCTACCAGTAGGATGGGGAATACATGCTTGTTCTGTAATTTATCTATTCTGAAACAGTTTGCTTCGTCCTTCATATCTGACTATGTACTGTAGAATCTCTACTTTATGCCAATAGCTGCCTGTAGCATTGTGCTACTATCTGTGTGATGCTCAAAAATATGCTCTTAATCTGCTGCTATATTCTCACCAAACGCACAGTTGATTCCCTTAGACCTACTGTTAAACAAAGGCTTAACTTGTAACATTTTTTCTTAACAATAAGTATAGAATTCCTGACTCTATGTTATATGATCAGCTAACTGTTGCTTCAACAACTTTACAAATCCAGCCATTGTCATGTAAGGCATAAAATAGTTTACTTAAGTGATATATTCACTGGTTTACTATCTTAAAGCACGTGTTTAGCATTGTTTGATGTTAATAGTATTTTATAATTACAAGATCCTCTCTGGCTAGGTCTTCCTCACCGGCGACGGCAGGAGCGCATGGCGGATTTCTAAATGGACAAGTACCGGCAACGTCCAGCGTTAACGTTGATGTGAACCAGATGTTCTACTGCAGCACCATCCATAGCATCGACACGAAGTCAGGTATCTACTCATCCCGATGCTTGATGGCCTGATGCTTGATGCATGTATCATGTGACACACACATTTAGGAAATCTGAATAACTTGACATAGTTTCTCTGTTATCTTGCACTGGGTTGGTACTTATCATTTGGCCTTTACAAATATATCTCAGTTTTGCTATTATGAGAATGTTATATGCATGGTTTCTTATTAGATCTCAAATTCTGCAGCTATTTTTCATTGTTAGGAGAATGTTGTGTGCACGGCTTCACTTGATCTCAAATTCTGGTTTGCTGATTGTTGCAGACAAATGTATCAATCTGCTTAACTGTGTATGAATCCTGCATTTCCCAGTTGCAAATCCTAATCATGGAGACTGAGTTATGCAAGCTCAGGTGTAATGGTGTACACATACTTTTGTTTGGATTACAGTTAAGTGATACTTTTCTGCCTCCTTTTCCCCCTATTTGCGTGAAAAGTCACGTGTCCTTTCCATTTGGAGTCTATGTATGAAACACCAATTATCTAGTCCATTTTTCACAAAAATATTAGTCTTCTTATTCAGTCCTAATGTTTTAGTTTATGGAGTTGTTGCTTATTTGGTCAGATTTCCTTACTTGCTTTAGGCATAAGAATAAGCTTATAAGAACAGAATATTGATACTCTGCGTGCTATGAGTAAAATGCTCTATTTTCTTTCGTCACCTTTCTTGTATGAATGAGTATCTCATTTTAACTAGCTGGAGAACAAAAGCATTGTACTTGCTGAATTTGTGTTGTCATTCTAAAGAACTTGTTTGTTTTTTGAATGGTCTGTTCATAATATATCGGCTCCAGCTTTTTTGATTCTTATCTTCTGATTCATGTAACAGGGTGACCGTGGAAGGCATGATGATAGTTCATAGTGTCATTCTGTTAGCATATGTTTCATATGACGAGAGCCGGAGCCCAGTTTGCGCTGATTGTCACTGTATATGTGTAACTGTGATTGTATTTGCACTTGTACCTGTGTCATATGACTGGAGCAGGAGCCCAGTATACACTAGTAGAGCTTGTAACTTTGATTGTCATTGTATCTCTTTATATTATGTAACAGACTGATTCTGGCTGCTGTTATTTGAAATATTACATGTGTTTTCTGTCTATGCTGATTTAAATATTGGTTATTTATTTACTGTCAAATTGAAATCAGAAGAAATAGGCACTGACAAAAGGGACCCACTTATTAGAAGTTGAGAACCGGGACCCATCTGACTAGTGGATCCTTTTGAAAAAAGAAAAACTAAAACTGTTGAGCCAAAAAGGCCACGGCCCAAAAATAGGAAGGCTGAATTGTTGGGCTTGGCCCATTTAGCTGACCAAAATTGACAGAAAAAATAATACAAATAGGCTGAATTATTGGGCTCGGCCCATATAGACAGCTGAACTGGACCGGGCTGATTCTATTTGACGACCATTTCGTTTGGTCGTAATTTTGCCACGTCAGCTTGCCACGTTGGATTTGACGTGGTCTGGGTAGACTGCCAATGACCAAAACAATTGGTCGTAGAATCTACGACCTTTTTTTTTGGTCGTAGCTGTCTACGACCATATCACAAAGAAGGTCGTTAAGTTTCATTAAAGACGGCCAGCTTTTGACCAACTGTTTTTGGTCACAAAAAGGTCAAAAATGGAAAACAGTGTCCATTCAGTGACCAATATTGATGGTCGCAAGTTGACATATTTCTTGTAGTGTCTCCGCCTGCCCTGTCGCTCCGCCACAGTGAATCACTCACGGGTACTCTCTTCAAGCTGACCTGACTTTAACATAACATGTATAGTGCAATATTGTAAAGTATATCCGTGATCATCGCTCAGAGGGATCTTGGCCCGATGGTATAGCATGGCAAACGGACAAGGGTGTAGGGCCACTGATGTGACTCAAGCATATCTAAACTAAGCATGATAGGATAGCAGGTAAAGTATCAACAACGGCAACAACATCAAGCTATGCATCAGAATAGGATCTATCGATAATTCAACAACTGTATCACTACTCTAATGCAAGAATTAGAGGGAAAGAATTGGCGATATCGGAATGATCAAGGGGGGTTTGCTTGCCGGGAAGCTCTGCTGAAGGGAACTGGTCGTTAGTGGCGTAGTCGTACTAAGGGGCTACGACGGTCTCGGGGTCTACCGGAAAGAAGTAAACGTGGGAGAAAACAAATAAATAACAGGCAAACAAATGCAACATAGATGCATGTCATGGCAATTATGCTGATAAGGTGCTCTAATGCATTACTAAGCATTTTAATTGAAGTGGGAAAATATTTGGAATATTTTCCCAGCTCCAAGCACTATTCTTTTAATTGATCTGGATGCAAAAGTTCAAGATTCATTATGACAGTGATGTTTGTCATGCATGCAAATGACATATTCGGATTCGTTATATATTTTTTATCGTTTTTCGTATATAAATTATTTTCATCGGAGTTACGGTTTATTTTCTATGAATTTCCAAAGTGTATTTGATTTTCTGGATTTATTTTAATTTGAAAATTATTAAATAATTAAATGCTATGGGTACACAGAAGTGTACCCAGCAGTGTGCATGTGAGGCTGATAGTGGGACCCAGTTGACTGCCCAGTCAGCAGTCAACTGTGGACTTTGACTGGTCAATCTGGCTAGTGGATCCCACATGTCATAGGCTGTTATTAATCAAGTTTAGTTAATTAGTTTAATTAGTGCAGTGAGACCCAGTGTCAGTGACTGTTAGTAAACAGGTTAGTGTTAATCCACAATTAGGCCCTAATCTAATTTGCTGACGACTGGGGCCAGAGGCCAGTGGCTCTGCCGGCGTTTAAACGCCGGTGAGCATTTGGCAAGGCGGTATCACGCAGGAAAGCGCTACGAGCGTCGGCTGGACGCGTGGGTGGGTTCTACACGTAGCTGGCGGCAGCGGCAGGTGCTAAGGTGGCCCGTAGCGGCGACGACGATGGCTTTTGCGGCGGCCGGAGCTCGGGATGGATGGATTCGAGGTTTCTCG
The DNA here is from genome assembly GCA_039707655.1 of Elymus sibiricus. Lineage (NCBI taxonomy): Eukaryota > Viridiplantae > Streptophyta > Magnoliopsida > Poales > Poaceae > Elymus > Elymus sibiricus. The sequence continues at coordinate 464,077,934 of CM077676.1, forward strand.
CCGCTAACGAGCGTTCTGGCTAGTCGGGCGGCATCTACGGGTCTCCAGGAGCTCGCTGGTGCAACCAGATCGAGCGGAGGGGCTCGGGAGCTCGAAGCTCAACGGCCATGGCGGACGGCGGAGCCGCAGCTCGGGAGCAGCTAGCTAGAGGAGGAGCCGGAGCTCAGGAAGGAAAGGGAAGCAGCGCGAGCTCACCCTGGAGCTGGTGGCGTGATCAGATGCGTCGGGGGCGGTCGAGGGGGTGCAGATCGACGGCGGCGTTGCAGCTGCTGCCGACGAAGGGAACGGTCGTGGGCGACGGCGGTGGTGCTCCTCGGCTTCGATCCGGTGGCGCAGACGACGAAGACGACCGCGGCGGACCTCCTGGACACGCTCTCGTGGCTCAGGGAGCACGGTGGCCGCGGCTACGACAGGGCCATGGCGATGGTTGTGTTCGGCCAAGCTTCTAGATCAAGAATTGAGAGGGAGAGGGGGAAAAGGAGGGCTAGGGTTTGTCCCGGGGCTCGACGGCCCCCATATGCATCTTGGGGCACCGGTGGATGGTCGCCGCGTGGCCATCTGCGGCGTGGACGGGCGGCACGCATGGCTCGGCCTCCCCTCGGCGGGAGGTTGAAGAAAGGCCAGCGCTAACCGGCTAGGCCGCACCGTGGCCGTGGTTGGGCCAAGTGCATAGTGCCCGTTTTCTTTTTCTTCTTTTTCTTTTCTGTTTCTTTTATTCTCTTCTATTTTGTATTTATTTTAGCTAGTAATTGATTTTTGTAAAATGTGAAACTTATCACACAATTTCATTACAATATTTTGAAAAGGTTCACAAAGTTTCATGCCATTTGGAAACACTTAAATTTAGTTTTGAATTTAAATGATTTGAATAAGTGCTGTTGGTCCACTTTAATTGTTGCTAGGGTCATTTTGGGAAATTAGGTGATGTTGTTTTCCTTAAGATAATTATTTAGGGATTATTTGCAATATTACCAACATTTTTGATTCTCTGTTTGAAGAAATAATTTTTGACTTGGCATTTTAAATTTGAATATGAGTTGGATTAATTCATAATTTTTATTTAATTAGGAAATTATGGTGACATGGCATTTTAATTAGGCAAACAAAGTACTTATGGTTTGGGGATGTTACATGATGGCTGGTCCTGGCTAGGGCTCCCCTCCAGTGGCGGCTGTTGCCTCCGGCTGGGCTTCCCGTGGCTCCGGGTTGATCGTCGCGGTGGGGGCAGCTCGTGGTGGTGGCGCTGGTCGTTGGCGTGTTCGTGGCATGGCGATTGGCGCTCGACGGCGGGGTGTGGGTGGAGGTGGTGGCCTCTCTTCTCCTAGGTTCATGCCGGCGGCGCTCGTGCGTCGGGGGTGACTATGACCTAGGGTCTGTGCTTGGGCGGACCAGATTTGGGCCCGAGGCAGGTCGGAGCCGGCGCTCCGGGTAGGTGAGGTCAGGCGTGGTCCGGGAGGTGCTTGTGGGAAGCGAGGGGGCAGCGCGGCTGCTTCGGTTGGCAGCGATGCGATCCGGGTCGTGGCGTCTTCGGCGGGCGGCACGGATCTGGATTGTGGTGGTGGACGACGTCCGACGGTGTGCAGGTACGGGGGGTTGACTTGCTCTGCGTTGGATGCCTTCGCGTTGTGCCCTTCTTGCTTGGTGCTTGTTTGTGACGTCGGTCCGAGGTTGGCTCTCCGGGTGTTGTTGTGTCGTCGTACAGATCGGAGCCGATAGCCACGGACATGGCGGCGTTCGAGCGTGCTCGGCGGTGGCCGTCAGTAGTCACTGGGTTGTATCCGACCCGGTGGCTGATGCCGGGCTAGGAGTGAAAGGAGGTGCCTTTCACTCCTACTACTGTGGTTCGGTGGTCGTGACGTGGATGGCCGGTGGTGCCTAGGGGCATGGATGCCGGGGCGGCGGTTCCGGACGGCGGGCTTCACGGTTGGCTTTCCGGCTGGCTCCGTGGTGGCGGTGGTGGCTCCATCTCTTGGTCGTGTTGGCGACAAGGGGTGTAGTGGCGGGAGGCTGAGGTCTGCTCCGGCAGTGCCCAGATCTGGGGTGGACAAGTTGACCCTCGTTGCGGTGGTGGCCGGGACTCCTCTTGGTGGTGCAGGCGAGTGTCCGAGTGAAAGCTTCGCGCTTCTGGCGCCGGCGACGGCGACGCCCGTGGGCGCCGCTTGCTTTTTGAATACGTCGTCGTGGATCTCGTCCTTGTGCCAGGGCTCCAGGTGAAAACCTTTGTCTTTGCTCAGACTCGGCAACGGCGACGCTTCGCGCCGTCACCCTCTTGGGGGCGTTGTCATGTAGCTCAGGAGTCTTCGGTCGGGCCTCGGCAAGGTGTTAGGCTTGTTCAAGGTTCATGTTGTATCTTTTGATCTGCTTTGTAAGGGGGCCTCCCCACCATAGTGTATCCTTTGGCCGTGTACTTTGGTTCGTTGCTTTATATATAAAGCGGGGCGAAAGCTATTTCGAGAGTGGTTATAGCCGGAAGTAATTAGGTTAGGTCTGACAGTAAACACAGAAGTTAGCCTGAGATCAGCAATCCCTATATAACTGAATATTCTTGTAACTGTAAATTACATTATTTACAACGATTGGATCTAAGTTGTTATCTTCTCAGTCATGTCGACGCACTGACGAATTGCACGATGCTTTAGCATATCTGTTGATGATGCGACGAGTTCCGAATTAAATAATCTTGCACGAACCACTGCTAGCACCAATTACCAAGAAGAAGAAGAAGAAGAAGAAGAAGAAAGTTGTTCAGTTCAGTGTTTGGTCCTGTCACTACCGGAATTACTGGCTATGCCGACGGCGTCCAAATCCCGTCGGGATAGACCTATGCCGACGGCCGCCGTCGGCATAGCCCCATCAGCATCCTATGCGTCGGCGTACCTGGGCCTGCCGTAGGCATAGAAAAGCTGTCGGCATAGGTACCTATGTCGACGGTGTCCGTACGCCCGTCGGCATAGATTGGCCGTCGGCAAACTCGTTCGTATGACGGTGGCAGACGGCGCCACCGTCAAGTTACACCCAATAAAAACGCGCCACGTGTCAGCACTATGCCGACAGCTAAGCCGTCAGCATATATTTAAACATATGCCAACGGCTTAGCCGTCGGCCTAGTGCTGACACGTGGCACATGCTGCCGTCGGCATATATTTGAATATATGCCGACGGCCTGGCCGTCGGCATAGTCTGGTGCCAGGGAGTACAGTTGGGCTACACGTGGCACATATGCCGACGGCTTCGCCGTCAGCATAGATTTAAACGTATGCCGACGGCTAAGCCATCGGCATAGGTGCCACGTGTCGCCTACTGGTGCCTCGGCGGTGGCTATGCCGACGGCAAAGCCGTCGGCATAGATGCTGGCCTTTTTTTCTGATTTCTGTTTGAATTCATTTCAAATTCACAGCACATATACATATACATATATTCAAATTCACAGCACATATACATCTAACATCATCATCACAGTAACATCATCATCATCATAAGTATCAACATCATCACATAACTATCATCATCACATAAAGAGTCCTACAAGCATACAAAGGGCTTAAGCCCTACGAGGTCCACTACCAAGGTCCTCACCTCCCAAACGGCCAAAGCCCAGGTCCTCACTGCTTGCGGCACCGCTACCGCCACCGCCACCTCGGTGGATCGGAGTGACTGGGATCCGTGACGTGGGAGTGATGGCATCATTGGCACCACCACCAACGGATGATCCGCCGGTTCCCTGGATGTTCGAAAAGACATGTTAAGGGGATATATGATTGTGTTGAATGAACGGTAAGCAGTGGCTGATGATAACAATATTGCTTGATTTATACAATGGTTACTTGGAATGTTGGTCTTACTCTTTGCATATGTTAGATGATAAGATAATGGGATTGATATCTTTAATTCCTTTATGGAATATGTTACATTGAATATCTTTAGGGCGACGTGTTGTTGTAATATGTTGATTGTAAGAACAAATTGTTTTCATGCCATTTGAATGGAACATGCCATTGGATTTTTACATTCATGGTTGTATGTTAAACCTTAAGGATTTCATACACCCGTCAAAGTAGATGATTTATTTCTGATATATAACTTGAAAGCCCTTATCTTGGTGCCTCTTAATACATATATACACCTAATAATCAAGAGAAAATGATGCTTCTTTTGCCAAATGTTTACAAATTTCTAAACTAAATCTAGAAATTTGACAATGCACCTTTTGTATTTTTCAGCGAGGAAGTGAGTGTTGTGTTCATGACTAATGGTGAAGCTGTGACATTCTAAGTTTCACAGCTATCTGTCAAAGCATCAATGGCAACCAGAGGGTTTGAATAAACGGTAAGCAGTGGTTGATGAGTTTGGGGATGTACTAACCGGAGCATCCATGTTCTGTGCCAGAAACTCCTCAAAGGTAAGGAGCACTGGTGCAGGTCCAGCAGGTGGTGGTGGTGGTTCCATTACAGGAACCGTGCCGGCCGCCATGCTCTCAAAAATGCGCTGCATGTGAATTGACCAAGCAAACACGAAGGTCAGAAGAAATGAAAGTGCAAATATGGAAGTGAAATGAAAGAGGCTAAACTAACCGTCATCATGCGACTGCTGTGCTCCTGGACTGCTGCAACTCTCGCCTGCCATGCCATGGTCTCCTGGCGTGTGTACTCCATGTAGGCCTACGATATGACATGATGAACTGATAAAACATCTCAATGCGGAAAATAAAGTGAGCAAAAAGGAAGATAAAAGGGAAAATACTTACGCTGGTCTGCTGGGCTAGGAGGGAGTGTGACTGTGCACTGGTTGTGCTCGTGCGCTGGCTCAGGCTCGGGTCGGTATCTCGGAGCCGTGTGAAGGAGATAGAAGGAGTACACACGGCATCCAGAACCGCCTGCCGACCATGAAGCTTCGGCCCTATACCCACCACCGCCCTCTCATCTATAGCCTGCTTTAAGGGGTCAGGTGTGCCAGGATTTACCCTCAGATACTCCTCCTCATAGGCCTTCAGGTTCTCCTCACTGTTGCCGTAGTAGTCGCCCTTGCCCTCCTTGGACTTACTCCGCATATGGGCGATCTGCCACGCCTCTATGTCAGAGAGCGGCCACTTCAGTTTCTCCTCCTGCACCACCAAACAGAGGTTAGTGATACATAAGAAAGTGACGGTAAATAGAAGAAGAAGAATGTTTCATGTAAATACATATACCTGAACTTTCTTGTGGCTAAAGTGGTTCCAGTTTCCCTGGCCATGTGTTCCGTCGGTCCCTCGGTTAGCCCGGTTTTTCTTGCTCTTAGCAGCCCACTCTGCATCCTGACCGAGCCACAGATCCACCTATGCCGCCCATGCATTGTCCTTTCCATAAAACCAAGCAGGACACACCTACATAATGAAAGCATAATGGCATGTCAACACGAAACGATGAAATATACCACAAACGCCGGAATGAAAAGTCTATTATACTTACGGCCAAGTACTCCTCCCTCTCCAAGGTAACATGCATCCTCCACGCGTCTTCCTTGGTCATCTTCGTCTCAAGAGCGTCGTGATGATATTGCGAGATGGCCACCCAGCGCACCTCGTACTGCATCTGACGGGCCTTCTTCCTCGATTGGCGTAGCACGATCTCGTCGGCAGTGGACTTGTGCTCCTCAAGAACTCGATAGTATTTCTAAATCATTCAGAAAACCAGAATGGAAGAAGCCTTGAGTTAAACCATTCAATGATAAACTACGAACGAAACTCAAGACTCGTGCTTCTGAAGAGAACTTACCCAAAAATTTGTGATCACGGCCTTAGCATACGTGGTATGGTCCGGGTGGGGGGCCGCTTCCCAGTGGTCCCAGCTCATGGCCAAAACCCGGCGCTCAGGCTGCCTGACTGGATCCGGATGGAACAGCCCCGGCCAGTGTTCCTTCAGCAAAACGGTGATGACGCCGTTTGGAAGACTGGCCCCTTTAGGAATTATCCAGTTGCTGCAAAAGATAGAAAGAATGAAAATATGAGCATGTGTACAATCAAAATAATGAAAATATTAGCATGTGTACAAGCAAAAGAATTAAATTATGATTAAGTGGCACTTACTCTTTCCCCTTGGGCTCAATGAGCCACTTCTGCTCCTCGGTAGCAGGAAGGGGAGGGACCTTTGCATTACCACGCAGCCACCCCTTGTTGTGGGCAACCCCCTCGCTGCCACCACCATCCTCCCCGCCACCACCATCCTCCTCGCATGCCTCCTCCTCCTCCTCGTCCCCCTCCTGAACCTCCTCCTCCTCCTCCTCCTCCTCAGCAGAGGGTACCTCACTAGAGGAGGGTACCTCAGTAGAGGAGGGCGTCGAAGAGGACACCCCTAAGTCGGTGAGAGAGCGCTGTTTCTGGCCCCGACCCTGTCCTCCTCTAGGGGCTCTCCCCCCACCCCCTCCACCTCTAGGGGCACCTCTCCCTCAACCTCCCTGTGAGGAGTCATCCTCAAGTAGTCAGGGGGGGAAGAGTACGGGGTCGACCACTCCGACTAGTCATCGTGGTGAGCTTCGATAGGAAACCCGTGCCGTCGGGCTTCCCCTTGCCCATGTTTAGCGAACCTGCATTGAAAAGAGAATAAACAATTAGTACATTAATAATGAAGAAAAAAGCATAATAATAAGGAATAAAAACACATTAATAAATAAGCATAAAAAGGCATATTAACAAACCATAGAAAAAAAAGACATGAAACGTACATCTGCTAGAACCCATACGAATCATCACTGTTGTAACCGATTCCTCGATCGGTCTCATCATCACTATCACGCATATCATCTTCGTTGTCTGACGGAGGTGGAGGCTCTTCCTCATTGTCAGCGTCTTCGTTTAACTTTTCTAGCATAAGTATGTCATTTTCATTAACAATGGTCTCACCATCATTCCGTGAATCGTCATCGTTTCGATCCACTTCATCATCACCCAAGGCATCAGCGTCATAGTTTCTGACCACATCATCATCAGGTTGCTCTTGATAGAACACTCCCTCGTATGTCATGGGGTTAATGTTGTAGTAACCGTCATCGTTCGGGTCCGGTAGCTTACCATGTGGCGACACCTTGAACACAACTTCCCAACCCTTTAGGTACTCTTTCTGGCATGGGTAAGGCAGGTAATAAACTTGTGTGGCTTCGGTAGCCGCAATAAAGAGATCGGCTCCGGCATACACGGTTGATGGTTTAACTTCGACCAAACCAACGGAAGGCGTATGTCTCAGCTCCTCTACTGGGTCGAACCATCGGCATTTGAACACAGGGAGACTTAGGGTTTCGCGCCCACGGCTGAATGTAAGCTCGTGTATTTTTTCTACCCTTCCATAGTAGTCAACTGAATTTTGACCTTGCGTGTACACTCCGGTATTTATAGTATTGGGATCAGGTCGGCTGTTCTGGTGCTCCTCTGTATGGAAGCGATACCAATTCACATCATACTTTTCACAAGTCTTGACCCGAGGGTCAAAACCCGTGGAAACCCATCTCAATTCGTCATCCATGGATATGTTCGGATCTTGTCCCTACAAGTTTAATTGAAATTGCTGGGTGCATTAGTTCGGAAAACTAATAAATGTTGAACTTGGTATTTAATAGGGGAAAGTGAAAGTTTACTTTCTCCATGAACCAAGCAACAAATTTTTTCCTTCCAGGGTTTCCATGCCGGAGAAGAGTAAGTTCCTCCGCCTCAGTAGGAGGAATCATTCCCGTCCACTCCTCACGAACGAATTGACTAAAAGAAGAAAAGCGGTGTTAGAACGGGAATAAGTGAACATAGAACATGATGTTGTGCAAGACATAAAGGAATGGTGTAGTGGTATTACCTCATCCACACATCCTCAACTTCCTTGATGTTGTGCAAGACATAGAACATGAGGTCCTCCCACTCTTGTTGTGGCATGTTATAAGATTTCGAGCCGCCAGCCCTGCCACCTTGCCCGCTGAATAGATGGAGGTTGGGTTTATACTTGGGCTCTTCTATATTGTATCAAGGCACCTTATTATGCAGAGTGGGAACGTGGTCTGGATAGTACAATGTCCTGAGGTCTGACACCTCCTCTAGGATAATTGCCTCAGCTATGGAAGCTTCAATCTTAGCTTTGTTTCCACATTTGCATCGGAGATGCTTGTTCTGTCTCTCAGGGCCGTACTGCCAACGATTCTGCACAGGCCCCCCCAACAATACCTCGTTCGCGAGGTGCAAAATGAGATGTGTCATCGGAGTAAAGAAGCCTGGCGGAAAGATCTTCTCTAGCTTGCATATCAACTCCGGTGCCTTCTTATGCAATTGTCTAATCACCTCGGGACATACTTCTTTAGCACAGAGCATGCGGAAGAAATGGCTTAGCTCCGCAAGCACTCGCCAGACATGCTCGGGGACATAACCTCGAACCATCACCGGCATTATCCGCTCAATCCATACATGATAGTCATGACTCTTGAGCCCGGTCACTTTGCCCCTTGAAAGATTGACTCCCTTACTTATATTCGATGCATAACCATCAGTGAACTTCACTATGTGTTTGAGCCACTTCAATACCTCCATCTTTTCTGGTTTTTTAAGTACGAAGTCAGCATCTGGCTTGAACCAGTTTCTTCGACCGCCTGTGGGAAGCTTCATGTTTAGACGTGGTCTATCACAAATTTTATGTTGATCGGCTCTAGCTTTAACGTTATCCTTCGTCTGATCAGGAATGTTGAGGATCGTGCGGAAAAGGGACTCTGCGACATTCTTTTTGGTGTGCATCACATCGATGTTGTACGGAAGTTTGAGGTCCTTGAAATAGGGAAGCTTCGTGAAGGGGGTAATGTGAGTCCAGTTGTGCGTCTCACCATATCCCTCGAAGCCTTTGGCTTCGGCTTTGCCTTTGCCTTGGCCTTCGCCTTTGGCTTTGGCTTTGGCTTTGCCTTTGCCTTTGCCTTCAGGCTTGAGAGCTTTTAGCTGAGCAAGAACATCTGTCCCCGAAAACGTTGGAGTCTCGTTTACTTCATGGACAACCCGGCCTTTCATGAAGTTCTTCTTGTCTTCCCTGTCTGGATGGTTTGGAGGGAGGAACTGTCGATGCAGGTCAAATGCTACATACTTGTCACCCTTCTTCAGCCAAATTAAACGTAGAGCCTGCATGCACACTGGGCATGGCATCTTCCCACTTGTACACCATCCGCAGAAAAGGGCATAACCGGGAAAGTCATGCATGCAATAGTGCAACCAAACTTTCATCAAAAATTTCTCTGCAGATCTTGGTCGTATGTCAACCTCGGGAAGTACCAAGAATGGTGCAAATCATCCACCAGCGGCTGCATAAACACACCCAAATTCTTCCCCGGGTATTCAGGCCCCGGAATGATGAGCGACAAGAACTTGGTCTTGCGTTGCATTAGGGCACCGGGAGCGACATTGAGCGGAATAACAAACACGGGCCAGCAGCTATATGCATTGGACGACATACCATATGGATTGAACCCATCACCTGATATGGCAATTCTGACATTCCTAGCCTCGGCTGCTTCCTCGGGATATTCTTCATCGAACGACTTCCATGCTTCACCTTCTGATGGATGTACGATTTTATTTGGATGGTACCTTATACCTTCCTTGTGCCACTTCATCATTTTGGCAGACTCCTCCGTGATGAAAAGGCGCTGCAGTCTTTCTATGAAATGCAGATACCGAATAACCTTTGCAGGGATGCCTAGCTGCCTCTTCTCACCATCCTCACCGACCACCTCAAGGTACCGAGAGGAACCGCACTCCCTACAGTACTTGTCATCCGCATACTCGTGCCTAAACAAAAGGCAATTCTTCGGACAAACATGTATTTTCTCATAATCCATAGAGAGTACCTTCATGAGTTTCTTCGTGGCATACATGCTTTTCGGCAGTTCATGACCCTCGGGGAGGCTGTTAGCCCATACTCCCAGAAATGCTTCGAAGCATTTCTGGCTACAGCCGTATTCAGCCTTGACTGCCATCAGTTGCGAGATGGCATCCAGCTGAGAGACTTTGGCACCCGCATAAAGAGGTTTCTTTGACGAGGCCAAGATCTCCAAGAAGGCCTTTGCGGTTGCCTCCGGCTCCTCTGGTTCATTCTCTGAAGGTGTCGCATGTGCCATCTCTGCAGCAATGACATCATCTAGCATCTCTCTGACCCCGTCGTCCGCATAACCACTGATGCGTTGTCGCATCACCTCCTCTCTACCACGGTCCCGCTCGGCAAAGTTTATCGGCGGCATGTCAAAGTTTGGCATATATCCGTGCGTGCAAAGGTGCTCAGACATGTCCTTCTGATTTTTACGGAGACATCTTTCACATTTCGCAAAGGGGCATTGTGGGATAATTCTCATTGGACGACGGAATATCTCCTTCAAAAACCACTAGTACAAAACAGGGCATCGGTCCACCCCTGAGAAGCCCATTAGTCCCGGTTCACTCACGAACCGGGACCCATGGGGGCATCGGTCCCGGTTCGTGAGGCCAGGGCGCCGGCCGGGCCTCGTGGGCCATTGGTCCCGGTTCGTCTGACCCCTTTTGTCCCGGTTCCAGACACGAACCGGGACCAATGCGCCTCGCTCCTGGCCCACAACCATTGGTCCCGGTTTGTGGCTGGAACCGGGACTAAAGGTGACCCCTTTGGTCCCGGTTCCAGCCACGAACCGGGACCAATGCGCCTCGCTCCTGGCCCACAACCATTGGTCCCGGTTTGTGGCTGGAACCGGGACCAATGGTTGGCCTATATATAGCCCCCGCCCGCAAGCAGAGCAATGCATTGCTCTGTTTTTTTGCCCGGCCATGGGAGAGCTTTTGTGGTGCTCTAGCTCACCTCCTATGCACATGAGGTGTTCGATGAAATGCCCGAGCCACACTTAAGCTTTCTCCTCTCGAAGCTCCTTGTCCAAGCTCCATTTTCCTCAAGATTTGTCTAGGTTTGGCGGTCCGTCCTGTCCCGTCCCCGTCCTCACCGCCGTCGATCGCCCGCGCCCATCTCGGCGCCGGCAACACCGTGGTTAGCCTCTTCTTCTTATCTTCTTTCTAAAAGAAAAAAGTTCTTACTTGTGTGTTTTAATTAGATGCTCTAGAGAGTTATATGTTGTTCAATAATAAGAACTATATAACGCACGCAGATGAACCGGCAATGGATGTACAGTGACCGACGCACCTCCGAGTATATTAAGGGCCTGCATAATTTTCTCGAAGCGGCTGAGGCAAACAAGCAGAATGGTTTTATGCATTGTCCATGTACTGTCTGTGAGAATACTAAGGCTTTCTCCAACTCTAAAACCCTTCACTTCCACCTGCTTCAGAAGGGTTTTATGCCACACTATAATGTTTGGACCAAGCACGGAGAAAGAGGGGTTATGATGGAAGACAACGAAGAAGAAGAGGATGATGACAACTACCCGCCCCCTGAATACGGTGATGCTGCAATGGGGGAAGCTGAAGATCAAGAGGAACCAGACGATGTGCCCGATGATGATCTTCGCCGGGTCATTGTTGATGCACAGAGAGAATGCGAAAGTGAAAGCGAGAAGTTGAAGTTCGATCGCATGTTAGAGGATCACAAAAAAGGGTTGTACCCAAATTGCGAAGATGACAACAGAAAGCTCGGTACCACACTGGAATTGCTGCAATGGAAGGCAGACAATGGTGTATCTGACAAGGGATTTAGTTCGCTGCTGAAAATAATGAAGAAGAAGTTTCCAAAGGATAACGAATTGCCCGGCAGTACGTACGAAGCAAAGAAGGTTCTATGCCCTCTAGGATTGGAGGTGCAGAAGATACATGCATGCCCTAATGACTGCATCCTCTACCGCGGTGAGTACGAGGATTTGAACGCATGCCCGGTATGCGGTGCATTGCGGTATAAGATCAGACGAGATGACCCTGGTGATGTTGAGCGCGAGCGCCCCAGGAAGAGGGTTCCTGCCAAGGTGATGTGGTATGCTCCTATAATACCACGGCTGAAACGTCTGTTCAGAAACAAAGAGCATGCCAAGTTGATGCGATGGCACAAAGAAGACCGTAAGAAAGACGGGAAGTTGAGAGCACCTGCTGACGGGTCGCAGAGGAGAAAAATCGAGAGAAGGTGGGGGGACTTTGCAGGTGACGCAAGGAACGTATGGTTTGGTTTAAGTGCAGATGGCATTAATCCTTTTGGGGAGCAGAGCAGCAATCATAGCACCTGGCCCGTGACTCTATGTATCTATAACCTTCCTCCTTGGTTGTGCATGAAGCGGAAGTTCATTATGATGCCAGTGCTCATCCAAGGCCCTAAGCAACCCGGCAATGACATTGATGTGTACCTAAGGCCATTAGTTGAAGAACTTTTACAGCTGTAGAATGGAGAAGGTGTACGTGTGTGGGATGAGCACAAACAGGAGGAATTTGACCTACATGCGTTGCTGTTTGTAACCATCAACGATTGGCCTGCTCTCAGTAACCTTTCAGGACAGACAAACAAGGGATACCACGCATGCACGGACTATTTAGATGACACCGACAGTATATATTTGGACAAATGCAGGAAGAATGTGTACCTGGGGCATCGTCGATTTCTTCCGACCAACCATCAATGTCGAAAGAAAGGAAATCATTTCAAAGGTGAGGCAGATCACCGGAAGAAGCCCGCCCTACGTACTGGTGATCACATACTTGATATGGTCAATGATTTACAAGTAATCTTTGGAAAGGGTCCTAGCGGACTATCTGTTCCGACTGACGATGCGGGACGCGCACCCATGTGGAAGAAGAAATCTATATTTTGGGACCTACCCTATTGGAAAGACCTAGAGGTCCGCTCTGCAATCGACGTGATGCACGTGACGAAGAATCTTTGCGTGAACCTGCTAGGCTTCTTGGGAGTGTATGGGAAGACAAAAGATACACCGGAGGCACGGGAGGAACAGCAACGTGTGCATGAAAAAGACGGCATGCATCCAAAGCAGTATGAAGGTCCTGCCAGCTACGCTCTTACCAAAGAAGAGAAGGAAATCTTCTTTGAATGCCTGCTCAGTATGAAGGTCCCGTCTGGCTTCTCGTCGAATATAAAGGGAATAATAAATATGGCAGAGAAAAAGTTCCAGAACCTAAAGTCTCATGACTGCCACGTGATTATGACGCAACTGCTTCCGGTTGCATTGAGGGGGCTTCTACCGGAAAACGTTCGATTAGCCATTGTGAAGCTATGTGCATTCCTCAATGCAATCTCTCAGAAGGTGATCGATCCAGAAATCCTGTCAAGGTTAAGGAGTGATTTGGTGCAATGTCTTGTTAGTTTCGAGCTGGTGTTCCCACCATCTTTCTTCAATATCATGACGCACGTCCTAGTTCATCTAGTCGACGAGATTGTCGTTCTGGGCCCTATATTTCTACACAATATGTTCCCCTTTGAGAGGTTCATGGGAGTCTTAAAGAAATATGTTCGTAACCGCGCTAGGCCAGAAGCAAGCATCTCCATGGGCCATTAAACAGAGGATGTCATTGGGTTTTGTGTTGACTTCATTCCTGACCTTAAGAAGATTGGTCTCCCTCAATCGCGGTATGAGGGGAGACTGACTGGAAAAGGCACGCTAGGAGCGGACTCAATAATATGTAGGGACGGGCATTCTTGGTCTCAAGCACACTACACAGTTCTACAGAATTCTACCTTGGTGACCCCGTATGTCGATGAACACAAGAATATTCTGCGCTCCAAACACCCGGAGCAGTGTGACGACTGGATTACATATGAACACATCAGGACTTTCGGCAGTTAGTTGCAAACACGTCTCATGGGTGACAACACTGTTTCTGATGAGCTGTACTCGTTGGCCAGGGGACCATCTTCGACTGTATTGACTTACAAAGGGTACGAGATAAATGGGAATACATTTTACACGATCGCCCAAGATCAAAAGAGCACCAACCAAAACAGCGGTGTCCGCTTTGATGTAGCAACCAAGAGGGGAAAGGACACATATTATGGTTACATAGTGGACATATGGGAACTTGACTATGGACATGATTTCAAGGTCCCTTTGTTTCAGTGCAAATGGGTCAATCTGTCAGGAGGCGGGGTACAGGTAGACCCACAGTACGGAATGACAACAGTGGATCTCAACAATCTTTGGTACACAGACGAACCATTCGTCCTAGCCAATGATGTGGCGCAGGTTTTCTATGTGAAGGACATGTCTACCAAACCGAGAAAAAGAAAAGATAAGGAAGCGAATACATCATACGATGAGCCAAAGCGCCACATAGTTCTTTCAGGAAAAAGAGACATCGTGGGATTGGAGGGCAAGACAGACATGTCTGAAGATTATGAAAAGTTTCATGAAATTCCTCCCTTCAAAGTCACGGCTGACCCAAGCACCCTGTTAAACGATGAAGATTATCCATGGTTACGGCGCAATAAGCAAAGGACACAAGCGAAGAAAAAGTGAAGACTTTCTCTCCACAACTATATCATTGCAGTTACATGTGAAGAAATTAAATGCCTTTTGTAACAGATGAGTTTTCGTCCGAAACCCTGATACTTCGAAAGAGATTGTCCGTTTTGTACACGAAGTGCATCTAGTTTTTGCCGTAACCCTCTCAACTTTTTAGCACATGCTATGTGGGTGAAATGATGATACCATGCCAACTTTCAACCTGTTCAGAGTTCATTTGTAGTGCTTTTCAATTTCAGGGTCATTTAGCTTAAAAAAATCAGTAAATGCATGAAAAATAGGAAATGAAGTCAGAAAGGGTTGAAAATTGATGATGTGGCTTTGAATGGTGCATTTTGAACACACAAAAAGTCTGGAGTTCAAATAAGTTCAAAAAAATGAAATCCCTTTCTAACAGATGAGTTTTCGTCCGAAACCCTGATACTTCGAAAGAGATTGTCCATTTTGTACATGAAGTGCATCCAGTTTTTGCCATAACCCTCTCAACTTTTTAGAACATGCTATGTGGGTGTAATGATGATACCATGCCAACTTTCAACCTTTTCAGAGTTCATTTGAAGTGCTTTTCAATTTCAGGGTCATTTAGCTCAAAGAATGAACTAATAGCAAAAAGAATGAACTAGAAAACCTTTATGAAACTCTAATAGCAAAAATAATGAACTAAAAATAATTAATTAAATTTTTTTGTTATGATAAACTAAAATAAAACTATAATATTCTTCAATAGCAAAAAGAATCAACTAAAAAGCTTTTATAAAACTCTAATAGCAAAAGGAATCAACTAAAAATATTTTATAAACCTCTAGTATTTATGAAACTAAAATTATATAAAATTTATGCAACTAAAGTTATCAAAGTATTTTTTGTTCAAAACATTAATAGCAAAAAGAATTTTCATAAAGAATTTTTTTAGAAACTTTAATAGCAAACTAAAATAACAAAATCTGTTTTTGGTTAAAACAGACATTTAAAATTACCTAAAAATTACCAAATTCAATATAATGATAAAACACAGTAATATTAAATAGCAGGAAAAAGAATCACTCAAAAATCTATTTTTATAGTAAAGTTATTCACAAACTAGTGATTCACACCAATTTAAAAGAATTCAAACTTAAACTATTCAAATTTGGAAACTAATGGCACTAACAGAAAGTTTATAATTTTTGTGACCTAAAAGCAAAAAGAATCACTGAAAAACTGTAAGTAGAAACAAAAGAAAATAAATAAAGCAAAAAAGAAAACAAAAAAAGTAGAAAAAAATTAAAAAAAAATTGCCGCCTAGTTGGCCACCACGGCCTGAATACGACTAGAAACCCAACCATCTAGTTGGGCCAGGATTCAGGCCCGCAGAAGGCCCAGAAGGCCCACATGCAGGGGTGTGTGCGATTAGGCCCGTAAGCCTGCTGTTGAGAGGAGCTCGAGAGGGCTGGCGCAGCAGCGCTTATAAACCACTCTCGAGCCCTCTCAGCTAGCGAGGTGGGACTAAACTTTTGGCCCCGGGCAGCACCACCCTTTAGTCCCGGTTGGTGGCACCAACCGGGACCAATGCCCACCTTTGGTCCCGGATGGTGGCACCAACTGGGACCAATGCCACCATTTAGTCCCGGTTGGTGCCACCAACCGGGACCAAAGGTCTCTGCTTCCCGCCCTTTGGGCTGACGAAAAGAAACCTTTGGTCCCGGTTGGTGGCACCAACCGGGACTAAAGGTGGGCATTGGTCCCGGTTGGTGCCACCAACCGGGACCAATACTTCTTGTATATAAGAAAACCCTTAGAAAATTTCAGGTTTTCATCTACCAGTTGCCCCGAGCCCGCCTCCCCGATTCCGCCGTCCCCGTCGTCGCCGCCGCCTCCCCGAGCCTGCCGTCCTCGTCGTCGCCGTCGCCTCCCCGTCGCCGCGTCGTCGCCGTCGCCGAGCCCGCCGTCCTCGTCGTCGTCGCCTCCCCGAGCCCGCCGTCCCCGTCGTCGCCGTCGCCTCCCCGACGTCACCGCATCGTCGCCGTCGCCAAGCCCGCCGTCCTCGTCGTCGTCGCCTCCCCGAGCCCGCCGTCCCAGTCGTCACCGTTGCCTCCCCGTCGCCGCGTCGTCGCCTCCCCGAGCCCGCCGCCCTCGTCGTCGTCGCCTCCCCGAGCGCCCGCCGTCCTCGTCCCCGTCACCGCGTGCCGCCCCTAGCCCGCCGTCCTCGTCGCCGGCCTCCAGCCATCGCCGCCCACCCTAGTGAGGCCCCCCTTTCTGGCCATGTATATGTTTTTTTTCATGTATATGTATATGTTCATGTATATGTGTGTATATTTTCATGTAAAAAGTCATGTATATGTTTTTTTCTTGTATATGTATATATGTTCATGTATATGTGTGTATATGTTCATGTAAAAACTAAAAAGTCATGTATATGTTTTTTCATGTATATGTATATATGTTCATGTATATGTGTGTATATGTTATCCGGAATGTATGTCGTTGTCAATATACCCCCTCCCCGATAACTTCGACATGAGGGGGGAGGGGGGTCGATATACCCCCTCCCCGATAACATTTTTTTTCTAAGTTACTAAGGTAAAATGTTCACCCCCTTCTCGATATACCGGGCGACCAACTCTCGAGGCCACCCAAACCCTAGAAAAAAAAATTCATACAGAAAACTCCGGTAATATAGATTTAGCAAGAATGCCCCCATTATGGATGTGCAAAAGAAGAAAGAGCGTTGTCGATCTCCTACCCCCTCCCGTCCCTACCCGATAAACTCTCGAGGCCACCCAAACCCTAGAAGAAAGAGCGTTGTCGATCTCCTACCCCATCCCGTCCCTACCCGATAAACTCTCGAGGCCACCCAAACCCTAGAAGAAAGAGCGTTGTCGATCTCCTACCCCCTCCCGTCCCTACCCGATAAACTCTCGAGGCCACCCAAACCCTAGAAGAAAGAGCATTTTTTTTCCATGTATGTATGTGGCTATATGTATGTATGTCGCCGTCGCCCTCGATCTCCTACCCCCTCCCGCCCCTACCCGACAAACTCTCGAGGCCACCCAAACCCCTAGAAGAAAACTCCAGTAAATTCGACATAAGGGGGGACGTCGGACATATCGGGCGACCAACTCTCGAGGCCACGCAAACCCTAGAAAAAAAGCGTTGTCGATCTCCTACCCCCCCCCCCCCCGCCCTCCCCTACCTGACAAACTCTCGAGGTCAGCCAAACCCCTAGAAGAAAACTCCGGTAACATAGATTTATCAAGAATGCCCCCATTATGGATGTGCACAAGTTGATCCAATTTTTTTTGATCTCATCTATATATATTCTTTATATGTCACGTTGTCTGTCAAAGTATTGAAGAAATCCATGGCTTCATCATTAGCCGGAAGTAACATGCGTATGATGCTATGAAGCTCTTCAAAGTTGTTTTGGAACGGAGTTCCGGATAGAATAATTTGCTTTTTGGTACGAATTTCAGCAAAGGCCTTCCAAATAGCGATATTCGGAAGGCTCTTGCTGAACTTCGTACCAAAAAGCTAATTAATTATCCTATCCGGGACTCCGTTCCAAAACAATTTTGGAGAGCTTCGTACCATTATGCGCCTGTTACTTCCGGCTAATGATGAAGCCTTGGTTTTCTTGAATCCTTTGACACTAGACAACGTGACATATAGAAGGGTAGATGAGATCAGGAAAAATATGGACCATTTTCTGCACATCCAGAATGGCGCCATTTTGTTAATTAAATCCCTTAAAGGTTAAGAGAATCCCTTGTTTGACATTCATGAGAGAGGCGGTCAGGACGTCGGACATTCATGTTTGTATATTAATTGCCATGTTGTAATATTTGCAGAAACTATGGATCACAGAGACTTGGAACAAGAACAGTTGTTGGGGGAGATAATCCTCGCCGGAGGTGATGCTGTCTTGTCGTTTCTCAACGACACCGATGGAACAATGGAGGAGGAAGGACATGATCATGATGGCTCCGGTGACATGATCATGATGGCTCCGGAGGTGCTGACTAGCTAATTGATGCATTAATTGTTTTGGTATGTACATATATTAACTCTTCTTTCTTCTTTTATAGCCCTCCGGATCGAGCCAAACTTCGGTAACGAGACGAGGCCCGAAGAAGAGGTTGCGCAAGGATGAAAGGTTCACGATCACAGCACTCGCGGACGATGGCCTACCGATTGAACCCAAGCGGACCAAGGACGCATTTTCTGCTCAGTGCGGAGCTATTGTTAGGGACAACATCCCGATCAGCATCAAGCAATGGAATAAGCATAAGGACGACGCCCCTGAAGGTGATTATGTCACCGATAGACAGAAAGATGATCTTTGGACCTTGCTGAAGGCAAATTTCACCCTACCGCCAGAGGAGGATCCGAATAAGCCTGTTATAGAGCCACTGGTCAAGGCGTGTGCTCTTAAGAAGATGGCAGATCTATTCAGGAGGTGGAAGAAGGAGTTGAAATCAAAGTTTGTCGACAAAAGTGAGACTCCAGAATTCATCGGCCGATTTGAGAAGATAAGAGATCACTGGCCCGCATTTGTGGCCTACAAGACATCAGACAAGAGTAAGAAAATGTCAGAGACAAACAAGAACAACGCTGCAAAGAAGCAGTATCACCATCACACGGGGTCAGGTGGCTACCTCAAAGCCCGGCCGTTGTGGGACAAAGCTGAGAATGACCTGATTGCTAAAGGGGTCGAACCAGAGACATTGAAATGGCCAGACCGTTCAAGGACTTGGTTCTTCGGGGTTGGGGGAACTTTGGACCCTGAAACAGGGAAGTGCCGTTGGACGGAAGAGCAACTTGCAATACCCGTCACGAAGCTTCAGAAGTATATCACCGCAGCGCAGGAAGGGACGTTCATTCCCGACAGAGAGAAGGACGAGCTAACTGAGGCCCTAGGGAATGCTGAGCACCCTGGACGAACACGAGGCACACCAGGCTCCGTTCCGTGGAAGTTTGGGTTTCCCGACGCAGGCGGTTACAGAAGCCGGGAGAGAAAGAGGAAAGCGGAGCTGAGCGACATGCAGAAGATGAGTGCAAGACTACAAAAGCTAGAGGAAGCTGAGAGCCAGCGAGCTGCCGGCCAACTATCTCAGCGGCACGAAGCTACCCCAGAAGCTACCCCGCCATCTCAGCGGAGAAGCAGCGTGGCTTCCACGGATCCCGTTCAGACTGATTTCACGGAGCCTATCTACCCCGTGGATACTATCACGGAGGCTCAAAATTGCGAGCTTATGACGAAATGCCATAACCTCACTTTATTGGCGGCTGTCGGCTCTGTTGCACCTCCTCAACCCAACGGAACTTTTCACTGCCTTCCGATTCCACATGGCTATGCTGTTGTGATGGTGGATGAAGTAATGGAGGGATTTGAGGAGCTCGAGCTTTACCACTCTACAGGTGAAGGGGAGAATCAGCTGGTTCGTGCTCTGAGGAGTACATGTCTATGGCAGAAGGAGTACATCAAGCTTCCAAACTGGACGCCTCCGCCTCCTCCTCCTCCGGCGAGTCAGGGCACTCCGCCTCCTCCTCCTCCTCCTCCGGCGAGTGATCAGGGCACTCCGCCTCCTTCTCCGGCTCCTCCGACGCGTGAGGGCACTCCGCCTCCTCCTTCGCCTACTCCGGCGCGTCGGAGCACTCCGCCTCCTTCTCCGCCTCGTCAGCAACGACGGAAGAGAGACGCCGCCGCTCCGGCAGCTAGCAGTACAAGCAGAGGCGGGAGGCAATTCAGATACGGTCCATCTCTCAAGCCTGTGGAAAAGTTACCATATGAGAGGACCGAGTTTGAAAACGAGGAGATATGTCGTGCCCAAGTGAGGGACCATTTTGCAAAGAAAACTCCACCTCCGAAGGAGAAGCTAGATCTGGTGAAAGTGAAGCGCATATCGATGCCCTGAAGCGACCACCACCGCCTCCGCCGGATTCCAACTATGTCCGCATTCTTAAAAAGACATATGAAGAAGCGCGGCGGTCGGGAAGTACTTCCAGTGATGCAAGGTTAGCAGAACGAAGAAGTGGGAAAACAATTCCCCAGCTCGGCGAACAGGAGAAGCAATCGTGCCCCCCGCTCAAGGTGTCTAGCGATATCGTCGCTAATCATCCGGGGATGGTTCCTGGTACCAATCCTGGTGATTACTTGGGGGATGATGTAATTTTTCAAACGGCTGAGGTAACAAAAGAAGAATATAAATACGTGCACGGGAAGCCTCTCGTCAAACCTGATCATCCTCCTCTAACAACGATGATGTACAAATTGCATGAGTGGTACATGAAAACCTGCAGGGAGTCTGGGAGAGACACTATGTATATGGCAGTGAAACCAGAGCACGAATTCATTGGACTTTCCGTGATGCCTGTTGAATTTGTGGAGTTATTTCAGTTATATAATCAACTGGCCCTCGACAAACAACTCATGACTTCTTACTGTCTGTAAGTATTACTTCTATAGTTAAGTCTCTAGCTCAGCTCGTTCATTGCATGTATATATAATTATCCTCACTATATTATGCAGATTGAAGATCTTCGAATGCAAAAAAATAGGAATCTTCGACGTTGGGTTCATTAGTCCAGATGCCGTAAATGAATGGACGGTAAAAAACTCAATCAAAGAGACCGAGGAGAACTTGCTACAGTCGTTCCTTATACATCAAAACAAAAGGGAAATACTCTTTCCTTACAACTTCAAGTGAGTATTGCTGTCTTCTCTGTATACTCAGTTTCGCTTACTCGAGGCTAAGTAATGTAATTGATGAGTTATATATGCGTGCGTAGTTTCCACTTTATTCTGCTATCCATTAAGCTTGACGGGGCATTAGTAACTGTCTTAGACTCAAGACGTAAAGATCCCGAGAATTATGCGGACATGACTGCAATTCCCAAGAAGTAAGTTCAGTCAATACCGGGACCATATCGGCATGCAACTTTCGTTAATTTCCTGATATCAAGTAATCATTTTCTTTGCCTGGCAGGGTTTGGAAGAAGTTCACCCGAAAGGTTCCCGGTCTAAACAAAGAGTTACGATTTACGCACCCCAAAGTAAGTAGTACTAGCTAGTTCCGCGCATCTCTAATTGATTCAAATTTTCATCAATATATCATTACCATGCTTGCTTATCAGTTTGATTGAACTCTATTCTCGTAAAGTGCTTGTACCAGAAAGAAGGGACTGTTTTATGTGCATACTACGTATGCGAGTTCATTCGCCACTCGACCTCTGAGTTGGGCTTCTCTGACAAACAATTTGAAGTACGTAAATAATATTCACAATTTTATTTTATATATTACCATCAATTGTGTTGAGTTTTATTTATATATATGCATGTATTGACCCCCTTCTTTAAATTAGATCTGGCAGATGCGGGATGAACTCCTACCACATGATCGCATACGAGCAATTCAAGAGGAATTGGCGGGATTCTTTCTTGACCACGTCATACCTAAAGACGGGGAATACCATGCGAATTTGTGATTGGATCTTAGGTAGATGATGTTAGGGATTGTAAAAGATGTTATATTGTATATATGTAGTACCGTCGGATAGATATACGAAAACTTGTTGTTCGACCAAGCACGGAGAAAGAGATGTCACTTCTCTCTATATATGTTCAGCATGACGATCTTGTGTAATTAATGGTTTCCTTCATTTTCTTATTAGCTAGCATCGAGTTATCTCTATATGTATAGTAGCTACCGTCGACCGAGCACGGAGAAAGAGAGGACACTTCTCCCTATTAGCTAGCTAACACAATATGAAACCCCTAAATTAACCCTCCAAAACCCCCCAACCCCCCCCCCCTTCAAAAAAAAAACCCCAGCTGCTGCCTGAAGCTGACGCGTGGATAACCTTTGGTCCCGGTTGGTGTGACCAACCGGGACTAAAGGTCCTCCTGCATGGGCTCCCCGCTGCGGCCACGTGGATGCCTTTTGGTCCCGGTTGGTGTTACCAACCGGGACCAAAGGTCCTCCTGCCTGGGCTACTCGCAGCGGCCACGTGGAGCCCCTTTGGTCCCGGTTCGTAAGCGAACCGGGACTAAAGGTATTGGGCTTTAGTCCCGACACTTTAGTCCCGGTTCCAGAACTGGGACTAAAGGCCCTCTGGAACCGGGACTAAAGGCCCTTTTTCTACTAGTGAACACATCGGTTCTCGCGACCCACTCTAGTGTAACTCGATTCCGGCGGATAAAACCACTGTACATCCACAGATTATCTGCCATCCTCTGCTTTATTGGGAGCCACACAACAATATTAAGTATTCATTTAAATTAATCACATCAAATTTTTATTTTCTACCGCGTTGACGGCATTGAATCCACCTACATCTCTAATAGGTAAAGATAGGTCCTAATCCCACCCGAGGATGTGTAGATTGAGTACGTTCTCCATGCTCTACCGCGTTCCGAGACAAAATTTCGGCAGCACCTCCCCGCTGTTCTCCAGATACACGTCTCGGCAATAAGCCGAGAGAATGTGCATCCGGAGAACAACGGGGAGGCGCCGCCGAAATCCTGTCTCGGAACGGGGTAGAGCATGGAAAACGTACCCAATCTACACATCCTCGGGCTGTCCGTGGAAAACGCTGGACAATCCGAAATAGTTGCGGTGATAAATATGCAATTGAATGTATATTTATCGATGCAACCCTTTCAGACGGGAGACGCCTAGGTTACGCGACTAGACGTGAAAATAAAATCTACTGACATGAAAAAAAACGGAGGAGGAGATGGATTTGTAGCTCACCCTCGGCTGTAGAGGATGAAGTCGAATAGCGGCGGGATGATCAGGGACCAACAGCTCCGACGACGATGACTCCACGGAGATGCAACACCACAAAGCCTGTAAATTTTACCGACAAAACAACTTAGATCATCACATCAAATTGCAAGATATGCTTCATAGAATTATTTACTAGATGAGCAATACAAAATAAATTCATCCACTTAAAGTTACACATTCAAAGTATTCTATGTTAAATCCTAATGAATAAGTTACCATTTTTTCTCAAACATCTATTTTTTAGCAAGACCATCAAGTGTCAAAAAATATTTCATCTGCTTTGTTATGTCTTTTGCGCCGATCACTGTTCTATGGAGTGATTACTAATCAGGCTTGTTAATCTGGATATTTTCATGGAGCACAATCTTACTTCACCAAATTACTGTGCATCTCATCCTTTTCCTTGCGTCGTTGAAAAATAGACGATGAATTCTTCAGATAAATGTGTGTGTCCACTTCAGTTTAACAGCAGCCTTCATTGACATTTAGTATTTGTTACCAATATTTTGCTGGTGATGGGATTGTCGTGTTTGGTTTGAGACAAAACGAACCAAGGCAGATTTGTGAACGATTGTCATACCCATCCTTTTCTTACAAGCAGACTTGTTAACTATAAATCAAACTCCTATCATATTCATTATATAGCAACTATTGCCAAGAGGCTGGTCCCTTTGCAAAGGGAGTACTGGCTACCAAATGCTTGCTCCTAAAAATGGTCATGATTAGTTTGCAAGTGGACAGAGACCATACAATAGTCTCTAACAATGTGCAATACGAAAATTAACAAAGCTTGTTTTACATTAACTTACAGGATAGTTCTTATATGTGGACGAGGAGGGTGGCGGCCGCGGCGGTGGTGTTGGCAACGGCGGCGGTGGTGGTGGTGGCGACGGCTGCGGCGGTGCTGGCGACGGCTGTGGTGGTGGTGGTGGCGACGGCTGTGGTGCTGGTGGCGACGGCTGTGGCGGGATGAGCAGGGGGCGGCCGCGGCGGTGGTGGTGGCGACGGCGGCGGCGGGACGAGGAGGGGGCGGCCACGGCGGTGGTGGTGGTGACGGTTGCGGCGGGACGAGGAGGGGGCGGCCACGGTGGTGGTGGTGGCGACGGCTGCGGCGGGACGAGGAGGGGGCGGCCGCGGCGGTGGTGGTGGTGACGGCTGCGGCGGGACGAGGAGGGGGCGGCCGCGGCGGTGGTGGTGGCGACGGCTGCGGCGGGACGAGGAGGGGGCGGCCACGGCGGAGGTGGTGGTGACGGTTGCGGCGGGACGAGGGGGCGGCCGCGGTGGTGGTGGTGGCGACGGCTGCGGCGGGACGAGGAGGGGGCGGCCGCGGCGGTGGTGGTGGGGACGGCTGCGGCGGGACGAGGAGGGGGCGGCCGCGGCGGTGGTGGTGGCGACGGCTGCGGCGGGATGAGGAGGGGGCGGCCGCGCCTGTGGTGGTGGCGACGGCGGCGCGCGCGGATCAGAGGGTGGCGGTGGCGGCTGGGGTCGAGAGAGAGAGACGGGTCGAGAGAGAGAGAGAGTGAGTGGAGGAGGAGGCCCGCGAGTGGATAAGTGGGGCCTATGCCGACGGCAAAGCCGTCGGCATACCTTTGGCCACGTCATCGATCCGCGGCACGTACCACGTCATCGATTCATGGCACAGCTATGCCGACGACTTTGCCGTCGGCATAGCTATGTATTATTTATTTATTTATTTATTTTTATTTTTTCTAAATTGAAATTTGATTAATTTAAATGTGCCTTATGTAAACATAAACATACATAGATACACCACGCGTGTCTGCCCGACGTTGCCGTTTCCCCCCTCCGTGCGACGGCGGCAGCGATGTCCGTGTGGGGGGTCACACTACGGAGCCGCGTGCCGGGTGCTTGCACCTGCCACCACACTTCCAGACGTGTAAGAGGGCCCAGCGCAAGACCTGGCGGCATAGCAACCCCCCTAAGTACCCCGTCCCGTCTAACCCTGGCACTGTTGACCGGGCGGATCTAGGCCTTTGACTTTCGCCGGACGGGGTTAGACCGATTGACATTTTCACCTGGCTGTGATAGGCCAGCCCATAGGTACACTTCGGAAAAAGGTCCTGGCACAACCCACCACAAGATTCCCTCTGTGTCTGCCCGACGTGGCCGTTTCCCCCCTCCGTGCGATGGCGGCAGCGACATCCGTGAGGGGGGTCACACTACGGAGCCGTGTGGCCGGGTGCTTGCACCTGCCACCACACTTCCAGACGTGTAAGAGGGCCCAGCGCAAGACCTGGCGGCATAGCTACCCCCCCCAAGTGCCCCGTCCCGTCTAACCCTGGCACTGTTGACCGGGCGGATCTAGGCCTTTGACTTTCGCCGGACGGGGTTAGACCGATTGACATTTTCACCTCGCTGTGATAGGCCAGCCCATAGGTACACTTCGGATCAAGGTCCGGGCACAACCCACCGCAAGATTCCCTCCGTGTCTGCCCGACGTGGCCGTTTCCCCCCTCCGTGCGACGGCGGCAGCGACGTCCGTGAGGGGGGTCACACTACGGAGCCGCGTGTCAGGTGCTTGCACCTGCCACCACACTTCCAGACGTGTAAGAGGGCCCAGCGCAAGACCTGGCGGCATAGCTACCCCCCCAAGTACCCCGTCCAGTCTAACCCTGGCACTGTTGACCGGGCGGATCTAGGCCTTTGACTTTCGCCGGACGGGGTTAGACCGGTTGACATTTTCAACTGGCTGTGATAGGCCAGCCCATAGGTACACTTTGGATCAAGCTCTGGGCACAACCCACCGCAAGATTCCCTCCGTGTCTGCCCGACGTGGCCGTTTCCCCCCTCCGTGCGACGGCGGCAGCGACGTCCGTGAGGGGGGTCACACTACGGAGCCACGTGGCCGGGTGCTTGCACCTGCCACCACACTTCCAGACGTGTAAGAGGGCCCAACGCAAGACCTGGCGGCATAGCTACCCCCCAAGTGCCCCGTCCCGTCTAACCCTGGCACTGTTGACCGGGCGGATCTAGGCCTTTGACTTTCGCCGGACGGGGTTTGACCGATTGACATTTTCACCTGGCTGTGATAGGCCAGCCCATAGGTACACTTCGAATCAAGGTCCGGGCACAACCCACCGCAAGATTCCTTCCGTATCTGCCCGACGTGGCCGTTTCCCCTCTCTGTGCGACGGCGGCAGCGACGTCCGTGAGGGGGGTCACACTACGGAGCCGCGTGGCCGGGTGCTTGCACCTGCCACCACACTTCCAGACGTGTAAGAGGGCCCAGCGCAAGACCTGGCGGCATAGCTACCCCCCCAAGTGCCCCGTCCCGTCTAACCCTGGCACTGTTGACCGGGCGGATCTAGGCCTTTGACTTTCGCCGGACGGGGTTTGACCGGTTGACATTTTCACCTGGTTGTGATAGGCCAGCCCATAGGTACACTTCGGATCAAGGTCCGGGCACAACCCACCGCAAGATTCCTTCCGTGTCTGCCCGACGTGGCCGTTTCCCCCCTCCGTGCGACGGCGACAGCGACGTCCGTGAGGGGGGTCAGACTACGGAGCCGCGTGGCCGGGTGCTTGCACCTGCTACCACACTTCCAGACGTGTAAGAGGGCCCAGCGCAAGACCTGGCGGCATAGCTACCCCCAAGTGCCCCGTCCCGTCAAACGTGGCACTGTTGACCGAGCGGCAAATTAGGCCCAACAGACACGCGTGGTATATCTATGTATGTTTATGTTTAGATAAGGCACATTTAAATTAATCAAATTTCAACTTAGAAAAAATAATAATACATAGATATGCCGACGGCAAAGCCGTCGGCATACCTATGCCACAGATCGATGTCCTGGCATGTGCCGCGGATTGATGGCGTGGCCAAAGATATGCCGACGGCCGCCGTTAGGGCCGTCGGCATATATTTGACGGCGTCAAACGGCAGTTAACTACCGGGTGGCCGGGCCCACATATATGCCGACGGCCACCGTACGCATACCACGACATATGCCGACGGCTTCGTGACGCCGACGCCCCCGTCGGCATAGATGGTGGTATGGCGACGGCCGAACTACGCCGACGGTTTACCTTAGGCTGTCGGCATACCGCCATCTATGCCGACGGCCCCCGTCGGCATATTCTGGGCCGTCGGGAACGTGACTTATTCTGGTAGTGTGTTCTCGGTTTGCTTCTCGGTGCGGCACTTCTTGAAGTCGGCCGCCAGTCCGGTGTCGAAGTCGTGCTTCATCTGCTCTGCCAGCTATGCCTGAGCACTGTGTCGCCGACGCCCCGGATGATGGGCTCCAGCACGAGCGCCAGTACGGGCGGCAGGTTGAAGCCGACGCGCATCTCGACGCGGCCCCTCAGGCTCCTCCTCCTCTCGGGCTGCGGGTACAGCGTGCCCCGCACCGTCAGCGCCAGGTGCGACGGCATCGCGTCCCTCTGCAGCCCCTTTAGCTTGTAGTCCGTCTGCATATCCATCCATCCATTGCATCCGCCGTGAGTTCATCCATTCCAGGGTCGCGGACGTATTATTACTGATGATGGGGGAGAAAAGATAGTATGTGGTTACCACTTCTATGAGGAGGAGGCTGGTGGCGTGGACGGGGACGTGGGGCGGGTACCCCTTCCCGCCGGACCTGCTGACAAAGCGGATGGCGATCACCGGGCACGCCGACAGGAAGAGGAACTGGATCGGGAGCAGCTGCACGCTCCACTCCTCCTGTGAATTAAACGTTGATCGACGGAGCAACCTCTGTTAGAGCCGCGTGTAATAGCAACAGTACTGGTCACATGGATCGTGCACTCGAACAGTTCTTCCTAGATACTCTGTTGCCGGCAAGGGAAACGTGACAGGTTGCGGTGCCGTTTCAGTGTTTGTTTCAGAGCGGCGACGATTTCAGAAGAGAACTTGGGAAGCAAATGGAAAGATCACTCACATCGTTTGAGTTTCGTTCGCTTGCGCTTATCGGGGAACACGGCTCCAACGATCCTCGGCCTGTTCTTGAGGTACTCGTCGATGGATGCCTGCACAAAGAATCGAACCTCAGAGGTATCACATCACCTGCCTGAAAGGGCGACTAAAACTAACAACCCAAAGCTTAGCACTGACAACACTAGCAACGACTTACCCCTGGAGTTTCACCCATGGGGATGTCGGTGTTGAACCTGTAGGAGAAGGTGAAGATTGATCTTCTCCTTGGCCTTGCCGCTGTACGAAGGCGGATGCTTCAGAGAGCAAGTGGTAATCGCTCGCGATGAGGAGGAGGAGGAGAGGTTCGGAACAAAATCATTTCCTGATCTTGAACGGAGTGGTGTCACCCTGACGCCGCTGCAGCCTGTGATCCTCCCTGCACCCGGATGAGCTGCTGCATGCCGGTAGGTCTTCAGGCTTAGCGATGTCGTCCCCTCTCCTGTTCCTTGTTTCCTTTTTCTGCTGTTTTTCTGCTTGATCACCAAGGCTAAACCAAAGCTGACGAACACGCACGCGCGCTCACGGCTCGGCAAACATCCGAAATGCGTCTGTCCTTAGTTCTGGGTGCTCCAAAACTGTAGAAACAGTGCTGTTATTCTTTCCATGGCAGTTGGCAGAGAGTTTACTAGAAGTAACAGAAATACATATATCTCGTCCACGGTCAACACATAACATTGAAGGTCAACTGTCAAGTTAACTACTATTAGTAGCAAACATATACTCCTATCTCATCTACCGTTTACATTCAAAGGAAGACTCCAACGTTTTCTTTTGTGTGCGCGCTTGCTGCTTCCATTTGATGTACTATTCCAGAGTGCAGATTACTAGTATAGGACTAACCATGTCAGACGACAGGTGAGACACAAAGATGACAGCAGCAGCAGCTCCACATGCTTGCAATAATACAGCAAACTGGATAATACAAGAGCATTCGCCTTTTGACGTTAATAAGAGTCTATACAGGCCGGTGGAGAACGGGTGAGAAACACGCTGAGCCCAACTAGAAGCAAGGAGGAAGAGAAACAACATAAGAAGTTACAGGGGTCAGCACACTAGTTAATGCATAC
This sequence comes from Elymus sibiricus, assembly GCA_039707655.1. NCBI lineage: Eukaryota > Viridiplantae > Streptophyta > Magnoliopsida > Poales > Poaceae > Elymus > Elymus sibiricus. Next base: position 464,107,117 of record CM077676.1, read on the forward strand.
GAGGGGCAGTTGTGAAGATAAGTGTATTTTCTGAAAATGGAAGATTTATTGATCTCAACGTTGCATGGAGTGATATAACTGCAATAGTCCACCCCCAGCCTCTGCAAGTGAAGATAAGTGCAAGATCTCCAAGTACTAATATTCCAAAGTTCACATTTAAAATCAATGAGGTGGTAGCGCTCCTCTTCTTTATCACAGGTTAGAGCTCAAACTCAGCTTTTTCAGAGTGGCTTATGAACCAGCTAAAAGGGGGCAAACACAAATTACTAAAATTTAGAGGGGGCCAAGTAGGAATGGTTTGTTGTTTTATATGTACAGTTGAAGGGTATATGTAGATTTTTTTTTTAATCTTGGGTTTGGGGGGAGGGGGCATGGCTCCTCCGCCCCCTGGCTCAGTCACTGTTATAAACAGAATTTTGATGCTTTCTTAAATGGAACCTTTATGGATCTCAACGTCGTGTCGAGCGATACAACTGCAAGAGTTCACCGCGGCCTCTGCATACAAAGATGCACGGCCCCAAAAAGTATCGTCGTACAAAAAAAAGTAAACCACAAAAGGGAAATAACATCTATGTAGCGCCAACCCATAGACTAGAACGTCATCCATGATGGGTATCGGAATGAAACATTTCAAAGTTTTTGTAAATGAATAGGAATCCCTAGGTATTGGATAGGTAGTTGACCCATAGCACAACCAAACAACTCAGAGTACTAGTCCACAACCCTGACCGCTTCTCCAAAACAGAACAATTTGCTATTATAGAAATTAAAATTGAGCCCAGATAGATGCTCAAACACACATAACATCACCTTAAGGTTTTGAGCATTCTCAAGATCGTGTTCCATACAAATAATTCTGTCATCAACATATTGAAGTATGTATAAGCCATGATCCAAAAGATGTGACAACACAACATCAATATGACCCTCAGCTTTAGCCCTTTTGGTAAGTATAGCAAGCATGTCGGCTGCAGTGTTAAAGAGAATAGGGGACAACGTGGCCCCTTGACTCGGTCCTTTTTTGTTTGGAAGAAATTACCAGCATCATCATTAACCTTAATAGCTACGTTCCCACCGGACACAAAGCTCTCCGCCCATGCACACCACTTGGTGTGTGGGACGGGGCGCGAGGGGGGGGGGGTACCCTTTCATCCGAAGAGTTCGAAGAGAAAAAGGCTACTTAAATTTGTCATACACTTTTTCGAAACCGATCTTAAAAATTACACCATTTTTTTCTAGTGCAGCTCATGGAACGCTTCATGAAGGATGACCAACCCATCGAGGATGTTCCTTCCATGCATAAAAGCCGTCTGAGACGGCCGCACCACAAAATTAGCTGCCAAATTAATGCGATTGTTAGCCATCGTAGTTAAATTACACGTGGTTGTGCCTAGCAGAAACCAGGGTGACCCCCAGGTGACTGGGCATGGCGTTGACGCCGTCCCCGGTGACCGTGACGGCCAGGCATGAGGAGTGGTAGGAGTTGTGGCCACCTCGATGAGGTTCGGAGCACCTTCAAGCGGCGGGGAAGGGAGATCCTTCGCCGGGCACGAGATCCGAAGGAGTGTATGCGACGGTTACGGGAGAAGGTGGAGGATTTACTCAACAGAGATCTAGACGCCATGGAATTGAAGAGAGGAATGGAAATAATGGCCGGCGAGGTTTCTGGGGCGGGGATCTCGCCCCCGGATTTGGCTCCCGCGTCCTCGGATCTGATGAGTTATGGGGAGGCATTTCCGGTTGTGTTGGTTTCGAGTTTGAAGACATGATTTTCAGCCGGTGATGTATCTCTCGGTGGGGTAAATTCGGGAGTAAACTCGGTGGATTTGAGGGCGGAATTTGGGGGAGGAGTTGGTTATTTCACGGCGAAGGAGAAGGGTTATCGTCCCCATTCTAATTCCACTGTTGTAGTCTCTGTTTCCTCTGGTTCTCCGTTCCACAATTCGATGGCAGGTCAGGGGCAGCGGCAATGAGCGGGTAAGCTCGGAGTGGGGCGTGTGCTCTCCCCATACCCGGTTGACCCCCAGGGCGATGTCAATGAGCTGAGAGGTCCTTGGCAGCTGCGTGGCAAAGCCGTGGCTCAGCGGGTCACGAGCGAGCATGGCCGTTTCGTCATCACTTTCACGGTCGAGGGGGACCGGGAACACATGTTGCAGGCTGGTCCAAGGCACTACAGAAACGACACGGTGCTCCTCGCCGACTTTGACGGGAAGAGCAACCCCGCGGCTGTGAGTCTCGATTCCATGAGGATTTGGGCGCAAATTCACGGCCTTCCGTTCATGCTGAAGACTATGTACATGGGCTGGGTCCTCGACAAGAAGTTGGGCACCGTCATCGCGGTGTCGCACCGGAATTGGAAGATCACCGACGAGCATCTTCAGGTCAGCGTCGAGCATCAAGTGGACAAGATGCCGAGGAAGTACATCGACACCACCTCGGCCGGCAGCAAAACAAAGATAAATTATGATGTAAAATATGAGAAGCTTCCGAATTCTTGCTTATGTTGCGGCATTGTGGGGCATACCACCGCAAAGTTCTGTAGCATTCCTAGGGAGATGTGAAAGGCGGACTTCTCCACCCACATCAAGGTGCCAGCGCTGTGGAAAGACCTGCGTGCTACGGATGAACTTGTTCGGCGACATCTCGACTTCGTAGACCTGTCAGTTGCACCAGAGAGTGCTGGCGACATGGGCACGACCAAGCTGCCGGATAGGGTCATTTCTACGGTGGCTTCGGCTGTCAAGAACCTGACGGTGCAACATACCGGGGGTACCCGACCTCGCGGGAAGCCGGCCCACCATGTCGGAAAGTCGGCCCACCAGGGTGACCTCAACTTGTACTCCAAGACATGTATACTAGGGCGCTGATATGTCTCGCCTACAGCGAGACCAGAGGAAGTCTCGCTGAAGGAGAGCTCCATATTGAGCCGGCCCATTGCGCCGCTGACCACAGGCCACAGGCCATATTCTCATTTTTTTTTTACGTTTTTTTTTTGTTTTTTGTTTTCTTTTACTTTATTTATATTTCCAGATATTCCATATTACAAAAAATACTTTACATAAAACATTTCAAAAAATGTTAATCAAGCATTTAAAAAATGTTAAATATGTATAGGAAAATTGTTTATCATGTATGCAAAAAATATACAATGTGAAATGTGTATAGAAAAAATGTTGACCATGTATTTAAAAAATGTTAATCCAAGCAAATAAAAAAAATGTTGAACAAGTGTTCGAAAAATGTTAAACTTGTATTTGAAAAATGTTAAATGTGTATATAAAAAATGTTGACCATGTATTCAAAAAATGTTAAACTTGTATTTGAAAAATGTTAAATGTGTATACAAAAAATGTTAACCATGTATTAAAAAAATGTTAAACTTGTTTTTGAAAAATGTTAAAGTGTATAGAAAAAATGTTAAACTTGCATTTGAAAGTTGATGAATGTGTATAGAAAAAATGTTGACCACGTATTTAAAAAATGTTGAACCTGTATTTGAAAAATGTTAAATATGTATAGAAAAAATGTTGACCATGTATTGAAAAAATGTTAAACTTGTATTTGAAAAATGTTAAACGTGTACAGAAAAAATGTTGACCATGTATTAAAAAAATGTTAAACTTGTATTTGAAAAATGTTAATTAAGCATTTGAAAAAAAATGTTAAACGTGTATAGAAAAAGTGTTGACCATGTATTCAAAAAATGTTGACCAGGTATTAAAAAAATGTTGATCTTGTATTGGAAAAATGTTAAATGTGTTTTAGAAAAATGTATTAGATATATACCAAAAATGTGTATAGAAAAACAGTGAAAACCGAGAGAAAAAAGAAAAACCGATGAAAAATGAGAAAGAAAAAAAAGAAAAAAGAAAGAAAAGAAAAAAGCCAATGAAAACCGAGAAAGAAACAAAGAAAAACAAAGAAAAAATAGAGAAAATAAAAAACCCCAGTGAAAACCGAGAAAAAAAAAGAAGAAAACCCGTGTCAAAACAAAAACAAAACAAAAAACAGAAAAATCGGTGGAGAAAACCGGCTCTTTTACCTCAAGTATGTCGCGCCCTACAGTTTCACCACAAACATGACACAGACCCAGTGGCTAGCATCACTAGAAATTATCCAGGAGACCTGTTCGATTCCCGGTTTTGCTCCCTTTTTCTCCACTATTTCTTTTATTAAGTGTGTGCTAATGGGCCGGCCCAGTTACTACGCGAGACAAAGAAGTCCTTCAGCGAGAGATCCTTCCAACTCGCTTAATGCGAGATATAGTCGCCGCGTGTATACTAGTGGATCTAATAGGACTCTACCATGTAAACTGACTCGGGCCCATGTAACCCTTCCCCTCATCCACCTATATAAGGGGAGGTAGGGGCCTCCCAAGTCGGCACCTTTTACAAGATCTCTCATACGAGACACCAACCAATACAATTAGACATGGATGATGTAGGGTATTACCTCACATTGAGGGCCAGAACCGGTAAATCTTCGTCTCGTGTGTACCCTATTTTGATCCTCTATGCGTACTCTGCCCCATGAGCAACCCTATCAAGGGATCTGCCGGTTTTTGTACCGACATGAATGCTGATCTTTGCAAACCTTTTTTGGAACAATAGATTAGTGATGCACTTTTCCAAATTGGACCATTAAAAGCTCCAGGTCTGGATGGTTTTCCAGCAAGGTTTTTTCAGAGGAATTGGGGTTTACTCAAAGAGAATATTGTTCGGGTTGTTCAGCAATTCTTCATAACTGGTAGTTTGCCAGAAGGGATTAATGATACAACTATTGTTCTTATTCCTAAAGTGCAGAATCCTCAGTCAATTAAAGATTTTAGGCCGATCAGTCTGTGCAATGTTATATACTCCCTCCGTCCCGAATTACTGGTCGTAGAAATGGATGTATCTAGACGTATTTTTAGTTCTAGATACATCCATTTCTATCCGTTTCTGCGACAAGTAATTCGGGACGGAGGGAGTACAAGATTATTTCCAACTGTCTTGTGAATAGGATGAGACCGTTCCTGGATGGTATGATCTCCCCTACCCAAAGTGCGTCTATTCCTGGCCGATTGATTTCTGATAATGCACTTATAGCCTTTGAATGTATGCATTCGTTGAGTACCTTAAAAGATTCCGGGGAGAATTCTGTGCTTAGAAATTGGATCTCGCTAAAGCTTAATGCCCAGCTGTTGGATACATTCTCCCCTTCTCGTGGTCTCAAACAAGGGGATCCCTTATCCCCGTACTTATTTCTATTTGTGCCTGAGGCCCTCTCTCTACTACTAAATGATGCCTGTGCTAAAGGGGTCCTTCAGGAATTCCGTTTGAACAGACAAGCTCCAGGTATTTCTCACTTGTTGTTCGCTGATGATAGTCTTCTATTTTTTTAAGGGTTCCATTGATCAAGCTTTGACCATTAAAAATATATTGATGGTTTAAGAGGAGGGGACTGGTCAGTTACTTAGTCCGGATAAGTGCTCGATTATGTTTGGGAAAAAGTGCAGCTTGGAGAATCAAGTGTCCACCATGGTTATACTTAAAATTACCGCTGATGGGTTTGAGGACAAATATCTTGGTTTACCTGTGCCTGGGGGAAGGATGAAGGCTGGTAAGTTTCAGTACACCAAAGATAAAGCTCTTAAAAGGCTATCTGACTGGATTGAAAAATATGCTTCTAGTGGGGCGAAGGAAATTTTGATCAAGTCAGTTATGCATGCTCTTCCGGTGTATGCTATAGGAATTTTCAAATTTCCGGCTTCTCTTTGTGATGAGTTGTCTCAGATTATCAGGAATTTCTGGTGGGGTGATGAGATGTATAGGAGGAAAACTAATTGGATGGCTTGGGACAAATTGACAAGACCTAAAGGCGAGGGCGGTATGGGTTTCCGCAATCTCAGGTTATTTAACGAAGCGCTTCTGGCTAAACTGGCTTGGCGAATATAAGTGTACCCGGATTCATTATGTGCCAAGTTGATGAAGGCCAAGTATTATCCCCAAGGGCATCTTCTTGATACTGTCTTTCCGCGGTCAGGATCGGTGACTTGGCAAGGTATTATGCATGGCCTGGAATTGCTTAAAAATGGTGTCATTTGGAGAGTGTTTTGATGGCTCTAGTATTAATATTTGGAGAGATAATTGGCTGCCCAGGATTTCTGGCCTAATTTTTTTGGCTAAAAGAACTAGAACTAGGCTAAAATGGGTGTCTGATTTATTCATAAGTTGGTTGAGGAGATGGGATGAGAATTTTATTAAGCACCTGTTCTATCCCCATGATGCGGAGGAGATTCTAAAGATGCATATTCAATCTTCGGGAGATGGAGATTTTATTGCGTGGCACTATGAGAAGAATGGGATGTTTACTGTTAAAAGTGCATACAATCTGGCGTTGAAGCTCAAGGATCGTAAGGAAGTTTTGGGCCATTCTTGTGGCACCATGAATGGGGAAAGGAGGTTGTGGGATATCATTTGGAAAGCCAATGTTCCCAAGAAGATCAAAAAAATTGCCTAGCGTGTTGCGACTAATAGCTTGGTGGTTCAAGTTAATAGAGTTACGTACCATCAAGCTACCTCAGGTATGTGCTCTATTTGTGGTCTGGAAGATGAAACAATTTTTCATGCCCTCGTTGATGGTGTCCTGGATAAGGGGGTGTTAGCCACATCGGCTCCCAGATATGGGCTGGGCCGAGGACCCCCAAACGACCAACCAGTGGGCCACATTCGTCGGGCTTCACGGTGGAATCAAGATGGAATCTTCCAAAGACTTGGCGCATACTCCAAGGCAAGAATGCAATCTTCAACATGTTTATCTCCAGATGTAACCGACCTATGTGTAACCCTATGTACCCCCGGTGTCTATATAAGCCGAGGGTTTTAGACCGTAGAGAGAGACTCATTCATACACGATCTCGAGGTAGATCAACATGTACTCTGTACCCCATCCACAATCAATACAAACAAAGCAATATGTTGGGTTTTACCTCTTTGAGAGGGCCTGAACCTGGGTAAACATTGTGTCCCCCTTGTGTCCTGTTACCATCGTGCCAAGACTACCAGCTCGGGACCCCCTACCCGAGATCTATCGGATTTGACTCCGTCATTGGTGGCCCATACAGGTCCCTCTATGTGGTCGAAGCGCCTCGATGGTTCGCCTCTAGATCGACGATAGCGTTGGCTGCGGCGTGACTTTTTTGCCTGGACAACTCTTTGTCTTCGGCAGCATCACACTTCACGCTGATTCGACTGGCCACCTTGGCCAGATCGAAAATTTTGCCCCAGGTCGAATCATTAGATTCGGCAACCTGGAATATGCTAAGGACTCCCATGGTGAACTTATATTCTCGGGTTGGGTGTCAGACCAGACCAAAGACTGCAACAGCACTCTTGTCCAGATCTCGGATTTGGCCCCAGATCAGGACCATGGCATAGACGATACCTCGGATCCGGCCTTGAGCTCTAAGCCGATCTCCCCCATGAATCAGGCATCTAGCTTGACCTACGAAGACCTCGAGACCATGTCAGATCGGATCTCGGGCAGACTCCAACTGAATCGAACCTACAAACAGGTTATGGATGAAGGCGATAAGGCACTGCTGAACGAGATGCTAGATCGGATTCAAAGCCTCATGATATCGGACGATCGGAAGTCGGTTTATGATCAGATCTAGGAAAAGCCTGAGGGAGCTAGAATTTTCAGCCCACCCACCACCCACTTAGTCGCTACCGTCGAGCACTTAACCGACGTCCTAGCCAGCGCCTCCGAGGAGGCAACCGACATTGATGAAGATGTCGGTGAAACTTCAGACACCGCCCCGCCACCTGCCGTCAACCACACAGGCAAGTGGGCCGTGACTCCACGTATGATGTCTACATGGTAGACACCCCCAAGAACGGAGGAGGGGGAGGAAATCCGAAGCGCCGACGCAAGGGCCGCTGAGGTAACGGGGGCACCGGCAACGGCGACACAAGCAATGGCGGCAACGGGAACGAGGACGCTGTCAATGGCGATGCAACAAATGGTGGCACCGGTAATGGCGGCGCCGGCAATAATAACGGCGCTGACAAGGTGGATGAGGACGATGACGACCCCGACGACGGCGACTACAACCCAGAGGCCGAGGTGGAGCGCAGTCTCAGCCCCGACGAGTATGAAACTTTCGAGGAGCCCCTTGAGGCACCCCAGCTCAAAACTCTGCATAAGCGATTGGCCAGTACGACCAAGAGCATTAAAAACAAGTCTCGACGTCTTAAAGACGAAGAAGACGAACTAAACGATAGATGGACCGAGCTCCTAAGGGCCGAACAGGCGCTCGAGGACAAGCTCCATCAAACAGGCGCTGACCGATCTTACCCCCGCAGAAACTTGCTTGGCGAGTTGGACGCGGAGGCCGAGGATCGCGTGCTATCTAACCACGAATGGGTTGAAACCCTCGATCGCCCTCCTCAGGGCCGAGATCGGCCAGTGGGCAGAGATAAATACGTTCCTGAGGCGCCTGGGCGCAGAGGCGGAGTCAATCCACCACGGACGACCACGAGGTATGACCCAAAGGAGAAAGGGCCCTTAAGGTCCAAAGTTCCACCTCGGTCAATCTACAAATCTTGGCAACGCCCACCTGCTAGACAGGCGGGACACTTGGCTTGGTTGGCAAAAAATGGTGATGTCCGCGATTATACTCGCGACCGAAATGTGACTACGTCAGACGTGCGTCACGCTACTGCCAGGATCCGAGGAGCTGCACACCCTCAATGCTTTACGGACGAGGTCATGCAGCACCAGTGCCCCGATGGGTTTAAACCAACAAACATCGACCAATACGACGAAACTCGACGGACCCGATAGTTCGGATAGAGGACTTCCACTTGGCAGTGCATATAGCAGGCGGAGATGACCTCCATGCCATTAAATACCTGCCTTTGAAGCTCAAATGTTCAGCTCAGCATTGGCTCAACATCCTCCCCGAGAACTCGATCGGCGTCTAGGAGGACCTAGAGGATGAATTCCTTGCTAACTTCCAGGGCACTTACGTCAGGCCCCCGGATGCCGACGACCTTGCTCACATCGTACAAAAGCCAGGGGAGTCGGTCCGAAAATTCTGGAATAGATTCTTGACCAAAAAGAACCAGATAGTAGACTGCCCGGACGCAAAGGCAATCGTAGCATTTAAGCACAATATAAGCGATGAATGGCTGGCCAGGGAATTTGGGCATGAGAAGCCCAGAACAATGGCAGGCCTCACACAGCTCATGACTAAATTTTGCACTAGTGAGGTCAACTGGTTAGCTCAGAAAAGCAACCACAACGGCAACCCCGGAACTTCCGAAGTGCGCGACGGAAATGGGAAACCTCGGTGTAACAGGAATAATAAGCGCCGTAATAGAGGAAGCAGCAGCGACGCCGAGGATGGCGAGGTTAACGCTGGTTTCAGCAATCAACGCGGCGGCATGAGAAAGCCTTTCCAAGGAGGAAAGGGCGGCCCCATACAACTAGATAAGATCCTGGACCAACCCTGCGCCATTCATGGCAATCCCGATAAGCTGGCTACCCATACCAACTGGAACTGCTGGGTCATTAAGCAGGCCGGCAAGGTTGCAGCCGAGAACCAGGGGAAGAGCCAACCTCGTAATAATGAGGATAGAGACCAGCCCAGGTCGAGCAATGCTGGCCAGAAGCAATTCCCTCCCGAGGTAAAAGATGTGAATATGATCTATGTCACCCACGTTACCAGGAAGGAGAGGAAACGTGCGCTCCGCGATGTTTGTGCCGTAGAGCCTGCTGAGCCGAAATACAGTCCATGGTCAGAAATTCCTATCCTCTTTGACCGATGAGACCACCCGACCAGTATCCACCATGGCGGCACGGCAGCGTTGGTGCCCGATCCCATCGTTGATGGCTTTCATCTGACCCGAGTCCAAATGGACGCCTATAGCAACCTCAACCTCATATATGCCGACACTGTTAAAAAAATGCATATAGACCCAACACGGATCCAACCCAGTAATACCACCTTCAAGGGTATCATACCAGGAGTTGAGGCACAGTGCTCGGGAAGGGTGAGCCTAGACGTAGTCTTCGGCACACCCGAAATTTTTTGCAACGAAGAGTTAACCTTCGATATCGTCCCCTTCAGGAGCGGCTACCACACACTATTGGGGAGAACAGCCATCGCTCATTTTAATGCCGTCCCGCACTAAGCTTATCTAAAGCTAAAAATGCCAGGACCGTATGGCGTCATAACAGTGAATGGCAACACCGAACGCTTGCTCCGAATGGAGGAGCAGACCGCGGCCTTTGCGGCCGAAGTGCAAGCTGCCGAGGAGGCAGCCAAGGCACGGGCTGGATCAGGCAGCCTTGACCCTGCGAAGCATCCAAAGCCCACTCGTGGCACATCCAACGATGACTCTAGCGAACGTCGGACACCCCCCGGGGACAAGATGGACACCACCTCAGAAGCTGGGGATCGTGACCCTAAATAGGGATGCGCGCTCAACCTCTCCCAGTACATGACCGAGGACTATGTTCCTTGGATCCATAATTTTGTACTAAAAATTCCATGGGGGATAGTGGAGCACAAAAAACAGCAGAGAGGGCGCGACACCACACCAAGGTCCTTGGACATCGAGCCTTTAGCTCGGATCTCACAGCCCAGGCAAGGTATTAAATCATTGACCTGGAATCATTTTGGTATCTGTATAATACCTCCGCGCCATGATGGCACCGATATGGATGTAGTCCATGGTTTTTGAAAGCCCGACAGCATCATATCCCGTCCAAAGCCTCAGATACTCGGGTGTCCCGTAGAGAACACCAGTAGCATCTCGAAGCTCAAAGGCTGACGGAGGGCTGGATTACAGCTTAGACTTTTACAACCAACCCCACACAGGCACATCCTAATGTGCTTAGCTCAACAGTTCGTCATCGAACAACTATTGAAGCCATCAGGGGCAGCTCTCCTCGGTCTGGACGAGGAAAGATTGCAACACTCGCTAAAAGGAAAAAGCAGAGGCTGCGACCCTTGGTTGGACAAGGAAAGATGGAAGAACGCACGAACGACACAGCGACGCTGGATATGAAGCTGGAAGTTCGGACCTCAGCGTGCTATCTCCTCGAGCAGATCCTGTAGAATCCTCAAAACTTGTATCTTTAGTTATAGCTCGAACATTAGGCTCGACCTTATGAATTATTGAATAAAGAGACACTCAAATTTCGGGCTGCGTATACACTCATGGTGCATCCTTGCTCTCATTAAATTTTTGATAGCTGTAAGTATTGTTTCCAAATAATGTACCACGTCGGACGCCCTTGAGCTCCAACAAAAGGTACTGGGGCTATGATAGAGCGAAACCCACTTAAACGCCGAAGTGCTCCACGGAGCCATCGAGAACTTCCTCGGGCCTCTTGCCAATATATGCATCGATTTCGACTTGTGTCTTGGGTCAATAGCTGGGTTGCCTGGCTGTTATGTTTACCCCTTACGGTTCCGCTAAGTTCGGCTAAGGGTATACTGGGAGCACCTTTGCGATTGTTACTTCCGGTTGAACCAGTAAAGTACCTCAGGTGGGTGAAGCCGAAAGCTGACTGTCACAATTTGCGCCAAATCGGTCGGCAGGTCGGGAGAATGTAAAATTAAAAACCATAAGGGTTGACTGCGTTAAGCGGACGCTTTTCTTTGAAAAAGCCGACATAACCATAATCCGAACTCGGCACTCCCGAGGCCTTGAATTATACGGGGGGCTATTTATTCGCCCTCAACAAACACACGCTCCTACGACCAAGTGTATGTTTAAGCCTTACAGGTCGGATTGCCTGGTTTTTTCTAACATAGCCGCCTCCGGGCACCGAGACGTCGGCTAAGGGCTATAATAAAAAAAACACCCTAAGTAGTTTCTACTCGGGGGAAGAAGCCGGAGACTGGCCAACTACACATTCAAAGCATCATAGTTGAGTCAAAATTAATAAGGAAAACAAGACAAACTTAACTTGCCCGCACATATGGCAACCTGAAAAGTAGGACTTGTCCTGTACATTTACTACTCGGCATTCCGAGGTTACATAATACAGGTTTATCCTAGGTTATCTATGATATCCCCCAACTTTCAATCCTTCTCGACTATCCGAGCGCCAGGCATTAATCTCTCAAAGTAGTGCTTAATCTTAACCTCCTTGCCGTTTTTAAGAGGGCGCTTCTCGGCAATAGAATGAAGCTCCAACTTCGGATTGTACGCCTGGACGGCCGCAAAGGCCTGCCGTGCACCCTCTGTACACGCCGACGTCTTCCACCTGTCGACTCGGTCGCGCCCTTCCTGAAGGCGGCGCACCAGCCCGAAGTAGCTGGTGGGCACAGGGTCCTTGCACCAAAGGGCCCTGCAGAGGTCCTCCATGGCAGGCCGAGCCATCTTCTGCAGCTCTTCCAGCTGGTTCAGCCTGTCGCCGAGAAGGACGGAGTGCGCTGGATCCTGGAACTATAGCCAGGAGAGCTTTTGCTGCTCGTCGGCCGCATTGGGATTGGTGTTGAAGAACTGGCACGCCTCCTCGGCACTGTGAGGAAGGTCGGGAAAGGTAGCTAGCAAACACCACACTTGCATCAGCCCGGGGAAGGATCGACCACCGAAGACACACTGCAGAAGATAAGGCTTACCGGAAATGATTTCCGCAGCCTGCCGCAGTTCCTCCTTCACCGCAGAAGCTTGGGAGGCCGCCTCTAGGCGCACTCGGCTGAGCCGCTTGATCTCGGCGGCATCCGTCTCCTTGGCGGCCTTCAAGGTCTCATGTTCAGTGACACAGTTGGAGAGGTCGGCCTCCACCTTAGCCGCCCGCTCCTGGACGGCTTTGCGGGTCTCCTGCTCCTTGGCGAGTAGGTCAGCGCTTTTTCACGCTAATATCTTCAGATGGTCGGCCTCAGCACGAGCTTTTTCAAGCTTGGCCTGAAGATCGGCCACGCGCCGATCCGCTGCTACATAAAACAAGCAAGTGAGCACAAAAACTTGTTCAAGCGAGGAAAACCTACGAGACGTAAATCCAACATCTTTACCTCGTGCGGCCTCGGCCTCCTGCGTCAGCTGAAGTGATTCCTGCTCGGCTTTAACAAGCCGGCGTTTCACTTCTTCCAACTCCGAAGAGCTGGCCAAATATTGGGAGGCGGAGCCCTGTGCAAAAAAAAGGAGCTGAATACGGAACCCATATCCGACATGATTCGATCCTCGTGTTGGTTCCTTTGAGAACCAACACGAGTCTCAGGGGCTACTGGATATTAGCGCTTATCTAATTTATAATCATATTGGCATCAAGCTATTTACAATAAATCGACCCTCAAGCCAGTTTTTGTAAAACTAACTTAAGGCTCGGGGGCTACTGGTAATTACAGTTTCTCTTTGATAGAACGGAGCAGCGTAATTTCATTTTTTACTTTGTTCAAATAAGAAAGTGAACATCTGTTTTCTATGGTGTCCCCGGACGATGGTTTGACGTCCTCGGCGCGGGCTACTAGGCATATCTTAAGTGCTCGATAAATAAAAGACAGGAAACATACCTCTAAGCCTTTGGCAAGGCCGAGGAACATGCCCATTATACTAGCCTCGGTGGACTGAAACTAGCTCAGAGCGGCGCCAAGGATGGCGCGCTGGTCGGGGAGAAGAGAGGGGCTGGATAGAGCCATCTCCGCCGCTCGTCGGCGCTCCCCCAGCTCGGCCTCGGAGACTCTTGATGCTCGAGTTGGAGACCTCGGCGCCCCGCTGTTAGGATGTGGGGCAGTCGCCGGATGCTCATGTTGTTCTGAGACCACGTGAGCGGAGGATGCCGGGCTAGCAACCACTCCTTCTTCGAGAACAGGGGGAATTTCTTCCCCTGGTTCGTGTCTTGGTCTTTCGCGACCGAGGTTTGGACCTTGGCCGTGGAAGGATTAATCCCACCCTCAATATCAGACGCTGGGGGTGGGGGACGAGACGTACCCTCTGGTACCTTGGCTCGAGCGACGGAGGGATCGGCCTCCATCTCTGAGGTGGCCGGAGACCCCCCCGCACTAGCCTGCGGTGAGGACTCTGGAAGGCCGGAAGTGGCCTCGTCCACGGCGTCACGTTGCTCTTTGTAAAAAAAACAAGGGAAATGACAAGATGAAACCCACGCCCAAAATTGACTACCAAACTAAAAGTTTGTTAAAAACTTACTCGTCGGGAGGAGGAAGGACACAACGCTGTCGGCCAGTAGGCCAGGTCTCCTCGGACGAGTCCGAGTCAAGATCCTGGACACTCGGTGCCGAGGAGTGGCCCGCCGCCGAGACATCGGGTTCCCTCCGGCACGTGGCGCCCTTGGGTGAGGATGACTCGTCGTCTCCGAGAGGATCATCCGAGTCCTCTTCCCACCTCGGGCAGGCAGGGCCTCGCTGGACTCCTCCTACAACGTATCGGCGTTGGACTTAGACCCCGAGCTTTGTTGACTCCCAACAGGTAGCTTGGGGGCGCTGTCTCGGATGGCCAGGCCTTTTGAGGCCCTGGTTTGCCTGGTCTCCTTGGTCTTCTTGGGCTTGACCGGGGCCACATAGGGGTCCACGGTCAACAGCCTCGCCAGTTCGGCGCTCATAGGCCCTCCAGGCTGAGGAGCTGGCGAGTTGATCTCAGCCGAGAAGGTGCGCCAATCTTGCAATAAAATGATATGATCCAATCATTCGACCGGGGTTGACAGGAAAAGTTGTTTCGACAAAAACAAAATACTAACCCTGGGGGCTCGGCGCTCCGAGCAGTAGGCGACATCGTCCCCCTCGGTCCGGAAGGCCTGGCCCTTGGACTTGAAGAGGAGGGTCTGCATCCCGCCGATGTCCTTCCCCCTGTAGAAACCTCGGATAACCGAGGTCTCGCCGCCGGGGGCGAATTTCCACAGCGGAGAAGTTCGGGCTTGGAGAGGTTGGACTCTGCGGTGGAGCATGACATGCACCACGTCGACAAGGGTAACACCCTCGCCGATGCAGAAATACACCCGAGCTTGTAGGGCCTCCACCTCCTCTTCATCCCCCCAAGTGAGGTTCTTGGGGTTCCAGGAATGCAGCCGCTCCAAAGGCGCAGCCGAGAAAGTAGGGACTCCTTCTTGGTCCTCCGATGACACGTCGGCCATGTAGAACCATTCCTCCTGCCACAGCTTGACTGTCTCGATGAATTTGCCGGGCAGCCATTTGGCCCCCGGGATCTTGCTGACCATGGCCGCTCCGCACTCTATGAGTTGGTCCTCGTTGGTCTGCGGCTTGACGCAGAACAACTTGAGCCAATGCCCAAAGTGGGGCTCGATGCAGAGGAAGGCCTCGCAAAAGATGACGTAGGAGGCGATCTGGAGGATAGAATTGGGGGCGAGATGGTGGAACTGAATGCCGTAGAAATACAGCATACCTCGGAGGAAGGGGTGGATAGGGAATCCTAGACCTCGGATGAGGTGGGAAATGAAGACGACGCGTTCGCCCTCCCGGGGCTCTGGTACTCGGGCTGGGGAGTGGCCTGATGACCCCTCGATGATTGGGGAATGGCACCGGGTAACCTCGGGCGCTGGAAGGTAGCTGAGCCCTTGGAGCTCGGCGATGTCTCCAGCGGTGACGACGGAGGGGAGCCACTGCCCCATCTTGTGTTGGAAATATGCCCTAGAGGCAATAATAAAGTTGTATTATCATATTTCCTTGTTCTTGATAAGTGTTTATTCTCCATGCTATAATTGTATTAACCGGAAACTCAAGTACATGTGTGGATACATAAACAAACACTGTGTCCCTAGTAAGCCTCTACTAGACTAGCTCGTTGATTAAAGAGGATTAAGATTTCCTAACCATAGACATGAGTTGTCATTTAATAACGAGGTCATATCATTAGGAGAATGATGTGATGGACAGACCCAATCGTAGGCTTAGCATTTGATTGTGTCACTTAGTTTAATTGCTACAACCTTCTTAATGTCAAGTATCTGTTCCTTAGACCATGAGATCGTGCCACTCCCAAATACCAGAAGAATACTTTGTGGGTATCAAACGTCAATTCATAACTGGGTGATCATAAAGGTGCTTTTTAGGTATCTCAGAAAGTATTTGTTGGGTTGCATGGATCGAGACTAATGTGTTTAGTCACGGGGATATTGTATTACGGACGAGTAAAGAGAACTTACCGATGACGAGATTGAACTAGGTATGGTGATACCGACGATCAAATCTCGGGCAAGTAACATATCGCCAGACAAAAGGAATTGTATACGGGATTATCTGAATCCTCGACATTGTGGTTCAAACCGATAAATATCTTCATTGAATATGTGGGAGTCATTATGGGCATCCAGGTCCCGCTACTAATTATTGATCGAAGAGGTGTCTCGGTCATGTCCGCATGTTCCCGAACCCATAGGGTCACACACTAAACGTTCGTTGACGCTAGGGTAGTAATGAGATATTAAGTATGGTAAGTCCAAAGGTTGTTTGGAGTCTCGGATGGGATCCGGGATATCTTGAGGAGCTCCAGAATAGTCCGGAGATAAAGTTTCATATAAGGGAAAGTGGTTTTAGGGTTTCGGAAAAGTTTCGGGACTTTTCGGTAAAGTACCGGAATGTTCTAGAAGGTTCTGGAGGGTCCCATGGTGGGGCCCACCAGTCCCGAAGGACAACATGGGCTGAAGGGGAGCCACACCAGCCACATAGGCCAGGCGCACCAGCCCCACCCCTTGCCCATACGCCAAGGAAAGGAGAGGAGGCGATAAGATCAATCCCTAAAAAAGGGGGATTTGATCTTATCCCTCCCCTAGGCGCACCAGCCCCTTGTGGCTTGGAGGGAGGGCCAAGCCACCCCTCCCCACCCCTAAATAAGGAGGAGAGGAGGAGCAGGGCGCCCCAAGCTGAACCGTGGCCGCCACTCTCCCTCTCTCCACCTCCTCGTTCCCGCTGTGGCTTAGCGAAGCTCTGCTGAAATTCTGCCATACCTCCACCACCACACTGTCATGCTGCCGGAGTTGATCCCATCTACCTCTCCACCTCACCTTGCTAGATCAAGGAGGAGGAGACGTCACCGAGCCGTACGTGTGCATAACTCGGAGGTGCCGTTCGTGCGGCGCTCGATCGGATTGGATCGTGAAGAGTACGACTACATCAACCACGTTCGTTGAACGTTTCCGCTTTCGGTCTACAAGGGTATGTAGACACACTATCCCCTCATTTCTAGCATCTAGTAGATTGATCTTGGGTGGATCCATAGGAAAAAAATTTGTTTTCCATGCAACGATTCCCAACAGTGGCATCATGAGCCAGGATCTATGCGTAGATGTTTGGCATGAGTAGAACACAATTTTGTTGTGGGCGTTGATGTTCAACTTGCTACCCTTCTTTGTTATTTTGGATTTGGCGGTATTGTGGGATGAAGCGGGTGTCTGTTTCTCCTACTTTAGTCATAATCTGATTTGACAATGGCGGTCCTTGTAGAAGGTTAAAAGGCAATTTGTATATCACCGTTGTGGCTTTGCGTAGGTAAGAACGGTTCTTATACGCTGCCTTAGAAGCCACGTAAAATTTGCAACAACAAAGTAGAGGACGTCTAACTTGTTTTTCTAGGGCATGCATGTGATGTGGTATGGCCAAGATGTGATGTCATTTATATCATGTATGAGATGATCATGTTTTGTAATAGTTCTCGACTTGCATGTCGATGAGTACGGCAACCGGCAGGAGCCATAGGGTTATCTTTATATTATTGTATGACCTACGTGCCAATCATTAAATGCCATGTGATTGCTTTACTTTATCGCTATGGGTTAGCAATTGTTGTAGAAGCAATAGTTGGTGGAGACAACTACATGGAGGCACCAAGGACCTAGGTGCTATGCTGGTGATGATGGAGATCATGCTAGTGCTTTGAAGATGGAGATCAAAAGCACAAGAAGACAAAGGCCATATCATGTCACATATTGATTGCATGTGATGTTTGTCTTTTTATGCATCTTATTTTGCTTAGATCGCGACGATAGCATTATAAGATGATCCCTCACACTTAATATCAAGACAAAAGCGTTCTCCCTTAGTATGCGCCGTTGCGAAAGTTCATCGTTTTGAAGCACCTCGTGATGATCGGGTGTGATAGACTCTACGTTCACATACAACAGGTGCAAGCCAGTTTTGCACACGCAAAATACTTTGGTTAACTTGACGAGCCTAGCATGTATAGACATGGCCTCGGAACACATCGAACCTAAAGGTTAAACATGAGTCATATGGATGATATGATCAACATGTTGATGTTCACCATTGAAACTATTCCATCTCACGTGATGATCGGACTTGGTTTAGTGGATTTGGATCATGTATCACTTAACAACCTGAGGGATGTTGATTTAAGTGGGAGTTCATTAGTAATTTGATTAATTTGAACTAATTATCATGAACATAGTCTGAGTAAGTTTGCAAATATGTTGTAGATCAATGGCTCGCACTGTAGGTCCGCTCAATTTCAATGCGTTCCTAGAGAAAGAAAAACTGAAAGATGATGGAAGCAACTTTGCGGACTGGCTCCGTAATCTAAGGATTATCCTCACTACTGCATAGAAGGCTTATGTCCTTGATGCACCGCTCGGTGCGCCACCACTTCCCGGGACGTCTGTAGATCTTGTGAATGTCTGGCAGACACGTGCTGATGACCACTCGATAGTTCAGTGTGCCATTCTGTACGGTTTAGAATCAAGGCTCCAAAAATGTTTTGAACGCCACAGGGCATATGAGATGATTGAGGAACTAAAAATGGTATTTCAGACTCACGCCCGTGTGGAGAGGTATGATGCCTCAGACAAATTCTTTAGTTGTAAGATGGAAGAGAACAGCTCCGTTAGCGAGCACGTACTCAAAATGTCTGGGTACGCCTATCGCCTAAATCAGCTGAGAATTAAGATTCCTGATGAGTTAGCGATTGACAGAGTTCTCCAGTCACTGCCACCAAGCTACAAGGGATTTGTGATGAACTATAACATGCAAGGGATGGAGAAGACACTCCCTGAGCTTTTCGCGATGCTTAAAACCTCGAAAGTGGAAATCAAGAAAGAACATCAAGTGTTGATGGTCAAGAAGACCACCAGTTTCAAAAGGGCTAAGGGAAAGAAAGGGAACTTCAAGACGAATGGCAAACAAAGTGCTGCTCCCGTGAAGAAGCCCAAAGCTGGACCTAAACCTGAGACTGAGTGTTTCTACTGCCAGGGGAATGGCCACTGGAAGCGTAACTGCCCCAAGTACTTGGCAGATAAGAAGGCTGGCAACGTCAACAAAGGTATATTTTATATACATGTCATTGATGTGTACCTTACTAGTGCTCGTAGTAGCGCCTGGGTATTTGATACTGGTTCAGTTGCTAATATTTGTAACTCAAAACAGGAGCTGCAGAATAAACGAAGACTAGCTAAGGACAAGGTGACGATGCGCGTTGGAAATGGCTCCAAGGTTGATGTGATCGCCGTCGACACGCTCCCTCTACGTCTACCTTCGGGATTAGTTGTAAACCTAAATAATTGTTATTTGGTGCCTGCGTTAAGCATGAACATTATATCTGGATCTTGTTTATTGCGAGACGGTTATTTATTTAAACCCGAGAATAATGGTTGTTCTATTTATATGAGTAATATCTTTTATGGTCATACACCCAATGTGAATGGTTTATTCTTGTTGAATCTCTATAGTAGTGATACACATGTTCATAATATTAATGCCAAAAGATGCAAAGTGAATAATGATAGTACCACATACTTGTGGCACTGCCGCTTAGGTCATATTGGTGTAAAGCGCATGAGGAAACTCCATACTGATGGACTTCTAGAATCACTTGACTTTGAATCATTTGAAACATGTGAACCATGCCTCATGGGCAAGATGACTAGAACCCCGTTTTCTGGTATAATGGAGCGGGCAAGTGACTTGTTGGAAATAATACATACCGATGTATGCGGTGCAATGAGTGTTGAAGCACGCGGTGGATATCGTTATTTCCTGACCTTCACAGATGATTTAAGTTGATATGGGTATATTTACTTAATGAAACACAAGTCTGAAACATTTGAAAAGTTCAAGGACTTTCATAGTGAAGTAGAAAATCATCGTAATAAGAAGATAAAATTTCTACGATCTGATCATGGAGGTGAATATCTGAGTTACGAGTTTGGTATGCATTTAAGACAATGTGGAATTGTTTCACAACTCACGCCACCAGGAACACCACAGCGTAATGGTGTGTCCGAACGTCGTAATCGTAGTCTATTAGATATGGTGCGTTCTATGATGTCTCTTACCGATTTGCCGCTATCGTTTTGGGGTTATGCATTAGAGACAGCCGCATTCCCTTTAAACAGGCCACCGTCTGAATCCATTGAAATGACACCGTATGAATTATGGTTTGGCAAGAAACCTAAGCTATCGTTTCTTAAAGTTTGGGGATGCGACGCTTATGTCAAGAGGCTACATCCTGATAAGCTCGAGCCCAAAGCGGAAAAATGCGTCTTCATAGGATACCCTAAAGAGACAATTGGGTATACCTTCTATCACGGATCCGAGGACAAGATCTTTGTTGCTAAGAGTGGATCCTTTCTAGAGAAGGAGTTTCTCTCGAAAGAAGTGAGTGGGAGGAAGGTAGAGCTTGACGAGCTTATCGAACCTTCTCTTGAGTTGGAGAGTAGCGCAGCACAGAAAGACGTTCCTGTGGTGCCTGCACTAGCTAGAGAGGAAGCTAATGATGATGATCATGAAACTTCGAATCAAGCTACTACTGAACTTCATAGGTCGACCAGGACACGTACTGCACCTGAATGGTACGGTAATCCTGTCTTGGACGTCATGTTGTTAGACAATGATGAACCTACGAACTATGAGGAAGCGATGATGAGCCCGGATTCCGACAAATGGCTAGAGGCCATGAAATCCGAGATAGGATCCATGTATGAAAACCAAGTATGGACTTTGGTGGACTTACCCGATGACCGAAAGGCCATTGAGAACAAATGGATCTTTAAGAAAAAGACAGACGCTGATTGTAATGTCACCGTCTATAAAGCTCGACTTGTCATGAAAGGTTTTTGGCAAGTTCAAGGGGTTGACTATGATGAGACTTTCTCACCCGTAGCGATGATGAAGTCTATTAGGATTATGTTAGCAATTGCTGCATTTTTTGGTTATGAAATCTGGCAGATGGACGTCAAAACCGCGTTCCTTAATGGTTACCTTAAGGAAGATTTGTATATGAAACAACCCGAAGGTTTTGTCGATCCTAAGGATGCTAATAAGGTATGCAAACTCCAGTGATCCATTATGGACTGGTGCAAGCATCCCGGAGTTGGAATCTTCGCTTTGATGAGGTGATCAAAGCTTTTGGATTTATCCAAGCTTATGGAGAAGCTTGTATTTACAAGAAAGTGAGTGGGAGCTATGTAGCATTTCTAATACTGTATGTGCGTGACATATTATTGATTGGAAATGATATAGAACTTCTGGAAAGCATAAAGGGTTATTTGAACAAGAGTTTTTCAATGAAAGACCTCGGTGAAGCAGCTTACATATTGGGCATCAAGATTTATAGAGATAGATCAAGACGCCTGATAGGACTTTCACAAAGTACATACCTTGACAAAGTTTTGAAGAAGTTCGAAGTGGACTAGTCAAAGAAGGGGTTCTTGCCCATGTTGCAAGGTATGAAGTTGAGTAAGACTCAATGCCCAACTACGACAGAAGAAAGAAAAAAGATGAAAGTCGCCCCGTATGCCTCAGCCATAGGCTCTATCATGTATGCCATGCTGTGTACTAGACCTGATGTGTGCCTTGCCATTAGTGTAACTGGAAGGTACCAAAGTGATCCAGGAGTGGAACACTGGACAGCGGTCAAAAATATCCTTAAGTACCTTTAGAGGACTAAGGAAATGTTTCTCGTCTATGGAGGTGACAAAGAGCTCGTTGTAAAAGGTTACGTCGATGCTAGCTTTGACACTGATCCGGATGACTCAAAGTCTCAATCCGGATACGTATTTATTTTGAATGGTGGAGCCGTCAGCTGGAGTAGCTCCAAGCAGAGCGTTGTAGCAGCATCAACATGTGAAGCGGAATATATAGCTGCTTCGGAAGTGGCGCAGGAAGGAGTCTGGATGAAGTTCATGTCCGATCTAGTGCATCGGATCCCATGACTATATATTGTGACAACACTGGCGCCATTGCCATTGCCAAGGAGCCAAGGTTTCACAAGAAAACCAAGCATATCAAACGCCACTTCAACTCCATCCGTGACTACGTCAAGGAAGGAGACATAGAGATTTGCAAAGTTCACACGGATATGAATGTTGTTGACCCGTTGACTAAACCTGTTCCACGAGCAAAACATGATCAGCACCAGGACTCCATGGGTGTTAGATTCATAACTATGTAAACTAGATTATTGACTCTAGTGCAAGTGGGAGACTGTTGTAAATATGCCCTAGAGGCAATAATAAAGTTGTTATTATCATATTTCCTTGTTCTTGATAAGTGTTTATTCTCCATGCTATAATTGTATTAACCAGAAACTCAAATACATGTGTGGATACATAAACAAACACTGTGTCCCTAGTAAGCCTCTACTAGACTAGCTCGTTGATTAAAGATGGTTAAGGTTGCCTAACCATAGACATGAGTTGTCATTTAATAATGAGTTTATATCATTAGGAGAATGATGTGATGGACATACCCAATTGTAAGCTTAGCATTTGATCGTGTCACTTAGTTTAATTGCTACAGCCTTCTTAATGTCAAGTATCTATTCCTTATACCATGAGATCGTGCCATTCCCAAATACCGGAAGAATACTATGTGGGTATCAAATGTCACTTCGTAATTGGGTGATCATAAAGGTGCTTTTCAGGTATCTCGGAAAGTATTTGTTGGGCTGCATGGATCGAGACTGGGATTTGTCACTCCATGTGACGGAGAGATATCTCTGGGCCCTCTCGGTAATACGACATCCTAAGAAGCTTGCAAGCATGTGACTAATGTGTTTAGTCACGGGGATATTGTATTACGGAAAGAGTAAAGAGAACTTGCTAATGATGAGATTGAACTAGGTATGGTGATACCGATGATCGAATCTCGGGCAAGTAACATATCGCTAGACAAAAGGAATTGTATACGGGATTATCTGAATCCTCGACATTATGGTTCAAACCGATAAAGATCTTCGTTGAATATGTGGGAGTCATTATGGGCATCCAGGTCCCACTACTGATTATTGATCGGAGAGGTGTCTCGATCATGTCCGCATGTTCCCGAACCGTAGGGTCACACGCTTAACGTTCGTTGACGCTAGGGTAGTAATGAGATATTAAGTATGGTAAGTCCAAAGGTTGTTCGGAGTCTTGGATGGGATCCGGGATATCGCGAGGTGCTCCGGAATAGTCCGGAGATAAAATTTCATATAAAGGAATGTGGTTTTAGGGTTTCGGAAAAGTTTTGGGACTTTTCGGTAAAGCACCGGAATGTTCTAGAAGGTTTCAGAGGATCCCATGGTGGGGCCCTGATGACCCACAAGTATAGGGGATCAATCGTAGTCCTTTCGATAAGTAAGAGTGTCGAACCCAACGAGGAGCAGAAGGAAATGAAAAGCGGTTTTCAGCAAGGTGTTTTCTGCAAGCACTGAAATTATCGGTAACAGGTAGTTTGATAGCAAGATAATTTGTAACAAGTGACTAGTAACAATAGTAACAAAGAGTGCACAAATATAGCCCAATCCTTTTTGTAGCAAAGGACAGGCCGGAACGATCTCTTATAATAAGTAAAGCGTTCTCGTGGACACATCGGAATTTCATCTAGTCACTTTCACCATGTTAGTTTGATTCGCGTTCGCTGCTTTGATAATTTGATATGTGGGTGGACCGGTGCTTGGGTGCTGCCCTTACTTGGACAAACCTCCCACTTATGATTACCCCCTCTCGCAAGCATCCACAACTACGAAAGAAGAATTAAGACTACTCTAACTATAGCATTAAACATGTGGATCCAAATCAGCCCCTTACGGAATAGCGTATAAACTAGGGTTTAAGCTTCTGTCACTCTAGCAACCCATCATCTAATTACTACTCCACAATGCATTCCCTTAGGCCCAAAGATGGTGAAGTGTCATGTAGTCGAAGTTCACATGACACCACTAAGAGAATCACGACATACACATCATCAAAATATCGAATGAATACCAAATTCACATGATTACTTATGACAAGACTTCTCCCATGTCCTCAAGAACAAAAGTAACTACTCACACATCATCAACATGTTCATGACCATTAGGGTATTGAATTGCATAATAGATCCGAACATATAATATTCCACCAAGTAAACCAACAAGCATCAACTACAAGATGTAATCAACACTACTAGCAACCCACAGGTACCAATCTGAGGTTTCGAGACAAAGATTGAATACAAGAGATGAACTAGGGTTTGAGATGAGATGGTGCTGGTGAAGATGTTGATGAAGATTAGCCCTCCCACGATGAGAGGGTCGCTGGTGGTGTCAATGGCGACGATTTCCCCCTCCCGGAGGGAAGTATCCCCGGCAGAATCTCTCCGCCGGAGAGCAAAAGTGCTCCTGCCCAAGTTCCGCCTCGAGACGGCGGCGCACCATCCCGAAAGTCTTCTCTGTATTTTTTTAAATCAAATTCCCTTATATACCAGAAAATGGGGGCCAGAAGTGGGCCAGGGGCCCCACGAGGTACCAGGGCGTGCCTGGGGGGGGGGGGGGTGGCACGCCCTGGTACCTCGTGGGCACCTGGGTGGCCCCCTCTAGTACTTTTTGCTTCCAATATTTTTTATATATTCCAAAATAATTCTCCAGAAAATTTCAGCTCATTTGGAGCTGTGCTGAATATGTATCTTGACAGAGCTTTTTCAGGTCCAGAATTCCAGCTGTTGGTATTCTCCCTCCTTGTGTGAATCTTGCATATTTAGAGAGAAAAGGCATTAGAATAGTTCCACAAAGTGTTATATTGATTAAAAACACTATAAATAATAGTAGTAAAACATGATGCAAAATGGACGTATCAACTCCCCCAAGCTTAGACCTCGCTTGTCCTCAAGCGAAAGCCGATATCGATAATCATGTCCACATGTTTAGAGAGAGAGAGGTGTCGATAAAAACAAAACACAGACATAGAAGCATCATGATCATTATTGTAACAGCAATATTTATTATCATGGCAGCAATATTTATTATCATAAACTTCTTATGAGCAAGTAACAATTCACCACAACAGTGGACTATAAGGCATAAACCTTCTTGAAAGCTGACAAACTATGTTCTTAGTCAACAATGCAATTAAAATTCATCATATTTTTAGGAAGGGTCACATGTAGGAGCTATTCAGCAAGTCCACATACTCAACCATCATTTAGTCTTCCATGATTGCTAACACTCACGACATATATATGGAGCAAAAAGTCTCAGCCAGGCACATAGAAAGATTGGGGCTTATAGTTCTGCCTCCCAACTTATTCACCTCAAGGGTGATGTCAACAATAATAACTCATGATCACTCTTATCTAACTGGATATATGTGCTCAGATCTTTCCCCACCACATGATGCTTGCAAAAGAGAAAAATAAAAAGGAAATAGAGGAGAATACTATTGACTCTTGCATAAAAAGTAAAATACATAAAAGTAAAGGATAGGCCCTTCGCAGAGGGAAGCAGAGGTTGTCATGCAGTTTTTGTTTTTGAATGCTAGAGCTCTTAATGCAAAGGAACATCACGTTATATTGCCCCTTGTGATAGCAACCTTTATTATGCAGTCCGTCGCTTTTATTTCTTTACCATCACTAGCTCGTACAACGCTTATTTCCCTTACAATAAAAGTTCAGACATATTTAGAGGCAATTTTTATTGCTTTTTGCACCGATGACAACTTACTTGAAGGATCTTATTCAATCCATAGGTAGATATAGTGGACTCTCATGACATGAAACTAGCTCTAAGGGTTTTGGATGCACAAGTAGTATCTCTACTTAGTGCGAATTCTTGGCTAGCAAAGATATTGGGCAAGCACCACATGTTGGAGGATCTATAACAATATAACTTCTATGTGAATATGAACAAACATAACTCATTACGTTGTCTTCCTTGTCCAACGTCAACAATTTGACACAAAATACGTAATGGGGGCTCACAATCATAAAAGATATCCAAGATAGTATATTTGCATGTGAATCTTCTCTTCCCTTATTTATTCTTTCATGAATTGCATCATTGACTAATACTATGTTTGTTATCCTCCAATAAATTTTACCACTTATACTTTTCTTTATGTAATGTCATTACTTTCCATAAGGTTAGCATATGATCTTTTTCGTTATTTTCATTGCTATGATTGAAACATGAAAGTAAAGCAACACAGGCTCAAACTACTCTTTATTATATAGCTCTCAACTCGATTACATAGATAGATGGGTCACGAAACTAACACTCGAAAATAGATCATGCTAAGCTTTTATTCAACTAAATCACGAAATAACTGAGGATCGAACTAAAAGTAAGTAAAGATAATAAAAGTGATGGTGATACGATACCGGGGCACCTCCCCCAAGCTTGGCGCAAGCCAAGGGAAGTGCCCATACCAATGTGCTCAAGTGTCCTTCTCCGGTGATGATGGTGGTGGAGTAGTGATGGGCTTGTCCTCCGGCTTCCATGGCATAGATGCCCCATCATAGGAAGATGAACGAGTCTCCGGAGCCCTGAAATTTGCAGCTAAACTCATACCTTTGAATCTTGCCTCATATTCAAAATTCTGATTTTGGAGATCGTAGATTTGGCCTTGGAGGTAATCAATTCGTTCATTGAGCTTGAAGATGATGTCCCCAATTGATCGGTCATCCACCTTGCGATCACGGGTGAATTCCGTGATCATGGAGTGGTTGGCGCTGAGTCCACGTTCCGCCATCCCTTGGCACTTGAAGATCTCCTGCTCCACCGCCTCGAGCCTAGATTCCACGCTCCCGGATGTGAAGCACCCCTTCACGCATCTCAATGGCTTGAGGGTGTTTCATCACCTCCGGAAGGTAAGGATTGATGACCTTCTCATAGAACTTGTCTTTGGAAGAGCTTGGTGAAGTCATGGCGATCTAGATCTGTCAGAAAAACAGCACGAAACAAGAACAGAGGAGATTTCTGCGATACGGTGGTCAAAACGTCTGGAAAGCCGTATATAGATTTTTTTATCTTGCAAAACAAGTAATCCAGAAGAAAAACGGAGTCGGGAAGGCACACGTGGGGCCCACGAGCCACCAGGGCGTGCCTGGGGGGGGGGGGTGGCGCGCCCTGGTGCCTCGTGGGCACCAGGTGGGTCCCCCCGGCTGTTTCTTATTTTTGTATTTTTATAAATATTCCAAAACTGACAGAAAGTATTTTTATGGAATTTTTGGAGTCGGTTTACTTACCGTATCACATACCTCTTCCTTTTCAGGGTTCTGGAGTGTTCCGGAAGGTCTCCCTTATGTATTCCTCCGGTGTAATTGTTTCAATAATATTAGTTTCAACATTAATAGGGGTACCTGAAATATAATGCTTAATTCTTTGCCCATTCACCACTCTCGGATTAGTGCCATCGGAGTTATTTATTTTGATGGCTCCGGAGCGATAAACTTCTTCGATAATATACGGTCCTTCCCACTTAGAGAGAAGTTTTCCTGCAAAGAATCTTAAACGAGAATTGTACAATAGAACTTGCTCACCTACTTTAAATTCCCGTTTCTGAATTCTTCTATCATGCCATCTTTTAACTTTTTCTTTAAACAATTTAGCATTTTCATAAGCTTAGGTTCTCCATTCATCTAATGAGCTAATGTCAAATAACCTCTTCTCACCGGCAAGTTTGAAATCATAATTTAATTCTTTAATTGCCCAATATGCTTTGTGTTCTAACTCAAGAGGCAAATGACATGCTTTTCCATAAACCATTTTATAAGGAGACATACCCATAGGATTTTTATAAGCAGTTCTATAAGCCCACAGTGCATCGTCAAGTTTCTTAGACCAATTCTTTCTAGATCTATTGATGGTTTTCTGCAAAATTAATTTTATTTCTCTGTTGCTTAGTTCAACTTGACCACTAATCTGAGGATGATAGGGAGATGCAATTCTGGGGTTGACATCATATCTAGCAAGTAATTTACGGAATGCACCATGAATAAAATGTGAACCACCATCAGTTATTAAATATCTAGGGACTCCAAACCTTGGGAAAATAACATCTTTAAGCATTTTAATAGAAGTGTTATGATCAGCACTACTAGTTGGAATAGCTTCTACCCACTTAGTAACGTAATCAACAACAACTAAAATATGAGTATACCCATTGGATTTAGGAAAAGGTCCCATATAATCAAATCCCCAAACATCAAATGGTTCAACAGCAAGTGAATAATTCATAGGCATTTCCTGACGTCTACCAATATTACCAATTCTTTGACATTCATCACAAGAGGAGACAAATTTACGAGCATCCTTGAAAAGAGTAGGCCAATAAAAACCAGATTGTAATACCTTGTGTGCAGTTCTGTCTCCCGCATGGTGTCCTCCGTAAGCTTCGGAGTGACACTTCTGTAGGATTTGTTCCTGTTCATGCTCAGGTATACAACGTCTAATAATACCATCTACTCCTTCTTTATAAAGATGTGGGTCATCCCAGAAGTAATGTCTTAAGTCAAAGAAGAATTTTTTCTTTTGTTGGTATGTAAAACTAGGTGGTATGTATTTAGCAACAATGTAATTAGCATAGTCTGCAAACCAAGGAGTATTATGAGAAGCATTTATGACAGCTAATTGCTCATCAGGAAAATCATCATTAATAGGTAGTGGGTCATCAAGAACATTTTCTATTCTAGACAAATTATCTGCTACGGGATTCTCAGCTCCCTTTCTATCAATAATATGCAAGTCAAATTCTTCTAGCAATAAAACCCACCTAATGAGTCTAGGTTTAGCATCTTTCTTTTCCATAAGATATTTAATAGCAGCATGATCGGTGTGAATAGTT
The DNA here is from genome assembly GCA_039707655.1 of Elymus sibiricus. Taxonomy (NCBI): domain Eukaryota; kingdom Viridiplantae; phylum Streptophyta; class Magnoliopsida; order Poales; family Poaceae; genus Elymus; species Elymus sibiricus. The sequence continues at coordinate 464,136,118 of CM077676.1, forward strand.
ACTTTAGAATCAACTATATAAGATCTGAATTTATCACATGCAAACACAACTGCTAAAAATTCTTTTTCAGTAGTAGCATAATTTCTTTGGGCACTGTCTAGAGTTTTACTAGCATAATGGATAACATTTAATTTCTTATCAACTCTTTGTCCTAGAACAGCACCAACAGCATAATCGCTAGCATCACACATAATTTCAAAAGGCAAGTTCCAGTCAGGTTGTTGAACAATAGGTGCAGTGGTTAAGGCTTTCTTAAGTGTTTCAAAGGCTTCTAGACAATCATCATCAAAAACAAATGGAACATCTTTTTGCAAAAGATTGGTGAGAGGCCTAGAAATTTTGGAGAAGTCTTTAATAAATCTCCAATAGAAACCAGCATGACCAAGGAAACTTCTTATACCTTTAATATCTTTGGGACATGGCATTTTCTCAATAGCATCAACCTTAGCTTTATCTACTTCAATACCTCTCTCAGAAACTTTATGGCCCAAGACAATACCTTCATTCACCATAAAGTGGCACTTCTCCCAATTCAAGACAAGATTAGTTTCTTCACATCTCTGCAAAACTCGATCAAGGTTGCTTAAGCAATCATCAAAAGAAGTTCCGTAAACCGAAAAATCATCCATGAAAACCTCAGAGAATATAGCAGTCATACATCTTTGAAAGGTAGCAGGTGCATTGCATAAACCAAAAGGCATACGTCTATAAGCATAAGTTCCAAAAGGACAAGTAAATGTGGTTTTCACTTGATCGGGTTGTGATATGGGTATTTGAGAAAAACGAGAATAACCATCTAGGAAACAAAAATGTGTATGCTTAGACAATCTTTCTAACATTTGATCAATAAAAGGTAAGGGGTAATGATCTTTTCTAGTAGCTTTGTTTAATTTTCTAAAATCTATTACCATCGTATAACCAGTTACAATTCTTTGTGGAATGAGTTCATTTTTATCATGAGGAACAACGGTTATACCTCCTTTCTTAGGGACACAATGAACAGGACTTACCCATCTACTATCAGCTATGGGATAGATTATACCTGCTTCCAGAAGTTTTAATATTTCAGTTCTTACCACCTCCTTCATCTTAGGATTTAATCGACATTGGTGGTCGACAACTGGTTTAGCATCAGGCTCCATATTAATTTTGTGCTGACATAGAGTGGGACTAATGCCCTTAAGATCATCAAGAGTATATCCAATAGCGGCTCGGTGCTTCCTTAGAGTTTTCAGCAATCTCTTTTCTTCATACGCTGAAAGGTTAGCACTAATAATAACAGGATATATCTTCTTTTCATCTAGATAAGCATATTTCAATGTACCAGGCAATTGCTTCAATTCAAACACAGGATCACCTTTAGGTGGAGGAGGACCTCCAAGAGTTTCAACAGGCAAATTATGTTTAAGGATAGGTGGTTGATCAAAGAACATCTTATCAATTTCATTTCTTTCATTCATATGCATATCATTCTCATGGTCTAGCAAATATTGTTCTAACGGATCAGTAGGAGGTACGGCAATAGAAGCAAGACCAATAATTTCATCTTTACTAGGCAATTCTTTGTCATGAGGTTGTCTACGAAATTTGGAGAAATTAAACTCATGAGACATACCACCAAAATCAACACTGACTGTTTCTTTAGTGCAATCAATCTTAGCATTAACCGTGTTCAAGAAAGGTCTACCAAATATAATGGGACAAAAATCATCTTGTGGAGAACCAAGGACTAGAAAATCAGTAGGGTATTTTATTTTTCCACACAAGACTTCAACATCTCTAACAATCCCAAGTGGTGTAATGGTATCTCTGTTTGCAAGTTTAATAGTAACATCAATGTCCTCTAATTCAGCAGGTGCAATATCATTCATAATTTCTTGATATAAAGTAAAAGGAATAGCACTCACACTAGCACCCAAATCACATAAGCCATGATAGCAATGATCTCCTATTTTAACTGAGACAACAGGCATGCCCACAACGGGTCTGTTTTTATCTTTAGAATCAGGTTTAGCAATTCGAGCTGCTTCATCGCAGAAGTAAATAACATGCCCATCTATATTATCAACAAAGAGATCTTTAACCATAGCAACATTAGGTTCAACTTTAATTTGTTCAGCGGGTCTAGTTGTTCTATTATGACTTTTGTTAACCACAGTTGAAACCATAGCATGTTCCTTAATCCTAACAGGAAAAGGTGGTTTCTCAATATAAGCGGTAGGAACAACTGGATCTACATGATAAACAATTGTTTCTTCTTTAACACTAACATGTTCCTCTATCTTTTCTTTAATAGGGGGATGATATTTAAACCACTTATCCTTAGGGAGATCAACATGAGTAGCAAAGGATTCACAAAAGGAGGCTACTATCTCAGAGTCAAGTCCATATTTAGTGCTAAACTTATGAAAAGCATCGGTGGCCATAAAAGATTTAACACAATCAAACTCAAGTATTATACCTGACTTATTACCTTTGTCGAGTTCCCAATCTTCAGAGTTGCATTTAATTCTTTCCAAAAGATCCCTTCTGAATTCAATAGTTTTCTTCATAAAGGAGCCAGTCGAAGAAGAATCGAGCATAGTTTAATTATCATGAGAAAGCCGAGCATAAAAATTTTCTAAGATAATTTTTCTTGAGAGGTCATGATTGGGGCATGTATGCAACATATATTTAAGCCTCCCCCAAGCTTGAGCGATGCTTTCTCTTTCACGAGGCCAAAAGTTATATATATATAATTCCGATCACGATGAACCAAATGCATAGGATAAAATTTCTGATGGAATTCTAGTTTCAGGTGGTTCGAATCCCATGTATCAGTATCATCACATAGCCTATACCATATTAATGCTTTTCCCTCCAAAGATAAAGGGAAAACTTTCTTCTTAACTCCATCTCCGGTTATACCTGCAAGCTTAAACAATCCACAAATTTCTTCCACATAAATCAAGTGCATATCAGGATGTACCGTTCCATCTTCTGCATAAGGATTAGCTAGCAGTTTCTCTAACATGCCCAGAGGAATTTCATATTCAATATATTTTTCAATAGGTGCAGTAGGTTGGGGAGCAACTTTTTGTGTTTCCGGTCGAGGTGAAGATACCCCGAACAAACCCCTCAAAGGATTACTTTCCATAGTGACAAGTGATATTAAATTTCAGCACGTAATATAAATGTTTCCTTACCAAATTCCATTTACCAAAGGCGCTTCACTCCCCGGCAATGGCGCCAGAAAAGAGTCTTGATGACCCACAAGTATAGGGGATCAATCGTAGTCCTTTCGATAAGTAAGAGTGTCGAACCCAACGAGGAGCAGAAAGAAATGACAAGCGGTTTTCAACAAGGTGTTTTCTGCAAGCACTGAAATTATCGGTAACAGGTAGTTTGATAGCAAGATAATTTGTAACAAGTGACTAGTAACAATAGTAACAAAGAGTGCAGCAATATAGCCCAATCCTTTTTGTAGCAAAGGACAGGCCGGAACGATCTCTTATAATAAGTAAATCGTTCTCGAGGACACATGGGAATTTCATCTAGTCACTTTCACCATGTTAGTTTGATTCGCGTTCGCTACTTTGATAATTTGATATGTAGGTGGACCGGTGCTTGGGTGCTGCCCTTACTTGGACAAACCTCCCACTTATGATTACCCCCTCTCGCAAGCATCCGCAACTACGAAAGAAGAATTAAGACTACTCTAACCATAGCATTAAACATGTGGATCCAACTCAGCCCCTTACGGAATAGCGCATAAACTAGGGTTTAAGCTTATGTCACTCTAGCAACCCATCATCTAATTACTACTCCACAATGCATTCCCTTAGGCCCAAAGATGGTGAAGTGTCATGTAGTCGACGTCCACATGACACCACTAAGAGAATCACAACATACACATCATCAAAATATCGAACGAATACCAAATTCACATGATTACTTATGACAAGACTTCTCCCATGTCCTCAAGAACAAAAGTAACTACTCACACATCATCAACATGTTCATGACCAGTAGGGTATTGAATTGCATAATAGATCTGAACATATAATCTTCCACCAAGTAAACCAACAAGCATCAACTACAAGATGTAATCAACACTACTAGCAACCCACAGGTACCAATCTGAGGTTTCGAGACAAAAATTGAATACAAGAGATGAACTAGGGTTTGAGATGAGATGGTGCTGGTGAAGATGTTGATGAAGATTAGCCCTCCCACGATGAGAGGGTCGCTGGTGGTGTCGATGGCGACGATTTCCCCCTCCCGGAGGAAAGTATCCCTGGCAGAATCTCTCCGCCGGAGAGCAAAAGTGCTCCTGCCCAAGTTCCGCCTCGAGACGGCGGCGCACCGTCCCGAAAGTCTTCTCTCTATTTTTTAGGTCAAATTCCCTTATATACAAGAAAATGGGGGCCGGAAGTGGGCCAGCGGCCCCACGAGGTACCAGGGCGCGCCTTAGGGGGGGGGGGGTGGCGCGCCCTGGTGCCTCGTGGGCACCTGGGTGGCCCCCTCTGGTACTTTTTGCTTCCAATATTTTTTATATATTCCAAAATAATTCTCCAGAAAATTTCAGCTCATTTGGAGTTGTGCAGAATAGATATCTTGACAGAGCTTTTTCAGGTCCAGAATTCTAGCTACCGGTATTCTCCCTCCTTGTGTGAATCTTGCTTATTTAGAGAGAAAAGGCCTTAGAATAGCTCCACAAAGTGTTATATTGATTAAAAACACTATAAATAACAGTAGTAAAACATGATGCAAAATGGACGTATCAGGCCAACCTGTCCCGGAGGCCAACATGGGCTGAAGGGGAGGCGCACCAACCACATAGGCCAGGCGCAGCAGCCCCACCCCTTGACCATGCACCAAGGAAAGGAGAGGAGGCGATAAGATCAATCCCAAAAAAAGGGGGATTTGATCTTATCCCTCCCCTAGGCGCACCAGCCCCTTGTGGCTTGGAGGGAGGGCCAAGCCAGCCCTCCCTCCCCTATATAATTAGGAGATGAGGAGCAGGGCGCCCCAAGCTGAACCCTGGCCGCCTCTCTCCCTCTTTCCACCTCCTCGTTCCCGCTGTGGCTTAGCGAAGCTCTGCTGAAATTCTGCCATACCTCCACCACCACGCCGTCATGCTGCCGGAGTTGATCCCATCTACCTCTCCACCTCACCTTGCTAGATCTAGGAGGAGGAGACGTCACTGAGCCGTACGTGTGCATAACTCGGAGGTGCCGTTCGTGCGGCGCTCGATCGGATTGGATCGTGAAGAGTACGACTACATCTACCATGTTCGTTGAACGTTTCCGCTTTCGGTCTACAAGGCTATGTAGACACACCCTCCCCTCGTTGCTAGCATCTAGTAGATTGATCTTGGGTGGATCCGTAGGAAATTTTTTTGTTTTCCATGCAACGATTCCCAAAATCTTGTTGGCCGCCTTCTCTGCATCGGCAGAATCCTCCTGGCTCGCCGCGGTGGCCTTCGGGTCACCCTTCGAGGTTGGTGCCGTCGCGGCATGTTTTCCCTTCCCGGCCATCGCTTGATAATGGAAGGAGGGAAAAGGGGATCAGGAGTTTTTTGGGCAAAGTTCTTTGGGTGCTAGAGCTTGGAGATGATGGGTGCGACAGCAGAGAGGAAGGCGTGAAGATTGATTCATTTTACAGTGTGCCTTTTATAAGCTAGTAGAAACACCAATAGGGCGTACTGCGTGGTAGTAATTTCGCGAGTTCTCGATATGATATGCGTTACAAGCGCGCGTGAATCAAGGGGTTTCACTGGTAATGCCGCCGAAAATCCGGGGCACGATCTCTTTATTGATGAGACTTGCCAATGGCAGCGGCCTCGAGCTGTGCAAGCATGACATAATGACATCCGGAGGGACCTTTTGATTCTGCAGTACATGGTGGCGTTTCAGGTTTGGTCAAAGTTGTCAGAACACGACCAAACCGGCGCCCTCATCCCAACACAGGAAAACTTCGCCGTTAAGATAACTCTGCACTAAGGGGTCTTTGGATCCGGCGACAGAAAAATATCGCTTGAAAGGCTCAACTGGGGCTCCTCGGATGGCCGAGGTATGTGACTCCTCGGGCAAATCGCTGATCATTTTGGAAGAGGGCACGGGAAGAAATTGTTGAACCAGTTTGCAAGGCCGAAGACGGAAGATGACGAACAACTTGAAGAGGCCGAGTAGTGTCCTTATCTTGAAGATCGGTTCAGGGGCTACTGATGGTGTCCTGGATAAGGGGGTAATAGCCACGTCGGCTCCCAGACATGGGCTGGGCCTAGGACCCCCAGACGACCAACCAGTGGGCCACATTCGTCGGGCTTCATGGAGGAATCAAGATGGAATCTTCCAAAGACTTGGCGCATACTCCCAGGCAGGAATGCAATCTTCGGCATGTTTATCTCCAGATGTAACCGACCTATGTGTAACACTAGGTACCCCAGGTGTCTATTTAAGCCGAGGGTTTTAGACTGTAGAGAGAGACTCATTCATACACGATCTCGAGGTAGATCAACCTGTACTCTGTACCCCATCCACAATCAATACAAACAAAGCATGATGTAGGGTTTTACCTCTTCGAGAGGGACTGAACCTGGGTAAACATTGTGTCCCCCTTTTGTCCTGTTACCATCGCGCCAAGACTACCAGCTCGGGACCCCCTACCCTAGATCTGCCGGATTTGACTCCGTCACTCGTGACGTGTCCTAAGGCTCGTGCTCTGTGTATGGCTTTGAGGGACGTGTGAAAAATTCCTGGGGAAGAGGTCTTCAGTTTTTTGGGCCCTGACTGGTTGCTTGTTCTATTGGATTAGTTGAGTTCGCAGCAGCGTGAGAAAATCTTATTTATTTTCTGGAGATCTTGGCACTTAAGAAATTATTCCATCTTTGGAAAAGGGAAGGAATCCGTCTCCACCTCTGCTAATTTTGTGGATAATTATTGGTCGTCCTTTTCGTCTTGTCACTCGAGTGCAGAGTTGGATTCTAACAATAAAGGTAAGGGGGTGGCGGATGGGTGTACGGCCGTCATGCCTCCCTTGAGGAACAATGTGGTGTGGCAGCCTCCCCCTTCTGATTATATTATGATCAATGTCGGCGCCAATTTTGTGGAGAGCATTAGCGCCGCGAGCGTGGGGATTGTTGCGAGGAACTCTTCTGGCGATGTCATCATATCTTCGTGCGACTTCATTGGGCGGTGTACCAGTGTGGATGAAGCGGAGCTTCGGGCGTGCGTCTCTGGTCTTTATATCGGTATCACTCTTCGCAAGCCTATTATTTTGGAGACTGATTGTTCTTTTGTGGCTTCCTTCCTTGCGAATGAAAGCCTTGACAGGTCCCCTCTCGTTGATCTAAAGAAAGAGAAGCATTGAGCATCACTAGGCTTCTCCAAAGCTTTAAGCTATCTAAAATCAATCATCAGGCCAATGGGGTGGCGCACGAGATTGCGAAGTTTAGTTGTGATAATAGGTTGGATGGTGTTCTTCTTAATAGTTTTCCGCCCTGCGTGGTGTATGCTGTAAGGATTGGTTGTAATAATCTTTTAATTAATTAATATATGGGGTGTTTTTCAAAAAAAAAATTACTCGTGGTTGTATCTGAACTCGCTGTAAAATGTGAGCCACTTTTGATTTAAAAAAACAAAGGAGAATGCTAATGATTGGTGATAAGAATCTTGTAAATATTTTGTATGCTATACATTATATCGTATTTACGTAAACCTAATCATAAAGTATAAACCGCTATCAGGGGAACATACAGTTTAGAGATCTCTACCAACATATTTAAGCATTCACACAGAGATATATGCACTATATTCATGGGAGTATCACAAATTATTTTGCATGCGATTTTGCTTTTTTTATTCTGTCACATTTATAGGGATTGTGCTTAAATATCTCTTTTTGGCGCAATGTATCGAAAAGAAAAAAAAATGTAAATTTTATAAAAAACGCGACTCAAAGTTAGCACGTGTATGCATAATCAACGATAGATACTAAAACTTTAGCTTAAGGAACATTGTAGCATAAGGACCACTATTATTAATATTTAACAACATTATCATCTAGTAAATTATCATAAGTTAGTTATCAAACAAATATTAGATATGAATGTGTTTTGATAAAAGAATGATTTATAAATAAGTATAAAAGTTTAGTATAAATATTTAATACCCGTGATCAAACCGAGCAAGGACTAGATTCATTGAATCATGAAAATACTGGTTGTTAAAATGCAGGGCGGCTTCGAGAATGGTCTGGAGGTCGGGGTAATTCCATTGGAGCCATGCAACATCGTCATTTCTGCCCTTGCTGTTTGACACCATTGTGCCAATGCAGGGCCTGATCCGGTCAAAGCACGATCCGTCGTATTGGCCATGGGTTCTCTGGGTTTTGAATTGCTGAGTGTAGAAGAATGAAGGAGAGCAGTTTATAGAGAGCGACCAAGACACCTCGCCCTGAAGTCCCTATTCTACGGCTAACGATAGCGAAGGGAAGACTACAATTTGATCTAGATCTAGGTGGGTGGGACAGGCCGACCTGACAGTTTTCTTTCTCCTTCCGCCTCTTTTCCCTGCTTTTTTTTTTTTTTTGAGAATCGCCTCAAATAGAGGGCTCGCCGGCCATCCTGCTACTGCATAGAGAGGGCTCGCCGGCCATCCTCGTGAGTCAGCTCTTGTATGAGTCTGGCCATCATTGCTGGCCCACTCAGAGGATCAATTACGCGAAGTGCTACTACTTTCGCCATGCCCGTTATCAGAGCACCACGTCTGCTGCTCGCGGAGGAGGACAATCGCGTGTTCCGGGATGCTGCACCGGGAGGTTCATTTGCGCATCCGCCTAACCAAGTTACCATGAATTAGCCCGGCCAAAGTTAATTACTCCTCACTATATGTTCATCCTTTGATCCAACTTAAACTGGTTATTTCTCGACATCCGACACTAATGTCTTCTGCTATGGATTCCGTGAAGGAAACATGGCTTGTTTCTCGTGGCCCAAAGAGGTTTTGTAATAGTTCGTAATATAACTTTTTAAAGGGGCAGCACCCTCAATAATCCCTTCATCCGAATGGAGGCTAAAAATCAGTACTTTCGATACTTCCCATTAGCCACCATATGAAGGATTTGGTGTTTTCATTTTCTTTAATAAAGATTTCCACATTAGTTCGTTGATGCCACTTTAATTTCTCTTCACGGTTAAGTCTGGCCGCCACCTCATTTCATTGATTCTTACCTCAATCTACATATCAGTAAGGCCCCACACTTCAGGCAACTTATCAATTATAAACATGATAGTTTCCCCCGTTTCTTATAAGCAGAATATTTATTTGTACTTACTATGAAAACTTTACAGTTCAGGTAACATTTTCTCTTGTTTATTTGACACATTAGAAAAAGAGCACAATTTTTTTCTAGTTGACTACCATCCTATCCCCATTGATGATGGCGGCAACATTATATTTTTTAGATTGAACCGGAGAAGCTATTGGAATCACAACTTGGAAATTGTTCCTCCTCATTATGCCCAACTTTTTCATACGGTCGGAAGTTTGATTTGCAAAAAGTAAGGCCATAAAAAACGATATATGCCAATATTAACTTCGTGTAATATAAAAAATGTCAGTCAAGAAACGACGTAACAAAAAGACACTGCATTAAAGAGTTAATTCGATATATGCCACTAGCATAATGGCATTTATCGTAGTATCCAAATGTTGGCGATGATATTTTCATAAATATTTTTTTGGAGTAATATTTTTTGAATATGAAGAGTTAGCAGTAGCACATATTGATTGACTGAAACATAAAAGACAATGTAGCTAGCATTTGAGATGCATGTAAGTTGAACGAACTTTGCTTCCTAAAGGTAACATTAGCAGGCGCAATGATCTATAGTAAGCATGGCACCACAGTGAAAAAAATGTCTTGATTTTCTTTTGGAATCATGACTTAGAAGATTTTTAAGGGTTACAAACTCCCACTACTGGAATCCCCGACTTTCCCGAGATTCAAGGGTACTCGGCAAAGCCCAGAATCAACTCGGCGTTGTTTTTGCTGAGTTATGTTCTTGGCAAACAGGACTCGGCTGGACACACGTCGGCAATTGTTAACTCTGCCGAGTTCTTATTATCGGGAACTTGGCAAAGACTTAAATAAATTTTGCCGAGTTCCCGTAAAAGAGAATTCGGCAAACGACGACGTCAGACGGAACGGGCCGTTACCGGCGGTACCACGTGGCTCAAAAATACATGTAATCCGCAAGTTAAAGTCATCCCCGTAGATATCCCAATTGTTATCACTTTGGGGTCTAGGGTTCAAAACGATAACAGGTGCATACAACTTGCAGATAAGATCAAGAACACAAATATATTCATGAAAACATAAGGAGTTCAGATATGAAATCATGGCACTCGGGCCCTAGTGACAAGCATTAAGCATAGCAAAGTCATAGCAACAACAATCTCAGAACATAGTGGATACTAGGCATCAAGCCCTAACAAATCTGACATCGATTACATAAAATATCTCATCCAACTGTCATATACCTCCCTGTGCCTATAGGGGAATTACTCACACATGGATGGAAGCATCATAGAATTGTTGTTGGAGAAGGCTTGGTGATGACGACGACGACGAATTCTTCTCTCCGGAGCCAAGAACGGACTCCAGATCAGATCTCCACATGAAGAACATGAGGTGGCGGCGTCTCCGTATCGCGAAAAGCTTCCGTGATTTTTCTGCATTTTTTCTGATATATATGTGAATTTATGGAGGTGGAATCGTCATAAGGCGGTAACTGAGGGGCCCACACGCCCCCATGGTGTGCCCTAGGGGGGCGCCACCTGGCCGTGCCAAGCCCTGGTGGCCCCCCTCCGGTCCATCTTTGCTCCATAAATCATTAAATATTCTGAAATAATACTCCAAAAATCCCCGTCCAATTCCGAGCACTTTTTATTTCTGCACAAAAATAACACCAACGTAGTTCTGCTGAAAACAGCGTCAGTCCGGGTTAGTTTCATTCAAATCATGCAAATTAGAGGTCAAAACAATAGCTAAAGTGTTTGGAAAAGTAGATACGTTTGGGACGTATCAACTTCCCCAAGCTTAACTCATTGCTTGTCTTCAAGCAATTCAGTTAACAAACTAAAAGTGATAAAAAAAACTTTTACAAACTCCTTTGCTTTTGTAGATGTACAGAAATTTAGTCAACGATCAGATTATAACAAGGATTATAGAGTAACCATATACATGATAACACTTAGCAGCCATGTTCACTCATGGCAATAACATAACCAACTAGCGAGAAATAATGCTATATCTCAAACATCAGCACTTTGTCAAAACGACCATAATACAATATGATAGATGGTATCTCGCTAGCACTTTCTAAGACCGCAAAACATAAATGCAGAGCACCTCTGAAGTTCAAGCACCGTCTAAACATTGTAATTAAGCATAGGAAATATCCAGTCATGCTCCATTCAACATTAATTAGACCCAATGCATGTTAAACTAAGAATGACAATAGCGCTCTCTATGTTGGTGCTTGAAGAAGAAGAAAGTGATGACTCAAGAAAAATAAAAATAACAATTAAAATAAAAGAAAGGCCCTTCGCAGAGGGAAGCAGAGATTAACATGTACCAGAGCTCATTGATTAAAACAGAGATAAATTTATTTTGAGAGGTGTACTTTTTCTGTCAACGGTTTACGGCAAAGGTTTTCAATATCTTTCATGCTAAACATGTTAATAGCGGTTCCCATATTTTTACACTCCCCCTCAACCATACTAACGCAAACCAAGGCTAGCCGTATCCACGGGTGCCTGCCAATCTTTCAACTTTCTAGGGGAGTGTCTTAATAAGTGATTTGGGACTGGGCATCCCTATTACCAACTTCTCTCATAAATTTGACAAGCCGAATAAACTCTCGTCATGAGTAAAACACATTTAGCATGGAAGATATTGACTACCCTCACCACTCCATGAGCTGTACGGGCACACAAAACAGAAGTTTATTTGAAGGTTTATAGGTGGCACATGCAAATTTACTTGGAATGGCAGAGGAATACCATATGTAGTAAGATGTACTGGACTCTTTATGGCATAACTTTTGGGTTTAAGGATTTGGATGTACAAGCAAGAATTCCCACTAAGTTCAGGCGAAGGCTAGCAATAGACTGAGCAGCGACCGACTAGAGAGCGACAACGGTCATAATCATGCATTTTGAATAACCAACATTAAACGGTAGCATGGTGAGGATATAAACACGCTGAACATAAATATTACAGAGGCAAGATTGGATTTGAATCAATTATATGCATGAACATGTACCAAGTCAAGCCACTTAAATTCTTCAGAGGAGCATACCGTCCTAACATCCCACATTATAACCAATATAATGCATGTTGACACCTAAGATAACATATTATCCACTCCTAGCTAATTAAGTATGGCATAAGAAAACATGAACTCTAATCATCATCACACACATGTTTATCCATAATAAGTTATAACCAGATCACTGAGATAAACATATGTACAAAAATAAAAACAAGTAGAGTTCATACCAGCTTTCTTTACCACGGTCACTTCATTAAGTCATCGTCATTATTGCCTTTCACTTGCACGACCGAATGATGTGGAAAATAAATAACATAGTGCAAGTGTCGTCGTGGACTAAGCTGAATTATTTAAACAACTGAACACAAACGGGAAGACATGCAAAATAATTTTGGGTCTTTCATTAATTTCGAGATAAAGCGCATAAGAGCCAATTTATAAATTGTTTTTGTTGTCTTCACCTTTTGAAACAAGTCTCGATAAGACGCAAATAAAAATTAAAAGAAGCAACAAAGAAGAATTGAGAGAAAAGAACAAAAGAAGCAAAAGAAAAGCGAAAGAAGTTTTTTTGGTCTTTTTCAAAATATTTTTCAAAAAAAATACGAAGAAGAGTTCAGAAAAACACACAGAAATATTTTTGTGGTTTTTGGTTTTTCTTAAGAAAGCAAACAAAAAAAAGTTCAAAGAAAAGGCAAAAAGAGAGAGAAAAATACTTACATCGAAGACCTCCAGACAAACGACAAAAGAAGAAAGGAGAAATAGTTTTGGGTTTTCTTTTTATAAAAACAAACCATCAAGCAAAGAGAAAGAAAACCGAGGAGAAGCATAAAAGAAAGCAAATAAAAACCAAAAGAAACAAAGAGAGAAACTAGAAATATTTTTGGGTTTTTGAAACTTAATAAACACACAAAAGAAACAAAGAAAATAGAAACATGGATATACAAAGATCATGAAGTGCACCGACAAGTGTAATGAATGTGTATGATAACATGAATGAAATGTCGGTGAGAATACATACTCCTCCAAGCTTAGGCTTTTGGCCTAGCTTGGCTCATCCCCATGGGTCAAAATCTGAGGATCCCGCTGGTCTTGATAATCCGAAGGCCCCGCCTCGAATGGTGCAGGCTCATAAGGGAGGTCAGCGAGCCGATAATGGTGGAATCTCCTCCTAGCTAGCTGCTCCTCCCAAGGAATAACATCGGTGCGGTTTGTCTCCTCCAATGCTCTCCTGTAGCTGGTAACGTCCGTGGGGGTGACGAAGTATCTCCCTCTCTGTTAATCAAACAAATGAGGAGCAGGTAAAGTAATAATAGTACGGGTGTTTTGGCTAAACACCAGGTTATACTGATAATCACCAGGGGCAGCAATTTTTGCAATAAATTCATGGCGTTTCATGGCGGAAAAATCTAGCAAACAAGTAGGGAGTTCATGATCATCATGCCTAATAGGTATATTAAAATGTGCAGCAAGACGAGTAGCATAAATACCACCATAAATTTCACCTGTAGTTCTATTCTTATTCAAGGGGCATGCAATAATAACTCCCATGTTATAACCTCCATCGCCATAAAGAGCCGTACGCAAGATACTCAAATCAGGGGCACTAGTGGCACTACCGTCATGGTTACCAGTCAAACATCTCACAATAAAGATAGCAAAATAATGCACAGAGGGAAAATGAATTGTGGCACCCTGGTTCAGGAAACCGGATGCCCTACGTTCCAGCCCAGAGATGTCTTCTGGAACACAGTACAACTTGCCATAGAACAGAACAACACTTTATTGCAAAACTGAGGGTACAAGGGTTCTGGTTTACAAATCTTAGCGAGGCAAGGTGGCACTACACCTATTGCTAGGTAAACGTATTGTGCCTCTGATGCATGCAGTGGAATAACTTATAGCAGCGGAACAGCGTGACGATGATGGACTCCACTCCAAAGGGACACTGCTGGGACACTTCCTAGTTCCAAGACTCGGGATCCTCGGAATAAGCAATCACGGCATAACCTGCATCTGGCATGACACGCCAGGTGAGTACTTTGAATGTACTCGCAAGCTCACAACAACCAAAAGCATCAAGGCAAAACAATAACATAGCAATATTGGGTTATGTCATGATCAATTATTAAAAAGGGTGGAAGAAAATAGTAAGCATGATATTACTGAACTAACGAGAATAATAAACCATCGTCCAAAGTCTCATGGGCTGTCTTACTCTGGATCACCCGATCAATTAACTTATCCTCGAGATCACCCCGTGATCACCTCATGATCATCACTGACTTGCTGCCAAACTGTTACTTACTCAATCATAAAGATAAGTCATTCCATCACTGGTGTTGATCATATAGTGTGACTTAGTAGGAACTGTGTCCAATACCGTGTACGCGGATATTCGAATAGATTCTTACACTCTGCAGAGGTTGTGCACTTTACCCACACTATGGACATTCGTCCAACAAAACTTGTCTGTCACATGACACTCTTACCGTATCACCGACATACCCTCAGGTCATGTCCTGGGTGTCCCCTATGTCACCTCGTGACACCTGCCACCTCGTGGCTCACTGATCCCAAAGGGGATCTGGTACCATATAAACTAAACTAGGCTCACAAGATTATCACCTCCTACCGGGCCATGGTAGCACACACGCATAATCTCCCCTCTTTGGTGATACCGATAAAAGGCATAACAGTAGACCAAGCTAGGGCCTTACCATAAAGGCAAATGTGGCTGTGCTGGTAAGTTCGGTTCAGTGGCACTTGATCAACGAATGAAGGAATTATATCCCCAAGTTTATTTTTGTCATAACAATTCCTCCAATATAACTTGTCAACCCATAATCCAAGTCATAGCCATATCCAACTTCTACTCCGATAAACAATCTAGCCATGACATCTCTACCTATTCCATGAGTAAGATAATAAATAATTTAAATGGTGTCATATCTACCTTGAGTATGCAACTACTGATCGCACTAACATGGATAGTAACATGGTAGTAGTATTAACATGGCAGTAGCATATCCGAAGTTCATGTCAAAATACTCACGAATAAACCAATTTCTGAATAATTCAAATTAAACCAAAATTTATTAATTAAAAACTATGGCAGTGCATTGCCATCATGCAAATGGAGGGTGTGGCTTGCCTGGGGTAGGTGGGTTCATCGGTAAGAGGTGCGATAATATCGCGGAAAAATTTGCCAGAACAACACTTCACCGGAAAGGCCTAAAGAGAGGGGAAGGGCAAAACTGTCATTTCTAGAGTGTGACAACATCATGAAAGTGACACCAACAGAACGGGCTCAGAAAAAGATGAACGTGGGCTTTGGAATCGTCTGATTCGGAGTTACGAGCAAAAAGTTAGAAGGGTTTAAAGAGCAGGGACTTATCTGTAAATAAAGTATTTACCTTAGGGTCCCTGATAGATTTTCCGCGGAAAAATAAAAAGTGCACTGTGCACTTAGGCCGGTCTGGGCTGCATTCGGCCGCTGCTGCTACTGCTGCAATGGGCCAAGCCCAACTGCAGAGCCTCCACTCGCCTAAACAAAACAGGAGCCGTGCCACTGACGAGAGGGCCCCGCTGGCAGGTTTTCTTCTTCCTCTCACCGAACGGAGGAGCGGCTCGGCCGTGGCTCGCGCTGGAAATCCGGCCGCCTCCGGTGGCGTTCGGCATACCGGAGTGCTCGGGGAAGAGCGCCGTGTCCGTCCATGCACAAGGCGAACCCTGGGGTTGACCGGAGCGACGACGGCTTTGATCCCCACGGAGGACGTCGGCCGTGGTCGAATTCAAGCACACGGTTGTCCCGTGGGGCAATGGAGGATGTGAGTAGCTTCGCTGTTCTCAGAGTGTCACACTGGGGTGATTTAGAGAGAGAGGGGAAGCCCAGGTGGCCTGAATTTGAGAGGAGGGGAGGCGGCGGTGGTTCGGCTGAAAGTGCAGCAGACGACCCCGAGGGCTCGTATTGCTGCTTCTGGAGGAACCTAGGAGTGAGGAGGAGGTGGTTTGTGAGCTGGGAGAGCTTGGGGCTCGGCTTTTATAGCCGTCCGAGACGATCGGATGAGGATGGCCGTTGTGGCATCCTTATCGGCGTCCTGGAGATCGCAGGCGAGCTGGCAAGCTCTCAGCGGTGCCAAACTGACATGGGCAGAGGGACGCGACGACACGGGGAGGAAGGGGCCAACGGGGCTGGGGACGATGGCCGGGGCATAGTGGGGTACTGTCCGCGGTAAGGCGGAGCTTATTGTCGTCCGGTGAAGACGCAAATGGAGAGGGAGAGGGCTCTGGAAGGGCTACGTGTGCGGTGGCTACGCTGTCTGCAGTAAGGGACAGGCTGCGGTGGCCGGAGCTGGCCCACCCAACGGAGACAGAACTCTGCCAGTGCGCAGAGCGCGCGTTTGGCACATCCATGGCATGGTCACCACGTGCACCTGCTGCTCTGGCGCGCGCCTGGGTGTCACACCTTGTCAAAACGATGCATCAAAGATCAATTAAGGGATTTGAGAGGTCCAGCTCCACAGGAGGGCTTGGAGGTGATGGATTGGTCTAGAAACTGTTTCTGAATAGAAACTTTGGCCAATTACTGAGATAAAATGGCTGTGCAATTGATGCTGAATTTTTGTCATGATGAAATGGTGTAGAAAGGTTCATCTACTGGAGAAATTTCATAAGAGTTCAAAAAGTTTCAAACATAGTTTCTTCACAACCCAGAAATTGGTCTAGAAAATAGTTTGAATTGTTGGGACAAATTGGCCTGATGAATTTAAATGAAACTTGGCATGGGGAGATGATATAGGGGTATGAGTGCACTGGTAAAATTTCACACCATTTGAGTACTCACAGATGGTACTTCCTTCATAGTGCTTCCCTCTGGACAGAAACTTTGGAGAATTGTTTTGGAGTAATGGCTTGACAAATTGCTATGAATTTTGGCATGCTCAAGTGATATAGGAAGCTTTAGGGCCTGGAATAATTTGAGGGGTTTTAGAGCAATCTAGAATATAGTTGCTTCACAAACCCAAAATGGGTCCAGAAACTAAGATTGGATGCTATGCTCACCATGAGCATGGGATCTTGAATATTTTTACAAATTCAAGGTTCATGTGGTTCAAAGACTTTATGAGATTTTTGTTGGAATTTTTGGAATGACAGAAATATTGGTTGATTCACAACCTAAGGCAAAAAGGGTTATTTCTTTAATAGAAAAAGGAATATTTAATTGGAATAAAAATTAGGGTTGGGATAGGATGGAAATGCCATGACTTTGGGAGAGTTTTGGAAACTTGGATTCACTTGGGAACAAAAAAGAAAAATTATTCCCAAGTTTTAAGTCCATAGAGTCATTAAAAATGAAATCCAATTCAAATTTGAAGCAAATTCAAATGGAGTTTTTGAAAAGAAAAAGTTGTCAAAAACCTGGGTGTCACAAACCTACCCCCCTTAGGATGAATCTCATCCTCGAGATTTGGTTGCTCAGGGAACCCGTATGAATATGCTGACTCAAGGTCCCCTTTTTCTTCTCGGGTATCCTTTTCCTCTGTATGGTGTTCCCGCTGGACCGTATGGAATCTGATTATCTTGCTTCGGGGGTTTGTTTCACCATATCCAATATTCTGACAACTGTTTCTCCTCATATGTCAGACCTCACGTTGGCTCCAATTTTTTTTCGTATCTGCCACTACTAGGGAAAACCCTATAGGTAACCACTTAGTAGTGGCCCCGCCTATTTGACCCGCGCTACTGCTAGTTAGTAGTAGCGCGGGTGCAAAACCTGCGCTACAGGTAAAGCGTAGTCGTAGCGCAGGCACAGTAGGCACGCGCTACTGCTAAGTGGTCCCCACCGTGCCCCCCCGGACATGCAGTAGTAGTAGCGCGGGGTGTAAAACCTGCGCTACTACTAAGTGGATAGCTGTAGCACAGGTGGGACACCCCGCGCTACTACTACGGATAGATGTAACACCTCATTTTTGGGTAAAGAATTTTTCAAAATAAAATTTTGCTAGAAATAATATAAATGATTAATTTTGATGTTTAAATAATTTTGGAGCCCTTTAGGTCACCTTTCTTTTGAATTTTCTTCCCATTTTTTGGTAAATAATTATGACATGAATAACCTCTCTCAAATTCGTTTATTTCCTTTAATTTTTAGTACGAAATACTTTCACTATAAAATTTGCCTAAAATAAATGCTTTTAATGGTATTTTCAAACCCTCAAATGCTTCTGTTGAACTAACACTATTTCAAATAAATTTTATAAAAATGCCACAAATTTTTTGTGAGGTTCTCTGATGCCTATAGATCACTTTTATGCAAAAACTCATCTTGGTCTTTTGAAAATTTTGAGCTAATCATCCACTTTTGAAATCTGGTCCATATTAGACCTATAACTTCAACCCTATTTTCTTTAGCTTAGTAAATTCTGAAAATTTTCCATCTTATAGTCCTTCCATAGAAACCCTTAAGTCCAGAAGATCAACTTCATTGGCATCTTGGAAGTCAACCAAATAATTCCTCCCAGATTTGGATCAGAACGGAAATTCACTAAAACTTGCACTTGCAAGTTGTTTGTTTTGACAAACCAACCTTACCATCACCTCTATCATGCAATGAAGCACCATACTGCCAAGTCTCACATCCAACAAAAATCCCTAGAGCACTTTTTCATTTCATCAAACAGGTTGAGTGCATGGCTGAATCTTGCCAAGTCTTGAGCTGCATGTGACACTTACACCTTTAGCCAAACCAGCATCTCTAGCATCCTTGCCATCTTAGTAGGTGCCCCCTGCCAAAAATCAACTCAAATGGACCATCCTAGGTCGCTCTGGCATTCTGTCAAGCACCCTGGGTGCGAGCACAGAGCGCGGCCTAGCGCCCGTATTGCACCCGATGGCACCCGAACTCCTGCCGCTCCCATTGCCGCCTCCCCCTACTCCCACCCCCTCAGCTAGCATCGCAGGACCGGCCGCAACTCCCCTGCACCCCCTCCTTGGCCCTAGCACCGGCCAAGCACCGTCCGTCGCCGCCGCCCCTCACAGCCATCTCGGGTACGCCACCTACCCGAGGCACCTAGCCGAACTAGAGGCCACCAGCGCATCACACAGTTATTTCACAACCCCCTGAGCTCATCCGCTGCTCGCCTACCTCGCCACCGACCACGGTTTTCCATCAATGGCGGATGCCGTCGTGTCCATCTTCTGAAACCCACGGACCGTCCATCCCCGCGCTATAAAACCCCGCCCGAGCCTGCTCACGATCGTAAGGACCACCTCTCTCCTCTAGGAAGCAACCAAAGCACCCAATCGACCCGTAGGTGGTCATCTTCTTTGTTTCCGGCCGAGACAACCGCCGCCCCGGTCCTGTCGATTCCAAGCTACCCAGGGCCTTTCCATCGAAACTTCCTGCATCAACAGCTTCACTTAACTCTCGAGAGCATCCTGCGATATTCAAATCCACCGGAGGTGCCCAGGAGCCGAAAGCCCCCTTTTCACCGTCGCCACCTTCCGCCATGGTTAAAGCTCTGCTCGATACCGAACTCCCCGGCGACCATATCCACCTCCAAAGGATGCGTCTCACCCTTCTGAGCATTCCGGTAGCCGGAGCACCTCGAATGGTGGCCTGTGCCGCCAGGAATCATCGCCGGCGCTCCTGCTGACGTCCGCAGCGGGAGGAGGACGACGACGCCAGTGAAACCTGACTGGTGGGCCTGGTGGGACCCACCGTCAGTGACCTGAGGCCGCGCCTGAATCTGCGAAGCGGTAGCATATTTCCATAAATACGCTTTCTTCTTTAGAATGCGTATTCTGTGCCGAACCGTTTCCTTTTTAAGATTTATATAAAAACAGATTTTTGACCAAACTTTGACTGCGTCTATCTTTTAAACCACAACTCCAAATGAATTGATTATTATTCTAACATTCTTTATTTGTCATCTAGTTTATTTTAGTACTTATTTAAAAGAAATCCAAACAACTTTTTTGTACTGTTTTAAATTTATGTGGTATTTGCATTATTTTGAAAATAGGAAATGAAGAAAGTTGATTTTTCCAAAACCCATGAAGTGTACCCGACTCTTCTAAGTACCCAAGGCAAGCATCTTTAACCACTGATAGGATGATTGTATGGTTGATTGCTTGCTAGAACTTTGAGCATGTTATGTTTGTATTGTATGAATATGCAAAGTGATGACTAGAGTTTGTTTGTGTGGTCGTTTGCTCATCATTGTAAATTCATATAGACATGAGATATATGTTATAGTAATTGTTACCCGTCCTACACATGCCTATGCTTGTTCCGGCTAACCTGCAGGGAAGAAACTGTCACCAGAAAAAGTGACCGAGAAACAGAGATCACGTTGTGATGTGATCAAATTGATGTTGGCATGTTGGGACATGCCGGGTTGTGACCCTGTCCGATGCTGATATTAAAATGACAATTATTGTGCTAACCCACTGCAGGGAATATAAACCTTCTGAGTCGACATAGATCGAGTCTTCTTACCGTTACTTCCTAACTACTTTTCGTGCTACCACATGTCCCTCCGTGGAGGGTATGGTTTAGTAAGTTGTTAACCCCTTTCACTGCACACACCACACAGAGAGGCTACGATGACGGTTCCATGGCCCTGGGTAATGCCGGTCATCGGGTCAGGGGGCATTAGTGTTTCCGGTTGGGACCGAAGAGGGGTAGCACTCCCGTGTATCGCGCGCGTTATAAATATGTTCGTCTGCTCAGGCTACTCGAGGTTGTAGTCTCCCCGACTTAAGGTTTTACTGGTCCAATGCTTTGGGTGATTCTTGGCATTTGGAAAAGAAAAACTGGTGTGTGTTGGCTAGGTGCATTTGCAACCCAAAGGCTGTAATCGGAAATCTCTCACTAACACTCCGGTGTTGGCAAAAAGAAATCCTTTACTTGTGGGTAAGGAGTACAACCTCTGCAATGTTTAACCTATTCGAATAGCCGTGTCCGCGGTTAAGGACTACAGTTTGGAAGGGTCGAGTGTCGATCTTAGTGTCGGTCTTCGGAGGAAATAATTAAATAAAAATTGATCGCGAATCACTTGATGACAATTGTTGTTATTATTGATTCTATCATGATTATTATTATTATTAATGCAGTTACGAAGTAACCCCTTTTATCTTACGTGTATTGTTTGGGTATTCCCTGGGAAGGTTCTACCTCCTGGATACTCATTATACTCTGTTTGATACTTGTGTATTTCTCTTTTCTTATATAAGCCCTTTAATAGGCGTCGCTTCAGACACCTGATTGTGGCATTTATTTTCAAGACCTTTCGAGGTGTCGCAATAGACACCCGACTGGCTTGTATGTTATTTTCATTTGGAATTCTCGGGACGGTCCTACCTCCTGGAACCCACCTTGCCCCTGGTTTATTTGAAACTAGCAGGGTCACCCGCGCATTTGCGCGGCTAGGTTTGTTATCAGTCGATGTATTTGTGTTTTTATTATTGATTTTAGAAGCATTTTAGAGAATGTTCGTCATTTTAGGTTAAGTTTTTTTTCGAGGGGCTCCATTTTAGGTTAAGTAAAGTATGTGTTTAGCGTCGCAGTGGATTATAATAATCAAGTTTACACAATCTAGTTTTTCCTTTTTAGTGTTTATTTTACCAGCCTTTGCTTACTTTTATAGCTATTATATTTACCAGATTATAAATTAAGCACAACATAAAGTTTGACAACTACAAACTGAGCATAGGTTACCATGGCAGCTAATAACTTATATATACTTATTTTGTTTAGCAATGATTTTTATTTAGTTTGTTTTGTGCACCTTGGTATGACTTGTAGTACTCTAAACATGTTTTCATGTACCTCTCAGAGACGTGATTACTGACCTACCCCAAATGCATGGTGGAATGAAAGCCTTCCGAATATTGTTCTTCAATCGCTCCCGAGCTTGGTGATGAACTATTGCTTTGAAGGAACGCACCTGAATTTGAAACATGTAAAAAAACACTCCCAATCTTTTCTAGTCCATAAATATGGGGTTGTACATTTCCAACATAACGACGGAATTAATGTAATTGTGATTTCTATTGTAAACGTTCGTAATGTGACCGCTCATCAGGCAGGCAAGTTATTGGTTCATGTAGTTACAAACTGTAGTATTTGTCATCAAGATTTGACATGTTAGCATTAGCATTATATATCATGTAAAATTTAGAAAACGTTGTAATAAGAATGTACGTGTGTCTTGGGAAAGTATGTTTAAATTAAGATTAAAAAAATCACGAAAGCGTATTAGGTTGTTTCTAGGACCTCGTTGTGTGATGACTAAAGATATATGGCACTGACGTCTACGATCCACGATGCAAAACTATATACATTCATATTAATTTTTGGATTTCCTTCTTACAATCATTCATCATGTGTATTTTTCAACTATATAATTTTTTTGAGAAACTCCCTGCCAAGAATTTTAAACAAATACTGATTGCTAGTACTTATCCTTGTGTTGTCTTCCTTCACGGACTTCATCATTTGTTGTGTTGCAATCACGGTTTTCATTTATTTAATATCAACCTTCCTGATGCTTCCATGGATCAATGTCTTGCTCTATTATTCATGTCTCTTGATTATGTAGTCGTCGGTGTATATTTGACAGATATTGCTAAAGAAAATATTCATATGACTCTCGTCATAGCTCATTCTTTTTAACTTTCCATGTCATTTTTATCAACTGCTAATTTCAACATAAATCACCGACATTATGTAAAATATGTCCAAATTTTAGCTATTTATGCCATTCAGATCGAAGGTTATATGATTTCTTTTGTTTTCCTTTTTTATATTGTCGATTTATGTTAGCATATTAAAAAATGCTCTGTTATTTCAGAAGCACGGATTAAAGCCGCATTTGATTATGTTTTTTGTAGCTTAACTTTACATGCGATATATATCGGGATATGAAATTGAAATAAAGTACTGAATTTCAAAAGTTTTATTCCAAATTATAATTTAGCGCATATCGGATCACATACCCATGTTCGTCTTACCCAACTTTATGTTTTTATGACTTACTAATCTGCAGTTAACATTTCAAGAAAAAAATTATTTAAACTTCTCAAATACGTATTGCAAATCAAGGAGCCCATGAACCATGGCGTGTGAGTTTTGATGAATACAAAAATAGAGTTCTTTGTCCATCTAATAGTAGTTGTATCCACTTTATATAGGTTTGTAATAATAAACTTTTACTCTTTGTTTATGTACTAATAATAAAATTTGCATCTACATACACTACGCATTTCTATACAGTCTGAGTCATTTACATGGTTGTACTCTCTCGTTCATAAAAAAGATGATATTTAGACATCAGCCAAGCCCCCGACATTTATCATTGATTACATCTTCTTTGTGTATATATTGCTAGAAAATTATGAACATTTATGCTGTAAAAATAATATTTTGTCCTATGCTGTGATGATAAATTTTTTACATGACATTATTTAGTGAGCGCAGAAATCAATTTATTTTACCTTTAAAATTTTATGACACATCTTCATTTATTTATAACCGTTGGTAGCGATCAGTTTTTTCAATTTAGCATCAAAGTACACTAATTTGGCAACTTTTTTTATCCTGTACAGGATTGAGCATCGCTGCTTTTGTCTACATGTGTGCCCAGGACGCGTTGCTTTTGGTATGTGTCGGCCCTTTTTTTTAAAACGGAGCCGTGCCTTTTTGATTGGTCCCCAAGAGTCCTCGTAGCTTTACATACGTACTATAGGCTAGTGCATTGCCCGTACATGATGTGTTGATGTCGATCTTTTTTTTCTTGCAACCTATGCACATGCCGATCTGAACTCCTCTCTTCTTTCCAAATCTTTATTTATCCACCTTGTACGTGACAGTTCAACATACACAACTTTAGGAAGGTAACGTAATATCTTTAAATCTCAGCCATAAATATTATTGATCAACGATGTATATTATTTTAGCTTATGTGAAAGAACATGATGTCTTATTTGTCTTCTATTTTAATTATATAATAGATAAAGCCCTTTGCTTGGCGTCGCGAAGACACCCAACTGTGGCATTCCTTTATATTTTTCCTCTTAGGTTCTTTTGGGATGGTTCTACCACCCAAGAATCAATGTTGTTATGTGAATGTCTGATATCATGTTCACTAACCCTTTATTTCCATACGGATATAATATTCTCATAATGATCACATGCTTATATCATTTTGTTTAAATGTTTGGAATGGTTCGATGCTATGCTTTAGTTATTGGGTTGATGATAGAAACGTTCGAAGGAAGTAGTTAATACTGTTTGAATTGCTTGTGACAATCCATGATTGAGATGAAGTTGGATTTCCCTCATAAGTTTGAAATCGCATATGTTTTCATTGTGTTGTTACGACAGAATATTTTTAGTTTAGGGTTAAGAAACGAAGTAGTAGCCTACCCTTAATCCCGTATCTTCGTTAAATTAATTGCATGTCATGGTTGACCTCTTGCCATGTCGTAAAAATGATTGAACCTGCTTGATAGTTTAATTGCTTGCTCTCTGCCTGCTTTTATTATATCTCTCGTCCATGATGTCTTGCGAGTACATTCAAAGTACTCACCTAGCATGTTATTGCCTGATTATGGAGATAGGTAGTCCTCCTAGAAGCTTGAGATGGACACGTGAGCTAGGAGTTAACCCGGTCAGCCGTTCCTGTGGAAATGGAGCCCCATTAGAGTTGGAGATCTGTGAACCGCTTCCGCCATCTGCTATTAGGAATCATTATTGTAACCATTAGACCTTTACGGTCTTGTATTCAATTCTTGTAATTGTCTGGTAATCTGTATCAAGGACGTGTCCACCAGTTTTAAATTCTTGGGGCTGGTGGTGACACGCGGGGTTGTTTCGGGGAATTTTGTTTTCCGGAAACTGCCCCCCACAGCCTTGGTATCAGAGCCAGGCTGACCGTTGGCTAACCCTATCTTAGCCTGGTCACTATCCGTAGGTTTCCACACCGTCCAAGCCTTTTTCGCTGCTCTTAGTCAAGACTAGCCTATCCGATAGTCCGAACAGTGGCTGGCCGACTATCTTTTGATAGTCGGTGCCCAACCTATTAACCTATTCCATAGGTCGTGTGCCTGTGGCAGACACCTGTGTTGTCCCATCCGCAAGCGTGCGATGGAAGGCTCAGTTGGCCTATAAAGGAAGCTTTGCCGCAACCCAGCACAACACAGCCTCCACCTCTGCTTAAGCACCCAAACTAACAAAATGCCTGGTGCCATCGTTTGCAACGAGACCACCGCAGTCAAGGCTGGAGACTTTGTAGCCATCCTCACCAATGTCGCTCGTCGTGCCATTGGCATAGAGGAGCCCCCGGAGTATGTTGTGTGTTGGGAGCACGTGAGTGATGCCATCCAACACTTCTGGGCCACGGTGCACATCTACGGGAGGGGCACGACATCGGAACGCCCATACCGGTTCACCAGAAGGACGACCTCCGAGGAACCCCAAGCCATCCAGCTCGCAGCCCGAGAGGCTATAGTTCAACTCCGGCATCTGTCGCCGAGAGTCAACATCCACCCTTTCTTCTACTACCCTAGCCGTGATGGCTATGGTAGCCCGACCCAAGTCGCCAACGGAGACCAGGAATCGGATCTTGCCCTTATGCATCTGGTGCGCTACTTGAGAGCGCAAGAGGCACTCTTCGATCAGGTCAACAATGATCTGATTGCGGCCCGCAGGATGCTTGCCCTCCTGACCCCTATAAGAAGTGAAGCTGCACCCACCACTGACACCCCGATAGTGCTGTTCGGGAGACCCATCGAGCCTCCCAGATCATCCCCTGTTGTCCACCCGGGCAATGCATTCGTTCACCCGGAGGAACTTCGCCGCCTGTTGGAAACCTACTCCAATGGGACCGTGACTACGACATCCCGTGAGGGGTACCGTCGTCACCACAGTCCAGTGACTCCCGCTCCTACCCTAGCCAGCTCCGAAGCAGAAGCGCATGGAGATGTTCCGGCATCTGCCGAACACGCCCGACTGGATGTCAATGAAGTGGACTGAGTCCACTGGAGTAGTCACCAAGTCCTGGGTGGCCCCGTCACCCTGTATCCCTGTATTTCGTACCTTGAGAGTTGTAGTAGTATGCCTGCGGTGTGGCTGTTGACATGCTTGTGTGCTAATGTCTTGCTTGTGCCTTGCTTGATGTTGCATGATTTGTTTGTGTGTCGTGCTTGTTTGCATGGTAGGTTTTGAGACCTCTAAGTTATAACTGCCATTACCACCCAAACGACCACTACAATAAAGTGTCAACTCCCGTTTGGGGATTGAGGTCAGACACGATAATTTAACCCAGACAACCCTAAGAGGAAGCCTATATCCAAGTTGTACCGGCGCCGCATCATGTTTCCTACCCACGACACTATATAAGAGACCATTTCCACAACCAACGCCAGCAACCATCGATCTTGTTCACAGCTACCATAACCCAATCACTCCATGTCTCACCCGGGAGCCTACCCAAGAACTCTAGAGGCAAACCCCGGTAGTTTTGTCAAGGTTTTGTGGGATTTCGCCCGCAATACCCTTGGTTCCGTCCACCCACCCCAATATGAGTTGTATAAGTTAAGGATCACCCCTAACTCCTCAAAATTCTGGGCAGTTGTGCAAATCCCGCCAGAGGATTTAAACCAAGGCCCTCCATATATTGTTTTCATCGGGAGATCCATGCCAACTCCAGGCATGGCCATAGAGGTTGCTGCTTATGAAGCAGTTACCCATCTTCAATTCTCGGTATCCAATGCCAGCGAAAGGAAGTATTGCTACTTCCTGAGCCACGAAGCATCCAGAGCAGAAGCAACATTCCGTTGTGAACGTATAGAAAGAGACCCAGCGTTGGCCAATTTCATTCAATATGTAATGGCCCAGGAGCGTCTGACCCAGCAACTAATGGATTATCTCCATTTCCTTGCTGTTCTGAACCCCTTGATCGCCATTGGAGGACCACCCTTGCCAACTCAGGAAGGACATGTTCTTCGTCTTCTTCCTCCACTTCCTCCAGAAAAAGAAGAGTGTGTCCCAGAACCAGGAACTTTTCCGCAAAACCCAGTAGATCTTACCTTTGGGCCATAGACGGCCATGAGTGTGTTTGTTATTATATGAAGTGCTTGTTGCATGATGTGACTTTTGTGTTAGGGCATGAATGTATTGCTATGACTATGCCTTGTGTGAACAATTGTTTTGTTTGTTGTGATTGCATATAGTTCTTCCGCCTTAACGAATCTCGAGGACGAGATTTTCTTAAGGGGGGTAGATGTTGTAACACCCCATTTTTGGGTAAAGAATTTTTCAAAATAAAATTTTGCTAGAAATAATATAAATGATTAATTTTGATGTTTAAATAATTTCGGAGCCCTTTAGGTCACCTTTCTTTTGAATTTTCTTCCCATCATAAAGAATTTTTTTGTTAAATAATTATGACCTAAATAACCTCTCTCAAATTCTTTTATTGACTTTAATTTTCAGTAGGAAATAATTTCATTATAAAATTTGCCTAAAATAAATGCTTTTAATGGTATTTTTAAACCCTCAAATGCTTCTGTTGAACCAACACTATTTCAAATAAATTTTATAAAAATGCTACAAATTTTTTGTGAGGTTCTTGGATGCCTATAGATCACTTTTATGCAAAAACTCATCTTGGTCTTTTGAAAATTTTGAGCTAATCATCCACTTTTCAAATCTGGTCCATATTAGACCTATAACTGCAACCCAATTTTCTTTAGCTTAGTAAATTCTGAAATTTTTCCATCTTATAGTCCTTCCATAGAAACCCTTAAGTCCAGAAGATCAGCTTCATTGGCATCTTGGAAGTCCACCAAATAATTCCTCCCAGATTTGGATCAGAACGGAAATTCACTAAAACTTGCACTTCCAAGTTGTTTGTTTTGACAAACCAACCTTACCATCACCTCTATCATGCAATGAAGCACCATACTGCCAAGTCTCACATCCAACAAAAATCCCTAGAGCACTTTTTCATTTCATCAAATAGCTTGAGTGCATGGCAGAATCTTGCCAAGTCTTGAGCTGCATGTGACACTTACTCCTTTAGCCAACCCAGCATCTCTAGCATCCTTGCCATCTTAGTAGGTGCCCCCTGCCAAAAATCAACTCAAATGGACCATCCTACGTCGCTCTGGCATTCTGTCGAGCACCCTAGGTGCGTGCACAGAGCGCGGCCAGAGCGCCCATATTGCTCCCGATGGCACCCGAACTCCTGTTGCTCCCGTTGCCGCCTCCCCCTGCTCCCACCTCCCTCAGCTAGCATCGCAGGACCGGCCGCAACTCCAATGCACCCCCTCCTTGGCCCTAGCACCGGCCAAGCACCGTCCGTCGCCGCCGCCCCTCACAGCCGTCTCGGGTACGCCACCTACCCGAGGCACCTGGCCGAACCAGAGACCACCAACGCATCACACAGTTATTTCCCAACCCCCTGATCTCATCCACTACTCGCCTAACTCGCCACCGACCACGGTTTGCCATCAATGGCGGATGCCATCGTGTCCATCTTCTGGAACCCACGGACCGTCCATCCCCGCGCTATAAAACCCCGCCCGAGCCTGCTCACCATCATCAGCACCACCTCTCTCCCCTAGGAAGCAACCTAAGCACCCAATCGACCCGTAGGTGGTCATCTTCCTCGTTTCCGGCCGAGACAACCGCCGCCCCGGTCCTATCGATTCCAAGCTACCCGGGGCCTTTCCATCGAAAATTCCTACATCAACAGCTTCACTTAAGTCTTGGGAGCATCCTGTGATTTTCAAATCCACCGAAGGTGCCCAGGAGTCGAAAGCCCCCTTTTCACCGTCGCCACCTTCCGCCATGGTTGAAGCTTTGCTCGATACTGAGCTCCCCGGCAACCATCTCCACCTCCAACAGACGCGTCTCACCCTTCTGAGCATTCCGGTGGCCGGAGCACCTCCAATGGTGGCCTGTGCCGCCGGGAATCATCGCCGGCGCTCCTGCTGACGTAATCAGCGGGAGGAGGACGACGACGCCAGTCAAACCTGACTGGTGGGCCCGGTGGGACCCACCGTCAGTGACCTGAGGCTGCGCCCGAGTCTGCAAAGTGGTACCGTATTTCCATAAGTACACTTTCTTCTTTAGAAAGCGTATTCTCTGCCGAACTTTTCCTTTTTAAGATTTATATAAAAACAGATTTTTGACCAAACTTTGACTGCGTCTAACTTTTAAAGCACAACTCCAAATGAATTGATTCTTTTTCTGACATTCTTTATTTTTCATCTAGTTTAGTATTTATTTTAAAAATTTCCAAACAACGTTTTTGTACTGTTTTAAATTTATGTGGTATTTGCATTATTTTGAAAATAGGAAATGAAGAAAGTTGATTTTTCCAAAACCCATGAAGTGTACCCGACTCTTCTAAGTACCCAAGGCAAGCATCTTGAACCACTGATATGATGATTGTATGGTTGATTGTTTGCTAGAACTTTGAACATGTTATGTTTGTATTGTATGAATATGCAAAGTGATGACTAGAGTTTGTTTGTGTGGTTGTTTGCTCATCATTTTGAATTCATATAGACATGAGTATATGTTATAGTAATTGTTACCCTTCCTACACATGCCTATGCTTATTCCGGCTAACCTGCAGGGAAGAAACTGTCACCAAAAAAAGTGACCGAGAAACGGAGGTCACATTGTGACGTGAACAAATTGATGTTGGCATGTTGGGACATGCTGGGTTGTGACCCTGTCCGATGCTGATATTAAAATGACAATTATTGTGCTAACCCACTGCAGGGAATATAAACCTCCTGAGTCGATATAGATTGAGTGTTGTTACCGTTACTTCTTAACTACTTTTCGTGCTACCACATGTCCCTCTGTGGAGGGTATGGTTTAGTAAGTTGTTAACCCCTTTCGTTGCACACACGTCACAGAGAGGCTACGATGATGGTTCCATGGCCCTGGGTAATGTCGGTCATCGGGTCAGGGGCATGAGTGTTTTCGGTTGGGACGAAGAGGGGTAGCACCCCTGTGTATCGCGCGCGTTATAAATATGGTCGTCTGCTCATGCTACTCGAGGTTGTAGCCTCCCCGACTTAGTGATTCCTGGCATTTGGAAAAGAAAAACTGGTGTGTGTTGGCTAGGTACGTTTGCAACCCAAAGGCTGTAATCGGAAATCTCTCACGAACACTCCGGTGTTGGCAAAAAGAAATCCTTTATTTGTGGGTAAAGAGTACAACCTCTGCAAAGTTTAACCTATTCGAATAGCCGTGTCCGCGGTTAAGGACTACAGTTTGGAAGGGTCGAGTGTCGGTCTTAGTGTCGTTCTTCGGAGGAAATAACTAAATAAATAATTGATCGTGAATCACTTGATGACAATTGTTGTTATTATTGATTCTATCGTGATTATTATTATTAATGCAGTTATGAACTAACCCCTTTTATCTTACGTGTATTGTTTGGGTATTCCCTGGGAAGGTTCTACCTCCTGGATACTCATTATACTCTGTTTGATACTTGTGTATTTCTCTTTTCTTATATAAGCCCTTTAAGAGGCGTCGCTTCAGACACCCGACTGTGGCATTTATTTTCAAGACCTTTCAAGGTGTCGCAATAGACACCCGACTGGCTTATATGTTATTTTCATTTGGAATTCTAGGGACGGTCCTACCTCCTGGAACCCACCTTGCCCCTGGTTTATTTGAAATAAAGCCCTTTGCGTGGCGTCGCGAAGACAGCCAACTGTGGCATTCCTTTATATATTTCCTCTTAGGTTCTCTCGGGATAGTTCTAATGTTGTTATGTGAATGTCTGATATCATGTGCACTAACCCTTTATTTCCATACGGATATAATATCTCATAATGATCACATGATTATATCATTTTGTTATTGGGTTGATGATAGGAACGTTCGAAGGAAGTAGTTAATCCTGTTTGAATTGCTTGTCACAATCCACGATTGAGATGAAGTTGGATTTCCCTCATAAGTTTGAAATCGCATATGTTTTCATTGTGTTGTTACGACATAATATTTTTAGCTTTGGGTTAAGAAACGAAGTAGTAGCCTACCCTTAACCCAGTATCTTTGTTTAATTAATTGCATGTCATGGTTAACCTCTTGCCATGTCGTAGAAATGATTGAACCTACTTGATAGTTTAATTGCTTGCTCTCTGCCTGCTTTTATTATATCTCTGGTCCATGATGTCTTGCGAGTACATTCAAAGTACTCACCTGGCTTGTTATTGCCAGACTTTGGAGATAGGAAGTGTTGAGTATATTAGCAATATTTCGATTAATTTAATCCACGAATAAATCATGAGCATGGCATTGACAGAATTAAAGACATACTGATTTTGATCCAGGTAAGCATGTACTATGCATACAGTACAAACATCTACGCACATAGCTAGTACTGCTAAGACTTAAAGAAACATGAGCGGGATAAACGTGTTATACCCTCCAATAGGCCAGTTGGCCGTAGCGGTAACAGCGGCGGCGACGGCAGGCTCCTCGGCCGCCTTCTGGTCGGCAACAGCCTTCTCAGCAGCAAGTCTTTCGGCTTCGGTGGACATGGTGATGACGAAGGCGACGCGGACGTAGACGACGTAGAGGAAGCAGACGAACGGAGGCGAGCAGTCGCGTAGAAGAGGCTCACCAAAAACCTAATCGCCCCTCTCCCGTACAGGATCTCGAGAGGCGGGGATTCGGAGGCCTACTCTCCCGTCAACCGTGTACGCGGTGGACGGGATGGGATCACCGGCCGCATCAGCAGCAAAAGGAACAGCGGTGGGAGGTGTGCGCGAGGAGGCAGTTGCGATCTGATCTCTGGTGGCGGCTAGGGTTGCCGACGCCTCCACTATATAGGCGTGGCCGGGTGGAGAGACGTGGGCTGGACCCACGTCCGAGTCGGTAACAGCCCACGATCTGACGTCTCAGATCGTGGCTCGTCCGGTAAGGACTTCTTCGTTCCTGACCGGCAAAAATAAGTGCATAGGTGTGAGCTCGGCTCAGCTCATTCCCGCAACCCGCGGCGCGTGCGCGCGTTGTGTTGTGACGAGGCGAGGCGAGGTGAGGCGTGGCGAGGTGGGCGGCTGAGGAGGAGCGCGCGGGAACCACTTCTCTTCTCAAGCTCCAATAGCATGTGGAAGAGAATTCCTTATAAACCGCTCCAACTCTTCCTCCAAATCCAGAGTGGGACTAAACTTCCACCACTTCCCACCTCATGACACCTACATGGGCCCTTAGGGATTTTCTGAAATTGTTGGATGGGCCTAAAGCCCACCCCATATTTCAACAATCCCCCACCAGATCCCTAAGGCCCATAATGTTGTCCTCTGTTCCTAACACTGTTTTGATATACCAGTATTTTTAGTGGAGACCCGTTAAGGTTGAACATCCACCTAGAGCAAGTAGCTACACTCCTTCGCAACTGAACAATGGACTATGCCTTGAATTGTCAGTTTGGCATAAAGAAGTTTCACCACATGTCTTACCGGTACTAGACTGCCGAAGGCTGATCCCTCGGGTGGAGCATATTAGTCACACTCCTGGCCTAATCATGAACTTACTAGAGATCACCCCAATCTCATAGACTGTGACCAGCAGTCAGGTTCATATAAGTGTGTTCCTCCAAAGATCGCTCTGTAGGATAGCATCTTGCTTATACAAGTTTTGGAACACATTAAGACAAAAGTCAACCTGCCATACAGTTTCCGAGAGTATTGCATCTCCAACGGAGTGGGTTAGTAAAGTTACTCTCCTCAGTTAACCACTAGCTTGTTTTCCCAGGTCCTACTTCACGGGATCTCCGATCACATAGGTTGGGTTACTACCATGGCAACTCATGTGGGTCTCATACCCATCTCCCTCGATGCATTTTCTATCACAACATGTGATAGCCCTTTAGTAAAGGGATCTGCCAGATTCTTAGCCGACTGGATATAATCCAACGCTATCACTCTGGAGTTTCTTAAACGTCCGACAGCTTTTAATCTCATTCTTATGTGTTTTGTGGACTGCATGTTGTCCTTTGAACTCTTTACCTTGACAATAACTATCTGATTGTCACAGTTCATAAGGATATCCGGTACTGGCTTTTCAACCACTAGCAAGTCCATCAAAAGATCTCGAAGCCATTCTGCTTCAACACCAGATGTGTCTAATGTTGTTAGTTCTGCTTCCATAGTCGATCTCGTTAGGATCGTTTGCTTGCAAGACTTCCAGGAAACAGCGCCACCTCCAAGAGTAAACACGTACCCAGTTGTGGCCTTCATCTCATCAGCATCAGAGATCCAATTCGCATCACTATACCCTTCAAGTACCGATGGGTATCCGGTATAGTGAAGTCCATAGCTCATAGTACCTTTCAGATAGCGCATAATTCTTTCAACAGCATGCCAATGTAGATCACCCGGATTGGAAACAAACTGGCTCAGTTTGCACACGGCAAACATGATGTCAGGCCTCGTCGCGCCCGCTAGGTACATGAGTGAATCAATGACTTGAGAGTATCTCAGTTGATCCTTAGCTGTGCCTTCAAACTTTCGAATCCGCACACTAGGATTATATGGTGTTGGAGAAATTTTGCAGTCCGAATATCCAAAATGACTCAAAATCTTCTCAACATAATGGGATTGCAGAAGTGTAATGCCACCCTCATTGTCTCTCAATAGCTTGATGTTCAAGATAACATCAGCCACACCAAGGTCCTTCATCTCAAAGTTCTGAGATAGAAATGACTTAACCTCCTCAATGACTTTGAGGTTGGTTCCAAATATCAGTATGTCATCAACATACAAGCACAGTATAACTCCTTCGCCCCCACCATGGCGATAGTATACACATTTGTCAGCTTCATTAACAACAAAGCCAACGGATGTTAAAGTTGTATTAAACTTCTCATGCCATTGCTTAGGTGCTTGTTTCAGGCCATATAAAGATTTCAGTAACTTACACACCTTTTCGTCCTGACCATCTATTACAAAGCCATCTGGCTGTTGCATATAAATTTCCTCGTCTAGCTCTCCGTTCAGGAAAACTGTCTTCACGTCCATCTGATGGACGAGAAGACCATGCGAGGCCGCCAACGAGAGTAATACTCGAATGGTGGTCAGTCTGGCCACAGGTGAGTAAGTATCGAAGAAATCTTCTTCTTCTTTCTGGGAATAAGCCTTGGCAACAAGCCTAGCCTTGTACTTTTCAATCATACCATCGGGCCTAAGCTTCTTTTTGAACACCCACTTACATCCCAATGGTTTGCAACCATAGGGACATTCAGTAATTTCCCATGTCCCGTTAGCCATGATGGAATCCATCTCGCTACGGACCGCATCTTTCCAGTAGTTAGCATCTGGAGATGCATAGGCTTCTGAAATAGATGTGGGAGTATCATCCACGAGGTACACGAAGAAATCATCACCAAAAGACTTTGCAGTCCTCTGTCTCTTGCCCCTACCAAGGGCCTCCTCGTCATCCTCCTCAGGATTTTCATCTTGTGTTTGTTCATAATATTCCATTGGAATGGCAGGCTTAGGAGTCTCCTTAGATTCCTGTCTAGAAGTGCTTTGCATATCTCTCATAGGAAAAATATCCTCAAAGAATGTAGCATCTTTAGACTCCATAATTGTACCGACCTTCACGTCAGGTACCTCAGATTTCATTACTAGAAATCTATAGCCGACGCTATTCTTAGCATAGCTCAAATTAACGCAGTCCACGGTCTTCGGTCCAAGCTTACGCATTTTGGGGATCGGCACATTGACTTTCGCCAAGCAGCCCCAAGTACGTAAGTATGAGAGTGTCGTTCTTCTCTTCTCCCATTGCTCATAGGGAGTGATCTCATTATCTTTTGTCGGAACTTTATTCAGGACATGACATGATGTCAATATAGCCTCCCTCCACCATGCCTTGGATAAACCCGACGTACTCAACATGGCGTTAACCAAATCTATTAGAGTACGGTTTTTCCGTTCGGCAACCCCATTTGACTGGGGTGAATAGGGAGGCGTCCTCTCATGAATAATGCAATGTTCCACACAAAAAGAATCAAACTCATTCGAGAAGTACTCTCCACCACGATCTGACCGGACTCGTTTAATTTTCTTTTCAAGTTGATTCTCAACTTCTACCTTATAGATTTTAAAGTAGTGTAGAGCCTCATCTTTAGTATTTAACAGATACACGTAGCAATATCTAGTGGAATCATCTATTAATGTCATGAAGTATTCCTTTCCACCTTTAGTCAACACACCATTCATCTCACAGAGATCAGAATGTATGAGTTCTAATGGTGCCAAGTGTCTCTCTTCCGCAGCCTTGTGGGGCTTGCGAGGTTGCTTTGCTTGCACACACGATTGACACTTAGAACCTTTGGCTAAAGTGAAACTCGGGATTAAATTCAACTTAGCTAGCCGTGTCATACAACCGAAACCAACGTGACAAAGATGTGAATGCCAAACTTCTGTTTCATTAACACTCGAATGAATATTGTTCACGACTTTATTACAAAAATCAGCGAGGGAAAGGCGGAATAGACCTCCGCATTCATAACCTTTTCCAACAAAAAGTTCATATTTCGTAACAACTACTTTATTAGACTCAAAGACCAACTTAAACCCTTCTCCGTACGGAGAAGGGAGCCA
This sequence comes from Elymus sibiricus, assembly GCA_039707655.1. Lineage (NCBI taxonomy): Eukaryota > Viridiplantae > Streptophyta > Magnoliopsida > Poales > Poaceae > Elymus > Elymus sibiricus. Next base: position 464,172,089 of record CM077676.1, read on the forward strand.
CTAATGAGATTCTTCTTGATGGCGGGGACATGCTGCACGTTCTTGAGCTGCATGATCCTTCCCGAAGTAAACTTCAGATCGACCGTGCCAACACCAAGAACAGAAGCACTCGCGCCATTCCCCATCAATACGGACCCGTGACCTGTGACCTGGTAAGAAGAGAACAATGAAATGTCAGCACACACATGAATATTTGCACCTGTGTCAACCCACCAATCGGTAGACTGACAAACTAAAAATATAGTAAATAAATTACCGTACCCAGATGCCCCACTTTCATTGTTACTCACAATCATATTGGCAGACTTGGAGTCCTGCCCAGGCTTCTTGAACTTGTTAGGGCACTTGTTGGCCCAATGTTCCTCCGAACCACAAGTAAAGCAGCCATCTCCCTTCTTGTTCTTCTTGAGGGTCTTCTTACCCTTCTTCTTAAAGTCGGTATTCTGTTGGACAGAATTCTTTCCCTTGGACTTGTGGGAATTGAAGTTCCTCTGTACCACATTGGCAACAGAAGTTCCTTCGGTCCCTTTTCTGTGCGAGTGCTTTGCTCTCGAATTCTGCTCAACACTCAGATGGCCAATGACATCCTCTACTGAGAGATGTTTCAGAGTAGTAGCAAAGTTCCTCCAGGAATCAGGGAGCTTAGCGATTATGCATCCCGCGAGAAATTTGACCGGTAACACGCACTTGAGCACCTCAAGCTCTTTAGCGATGCATTGTATCTCATGAGCCTGTTCCAATATAGAACGGTTTTCAACCATTTTTTAATCATGGAACTGCTCCATGGCATACATTTCGCTACCCGCATCGGTTGCGCCGAATTTATTTTCGAGCGTATCCCACAAGTCCTTGGCAACCTGCATATGTAAATATGCATCAACCAGCTTATCTCTGAGCACGCTTAGAACTGCTCCGAGAAATATGAAGGTGGCATCACTGAACGCCTTCTCCTTTTCAGGAGCAATCGTTCCCGCGGGAGTAACACCGGCGACCCAGAACACGTTCATAGACGTGAGCAATTAGGCGGTTTTGGTCTGCCAACGCTTAAAATATGACCCCATAAAAGGGGCCGGTTTCAGTGCAGCGGAAAAGCCTTGGATCGAAAATTGCCCTCCAATATTAGGTTTTTGGATTGTTGAGTATATTAGCAATATTTCGATTAATTTAATCCACGAATAAATCATGAGCATGGCATTGATAGAATTAAAGACATACTGATTTCGATCCAGGTAAGCATGTACAACGCATAAAGTAGAAACATCTACGCACATAGCTAGTACTGCTAAGACAGAAAGAAACAGGAGCAGGATAAACGTGTTATACCGTCCAATTGGCCAGTTGGCCGTAGCGGTAACAGCGACGGCAGCGGCAGCCTCCTCGGCCACCTTCTAGTCGGCAGCAGCCTTCTCGGCAGCAAGTCTTTCGGCTTCGGTGGACAAGGTGAGGACGAAGGCGACGCGGACGTAAAAGACGTAGAGGAAGCAGACGAACGGACGCGAGCAGTCGCGTAGAAGACGCTCCCCAAAAACCTAATCGCCCCTCTCCTGTACAGGATCACGAGAGGCGGGGTTTCAGAGGCCTGCTCTCCCATCAACCGTGTACGCGGTGGACGGGATGGGATCACCGGCGGTAGCAACAGCAAAAGGAACAGTGGTGGGAGGTGTGCGCGAGGAGGCAGATGCGATCTGATCTCTGGTGGCGGCTAGGGTTGCCGATGCCTCCACTATATAGGCGCGGCCGGGTGGAGAGACGTGGGCTGGACCCATGTCCGAGTCGGTAACAGCCCACGATCTGATGTCTCAGATCGTGGCTCCTACGTTAAGGACTTCTCCGTTCCTGACCGGCAAAAATAAGCGCATAGGTGTGAGCTCGGCTCGGCTCATTCCCGCAACCCGCGGCGCGCGCGCATGTCGTGACGAGGCGAGGCGAGGCGAGGCAAGGTGGGCGGCGGAGGAGGAGCGCGCGGGAACCACTTCTCTTCTCAAGCTCCAATAGCATGTGGAAGAGAATCCCTTATAAACCACTCCAACTCTTCTTCCAAATCCGGGGTGGGACTAAACTTCCACCACTTCCCACCTCTTGACACCTACATGGGCCCTTAGGGATTTTCTGAAATTGTTGGGTGGGCCTAAAGCCCACCCCATATTTCAATAGGAAGTCCTCCTGGAATCTTGAGATAGTGGCCACGTGAGCTAGGAGTTAACCCGGTCAGCCGTTCCTGTGGAAATGGAGCCCCATCAGAGTTGGAGATCTGCGAATCGCTTCCGCCATCTGCTATTAGGAATCATTATTGTAACCATTAGACCTTTACGGTCTTGTATTCAATTCTTGTAATTGTCTGGTAATCTGTATCAAGGACATGTCCACCAGTTTTAAATTCTTGGGGCTGGTGGTGACACGCGGGGTTGTTTCGGGAAATTTTGTTTTCCGGAAACTGGCCCCCACAATAGATGAGGCCAGCTGGTGGGCCCCACTTAGTAGTAGCACGTCTCTCTGAGGTTGTGCTACAATTACTGGGTGATCCGCGGTGGCCGACATGTATCAAAATAAATGCAATGAGATAAAATGTCCATGTCAAAGATGCAAAGGAGTCTGGATCGACCCCTTTTTACCTGGCAGATTGAAGGCGCACCTGCTCATGCATGATTTCATGGATGGCTCTACTCGGTGGATAAGTGAAGATGATGTGGACGTCGATGGGGCAGGCAATAACGACATGGGGCCAGACGAAGAGACGACCGACGGACATGAAGAAGAGGCCAGACATGAAGAAGAGGCTGAACATGGAGAAGACACGGACACGCCGTAGTCTTCGTGGCTACTAAGTTCAGTCGTGCAGGACCCTCATGTTCGAGACCTACTTCGCAAGAAGACGACTAGCGACAGAGCTGCTTCTAGAGAGGAGGCCAAGCTGGCGCAACTGGAGTTAGACTCGAAGACTCCATTGTATGATGGTTGCAATCCCGAGGAGACCCGCTTGAGTTTCACGCTCAATCTTCTAAAGATGAAGGCAAAAAATAAATCAGGCCTCGATGCGCATTTGAAGTATATACAGAAAGTTCATCCCGCGGGGAACGTGTGTCCTACTAGTATCGAGGAGGCCAAGAAAATTGTGCGCCCTCTTGATTTACCGCACATTAGATACCACGCATGCATCAATGATTGCATCATTTATCGGAACGAGCACGCGGAAAAAACCAACTATCCAATGTGCAATGCTTCTCGATACAAGAAGGCTGGAAAGAAAGCTCCTCAAAAAGTTGTATGGTACTTTCCGATCACTCCCCGTCTGCAGCGGTATTTTGTAGATCCTAAGGAAGCAAAGCTCATGCGCTGGCATGCAGACAGGGTGATACCAATTGATGGAGGTGATCTGAAGCTGAGACACATCGTAGATGCTAGCGAGTGGAGAGCATTAGACATTGAAGATCCAACTTTCGCAGAAGAACCAAGGAACATCAGGCTTGGTGCAAGTACTGATGGCATGAATCCATGTGGCAACCAGAACACCAATCATAGCACATGGCCCATGTTTGTATGGATGTACAACCTTCCCCCCTGGAAGTGCATGAAGACAAAGTACATACACATGAGTATGCTGATTCAAGGGCCGAAACAACCGGGAAACAATATTAACCGGGAAACGGCCCCATTGCCACGTCCAGGTGCGAGGTAACATACGACATTAAGAAGGTGCTACTAATCCTCGCCCGTCCCATTGCAGGCTCCGTGGTCAACACTAAAGCTACGGCGCTGGAATATCTGCTGACTTTGGTTATTAAACCCGGTGCAATGGAACTCTACCACCGTGTAACATCCTGAGTTCCACCGCCCACCACGATTTATAGTACTGAATATAATTTTATTTAATGCAATGAATAGATACTATAAGTAAGGAATTTTGTAAAGATGCTTTTACGAAAGCATAAATAAAGGACATCCAAGGTATGAACTTGCCTGGTGATCGTTAGGTAGTGTAACTCGAGGCTTCGAGATTCGTGGTTGCCTTGTGTTCTGAAAACGACGTCAAGTCCGATAAGGACTAATGTTGCAAGAAAATTTGCAAAGTGCTATTATGCATAGGATGTCGTGGCTTTCCTCCCCCTCTAACCCTCTAATGATTTTACCTAACTTTGAGTATTTCTTTAATTTGAGATATAAGTCTAAAAATTGTAAAATTAGTCCCAATTAACCAGAAATAATCTTCTGTAAATTTGGAACATTTTTTTAAGTTTTTGACTTATATAACTATTTTAAATATTTTTTATTATTATTTGAATTTAATTCTTTCAAAAGAGTTCTAGGGTTAATGGGCTTAAATGGGCCTAATTGGGCTGGCCCACTGGCTGGTTGACCGGTCCAGCAGAGACTTAAGTCTCTGCTGACTGGGTACCACCAGTCAGCCCCACTCTCTCTCTCTCATCACTCTCTCTTCTTCCTTCTCCTCTCACGATTCCCTTTGGCTGGCACCTTCTCCGGTCGATTCCAGCCGGCTCCGGCCGTCTCAGATGTCGTGCTAGCCATCCTCTTGCTCCCCTCGCTTCGCTCTTTCATTCTATCCATGTGGTTCCTTCGATTCCTTACTCCTGTCGTCAATCTCTTGGGGACTTGGTGATCTAGGGTTTTGGTGGTTGGTGCGATTCGGTCTCCGATGGTGCTCCGGCGATCATGGAGTGCTCCCGTCGTCTCCAGTGGCTCTCCGTGGCGCGGTGATGCCCCTGGGTGCATCTTTGTGCTGTGGTGCCATTGGGACGGCGTCGCCGTGCCTGGCATTTGCTCTGGTTGTCGTGGTGGTGCTCCGATGATCTCCTGCACTACTGGGTGGTGCTGGTGGTCACACCGCAGCCGTGGTGTGGCTGGGTTACTGCTACTTGTAGCTTGCGTTGGTATTTCCCCAAAGAGGAAGGGATGATGCAGCATAGTAGAGATAAGTATTTCCCTCAATTATGAAACCAAGGTTATCGAACCAGTAGGAGAATCACACAACACCTAGTAAGCAGTACCTGCACACAAACAACAAATCCTTGCACCCAACGCAAACAAGGGGTTGTCAATCCCTTGGCGGTAAGATTGCAAGATTAAATTGTATTTGATAGATTGCAGCAAAAATACTAAATAAAATAAATAAAATAAATAAAATAAATAAAATAAAATGGCAGCAATATTTTTAGGGTTTTAGTAATATGATTTTGATAGACCCGGGGGCCATAGATTTCACTAGAGGCTTCTCTCGAGAAAATAGCATACGGTGGGTAGACAAATTACTGTTAGGCAATTGATAGAAAAGCAAATAATCATGACGATATCTAAGGCAATGATCATGTATATAGGCATCACGTCCAAGATTAGTGGACCGGCTCCTGCCTGCATCTACTACTATTACTCCACACATCGATGGGCTATCCAGCATGCATCTAGTGAATTAAGTCCATAAGAACGGAGTAATGCCTTAAGAACGATGACATGATGTAGACAAGACAAACTCACGAATTAATAAACCCAATGAATAGATCCCATCTTTTTACCCTTAGTAGCAATGATACATACGTGTCATGTCCCTTTCTATCACTGGGATTGAGCACCGCAAGATCGAACCCACTACAAAGCACCTCTTCCCATGGCAAGGTAAATCAACTTAGTTGGCCAAACCAAATCAATAGATCGGAGAAGAAATACGAGGCTATAATAATCAAGCATAAAAGAGATCAGAGAAGACTCAAATAATATTCATGGATAATCTGATCATAAACTCACAATTCATCGGATCCCAACAAACACACCGCAAAGAAAGATTACATCAGATAGATCTCCAAGAACATCAAGGAGAACATTGTATTGAACATCAAAAAAAGAGAAGAAGCCATCTAGCTACTGCCTATGGACCCGAAGGTCTGTGGTAAACTACTCACGCATCATCGGAGAAGCAGCAAGGTTGATGTAGAGCCCCTCCGTGATCGATTCCCCCTCCGACAGATTACCAGAGAAGGACCCCAGATGGGATCTCTCTGGAACAGAGGCTTGCGGCGGCGTAAAAAGTATTTCGTGGACTCCCTCGAGGGTTTCTGATTTTTCTGGAATTTATAGTGCTGGAATTAGGTCAAACAGAGCTTGGTGGGGCCCACGAGGCATCAGGGCGCGCCTGCCCCCCCCATGCGCGCCCTGGTGGCTCGTGGGGCCCACCAAGGTCGTCTAGCCTCCCCTTGAAGCTTCTGGTATTCTTCTTGTCCAAGAAAAAATCTCCAAAAAGTTTCACTGTATTTGGACTTCGTTTGATATTGATTTTTTGTGGAACAAAAACAGGGCAGAAAACAACAACTGGCACTGGGCACTAGGTTAATAGGTTAGTCTCCAAAAATGATATAAAATTGCTGTAAATGATTATAAAAACATCCAAGATTGATATTATAACAGCACGGAACAATAAAAAATTATAGATACGTTGGAGACGTATCAGCATCCCCAAGCTTAATTCCTGCCCGTCCTCGAGTAGGTAAATGATAAAAACAGAATTTTTGATGTGGAATGCTGCCTAACATATTTATCACATATTCTTTTTCTTTTTGTAGCATGGACATTGGACTTATGTGATTCAAAGCAATAGTCTATAATTTGACATGAAAACATAGATACTCAAGCATACTAACAAGCAACCATGTCTTTCAAAATATCAACGCTAAATAAAGTTATGCCTAGCCCATTATGCTCAATCATTGATCCATTTATGAAACACACTCGAATATTAGCTACAACCAATGCACAAGTATGACAATAGTGTTCTCTAGTTGGTGCTTTTGTAAGAGAAGATGGAGACTCAAGAAAAATAAAAATTGCATAAAAGTAAATAGATAGGCCCTTCGCAGAGGGAAGCTGAGATTTGTCAAATGTGCCAGAGCTCAAAGCAGAAACTAAAGAGATAAAAAAAATTGGGAGGCATGCTTTTCCTGTCAACGAAAACGAATGAGAATTCCCAATATCTCCCATGCTACATACATCATAGGCGGTTTCCAAACAGAAAATAAAGTTTATTCCTTTCCACCAATTCTTTCACAATCCATGGCTAGCCGTATCCACGGGTGCCCTCCATACCATCACTTTCCAAGGAATTTATTATTGTTATCACATAAGATTTTTCATTTCGTTTCATTTCACATTTCGGGACTGGGCATCCCTATTACCACCACACTCTCGTGCAATGACAAGTGAATAAACACTCATCTTGAGAATAACACACCTAGCATGGAAGATATTGGCTACCCCCTTCCGCTTCCTGAGCGGTACGGGCACACAAAACAGAAAAAATATTTTGAAATTTAGAGTTGGCACACGCAAATTTACTTGGAACGGCATTGGAATACCGCATATAGGTAGATATAGTGGACTCATAAGGCAAAACTGGTTTTAAGGATTTTGGATGCACAAGCAGTATTTCCGCTTAGTACAAATGAAGGCTAGCAAAAGATTGAAAAGCAACCAACCGAAAAAAACGAAAACGGTCATAAACATGCATTGAACATAACTAACACCGAATAATGCACCATAGTAGGATATAACTTCATTGCATAACTATTGACTTAACGTGCTTGCATAGGGAATCACAAACCTTAACACTAATATTCTTACTTAAGCACAATTACTCACTAACGTGGCATCACATATCATCATTTCCACATCGCAAAACTATTGCAAGGAATCACACTTGTCATATCCAATGATCTAAATGAAAGTTTTTATCTATATCCCTCTTGAATATTCATCACTTTGGGACCAATTGCATAACATGTGCACATTACCGTTACTAAATTAATAGGTTAGTCCAGAAAAAATCTCCAAAAAGTTTCACTGTATTTGGACTTCGTTTGATATTGATTTTCTGTGAAACACAAACAGGGCAGAAAACAGCAACTGGCACTGGGCACTAGGTTAATAGGTTAGTCTCCAAAAATGGTATAAAATTGCTGTAAATGATTATAAAAACATCCAAGATTGATATTATAACAGCATGGAACAATCAAAAATTATAGATACGTTGGAGACGTATCAGTTACTGCTACGGCTCCAGCCCCTCCTGATGAGCTCTTCTTCCTCCTCTGCCTTTGTTCTAGGGTTTCTGCTCCACTGCTTGATGCTGGCCTCCTCTGTAATGAACTATTGATGATGTTTAGGTGTTCTAATGCTTGCTGGGATCAATTTAGGCTTGCTAGGTGTAGTGGTAATTTTAATTTGGTCTATCTCATGTACTGTCTAATTCTGAACTTAACTGTTGTGCACTGTTTAGGATCAAATCCATTCTGGATTTGCTTAATTGTTTATAACTGCTATTTTAGGATAATATGCTAAGTAGTTTGGATGGTTTTAGGTGCTCTGTGGATTAAAGTGTTGCTCTGAGCTATTTTTATTAAGTCTAAACTTAACTGAATATTTATAGTTAACTCAAAATATACTAGGATATGGGTCAACAATAATTTCTACTGCTGGCTTACTCTAAGTTGGGTTGTTCTGTTGTTACTGTTAAGTTACTATGGCATTCCTTTCCATTGGTTTGTTTAACTTTGCTTAATAATTGTTTGCTAATTGATGTCTAGTTCTTATACAAGCACATATATACTACTGCTATTACTGCAGCTATATATGGGCAGTACATGCATCTAGTCCATGTGCTAGTGGTGCATGTGTTCCTATTGCGGGAATTTACCAAGTGTTGTGTGGTGCATGTGTTCTGCAGATGCAGATGTTCAGTTGGGGTGCTACCCTGACTATTTCTTTATGCTAATTTACTAAAGAACAGATACTCACTTGGCTTAGTTAACTCTCTTTCACACTTGTCTATTTTTCTATCCCTGCACTTTACTAAATTTTAAGAACAGATGTTGCCTGATCTTAGTCTGCCTATGATGCTGGTCTGAGGCCTCTCTGGGATTTAAAGATACTACTGTGGCTCTAAGAATTCCTACAAATCCTATGATGCATGGCACAACACTTCTGTGCAAGCCTGAGGCTTCTATCCCACCAATCCTACCTTGGTGGTCTTCTGTAGCTTGGTCTTGAGTCTCTGGTTATCCTGCTTCCTGTGGATAGCCTACTCCTCCTCGCTGCTTCACTCAAATACTTCCTGATGTGGTTTTGGTACGGTACTAAGTACCTGAAGTGGCAAAGGGTGAACTGCTGCGGCCAAGGTACTATTTATGGGCTGGTTTCCCTCACTGGTCCTTGCCACATAGGTATGTGACTCAGCTTTAGCTGGCCCCTGCCTGTGTGCTTTGGACGCCCAACTGCACAGCCTCCACTCGCCTAAAAAATAGGAGCCGTGCCACTAATGAGAGGGCCCCGCTGGCAGGTTTTCTCCTTCCTCCCGCCGAACGGAGGAGCGGCTCGGCCGTGGCTCGCGCTGGTGTCTCTGGCCGTCTCCGGTGGCGTTTGGCATACCGGAGTGCTCAGGGAAGAGCGCCGCGTCTGTCCACACACAAGGCGAACCCTGGGGTGGACCGGAGCGACCGCGGCTTTGATCCATGCATACGAGGCCGTCGGCCGTGGTCGAATTCGAGCTCACGGTTGTCCCATGGGGCAATGGAGGATGTGGGCAGCTTCGTGGTTCTCAGAGGGTCACACAGGGGTGATTTAGAGAGAGAGGGGAAGCCCAGGTGGACTGAATTTGAGTGGAGGGGAGGCGGCGGTGGTTCAGCCGGAAGTGCAGCAGACGACCCCGAGGGCTCGTATTGCTGCTTCTGGAGGACCTGGGAGTGAGGAGGTGGTGGTTTGCGAGCTGCCAGAGCCCGGGGCTCGGCTTTTATAGCCGGCCGAGACGATCGGATGAGGATGGCCGCCGTGGCATCCTTATCGGCGTCCTGGAGCTCGCAGGCGAGCTGGCAAGCTCTCAGCAGCATGCGCCGGACTGAAGTGACTGATTCCTTTCTCCGGGGCCATTTCTTTGTTTGCGTCAACGCACTTTTATATACTTTTTACAGCAATTTATATTATTTTTTGGACTAACCTATTAATTTAGTGCCCAGTGTCAGTTCCTGTTTTCTGCTTGTTTTTGGTTTCGTAGGAAATCAATATTTAGGAAGGTCAAAACAGGATGCCAATTTTTGACAATTTTTTCTGGACGACGAAGGATCCAAGAAGCTTCGGGGGAGGACCAGACGAGCCACACGGGGCCCACATGGCTAGGCGCGCCGCCCTACCCCTAGGGCACGCCACTAGGGCGTGTGGGGCCCACCTGCACCGCCTTACCTCAATTCCACCGCCATAAATAACTATAAATACTGAAACCTTCCGCCGTATTTTTAGAAGAATTTTTCTGTCGCCACAAGTTCCTGTTTCGTGAAGATCCAATCTAGAGGCCTGTTCCGGAGTTCTGCCAGAGGGGGAATCCATTGCCGGAGGCTTCTTCATCAACCTTGCAGCCTCCATGACCATGTGTGTGAGTAGTTCCATTATGACCTTAGGGTCCATAATAGTAGCTAGATGGCTCTCTCTCTCTCCCTCTCTCTCTCTCTCTCTCTCTCTCTCTCTCTCTCTCTCTCTCTTTCTCTTTTAGATCTTCAATACCATGTTCCCGTGAGCTGCCTCACATGATCGGGATCAATTCGATGTAATCGGTGCTGTGTTTGTTGGGATATGATGAATTGCCACTTTGTGATCAGATTGTTTAGTGAAATAAATTGAATCTTTTGAGGTTTTCTTGCTATATAATTAAATAGCTTTGCATGCTCTCCGATCTATCTATCTTCTTTGGCCAAGTTTGATGGGTTTTTCTTCATAGGGAGTGGTGATTTGTAGTGGGTTCAATCTTGCGGTGTTCTAACCCAGTGACAATAAGGGCAAAGGCACGTATTGTATTGTTGCCACTAAGGATAAAATGATGGGGTTTTGTCATATTAATTGACTTTTCCTGTCTACATTATGTCATCTTGCTTATTGCGATACTCTGTTTCTTACAAACTTAACACCTTGGGATGCATGCTGAATAGTGGTTTTGGGGTGGAGTATTAGTAGTAGATGCAGTTGGATTAACGGTCTACTTATCATGGACGTAATGCCTATATGAGATTATACCATGAATGATCATAGTCATAAATATTGCAATTTGGTCGATTGCCCAACTGTAATTTGTTTACCATGCCATTTTCCTGTTTTCGAGAGAGATGCCACTAGTGAAGCTGTGGCCCCCTGGGTCTATTCTATATTACTGAATTCTTCTACACAATTGCTACTTTCACTTAGCCATGTTACATTGCTATCAACTATCTCTATCACTTGCAGTTTAATCTTGTAACTAGCAAGACAAGGGGCTTGACAACCCTCATGCCGTGTTGGGGACGAGTGTGTTTGTGATTTGTTTGTAGGTGTTGTTCACTTTGTTTACTTGGGAGACTCCTACTGGATTGATAATCTTGGTTCTCTAACTGAGGGAAATACTTGCTACTGTTCTGCTTCACCATTACACTTGGGGGAATCCTAACAACTCTTGCGGGAGCAAGCAAGATTTATGGCACCGTTGCCGGGGAGTCTTCTACTAAACAAACAGGTGCCTTCACACCGTCACATTACCTACTTGTTATCTATCTTGCCTAGTTTTGCTATCTTTATATTAGACTCAACAAAACATAAAAAAAGATAAATTGGATATGGATCCTCATCCGCTCGCTAATCTTTTCAAACTTGCTGCATGTTGTAAACCAATAGCTAATAATGAACAAGTGATAAAAGAAAATGCTATTGGATTACGCTTATCGCATGAAAAGTATGATTGGGATAAACATGATAATCTTTATGATTCAAGTGATGAAGATGACACACTTGATGAAAGTATTGCTTTTTATTGTGACATTATGTCTGTAGGCACTATTGATGATGATTTTGTTATGCCTACTACTTATTATGATGATCATGATTGGGGAGATAATTATGATGCTTCTTGTCATCTTGAAAATTTATTTGAGCCTCATGATGAATATATTATTGATAATAATATGTGCAACACTATTGAAAGTGGGTTTGGAAGAGTGTTAACTTTAGGTAAATAGAATCCCACATGTTCGGAGAGTGTTCAATCTTATGGAATTTTTGATAAAAGTAGGTTTGGAGAGGTCATGACTCTCATTGATGTTAATCCCATTATCTTGGAAGATTGTAAAATTTATATGCATGTGGATCATGAAGAGAGTGTTTTATATGATAGCTATATTATTGAATTTGATTATGATCCTACATGTAATTATTATGAGAGAGGCAAGCATGTTTATGGAAATCTTCATGTTACCAAGTTACCTCTCTTTATGTCAAGATTGTTAATGTTTCATTTTTCCTACTTGCTTATGCTAGGTATTGCTTGCCATAATAATTTGTTTACTTATAAGGTGCTTATGCATAGGAAGTGGGTTAGACTTAAATGTGCTTGTTACATGATTTATGATGCTCTCTTTTGAGCTTCAACTCTTGTTTTTCATGTGGGCATCATTGAAATCTTATGCCTATATTAATGGCTATAAAGAAAGAGCTTGTTGGGAGACAACCCAATAGTTATCATTTTATTTTTGTTGCGTCAATATGATTATTTCTACTGTAGTAATTATGTTTGTATCTTTGCCTTGATTTTTGTGCCAACTCTAGCCTTTGGGATGTTGCAATTGCATGTTTGTTAGGTTCTGTGTAGAAACAGAAACTTTTGCCTCCAGTGTTCGAATTTTTATTCTGTACTGGGACATGATAAATTCCTGAAATTTTTACACAATACTGCATTCCAAATTGTCTGTTAATTCCTAAATTTTCAGAATTTTTGGAGATACAGAATTATACTGTTCAATTAGATCTTTACAGACTATTCTGTTTTTGACAAATTGCTGTCCTATTTTCGTTATCTCCATGTTTTATAGTTTTCATGACTTATATCGGGGGATATAAATTGTGGAAATGATAGGATACAATAGCTAATACCTGGAAATAATTATGCATCTTGTCTTGACAGTGCATGATTGGACGATTTATTTTTATATGTACTAACCTATCTCACGAGTTTCGTTAAATTTTGTGCGAATGAAGTTTTTAAGATCGAGGGGAGACATCGATATGAGAGGAACAAGGAGCGGCAAGAGCCTAAGCTTGGGGATGCCCGAGGCACCCCATGGTAATATCTACGGAGACTCAAGCATCTAAGCTTGGGGATGCCCCGGAAGGCATCCCGGGCATCCCCTCTTTCGTCTTCAAAAAAACCGGTATGTCTCGGTTGGACCTATGTTTTAATTTGTTCACATGATATGTGCTTTGCTTGGAGCATCATTTGCTTTTATTTTGGTTTTGTTTGCTGGTCTTCACAATCATTATATTCTGATCACACCTCTTGAGAGAGACACACACTGGTCTTATATTTATAGAATGCTCATTGACCTTCACTTATATCTTTTGAGTTGAGGCTTTTATAGAATTTGCTCTTGCACTTCACTTATACATGTTAGAGCACGGCGGAATAATATGCTTTTATAGAAAAGATTAGGACTCTCTTTTATAGAGTTGAATAGTAATTGGTAATTGGTAATTTGCATGAATTGTATATTGGTCCTAAAAATAATAGGTATGCACTAGTGGTATAATAAAAACTTGCATGAACTTCTAGATCAACCGAACTTGATAATTGGGTTGCTTGCAATAATTTTGAGATAAGGTGTAAGTAATTAATTAATGTGTAGCCGAAAGGACTTGAGTTAAGTAGTGGAAAGGTGTCATAAGGTCATACACGTCTATACTTGTCGTCGTTGAAGTAAAACTGATTGTATGGGGTCTAAATTGAAGAATGTTGTAAGTAACCTCTCACGTATCATGGGTCAGAAATGCGCAACAGGCTTAGGCTTTGCCAAACACTTTCCCTATGTAGACTATGAAGTATTAGTGAGGTGTTTCGGGTTGTGAGTTAAGGTCTTCATTGCACTTTCACCTATCCACATTTTGCTAGCCTATTCGGTATCGTGCATTCCCCACTCTCATATCGAGACATGGTGCATACTTTGCCGGTACATCCAAACTCTGTGGGAGGACTTTCTTTTGTCCTCTTGAACATAAAACACCTATCTCCTCAAAACAGCCACCATACCTACCTATTATGGCATTTCCATAGCCATTCCGAGATACATTGCCATGCAACTTCCATTGTTACTTTTCATTACATGACTTATGTTTTTATTGTCATTTTTCTTTGCATGATCATATAGAGCTCACATGATAGTTGTGGCAAGGCCACTGTTCATCATTGTTTTACATGTTACGCTAGATCATTGCACATCTTGGTACACTGCTAGAGGCATTTATTTGTTGTCATTATTTTCATTCATGAGTTGTAAGTAAATAAAAGTGTGATGTCCATTCGAGTGTGCCTCTACCTGTGAGGAATAATAAAAAAAGAGGACAAAGTGGCCAACAAAAGAGGCCAAAAAGAGCCCGCCAAAAAAAAGAGAGAAAAAGAGAGAGGGGGCACACTACTATCCTTTATACACACTTGTGCTTCATGTTAGCACCATGTACTTCATGTAGAGAGTTTTCATATTCCTCATTTCTTATGCTAGTGGAATTTTTACATTATAAGAACTTGACTTGCATATTCCGATGATGAGCTTCCTCAAATGCTCGAGCAAGTGAGCGAGCAAGTTGTATGCACACCCACTTAGTTGCATTAGGAGAGCTTTCATACACTTATAGCTCTAGTGCATCTGTTGCATGGCAATCGCTACCCCTTGCATAAATATCGATTGTAAGGCTTCTCCGTTGCCTAACGATTAGCTGCATTTGTGTGAGACTTTCTTGATTTTTTGTCGTCTTATAAAAATCCCCATTATCATTGTATTTGCCATCCAAAGTGCAAAGATCGAGGCTTATGATTCGGGCATTGAGCAAAGTGCTATGTAGTTGAAAAGGTCCCGTCATGGATTTGGTTACTTGACAGACGGTCTGGGCGGCGTTATGATAAGTCATTTGAATATGATAAAGCCTTGAGCGATGGGGACATGAATGTGACATATGAGTATTGATTGGTATTACATGAAAACAATAATCCATGAAAAGCAATAGTAATTTTGTTTACACATTTTGATGTTACTTGCTTGTTATCAATAATTGATTATTGCTTTGAATCACTTTTGTCTTGAGTTCGCACCACGTTACATCATTTGACCAAGATTATGCTAGGTAGCATTCAACATCAAAAATTATCTTTGTTTATCATTTACCTACTCGAGTACGAGCAGGAATTAAGCTTGGGGATGCTGATACGTCTCAAACATATCTATAATTTTTGATTATTTCATGATATTATATTATCACTTTTATATACTTTTTTAGAAATTTATATTATTTTTCTAGACTAACCTATTAATTTAGTGCCCAGTGCTAGTTCCTGTTTTCTGCTTGTTTTTGGTTTCACAGGAAATCAATATTTAGGAAGGTCAAAACACGATGCCAATATTTGACAATTCCTTCTAGATGACGAAGGACCCTAGAAGCTTCGGGGGAGGACCAGACGAGCCAAAGGGGACCCACACATCCAGGCGGCGCGCCCTGGCCCTAGGGCGCGCCACCAGGGCGTGTGGGGCCCACCTGCACTGCCATGCCTCTATTCCATCGCCATAAATCCCTATAAATACCGAAACATTTCGCCGTATTTTTAGAAGAATTTTCCGCCGCCACAAGTTCCTGTTTCAGGAAGATCCAATCTGGAGGCCTGTTATGGAGTTCTGCTGGAAGGGGAATCCATTGCCGGAGGCTTCTTCATCAACCTTGCTGCTTCCATGACCATGTGTGAGTAGTTCCATTAGGACCTTAGGGTCCATAGTAGTAGCTAGATGGCTCCCTCTCTCTCTCTTTTGGATCTTCAATACCATGTTCCCATGAGCTGCCTCACATGATCGGGATCAATTCGATGTAATCGGTGGTGTGATTGTTGGGATATTAAGAATTGTCACTTTATGATCGGATTGTTTATTGGAATCAATTGAATCTTTGGAGGTTTTCTTGCTATATAATTAAATAGCTTTGCATGCTCTCTGATCTATATATCTTCTTTGGCCAAGTTCGATGGGTTTTTCTTCAGAGGGAGTGGTGCTTTGTCGTGGGTTCAATCTTGCGATGATCTAACCCACTGACAATAAGGGCTAAGTCATGTATTGTATTGTTGCCACTAAGGATAAAACGATGGGGTTTTGTCATATTCATTGACTTCTTCCTGTCTACATTATGTCATCTTGCTTATGGCGATACTCTGTTTCTTGTAAACTTAATACCTTGAGATGCATGCTGGATAGTGGTTTTGGGGTGGAGTATTAGTAGTAGATGCAGTTGGATTAACGGTCTACTTATCACGGACATAATGCCTATATGAGATTATACCATGAATGATCATAGTAATAAATATTGCAATTTAGTCGATTGCCCAACTTTAATTTGTTTACCATGCCATTTTCCTGTTTTCGAGAGAGATGTCACTAGTGAACCTATAGCCCCTGGGTCTATTCTCCATTACTAAATTCTTCTACACAATTGCTACTTTCACATTGCCGTGTTACATTGCTATCAACTATCTCTATCACTTGCAGTTTAATCTTGTAACTTGCAAGATAAGGGGCTTGACAACCCTCGTGCCGTGTAGGGGACGAGTGTGTTTGTGATTTGTGTGCAGGTGCTGTTCAGTTTGTTATCTTGGGAGACTCCTACGGGATTGGTAACCTTGGTTCTCTAACTGAGGGAAATACTTGCTACTGTTCTGCTTCACCCTTACACTTGGGGGAATCAAGACAACTCCTGCGGGAGCAAGCAGATTCTCAATAGGTTCTTTTTCTATATCAGGTTCACTTGCAGCATGCAAAGTTTTAGTTTTACTCTTCTTTTTCTTCTTTCTAGGTGAACTATGTGCACTATCATTAACCATCTAAGAATCCTGTTCAATTCTCTTAGGATGACCTTCAGGGTACAAAGGATCCTGAGTAAATTTTCCTCCTCTAGTACCTACTCCATAAGCATGTTTATTATGTTGTTTAGACATGTCCCTAAATGAATCTTGTTGTGATCTAGAAACTTGCTCAAGCTGAGTTTGAACCATAGAAAAGTGCTTACATAAACCTTTAACATCATTGGAAATTCTTCCTAGCACATCATTCATACGTTCAATAATAACAACATTTTGTTTTATGTGATCACGTAATTGCATATCAAAATGTTGTTGCTTACCAACAAAATTATCAAATTCTTCTATGCATTGACTTGGAGACTTATTATAAGGAATATCACCTTCATCAAATTTATAGAGAGAATGTTCCTCTACTACCTGGTTTGGAGTGGTTTTGTTCATATAATTCTTGAATAGGAGGTAGATTCTTCACATCTTCAGCTTTAATACCTTTCTCTTTCATAGATTTCTTAGCTGCTTGCATATCTTCAGGACTGAGAAATAGAATACCTCTCTTCTTTGGAGTGGGCTTAGGTGGTGGTTCAGGAAGTGTCCAATCGTCGGCATTTTTCAATAAATTATTTAATAGCTCCTGAGCTTGTTCAACTGTTCTTTCCTTGAAAACACAACCAGCACAACTATCTAGGTACCCTAGATTCAACGATTAGTCCATTGTAAAGGATATCAAGAATTTCATTATTTTTAATAGGATGATCCGGCAGAGCCCTAAGTAGCACACAAAGGCTCCCCCAAGCTTCTGGGAGACATTCTTCAAGTTGTTTGAAATTATATATATCCTGCAAGGTAGCTTGTTTCATATGGGCAGGAAAATATTTTTCAGTAAAGTAATAGATCATATCTTGAGTACAACGCACACTACCCGAAGGAAGATTATTAAACCAAGTTTTGGCATCACCTTTTAACAAGAAAGGAAATAACTTAAGTATATAGTAGTATCGAATCTTTTCCTCTTGAGCAAATAGGGTTGCAATATCAGTTAATTTAGTCAAGTGTGTAACAACATTTTCAGATTCATAACCATGAAAGGGATCAGATTCTACCAAAGTAATAAGTGAAGGATCAGCAGAGAATTCATAATCAATATAATCAACATAAATAGGAGAAGTGCCAAATTTAGGATCAAGTTTCATCATTTTATTCATAGCCTTTTGCTTCATTATTGCAATTAAACCCTTTACACCTTTCGTACCATCATAAGCCATAAATTCACTAATAAAACCTTCGTCGAGCATGGGTGGTGTGTCAGGCAAATTAAGTGTTCTTCTTTTAATAGGAGAACTAGGTGTAGCAGGTGATTCATAATTTTTAGTGATTTCAGGTTCTTTAGCTTTAGCAATATGAGCATCCAATAATTCTCCTAACGGTGCAGTTGCATTAAACAGAGTAGAAGCATCATCACTAGTATGATCAATAGAAGAAGCAGTACCTACTGTGTGTGATATAGCAGTATGTGAGGTATGTGTTGGTGCTATCACAAGTTCACTAAAAACAGTAGGTGAATAAAGAGTAGGGCTAGTTGGAAGGTCCATACCTCCTCTTGTCTTCGAGGGCATGATCTTAGTTTTGGAATCGTTGAGCTTGTTCATAGTGAAAGATAAATTGCAGAAGACAAATACTCCCAAGTGAACTTAATAAATAGAGCTATGGTCCCCGGAAACGGCGCCAGAAAATAGTCTTGATGACCCACAAGTATAGGGGATCGCGATAGTCTTTGAGGGAAGTATTTCAACCCAAATTTATTGATTCAACATAAGGGGAGCCAAAGAATATTTATAAGCCTTAGCAGTTGAGTTGTCAATTCAACCACACCTTGATAGATAACTTGCTTGCAACAATTTATTAGTAGCATAGTAATATGATAGCAGTGGTGAAATAGTAACAGTAACAGTAGCGAGAACAGTATTGCAGAGTAGTAGCAGACTTCAGCAGTAGTAAGTGTAACGAGAGCAACACTAATGAAAAGCATAGGCATGGAAGTAGATAATGGGTTTTGTTTAGATGAGATTCAATATGCAATGGTCATAACATAGAGCGATAGCAAACTAGCTCCAATTAATCAATCATATGTAGGCATGCATTCCATAAATAGTCATACATGCTTGCGTAAGAACTTGCATAACATCTTTTGTCATACCCTCCTGTGGCAGCGGGGTCCTAATGGAAACTAAGGGTAATTAAGGCGCTCCTTTTAATAGAGAACCGGAACAAAGCATTAACATACGGTGAATACATGTAATCCTCGAGTTAAAGTCATCCCCGTCGATATCCCAATTGTTGTCACTTTGGGGTCTAGGGTTCGAAACGATAACAGGTGCATACAACTTGCAGATAAGATCAAGAACACAAATATATTCATGAAAACATAAGTAGTTCAGATCTGAAATCATGGCACTCGGGCCCTAGTGACAAGCATTAAGCATAGCAAAGTCATAGCAACAACAATCTCAGAACATAGTGGATACTAGGCATCAAGCCCTAACAAATCTGACATCGATTACATAAGAAATCTCATCCAACTCCCATCTACCTCCATGTGCCTACAGGGGAATTACTCACACATGGATGGAAGCATCATAGAATTGTTCTTGGAGCAGGGTTGGTGATGACGACGGCAACGAATTCCTCTCTTCGGAGCCAAGAACAAACTCCAGATTAGATCTCCAGAGAAAGAACAGGAGGTGGTGGCGTCTTCGTATCACGAAAAGCTTCCGTGATTTTTCTGGATTTTTTCTGGTATATATGTGAATTTATGACTATGGAATCGTCGTAAAGCGGTAACTGAGGAGCCCACACACAAACATGGCGCCCCCCAGGGGGCACGCCACCTAGCCGTGCCAAGCCCTGGTGGCCCCCCTCCGGTCCATCTTTGCTCCATAAATCATTAAATATTCTGAAATAATTCTCCAAAAATCTCCATCCAATTCCGAGCACCTTTTATTTCTGCAGAAAAATAACACCAACGTAGTTCTGCTGAAAACAGCGTCAGTCCGGGTTAGTTTCATTCAAATCATGCAAATTAGAGGTCAAAACAATAGCAAAAGTGTTTGGAAAAGTAGATACGTTTGGGACGTATCACTTTCCCTCCTCGAAAAATCGAGCTTGCGGCAGGCATGAAGTTAGTCTTAGAGACGACACCCCGGGAAAGGAACCATTGGAGGATCTCCTGAACCGACATAAGGGTTTACTATACACCCTTGCTCTCATCCCCTATTCAGCTTGAGTTTTGACCATTGGCCGGATTTCCTTGTTACTGTGATCACTTCCTGAAATATAATATCCGTAGAAAGCGGAGTGGGTTGATCTTGGCAAGACTCCTTACTTGCCACATTGCCGGGGAGGCTGAAGCCGAAGACTGGTTAACACAAGCATTTGCTAAACAGGATGGAACAAATCGGCTACATAGTCGGTATACAAAAATGACAAAAATGACTGTAGCACGATAAGAGAAGTTTTATACAACTTTTCATCCTCGGCATTCCGAGGGGAGCTGGTCCTAGCCTATTCAATAATTTTGTTCAAACGACAATCCTGCTCCGACATCCTGGCAAAAGGCATGACCTTTTGGAAATTGCCGTCAGGCATAATCTCCTTTCCGTTAGGCCCCTTAGGGCCAACCTCGGCAATCTTATGGATGTCCAGACCAGGATAGTGCATTTGGAGCATGGCCCACGCTTGACGGGCACCTTCTCGGGCCACTGACGCCTTCCACTGGGCAATCCGGCCACGTGCTTCCTGGAGACGACGGGAGAGTTCGAATTGGCTTTCCGGCAGCTTCTCCCTAGGCCACCAGGCCTTAAAGATACCCACCATTGCCGGCCTCGTGAGTTTGTTTAGCTCTCCAAGTTGCAAAATTTCTCTTTGAGGGATGCTCCAGCAGTACCAATAGGCAGGTCGGGAAAGGATGCTAGAAATACACAGCTTGAGTATCAGATCAGCACATATAATTCCCGCCGACGTTGCAAGTACAAGCATTCGACAAACTTACAGGTTACGATCCCCAGGGCCTGCTGTGTCTCCCTCTCGGCTCCGGCCAAGTGAGACCTCACTTGCTCCAACTCCAGCTCCTGCAGCCTAGCCTTCTCGGTTAGGGAAGTTTTTTTAGCCCGAAGGTCGTTGCATTCTTGGATACGCCTTTTAAGGACCTCCCGTCCGGCAGGTTCCTGAGCTCGAGCCTCCCGAACTGCTTCTTGCTCCTTTTAAGCAGGCCGACAGCTTTCTGCATTTCTGTCTGGAAACGTGATGCTTCAGCTCATGCATTATTTAGTGCCTCCTCCAGAGCAGAAACACGTTGCTCTATGGGATGAAACATACAGGTAAGTCGCGCAAAAGACAGCAACATCTGCGATATCTGGATATCTAAACAAAACATACCGGAGGAACTGCCCGTAGCCTGCTGAAGGCATTGGACTTCCTGTTCGGATCGCCCGATCTGATCCTTTACCCGCGCCAACTCCTCGGATAGGTGACGTGCTTCGTGCCTTGCTTTCTGAAAAAGCAACAAGTCTTATAAGGAGAAACGATCCTCAGTTCGGCCGCACGCGCCCGACCTAAGGCTCGGGGGCTACTGGGATCAGAGTTCATTCTCTTATGTATATCAAACATGAAGGGGAATTTCGATCCTCAGGGCGGATGCAAGTGCCCAACCTAAGTCTCGGGGGTACTGCACTCCGCGGTTTTTATCTCCTATAAAAGAACCAACCTGCAGCCCGACATCTTCCCCGTCGAACTACACTTTGGTAAACAGCTTTACAGTACTAATAAAGCATTTGTATGTTTTCCTTCAGGTATACTCCGGCTGCTGGCCAGCGTACACCTTGAGGGCTACTGTGTCTATTACCGCATATTATTCGGACAATGAATCCTTTACCTCTGTGTCACTGGCAAAGGCGTCGGCCGCATCCCTGATTCCGAGGCGCGCCACATCAAGACGTTCATCAATGGCCCGAAGAGCATCCCTTTGCTGGTTTGTGAACACTTGATTGTTCCATGAAGCCTTCTTCGCCTGATGACTCATCATGCACGCATACTCCGAGGAAGTCGCTGACATTTCCGACGACTCCTCCTGGGGCACGCCGTGATCGCCTGCCCGAGCAGCAGGTTGTGGGAGAATGGATCCAGAAGTTGGTCCCGCCGTGGGGGAGTTGTATACGTCCGCCTCGAATGCCCGAGGAGATCTACAAATAGGACAAGATCCAAATCATCAGCTAATGTCAAAAAAGAGCCGATTCGCATAAGAGGTACTTACAGAGTAGGTGAAGGGTGGTCTTGCGGCAACCTTTCCACTGGGTCCCCTTGATCTCCTATTACCATATTAGGGGCCGCTCCGGAGCGCGCATTGGCCCGAGGTAGCTCCACACGGCACAAGTGTTGACACCTGATTTTGGCACGGTGCAAAATGCAGTAAAGGTGGACTCAAACGGAGAAGTCTTCTATACGAGAAAATTCACATTGCCGGCATGAAAGGCTTGCCGGTGAAATCTTACCGCTCGAGCTGAAGGCTTGCCGGTTTGGCTTGTCGATTTTGAGTGCTTGCCGATTCTGTGGAGGCACAAACAGGGGTTGAAGATGACCCGGCAAGGAGACGATCCGGCAAGGAGACGACTCGGCGAGGAGACGATCCAGCAACGAGACGACCCGGCGAGGAGACGATCCGGCAAGAAGATGACCCGGCAAGGCGACCCGGCAAGATATCCTGATGGTACTCCCGGGAAGGCGACGGCCCGTCGAAGACCGAAGATCAAGATAGACGCGAGGAGACGTAAGCCAGCCCATCAAGACAGCCTTTGGAGCGGTACTACCACTCTCCAGAGAGGTACTACCGCTTGAGCGGTACTACCGTGTTTTACTACCGCGCCTACCACCGCTTATGAAAATTCTTCTGGTATCCCGAGACCCTTACTCGGTAGTAGCGCGGTACTCGGAGCGGTAGTATCAGCCAGAGCGGTAGTATCGCCCTCCAGAGCGGAAGTACCGCTAAGCGGTAGTACCGTATTTTACTACCGCGATTACTACCGCTTACGAAAATTCTTCTGGTATCCCGAGACCCTTACTCGGTAGTAGCGCGGTACTCAGCTATACTCAGAGCGGTACTACCGTTAGCGGTACTACCGCTTGACCAGAGCGGTACCACCGCTTACCGTCACGCAGATTCGGGCAGGTTTTGAGGAGTCCGAATTTGGCTAGTGTTTTTGATACTTTGTAAGGAAAGATGAATCCATGACTTGTACGGGAAGTCCAACCCCCTCTTAAATAGAAGAGGTGATGGCCGATTGAAACAACACCAATCGAACCAATCTATCAATCTACTTTTTCGTGTTCATCTACTTTTTATCTCCTACCCTTGTATCTTTCTTTCTCGTTCTTCGCTAGCCTTCCACACTGGAGGGCTGCGGATCCACGAGGCTCTAGGGGCGAGCGAATCGACCTAGGGCAGCCCATACCTGCTGCGAGCCCTGATGGGGTCCCTCCCGGGTGAGCGGGGCTTCGGGTTTACAAAAGCGTCCGCCGGCTGTCTTGCGTATCGCGCTGCCGGACGGTCCTCCTTCGACGTGAGCTGCGGTGCACCACCCCCGGCGTCGAGGGTACACGGTGACGTGTTCGTGTGTCAACACACTTTTTGGCGACTCCGCTGGGGACCTTTGATCCATCATCATCATCCATCATGTCCAATCTTCCCAATCCCTTGGAAGTTGACGCCGATAACATCATCAAGCCCAATCTGGAGGAGTTATCGGCCGAGCATCGCCAAGCTTATGAGGAGTACAAGAAGGCGCGTGAAGAGAAGGAGTTGCAGGAGTTCCTTGGAAACTTCAAGAAGGACCGCCAAGGCAATATCACTCCGGTTGGAGAAATCAAGTTCCCTCCTCTTCAAGCCGATCAGGTTAAACCTTCTGTAAGTACTACCTTTTCTCCTGAGCAATTGGCTGAAATTGAGAGCCGTATTTCTTATAGCAATAATCTGATCTATCAAGCTTTCTTAGAAAATAATAATGCTCAGAAGAATATGCCTAATATGCCTGTTAGTATGGGAAACCCTAATTCAGCTTTGCCTATCTCATCGGCGCCCCCCATGCCGATGAATTATTTTCCCACCCATACCAATCAAATTGTGGCTGCACCGCTTAATCCTTTCATGAATATGCAGAGTTCGGTGGCAACACCGAACCAAACCTTACCGATAGGTGGAAACATTACTAGATCATCGCCGAACTATGGTTCGGCCAACATGCCACAATTTACACCCATAGTTGCTAACCCTAATCCTCCTATGCGATTGCCACAAGCTCCATAGTCTACTATGGACGATGCTTTAGCTAATTTTAGAGAGGAGATGGCTAAAACGCTTCGAGAGAATTTTGGCGTTGAATTACCTAGGAATCGGATTTATCAAAAGCCGTATCCTGAGTACTTTGATGCAATTCCGTGCCCCCAAGGATATAAAATTCCAGATTTTGTTAAGTTCAATGGAGAGGGCACGAAAACCACATGGGAGCATGTTAGCCAATACCTAGCACAATTGGGTGAAGCAGGCTCGATAAATGAATTGAAAGTGCGTTTATTTCCTTTGTCATTAACTGGTACTGCATTTTCATGGTTTTCTTTTTTGCCGCATAGATCTATTCGTGTTTGGTCACAACTAGAGCAAAAATTTCATGATCATTTTTATAGCGGCGACAATGAACTTAAGTTGTCACATCTTACATCGGTTAAGCAGAAGCATGATGAATCGGTCTCCGATTACGTCAAGAGATTTAGAGAGACAAAAAACCGGTGCTATAGTTTAGTGATAACCAAGAGAGACTTGGCAGATCTTGTGCTTAATGGTTTGAGAACTCAAATTAGAGAAAAGCTAGAAGGTTATGAGTTTATAAGTATCAACCAAGTCTTACAGAGGGCTTTGGCTCATGAAAGCCGAAGCAAGGACCTCAAAGAAGTGCATAGATATAAAACTGATCGTCCAAAGATGAATATGGTTGAATATGATAGTGATCATTCGGATGATGAGGGTGATATTTATGCTGCTGAATTTGTTTGGCCCTCGAAGGCCAAATCTTTTACTTGTCATGATTTAAAGCCGATTCATAAGAATCGTGATGATGAGATGAAGTTTACTTTTAACATTGCTAAATGTGATAGAATATTTGATGCTTTGCTACAAGCTAAGATTGTTAGAATATCTCATACTTTACCACCGTTTGAAGAGCTGAAACGGCGTGCTTATTGCAAGTATCATAATTCTTTTTCTCATGCTACTAATGATTGCAATGTTTTCCGACGACAGATACAATCGGCCATTAATGACGGACGATTGAACTTTTCTGAAATGCAAATGGATAAGCAGCCCTTCCCAATGAATACTCTGGATTTGGAGGGGAAAAAGTTACTCATTCGGCCGGAGGTGGCCGAATCCGCTAATAAAACTAATGTTGTCATTGGTGAGCCCAGGAAAAACAGAGATGGCGACAAGATCTTGGGAAGGCAAGTGGTGCTTGACAAGCAACCCGATGGTGGAGAGATAATCAAGATCACCGTCAAGAATCCTACACTTGGGGGGCAACTACAGGAGCAACAAGACACTCGTGTTAAGTTTGTCAAGCCCAAGAGTCCGGAAGTTGGCAAGTGGAAGCTGAATGAAGCCAAAGTACAGCGCAAGAGAGCCAAGCCAACTTTTGATATGTTGCTGTCCAAGTATGCTAATCAAGTGGCCGGTTCTAGCTCTAATCGGCCATCAAATTTGAAGCGCCCAAGATCACCTCCGAGGCGAGAGTTGCAGCATCACACAAGGCCATATGGGTCATGGGCGCCAGGACCGTGGATGGCGCCACCTCCCTATGCACCATACTACATGGGAGGATTCAATGGAGGATGGGGGCAGCCCCCAATGGCCCCTTATGCTTTTCATCCAGGATGGGCAGAGCCAAGGAGGCCTACGCGTGAAAGGCTTTCTTATCCCACACGAGGCCGTTTGAACAATGGTGTCAATCGGGCAATGCAGAATAATCAAGAAGGGATCAACAAGTAAGTATGGCGTGCCAAATCACCAAGCACAGCGGTCGAGTCTGGAAAGGGCAAAGAAAAAGTTGATGCCGACTCACTCATCTTGGGCACTGAGACATTCACCATACAACAGCCGACTGTGCGGAACAACCCTACTGAGCTGATACTTGCTATCGCGCCAAAGCACTCGGCTAATGATCATGAAGCTAGCACAAGCAAGGCCAAGTTCAAAGATCCAAAGTATATGCAACCTAAGTGGTGTCCTCCAGGGCTGACAAAAACACAAAAGAGAAAACTACAGAGGATGAGAAGTCATGAGATGGCTGAACAGGAGGCCGAAAAGCAAAGGGATAACTGGTTCAATGACATTCGGCCCATGGTACCTACAAAACAAGTATGGGTGCCTAAGCAAATATAAAGTGCGGAAGTCTCTATATCTGTCACATCAGTGCCTGTACCACCAAAGGAGGACGATGCCACTGTTATTACATCATCCGCGGCGCCTATTGATTCCGCTTCGCTCGAACAAATTTCAGAACCAATAGACGCGCCCGAGGAGCGAGAAAGAAGATATGGTGGATTGTGAGCCTACACCGGTGCATGAAGGTATGGATATCAACATGGTGTTTTACTTACCTGCTGAATTTCGTGCTATAGATGAAGAAGGGGAGGTGGCTCAGCTGGATTTTGGCCCTAAGAATGCAATATTTAAGAAGCCAAAAGAACCAGTGACACACTTGAAACCGTTGTACCTCAGGGGCCATATCAATGGATCACCAACTACTCGAATGCTTGTTGATGGTGGTGCTGTGGTGAATCTCATACCCTATTCAGTCTTCAAGAAATTGGGTTTGCCTGACGAAGGATTGATGAAAACCAATATGGTGCTCAATGGATTTGAAGGCAAAGAGAAAACCGAAGCTAAAGGTGTGATTTACGTGGAGCTTACGGTTGGAAGCAAAACTTTGGCTACTGCATTCTTTGTCGCCGAGGTGCAAGGTAACTACAACGTCATTCTAGGCCGTGATTGGGTTCATGCAAACCAATGTGTGCCATCCACTATGCACCAATTTTTAATTCAATGGGTTGATGAAGAAGTGGAGATCGTTCATGCGGATAATTCGGCTTGCGTTGCTTTAGCCGATACACCGGTGGATTGGCAACACCCCAATGCTGCTTGCTTGACGGGACGGGACTTATCAGAGTTTGACTTTCTCAGCGCCACCAAGAGTGGTTTTGTACCCGTTTCTTTAAAGCCGGTTGGTGGAAATCGACTCCAAGGTATGACGTATTTAAATGGATCCTAACTCTGAGTGGTTACAAAAGCGGCTTGCAGAATATCGGTCCAAAGGGAACGATATGTATGAGTCTATAGAGGAGTTAGGTGAAATGGATAAACTTGGACAAGGTTTTACATCGGCCGATCCATTAGAAGAAGTGGATATTGGAGATGGCTCAATTCCTAGGCCGACATATGTAAACAAAAATTTGAAAGCCGATTGTAAAGTCAAGTTAATCGAGCTATTGAAAGAATATATTTGTTGCTTTGCATGGGAATATCATGAGATGCCAGGTTTAAGCCGAGAGCTAGTGGAGCATCGGTTACCTATAAAAGCCAGTTTTAGACCGTATAAACAATCGGCTAGGAAGTTCAATCCAAAAATATATGACCGGATCAAGGAAGAGATCGGTCGTTTGCTTAAAGCTAATTTTATTAGACCTTGCAGGTACGCCGAGTGGATTTCTAATATTGTGCCAGTGGAAAAGAAAGGCTCCGGCAAGTTGAGGGTGTGCATTGATTTCAGAGATTTGAATAGAGCTACGCCCAAGGATGAGTATCCTATGCATATAGCCGACATGCTTATTAATGATGCTTCTGGACATAAAGTTATTAGCTTTCTTGATGGCAATGCGGGGTACAACCAAATTTTCATGGCCGAAGAGGACATGTCCAAAACGGCTTTTCGGTGCCCCGGTTTCCTTGGATTATTTGAGTGGACAGTGATGACCTTTGGATTGAAGAATGC
Source organism: Elymus sibiricus (assembly GCA_039707655.1). Taxonomy (NCBI): domain Eukaryota; kingdom Viridiplantae; phylum Streptophyta; class Magnoliopsida; order Poales; family Poaceae; genus Elymus; species Elymus sibiricus. The sequence continues at coordinate 464,200,061 of CM077676.1, forward strand.
TGGCGCCACATATCAAAGGGCTATGAATTCGATCTTTCATGATTTACTCGGTGTTATACTTGAAGTCTATATTGATGATATTGTTGTCAAATCGGATATTTTTGAATCCCACTTAGCCGATTTGCGTTTAGCTTTTGAGAGGATGAAGAAATATGGGCTGAAGATGAATCCTTTGAAGTGTGCGTTTGGCGTGTCGGCTGGTAAGTTTTTGGGTTTCATTATTCATGAAGATGGCATAGAGATTGATCCCAAAAAGATAGAAGCTATACAAAATGTGGAGGCTCCAACATGCAAGAGAGATATGCAAAAATTCCTTGGCAAGGTCAATTATTTGAGGAGGTTCATAGCTAATTTGTCAGGGAAGGTTGATGCATTTACTCATGTCCTTCGGTTGAAGACTGATGTTGATTTTACTTGGGGGGCAAAACAGCAAGAAGCATTTGATATGATTAAGAATTATTTGTGCACTCCTCCGGTGATGAAGGCGCCCAAGCATAGAGAGCCCTTTAGACTTTACATTGCAGCCGAGGAAGGCGTTATTGGAGCTGTTTTGACTCAAGAAACCGAAGGAAAAGAGCATGCTATCACTTATTTGAGCCGACGCCTATTGGATGCCGAGACAAGGTATACATTTATTGAAAAATTATGCCTATGCTTGTACTATGCTTGCACAAAATTGAGACATTATCTAGTATCAAGTGCTTGCATAGTAGCTTGTCAAACCGATGTCATTAAATACATGTTGCATAGACCAATTCTTAGTGGTAGAATTGGTAAATGGGGTTATGCTTTAATTGAGTATGATTTGGCTTATGAGTCTCTAAAATCCATGAAAGGCCAAATTGTTGCTAATTTTATCGTTGAGCATCGGATTAATGACAAGCAAGATTTTGATATAAACCTTGTCTCGATAGTACCATGGAGATTATATTTTGATGGTTCAGTTTGTAGCAACGGCCAAGGTGTTGGTATTGCTTATATATCTCCTCATGGTGCTGTTTTTGAAGCCTCATGCCGCTTAGAATATTTTTGCACAAATAATCAAGCCGAATATGAAGCATTGTTATTCGGCTTAGAGATGTTGCTTGCTATAGGTGATACACATATTGAGGCTTTTGGTGATTTGTTATTAGTTGTACAACAAGTATCCAAAGTTTTTCAATGTTTAGACGAATCACTTAATGTTTATCTTGATAAATTTCTAGATATAATTTCTACTTTGGATCATTTTAGCATTGCTCATATATCTAGACATGATAATTGGAGAGCAAATGAATTGGCACAACAAGCATCCGGCTATCATGTCGATCATGGCATGTTTCATATCTCTCTAAAGCCGATGTCTTGTCTTGCTAACATAGGAGAGACCGAACCAGAGCTCACTGATTCGTTCACTGACAATAAATCTAGTGCAGATGAAAATCATGACTGGAGGAAGCCCATTATTGATTACTTGTGCAATCTGAGTGGAAGGGTGGACAGGGCTGTTCGGCGCATGGCTTTCAAATATACAATGAGAGACGATGGTCTTTATCGCCGAACGGTTGAAGATGTTCTCTTGAAGTGTTTGGACGAAGACCAAGCGAGAATTACTATGGGAGAGGTTCATGAAGGAATTTGCGGCACTCATCAGTCGGCCCCCAAGATGAAGTGGTTATTACGACGTGCTGGATTTTATTGGCCAACGATGATCAACGATTGCTTCAGGTATTATAAAGGATGTGAAGCTTGTCAAAAGTTTGGTGATATTCAGTTGGCTCCCGCTGCTATGTTACATCCTATTATTAAGCCGTGGCCTTTTAGAGGTTGGGGATTAGACTTTATTGGAGAAATTCATCCTTCCTCTTCAAAGGGGCATCGGTTTGTGTTGGTGGCAACTGATTATTTTACTAAATGGTCTGAAGCAGTACCTCTCAAGAATATGACACATACGGAGGTAATTCAATTCATAAGTGAGCACATTATTCATAGATTCGGTATTCCGCAAACATTAACTACGGATCAAGGTTCATCTTTCATGTCACATCAAGTTAGAGAATTTGCCGAATCATATAAGATAAAGTTGCTCAATTCCTCCCCGTATTATGCTCAAGCCAATGGACAAGCTAAGTCTAGCAATAAAATTTTGATCAAGCTCATCAAGAAGAAGATTGAAGATAATCCAAGGAGATGGCATGAATTATTGTCCGAGGCTTCGTGGGCGCATAGAATCTCAAGGCATGGTGCGACGAAGGTAACTCCATATGAGCTCGTATATGGTCAAGAGGCTGTTTTACCGTTGGAAGTTAATTTGAATGCTTTGAGAATAGCCAAACAAAATGATTTATCGGCAGTGGACTTTTATAATTTGATGATGGATAATATTGACGAGGTTGCCGATAAGCGTTTGGCAGCATTAAAGGCCATAGAGAGAGACAAGTTGAGGGTAGCAAGAGCCTACAATAAGAAGGTCAAGTTGAAGAATTTTCAGATTGGTGATCTCGTGTGGAAGGTGATTCTACCGATTGGTTCAAAGGACAGAAAATTCGGGAAGTGGTCTCCAAGTTGGGAAGGTCCTTTCAAGATTGCAAGAATAGTTCCCGGAAATTCATATTTGGTGGAATCCATGCAAGGAACATTGCTACCTCGAGCTCTCAATGGCAAATATTTGAAGAAGTATCACCCAAGTGTGTGGCAAGAAGCCTAAATAGGCAATGGCCGATATATGATTATCGCCCTAAGCACATATTAATGACCGATGGAGTGTTGACATCGTCCTTAGAACAAGCCTAATGCAAATTATTTTTCGGCATGCAAGCTTTGCCGAAAAACAGGGGGGCATGTGTTGACACCCGATTTTGGCACGGTGCAAAATGCAGTAAAGGTGGACTCAAACGGAGAAGTCTTCTATACGAGAAAATTCACATTGCCGGCATGAAAGTCTTGCCGGTGAAATCTTACCGCTCGAGCTGAAGGCTTGCCGGTTTGGGTTGTCGATTTTGAGTGCTTGCCGATTCAGTGGAGGCACAAACAGGGGTTGAAGATGACCCGGCAAGGAGACGATCCAGCAAGGAGACGACTCGGCGAGGAGACGATCCAGCAAGGAGACGACCCGGCGAGGAGACGATCCGGCAAGAAGATGACCCGGCAAGGCGACCCGGCAAGATATCCTGATGGTACTCCCGGGAAGGCGACGGCCCGTCGAAGACCGAAGATCAAGATGGACGCGAGGAGACGTAAGCCAGCCCATCAAGACAGCCTTTGGAGCGGTACTACCGCTCTCCAGAGAGGTACTACCGCTTGAGCGGTACTACCGTGTTTTACTACCGCGCCTACCACCGCTTATGAAAATTCTTCTGGTATCCCGAGACCCTTACTCGGTAGTAGCGCGGTACTCGGAGTGGTAGTATCAGCCAGAGCGGTAGTATCGCCCTCCAGAGCGGAAGTACCGCTAAGCGGTAGTACCGTATTTTACTACCGCGATTACTACCGCTTACGAAAATTCTTCTCGTATCCCGAGACCCTTACTCGGTAGTAGCGCGGTACTCAGCTATACTCAGAGCGGTACTACCGTTAGCGGTACTACCGCTTGACCAGAGCGGTACCACCGCTTACCGTCGCGCAGATTCGGGCAGGTTTTTGAGGAGTCCGAATTTGGCTAGTGTTTTTGATACTTTGTAAGGAGAGATGAATCCATGACTTGTACGGGAAGTCCAACCCCCTCTTAAATAGAAGAGGTGATGGCCGATTGAAACAACACCAATCGAACCAATCTATCAATCTACTTTTTCGTGTTCATCTACTTTTTATCTCCTACCCTTGTATCTTTCTTTCTCGTTCTTTGCTAGCCTTCCACGCCGGAGGGCTGCGGATCCACGAGGCTCTACGGGCGAGCGAATCAACCTAGGGCAGCCCATAGCTACCGCGAGCCCTGATGGGGTCCCTCCCGGGTGAGCGGGGCTTCGGGTTTACAAAAGCGTCCGCTAGCTGTCTTGCGTATCGCGCTGCCGGACGGTCCTCCTTCGACGTGAGCTGCGGTGCATCACCCCCGGCGTCGAGGGTACACGGTGACGTGTTCGTGTGTCAACAACAAGCACCTTGGACGCTTTCCCTGACGCTCATCCTTGGATAAGGTGTTATTCCCAATCCGAGGAGCGCTTGTACCAGGAGTCCGCCTCCGCAGACCACGACGACTCGCTCCCGCGGCATCATCTTGGGGTGGAGGTCCTGCTAGATGGTCGTCAATCACAGCGACGTCCTCGCCATCTATGTTCACCTGTTAGGCGATGCCGCCATCACTGGTGGTTGTAATGACACAACTGCAGGAATGCTAGCAGTGGCGGGCACCAAAAGCCCAACAGTGGCGGGCGAGGCTCTCAGGGCCGCCCGCCACTGACCTCCCACCACTGCTAACATGGCATCAGTGGCGGGCGCCCGCCCACCAGTGGTAGCACTATAACAGTGGCGGGCGTCGGTAATTGCCCGCCAGTGACTTCGATCTCGTAGCAGTGGTGGGCATGCTTATCAATGGCAGACACCTTTGCGCACCCGCCACTGTTGTGTAGATTTATGTGCGGTGGGCAGTTGGTAGTGGTACCGCCCGCCACTGATTATTGCAGCAGGCTGGATTGAAAAACACTACCACGACGGCGTAGATTGCTGCCACGGCTGCGTTAGCTGATGCAAATAGCGAACAGTTCTCATTAAATGGGATCACATTAGAAATAAAACTAGTGATAATAACTCAAAATAAAGAACAAGAAGTACATTAAGAATAAACGAGTAACAAACAATACATAGTCATCAAATATAGTGTGCTGATAAAGCTAAACAACATAATAGGCCAAATATGTTTAGTCAGGCATGCAGTAGTGCCCGCTTCAATAAGCTAGCTAGGTTAGCCTCTTTTGTTTGTTCGACTCATCTTCTTCGGTGTTATTATAGAAAAGGACGGACGATGAGCGGACCTCCTTGTTTATGATAGTCGTGAATCTGGCTTGCAGTTGTTCGAGCACTAAGCCAGCTTCGGCCAAATTTTTTTGTAGTTCTTGACCGCATTTGAGGATTTTATCGTGCAGCTTTAACGTTTTCGCCGACCGTATGAATTCTTCCATGTGAAGGCAGACGTAGAAGCCACAAGTAAGACTAGTCGCTGGTTGTTGCCTACAAGATAGATTGTTCCATTTGAAGGCAATCATTCTCTTTCCACTGCCTTTGTTGTGTTTTTCAACCATGTGGCCTCCTGTAGCACTCCAATCAAAAAGACATTCATCCAGATGGTCCTTCAGGAGCGACCAGTCTTTTCCCAGGCTCTTCGTGGAATCCATCAAGTAACAATTGCACCTTTGTGGCCTTACCACTAGGAGAGCCCAATGGTTGCTGCGGAAAACAAAAGAAACATACCGCGAACATGAGAAAGTTACAAGTTTAGAGATGTGAAAACATATATGAAGGAAAAAGGTACGAAAGCGAAAGTGTAAAGCCAAAGAAGGACGTACATGGGTCGGTGGGCACGAGGAGGAAGTTTTTCAGCTTGTTATGTTGCATGAAATCCAGAAGGTAATTCTTCATGAACCGCCTACCTTCCTCATTTTTTAGGTTCTCATCGTTCATGAGATAAGGGTCGGCTATGGCGACATTGAAAATATTCTGGCGTCTAACCTCAGTGGCTTGAAAAAGCGCCCATAGCCTCATTTGGCAAGTTTCAAAACTATAGAACCTGAACATATAGAAGATTTCTTTGAAATCTACATATATTTTGTCCCCGCTGAATTTTTCTTTGGCACATTCGCCGTGTAATGTGTTGGGTTAACGATTGCTCCTTGCTTCTTATTGGCTAGCTCTGAATCGACAATTTTTTCATGTAGAATCTTCATCTCAAGCCTAACTTGCTCGTACATAGTGTCTGATACTATTCTCTTACCCAGGCTATAGACAGGTGCTGTTGGGTTGTCAGCACATTGTTCGTATGCCAAAGACTTCTTCGGTGCTTTCTTCTTTAGCGGTGGTCTATCATTTGCATGTGTGGTGGCAGAAGTCTTTCCCTTTGTACTCATTTTCGCACCCTTTTGATGTGTCTTCCTATTTTTCACCGGTTGGATGGAAACGGGCGGACAGGACATCGCTTCTTGGGCCACCACATTCTTTAGTGTTGTTGGAATAAACTTTGGTTTTTTGCAAGGTTGCGTCTCGGGATGGGCTGGCGGCGTGTCCTCATCCGTTGGGTTATAATTAATTCTTGTATAGGCCAAAATGGGTTCTTCTGCAGCATAATTAGGATTTTGTGATTCCTCAAGCATGTGCTCTTCCCGCACATCCTTAGCCGATACGGGGTTGCAAAGACCTAGAGGAGATCGTCCAGGTGGGGATCCAACGCGTGGATGTTTGGAGATGGAGATCATGCTCCAATGCCGGGGACGGTCACAGACGGTGTTCTGTTTGGGGATGGCTTCTCCATAATGATATGCCTTGCCGACCACTTGAGGTAACCAACAAAGCATTCCAAAAGGGGCTGCGGCTCATCGCCATCTTCCATAATGTTTTGTGGCAGAGTCAAACTCTCGTATGGTGGGAACACCCTAAGCAAACAGACCTTCCGCATGCTCTCATCTAATTTTCCGTTCTGCATGACATTTCCTGTAATGGCTCTAGCTTTTGCAACCTCCTTCAAGTCACCACTCACTGTAGATAGGAGAGTGGAAGGAAGTTGTTCCTCCAACGATTGTGGTGACCCACCATGACCCTTCATGACATTGTTGACCGAGGGGCTGCTGCTCTTTGTGGGAGCAAGGGCGGCGGCGTATGGGTCTCCACTATTTGTGGCATAGGGAATAAGGTGTCGACATTTGTCGACCCTTTCGACTCAATCTGATTTTGAACCTCTGCCAGAAAATCAGGTAAGATTTCCTTTAACTTTTCCTTGACTAAGTAATCTATTTTCTCTTTGTCCCTTCTTTCCTTTTCTGACTTAGTTAGCCTCTTCTTGGAGGGATAGTAGGCATCCCAGAAAGAACTGCCGGGGCCAAGCTTACGGCCTCTTGTAGGCTCTCTCGTCTTTTGGAGGACGTAAAGAATTCGGTCGGATGACCACCTTGGGGCATCCGTCGACTCTTGAGAGCTTGGTGGGTTTTGGGTAAAATTTGCCTGCATGAACAAACTAATATCGTTTAGAAACTACTCCTAAACATATATGATGTAAAGTGGTTGTAGAGGCTAATTACTGCCCTTTCGGCCACCTTCGCCACCTCAGAGTCCTCGAAGTAGTATAGTTCAGTGTTTTTATCAAGCACCGCGAGGGATCGAAAATAATTCTTGGCACACGGGTCCAGGATATTACTGAAGGGAGTAGGTTGACCTTGTGAAGAAAACATTGCGTCATGCTTATCCCAGATTGGCTGCTTCGCTTCATAACCACGGGTGCCGAGATTGTGGTTCCCTACCATTTGGCTTCGGAGCTTCGCAAACTTCTCTTTGTCCTTTTTGTATGCATCGGAGTCTCGGTAATCAAGGAACACCTTCCATTCCTCATCGGTAGTACTAGGATATAGCTTTTTGATATCCTCTAAATCATGTCTGTCGTCCAGTAGCTTGTTTGCACAGTATCTATTAGTACTCAATGCCTTAGTGAACATGCGCATGGCAAGGATTTCTGCAAGTGCATTGTCACGGTCGTTGAACTTGAAAATATCTCTCATCTTTCCTAACAAGAGGTTGGACCAATGTTTGTTTGTAGGGCCCCTTAAGGATCTAAGGTTGATGCCACATATTTCACGGGCGATGGCACCTAGGGCGTTACCCCATTTCCTTGCATTCTTGATTGGACTAATGGGTCTCCCTTCTTTGCTAATCCATTTTATTACGTAAGTAGCTGTAGGCACCATATTCCGTGACCTAGGCTTCCATGGCTGAATTTCTGAATCAGCTTGTGCACCATTCGTGTCTCCTTCGTCTTTAGCACCATCCAATTCTTGTTCCCAATATTGCCCTTCCTCTTCAACACCATCCGACTCTTCTTCCCCATCTTGCCTTTCCTCTTCAACACCATCTGACTCTTCTTCCCCATCTTGCCATCCATCTGTAGCACGATCGGTCTCCTCATGCAACTCATAAGCATAATCATCATGAGATGCATGCTCGTTGAATGCCCGATTTGGATCCTCCTGTTGGGAAGGCAAAGCCTCACTCTTAAACCGTGTCTGTCTCGCCATCTTCTATCTACAAAATAATGACTGCATCAGTAATTAGTAAAACAAGAAATAAAAAATTCATAAAAAAATTCAGCATGATGATTGCTAAAAATGAGACATATTAAGTGCCAGAAATTCGCCAAAATGGAAGTAACTCAACATTTTGTCAAAACTTTGGCACTTATTTGCATTCCCTGTAAAAGAAGACAACAAAACGCAAGCAAATTCACCACCGACCATCACCATCTCTAAAAAAATTCGGCATAACCTTTGCTAAAAATGGGACATATTGAATGCCAGAAATTCGACGAAATGGAAGTGAATCAACATTTCATCAAAACTTTGGTACTCATTTCTATTCCCTGTAAAATAAACCACGAGCATCGACATATAGCACAAGCAATTGTATCATATCCATCCACCTAACAACAAACCGCGAGCACGAACATAGCACAAGCAATGAATTCAAATCAATTCAAATCATTGAACATAGCATAAGAAATGAATTCAAGCAACCGCGAGGCAGCGGTGTGTAGATGGCCGAGGAGCCGGTTGAGGGGGCAGAGGTGCGCCGGCGGAGGGGAAGGTGGAGAGGGCCGGGGCGCCGGCGGAGGGGCCGTAGGTGGGGGGCGGGACGGGTGGGGATGGATCCTGCTGTGGGATGCGCCGGCGGAGGGGGTGGCCGAGGGCGCGCGCGCCTCCGTTGGGGGAGATGGCGGGGAGTGGCGCCGGCTTTGGGCCGGGCATAGGCGGTGGCGCGCGGTGGCGGAGCGTGCGAGGGCGGCGGCGAGCGGTGGCGGAACGTGCGGGGGCAGCGGCGCACCGTTGGGGGGGATGGGGAGAGTGGTGTGAATTGCGCGCGGGGGATGGCGGAGCGGTAGAATAATTTTGGTGGCCGACCGCGCGGACAAAATTTTGCTAAGTCCCACGTGGAAAGTTTGAAAAAACAAATTGTAGTGGCAGGTGCTTCCGGCAGCCCGCCACACAGTACATTTAGGAGTGGCGGGTATTTCGTAGCGCCTGCCACATGAAATATGTTGCACTGTCGGGCGCGAGGAGGTGCCCGCCACATATTATGTCATTAATTTAGTTTATCATTTTATGTACGACACAACATGAATAAATTACACGACGACGATCCGATCCACATGTCTTAATATTACAAAATAAGCTTCATGAATACATGACACGACGATGATCCGATCCACATGTCTTAATATAATATTATATACAAAATAAGCTTCATGAATACATGACACGACGATGATCCGATCCACATGTCTTAATATAATATTACAAAACAAGTTTCGTGAATACATTTTACTGACGGCCTTCACATGAATTTTCTTGATCTTCTTCCTGGTATGAACTTGTCTTGTTGTGACTCGGTCTTAACCATGGTGCAATGTCGTCATTGGGCAATGTTGATCTTGTTCTTCTGTGGACATATTTTATGTTTGGATCGTCTTCCGCGGGGTTTTCGAATTGGTCATAGTCCTCCTCGTCATCGACTTCGTCCATTTCGACGATACTCCTCTTTCCTCCCCGGTAGACCACACGGCTAGGCTTAATTGGGTCGGTTATATAGAAGCATTGGGACACAGTGTTGGCCATTACCCATGGCTCATTTAAGCCACTTATTGCATGCACGTTCGCGGACTCATTTCGTGGTGGTATAACCATGGTAGTGAAATAATCGTCTTCTTGAAGTACTTGTTTCACCCATCTAACACGGAACATGGGGAATATCCCTACATCCACGTACTTTAGTTCCCAAATCTCTTCGATCCTGCCATAGTGTTTGTTCTTTACTTTAGGGGTGTAGGCCTGTTGCGTCACCCCTGAGTTCTGGTACACACCTTTCAGCTTGTCTCTGGCTTTGTATAGAAAGTGTATCCATTGATGTAATAGGCTTGGTATGTGGTCACATTCATCACGGGTCCCGATGCCAAGGAGAATAGCTCCGTAGCTTTGTCATCATTTTCTGACAATGGATGATCTCGCATGTATGTCTTCAACCAATCCGTGAATTTTCTGTTGTGCTCTTTTGTTAGTTGATCATCGGACTGGTTTATCCCACGTGTCCTATATCCAGTTCTCAACTCTAACATCTGCTTCCTAGCATATGGGGTGACGCACTTAATGTGTTGTAACACAACAGTGTGCGCTTTTATGAAGTCGGGCTCTCGGTTGGGAATGTCGAAGGTCACATGCAAATCCTTTCTCCTTTTCTTGTGACCTACGCCATTCAACCTGCCAATGTGCTTATTCTCGGGCATGCCCAAAGGTTTCTTGACTTCCAGGTAGTCTGTGCAAAATGAGATAACCTCCGCGGTTAGAAATCCCTAGACGATGCTTCTGTCTGGATGTGACTTGTTACAAACGTATCGTTTGAGTCTCCCATTTAACCTTTCGAAGGGGAACATATTGTGGAGGAATACTGGGCCTAGGTCTATGATGTCTCCGATAACGTGGACAAGCAGATGCACCATCATGTCAAAGAATGAGGGCGGGAAGTACACCTCAAGCTCACATAGTATGACAACTGTCCCTTCTTGCAGTTTTTGGAAACGCTCCACGCTGATCGATTTATGAGAGATGACGTCAAAAAAGTTACACAGGTCTTGGAGTGTCTTACTGACATGCGGTTCCATTATCACTCTAATTGCAACCGGCAGTATCTGTGTAATCATCACGTGACAGTCACGCGACTTCATCCCAGATATAGTTATCTTCTCACATGACAAATATCTGTGTATGTTTGATGAGTGCTCAGAACTAACTTGAACATTGGCAAGGCAGTTGAATATGTTATCAAGCTCCCCTGGAGACAGATTGTAGCAAGCAGGTTTTATTAACCTTGCCAACGACGCTATCCTCCATGTCAGCCCACAAACCCTCCCTAATTTTGAGGGCTTCTAGGTCTTTTCTTGAGCTCCCCACATCTTTTGTCTTGTTTGGGATGTTCAGAATGGTAGCAACCAAACACTCACAAACATTCTTCGCGATATGCATGACATCGATACAATGGGGCATGGAGAGATACTTCCAGTATTCCAAGTCCCAAAATGGAGTCCATGTTTTCCATAATTTTAAGTGTGGCTCCACTCTCTTCCACTTCTTTCCAGGCCCTGAACACTCTTCCCAGTTGTTCAACATTTTTAGGATTTCTTCTCCACACCTCTTGTGTGGCTTCCCGCGCTTTCCTTTTGTATTGTCAAACAAATCTTGTCTGTTTCTCCATTCATCATTTTTGTCAGCCATCTTTGATGCCCCATGTAAACTGTTTTATGAGACGCCTTCAGATAGAGAGAATGGGTTTCATCCATACACCTAACACATGCACAGTTCTCGTGGCAAACCTGACCCGAATTATAACCGTATGCTGGATAGTATTGCACCGTCATGAGCAGCACAACTTTCATAGGGAAATAATCGCCTGTTAAAGCGTCATATGTCCGCACCCTTTCAACTGACCATAAATTGCTCCTCCTTGAATAGCTTGTCGTGGTTTTCTCACGGCAGATGGCATGGGGTGGCTTATCTCGTGTGGTTAGGCACAAGCACTGATGGACACAGCGATGTACCCAGGTTCGGGGCCCTCGTGTGGAGTTTACACCCCTACTCCTGCGAGGATCTCTCCGATGAACACATGGAGTACAAGGTTGCTCCTTGAGCTGTATCAGAGGAGGAGGAAGAGGGCTCTAGGCTCTGCTCTTTCCCTCAAGTGTGTGTGTGGATGAATGATCGGCCGACCGTGCGTCCCCCCCCCCCCCCCTCAGTAGGAGGGCTCCCGGGAGGTCTTATACTTGGGCCTCCCAGGTTACAAATCGCGTGAGAAAGAGGGATGGGCCCCTACTACCAGTGTCTCCGGCCCCCCAGTGGGGCCCGCCGGTGCGGGGGCTTGATGGCCGTGGGGCCCGCCGGCAGCCGGGTCCTGTCCGCCGTGGGGCCCGCCGGCTGCTCGATACTGTGGCCAGCAGGCCATGGCGTCACAGGGTGGGTGGCACAATGCTCCCACAATTCCGGGCTGACCATGACGAGGGCCTTCACGTTCAGCAGGACCGGCGGTACTGTGGCCACGCCCCCGCGACGTGGAGAATGTCTTGTCTCCACACCTGGTATGGTTGGATTTGACGGGCGCTGACCCCGTCGGCTGCCGGTTGCTACCAACCGGCCTAGGAGGCCTACCCTGCCCAGCCGGCCGCCAGCGAGGGGAGCCGCCTGAGGGGCCAGACGGCTAAGGGAGTTGAGCCGCCCCGAATGTTTTGAAGTGTTGACTCCTCTCCTTGAGCCTACCCGGGGGTTATCCCCCCGACAGTAGCCCCTGAAGCTGTTGAGGTCCTGCGGTCCTGAGCGGAAGGCCTCCACAGGTTTCCCCGAAGGACATGTAGCAGATAGCGAATGTTGGTTTGACAAAGACGGGCCCGGCTGGCGAAGGCTTCCCAGCCAGAGACCGGTCAGTCGCCGGGGACGCCAGCTGCTCTCGGCCGGCTAGGCCGTCGCGCAGCCGGCGGTGAAGTTGGACCGCCCCGGCCGGCTCGTGCCCAGCCGGCGTCGATTCGCATCCCGCCGCGGGCCAGTCGTGCGCCACGTGCGGCTCGAAGAGGGACCGGGCCCCGCCAAGCCACGCGCGACGGGACGCCGCCGCAGGCCTGGCCTGCCAGGTCGTGGCGTTGGCCGGCGCGCAGGATTTACTTCGGTCTGGCCCGACAGTTACGCTTCCATGGCACCTTAATGTGGCCGCCTTTTGCGGGGAAGTGGGGATCATGGGTGCAAACGATCCCACTACCCCAACGATCTCTCCGCCCTTTAAATGGAGGGGGAAGGGGAGCGGCCGAGGCACTTCCCGCCTAGCCAAAGCTCGCCCCGCCCCCCTCGCTTCATCTGCTCCGCGTGCAAGATTGGCTTCCACCGCCGCGCTGCTCGACCCTGACGCCATTCCACCGCGCAGGCTTCCACTGGGGAACCACGGCGGCTTCCTTCGCGCCGCCGCCACCGCATATATGCCCTCGCCGCACTCGGAGATGGCCGGATGGATAGCCTCGTGGCAGGGCTCGACCACCACGGAGGAGGACATCCTCCGCCTGCGACGGAGGTGACCTTCTGCGCCGCCGGGGGCGAGACGGTGCCGGAGCAGTGGGACGGCGAGTATGTGGTTTTCGCCGCGCACTTCGCCTGTGGCTTTGGCCTCCCCACCAGCGCGTTCTTCCAGTGCTTCCTCACATTCTTCGGGCTGCAGCCGCAGCACCTCGGTGCCAATGCCGTGCTGCAGCTGTCAAGCTTCGTGGCCTTCTGCGAGGGCTATATTGGCATCCCACCGACGGTAGACCTCTGGGGCCGGATGTTCTACCTCCGGCCCCAGGGGACCAGCAGCGAGATGTCCGCCTGCGGGGCGGCCCCGGTGTACACCCGAACAACCGGCGGCTTCTCGCACATCCCCCTCATCGATTCGGCCAAGAAGTGGCAGAAAACGTTCTTCTACATGAAGAACGTCGACCCGGCCGTGGACCGCATCAACCTGCCCTTCTTCAACAACGCCCCGCCGGCCACGAAGCAGAACTGGGGCCACGATCCGAAACAGACTATGTCGGAGATCAACGCCATCTGCGACCGGCTGGCGAATATGATGGCCAGGGAGCGGCTCGTCGTGATGGACTTCATCGCGGCGTTCGTCACGCGCCGGGTGCAGCCGCTCCAGCAGCGGCCGCACAGGATCGGCGACATGAGCGGCCGGCTCGACCCCAGCCGGACGTCGACTGCCGAGCTGCAGCCGGCCGAAATCGCCCGCCGCATCAATGCCATCACGAGCGCCAAGCTCTCGGAGGATGACTAGTGGTGGGGCATGGAGCCCTACTGCCGGGACATTCCGGCGCCGCCGGTACGTTCTCGCTAGGCAGCTCAATTTGCTTTTTCCTTCTTCTTTCTTCCTATCCTTCGCCTCATGCCAGCTTCGGCTGCAGCTATTTTCGAGCCAGCAGACGAATGACGGGCCAAACACGCAGAACATGCTGCCGGACCACGCGGAGTCCGATGGAGGGGACAACGAGGAGAGCGAGTAGGACGAGGACTCCGCCACCTCCATGGAAGGAGATGAGGACAACCGGGACGACACCGGGGCTAGCGGATCCAACGCACCCGGTGAGTCCCCACCCTTCTACTCTGTAAAGGATTGGTCCAACGATGACTTGGACGAATTCACCGATGCGAGCGATGCAGCGCTCCCGCCAGTGTCGACTGGATCCGGCTCCGGCGCCAAGAGGCGGCTGCGGAAGGCGGCCGACGACCCTCCAGCCTGAAGGCAAACGGTCGAGGCGCGGCCGGCTGGGAAGCAGCCAGCTGAGGAGCGGCTGACTGAGAAGCGGCCGGCCGAGGCGCGGCCGGCCTCGAAGAAGATACGCACCGCCGCCCACGTGCCCGGCAGCCGCCCGCCGGCTTTGAAGCGGCTGGCCGGACGACCCCCAGGCGGCAAGCGCCAGATCCCCGTGAGAGCTGAATAAGTCTTTCTCCCTGAGGTCAACTCAACTTTTCTGCTCCGTCTTGCTTTCTTCTTGGTTCTTATTTGGCTCCCGCCACGCAGGGCCCCGATCAAGTTTTCCAAGGCGACCACGACGGCCACCCCCGGGGGTGCTGCTGGCCTGCAGGGGGCCTTAGCTGGAATGGGCGAGCATCCACCGGCTGATGCGGCTGCGAAGGAGCTCGCCCTGGCCAAGGCGAAGAAGGAGCGCGCCGGGATGGCGCGGGAGGAGGCCGCTGCCAAGGCGCGGGATGAGTCTGCGGCCACAGCGCGGGTTGAGTCCGCGGCCATGGTCGGTGGAGATGTCACGGTGTCGCCGGCTCGAGGGGTGGACTCTCCCACAGAGAACGTGAGCCGGGAGCTTGGCAAGGTGGCCGGCCAGGAAACGGCACCCGCCTAGGGCGTGGTGGCTGGCCAGGAAACGGCAACCACCGAAGGTCCGGCCGACGGCCAGGGGGCCACAACTGACGCGCCCCCGGCTGCCGACCGGGAGACCGCAGCCGGTGGAGGCGAGGCGGCCGACGCCATCATCATCCTGGCGGCAAGCGCCAAAGCCCCTGAGCGCTCCTTCGAGCCGAGGCCGGCTGCAAGCGCCACCAGCACCGGCTCCATGGCCCAGCTGCAGCTGGAGTGGGCAAGCACGGGCGAGGTCTCCAGCGCGGTGGATGCAGATGACCCGGCCGGCGTGGTTGCGCCCGCCACGACGCATGCATTGATCGCCGACTACCGCGGCCGGCTAGCGAACTTTAGTAAGGGCGCGATGGCCAAGCTGCTCCAGGTGGAGCAGTCTGTACAAGTTAGCTCTTGCCCCTGCTGCATCCATTTTTGTTTCTTCGAAGTCTTTTGGTCTTTTCTTCTTTTTCTTGGGCCGGCTTGGCTGTTTTCAAGTGGGGGCGTGCCAGCGCACCCACTGGGTGTAGCCCCCGAGGTTCGGGCTGGCTGCGCAGCAGCCGGGTCAAACCTTCCCAAGCATCTTCTGATTTCCTTTTTATCTTTTCCTTCACAGGCCGTCAACGAGAAGCGCATGGTGCTGTTCCAGCGAGCCGTGACCCGGTACAATGAGGGCAAGGTTCAGTACCTGGAGCTCAAGGGCCGGTTCCAGGCTCATGAGGAGGAACTACGGCAAGCGAGAGGTATGTACCTCCTTCGCCTGATCTTTCTTCTTCCGGTGGGGGCATGCCAGCGCACCCACTGGGTGTAGCCCCCGAGGTTCGGGCCAGCTGCGCAGCAGCCGGGTCCGAACCTTCCCAAGCTATCTTCTTGTTCTTCTGCTTCTTTTCCGTCCGGCCGTTGACGTGGCCTTGGCTTCATTTTTGCAGCCACCGCCAACGACCCGGCTGAGGTCCAAGATCTCCGGCGCCGGCTGGGCGAGACCGAGCAGCAGCTCGACGAGCACGAGACCCAACACCGCTCCGCGGCCGAGGAACGCGACCGGCTGCAGGAGCAGGTTCGCCAGCTGACGAGCCGTCAGGAGGAGCTCGACAAGGACCTCCAGCGGCTGGCCACGGAGAAGGACCAGCTGGCGTCCGCCCACCAGACCGAGCTTGAGCGGGTCACCGAGCAGCTCAGCCAGCTGACAGTCGACTACAACCGCCGGGCCGGCGTGTGGGCGGTGAGGGATCGGAAAACGTTGGCCGAGGTGCAGCAGCTGGACAACCTTCTTGCAGGTACATTTCTTTACTGGGCCTTTGGCCGGCTGCCGGCTGCTTCTGGCCGGCTCCTCCTTACATGTCTCTCTTTGGCTCTTTTCAGAGGCCTTCCCCGACATGCAAGGGATGGCCGAGGTGGCAGTACTGCAGCACTGGGAGGAGCAGAGGGCGAGGGGTGTTAACGTCGGGGACCACGACGCCTGGACCGTGGGGGAGATCGTCCTTGCCGCTGAGGCCCGGCTGCCACCGGTCGGCCGCCTCCTGCGCCGTCTCCGCGATGTGGGAATGCAGCTGGTGCAGAACCTCTGGCCGACTGCGGTCCTGCCCAGCACTGCTACCCGGCTGACCAGGTGGCTGGAGGCGGTGCCGGACCGCGTCGATGCGTGGAGGGCCTCCGCAGCCCGGGCCGGCTCGGAGCTGACGCTGAGTTTCGTCCTCTCCTGGTATCCGGAGGTGGACTTGGACCAACTGGCCAGCCGGCGGGCCAGTACGGAGGCGGATCTGGAGCCGCTTCTTGACGGCATCGGCGCCCGTGTCAGCACCATCGCCTCCTACACCGCCATCGATGAGTTCGTCAAGGAGCAGACGGAGACCGGGGAGGAGGTACCGGAGGACTCCTTTGCCCTGGCGCTCGATGGCGATGAGGAGGCCAACCACGAGGAGACCGGCTCCAGCTCCAGCTCCAGCGATGGGACGGGCGCCACGACCTCGGCGACTGCCGAGACAGAAGCCCCCGAGCCCGCTTAGCCAGCAGCCCCCGGGGCCGCCCAGCCGGATGCCCCCGGGATCGTCCAGCCGGAGACCAACGCGCCTGCCGCCTAGGAGTTTCTTGTTTTTTTTGCTTTCTGCTTGGACTGTAGTGTTGGCTTGCAAGTCCACCCACTGGGGGTGTAGGGGATTGTAATGAACCTCCGCCTCGGGCCTTTATCATTTGTACAAATGTGTTTATTATTGGCTGCCGGCTCGCTCTGTTCCTGAATCCCTTGGCCGTTTTTCCCGTGCACCCCCCTTTTGGCTTCTGCTCTTGCCAGCCGGACAGCCGGGTTGCGGTCTGTAGCTGAAACCCAAGAGTGGGCTGCAAGGGTGGGAGCACAATTTTTTAGACTTTTAGGAGTTAGGTTCGAGCGAGCGAGTACTGGGCCGGCTGGGCGGCAGGCCGCGCGGCCGGCTGAAGTTCAGCCAGCGGATGCGCAGATGGCCTAACGCGGCAGGCTAAAGGCGTAGCCGGATTGTCCGAGCCGATATTTTCCTTGGTCGTTTTTCTTGTGCAGGCGCCTCCAGCCTTTTGCTCTTGCCAGCCGGACAGCCGGGTTGCGGTATGTAGCTAGGGATGAAGAGTGGGCCTTTGGTGCCGTACACACTACTCAGCCGGCTCCAGAAAAGGAGGGCATGGGCTAGCCGGCTAGCCCCAGAGCCGGACTTGCTGGACCCGAGCAGGACCAAAAATGCAGTAAAGCATGGAAATTGCTCGAAAGAGGGAGACGAAAGGGTAGCCCCCGAGGGTCGCTCGAGGTTACCCGCTGCTTTCATTGAAAAACCAAGGTTGCGATACATACATACATCGTTTTAACTGTAAAATGGGCGGAGGAGCTCGGCGTTCCAGGGGCGCTCTGTTTTGACACCCGAGTCGTCCCTCTTGTTCTTCCTTGCCTTCTGCGCGTTGATGAGGTAGTAGGCGTTGTTGCGCAGAGCCTTGCTGACGATGAAGGGGCCCTCCCAGGGGGAGGACAGCTTGTGCTGGCAGGCAGTAAGTTGGACGAGCCGGAGCACCATGTCGCCCTCTCGGAACGCGAGGGGGCGAATCCGTTGGCTGTGGTAGCGGCGCAGGCTGTACTGGTAGATGGCCGACCGAGCCAGGGCTAGCTTGCGTGCCTCCTCGAGCAGGTCGATGCCATCCTCACGTGCCTCCTTGGCCTCCGCCTCCATGTACAGGGTGACTCATGGTGAGTCGAACTCGATGTCATCCGGAATGATAGCCTCTACCCCACACACGAGGAAGAACGGAGTGAAGCTGGTTGAACGGTTGGGCGTGACCCTGAGGCTCCAGAGCACGGCCGGCAGCTCCTTGATCCAGCAGCCGGCTGAGCGCTCCAGCAGCTCGATGAGCTGGGGCTTGATGCCGGCTAGGATCAGGCCGTTGCCCTTTCCGCCTGGCCGTTGGACTGCGGGTGGGCGATGGATGCTACGTCCACCCGGATTCCCTGGCCGGCGCAGAAGTGAGCGAGCGCGCCCTTGGCGAAATTGGTGCCGTTGTCGGCGATGATGCTGTGGGGAAGGCCGTAGCAGACGGTGATGTCCCTGATGAATGTGACGGCCGTGGGGCCGTCCAGCTTCTTGATTGGCTTGCCCTCGATCCACTTGGTGAACTTGTCGACGGCGACCAGCAGGTGCGTCATGCGGCCTTGAGCCGTCTTGAACGGCCCCACCATGTCGAGGCCCCACACGGCGAAGGGCCATGTGATGGGTATGGTCTTTCGTCAGCCAACTAGTGACTTCGCACGCTGAAGCGTTGGCAGCCGTTGCATTTGAGGACCAGCTGTTTGGCATCCTCCAGGGCCGTTGGCCAGTAGAAACCATGGCGGAAAGCCTTAGCCATGATGGCCCTTGAGGAAGCGTGGTGGCCACACTCCCCCTGGTGGAGATCTTCTAGGAGCTAGAGCCCCCGGTCCCGCTCGACGCAGCGTTGGAATACGCCAGACACGCTGCGCTTGAGGAGCTCCCTGTTGATGATAGTGTAGGCTGGAGCTCGACGCTGGATTTGCCTGGCTGCAACCTCGTCTGCGGGGACCTCACCGCTTACGAGGTAAGAGAGGATCGGCTGCCCCCAAGATGGTGCCTCAATGACCGTTAGGACGGTCCCCTCCGTCGGGCCGGCTGGGCTAGGAGCCCCCGGGCCGGAGCCGGCAGTCCCCGGGCCGAAGCTGGCAGCCCTCGGGCCGGAGCCGGAAGCCCCCGGGCCGGGGCCGGCAGTCAGCTGATCCGTTGAGCCGGCGGCACCCGGGTCAGCCGGGATGAAGATGGATTCGGAGTCGGGGGAGGGCTTGATGGAGGGTTTGCACAAATGCTCGAGGGAGACGTCAGGTGGAATTGCTTGCCTGGTGGAGCCGATCTTGGCGAGCGCATCTGCTGCCTCATTGTCGGCTCGAGGGATGTGGTGGAACTCGCAGCCCTTGAAGCCACCGCACAGTTGCCGGACCAGTAAACGGTAGCTGGCCATGTTGGCATCCTTGGCGTCCCACTCGCCAGAAACTTGCTGCACCACCAGGTCAGAATCCCCGAAGCAGAGGATGCGCTGGATGCCGATCTGCTTGGCCAGCCGGAGGCCTTGGGAGAGGGCTTCATACTCCCCCACGTTGTTGGACGCGGCGAAGTGGATCTGCAGCACGTACTTCAGCCGGTCGCCCTTGGGGGAGGAGAGAACGATGCCGGCTCCCAAGCCCCCGCGCATCTTGGAGCCGTCGAAGTGCATCCGCCAATGCGTGGAGTTTGGAGGTGGTGGCAGGTACTGGGTCTCCGCGCAGTCGACGAGGAAGTCCGCGAGCACCGGAGACTTGATGGCCGTGCGGGTCTCATAGAGGATGGTGTGGGCAGCCAGCTCGATGGCTCACTGGGCGACCTAGCCGGTGGTGTCTCTGTTGCCAATGATCTCTGAAAGGGGGGCCATGCTCACCACCGTGAAGGTGTGCTCCTGGAAGTACTGCTTCAGCTTCTTAGCCGCCAGGTACACGCCATAGCACATCTTATGGTAGTGGGGGTAGTTCTGCTTGGAGAGGGAGAGCACCTCGCTCAGGTAGTACACCGGCCGCTGGACCGGCTGCGCCTTGCCCTCCTCAGGGCGCTCCACCACCAGCACCATGCTGACCACGCGAGTGATGGCCGCGATGTACATCATCATGGGCTCTTTCTCAGCCGGCGCGGCCAGGACGGGTGCGGTGAAGAGCATGCGCTTGAGGTCGCGGAAAGCCTCGTCCGCCTGCGGCGTCCAGGCGAACTTATCCATCTTATTCTGCAGCTGGTACAGGGGCCGGGCCCTTTCCCCCAGTTGGCTGACGAACCGGCTGAGAGAGGCCAAGCAGCCGATGAACTTCTGGACATCCCTCAGGCCGGCCGGCCGGCGCATGCGCTCGATGGCCTTGATCTTCTCGGGGTTGGCCTCGATCCCTCGTTCCGAAATGAGGAAACCGAGGAGCTGGCCAGCTGGCACGCCGAACACACGCTTCTCCGGATTCAGCCGGACCTGGTACTTGCGCAGGTTAGCGAATGTCTCCCTGAGATCATCCAGGAGGGTGAGGTGCTTCTTGGTCTTCACCACGATGTCGTTGACGTACACATGCACGTTCCTGCCGATCTGTGGGAGGAGGCACCGCTGCATGCAACGCTGGAAGGTGGCGCCTACATTCTTCAGACCAAAAGACATTGTGATATAGCAATAAGCCCCGAATGGGGTGATGAAGGATGTCTTGATTTGATCAGCTGGGTTCAGCTTTATCTGGTGGTAGCCATAGTAGGCATCCAGAAAGGACGACAGCTCGCAGCCGGCCGTGGAATCGATGACTTGATCGATACGGGGCAGAGCAAAGGGATCCTTGGGGCAGGCCTTGTTCAGGCTGGTGTAGTCGACACACATGTGCCAGGTCCCATTCTTCTTCAACACCAGGACTGGGTTGGCCAGCCAGTCCGGGTGGAACATTTCCATGATGAAGCCGGCTACGAGCAGCCGGGCGATCTCTTCACCGATGGTTCTTCACTTCTCCTCAGAGAAGCGGCGGAGCGGTTGCCTGACTGGCTTGGCATCCGGCCGCATGTGGAGAAAGTGCTCAGCGAACTTCCTCGGGACACCCGGCATGTCTTTGGGGGACCATGCGAAGATATCCCGATTCTCATGGAGGAAGTCGACGAGCTCGCCTTCCTATTTGCTCTCGAGGCCGGCTCCCACGACCACGTACTTGCTTGGGTTGAACGGATCCAGAAGGATTTTCTTGGTGCCCTTGGCCCGCTGGAACTGCGCCTCGTCGGCCGGCTGATTCAGCAGAGCCGGCATGGCCGGCTGCTCGCATGCCAGGGCCACGAGCCGGTCGAGCTAGTGCTTCTCTTCGGCATAACCAAGGATTCAGCCAGCTTGGCGCTGGCTGAGGCACACTCGAGGGACCGCTTGTAGTCACTGGCAATGGTGATGATGCCCTTGAGACCCGGCAGCTACATCTTCAGGTACGCGTAGTGGGGCACCGCCATGAATTTGGCAAGCGCGGGCCGGCCCAGGAGTGCGTGGTAAGGGCTGCTAATGTCGACCACCTCGAACCAAATTGGCTCACAGTGAAAATTATCCTTGGCACCGAACAGGACGTCCAGCCGTATCTTGCCGATGGGAGAGCAGGAGTGCCCCGGCACGATGCCATGGAACACCGTCCGGCTGGGCTGGAGCTGGGTCTCCTTGATCCCCAGCTTAACCATGGTGTTGCAGTAGAGGATGTTGATGCTGCTCCCGCCGTCGACCAGCACCCGCGAGAAGCGGCAGGTGAGCCTCTCAGAGATGAAGGTGGGGTCGAGGACTAGCATGTAGCCACCCGGCGTGGGCATCACAGCCGGGCGGTCCTCGCGCCCCCAGGTGATGTACCTCTCAGACCAGTGCATGAACTAGGGGACAGGGGGGACGATGGCATTTACCTCCTACGCATGCCTGCGCTGGCTCCGCTTGTCGTCTCCTTCGCTGGTGAAGATGACGTAGGCCGCATCTTGGCGGGGGTACTCGTTGTGGCCGTCTCCAGCTACGCGAGCCGGCGGCGATGGCGGCAGAGGCGGGGGCGGAAGAGCGTCACCCTGGCTCAGGTGCTGAGTCCAGCTGCATTGACGGGTGGTGTGCGAGGCCGGCTTCACACCGCTGTGGTACTTGCACGGCGCGTCGAGCATTTCCTCGAAATTGAACTTGGGCCGCCATGGCTCCTTGCCGGCCCGTTGGCGCCGGTTACCGCCTGCGGCAGCCGGGTGCTCCTCCTCCACGGTTGCGACTTGCCGGCTGCCGTAGCGGCTGTCCGGCTGTTCGTCCTTCCGCTTGCCGTGGTCATTCTGGCACCGCCTCGAGGAGCCAGAGCCACCGTCACCAGCCGGCTGTCGGTCAGCCGGCCGGTCTTGGGTCGCCTTGCCGACTGCATCAAGCCGGAGCGGCGTTTGCATCACGGAGTCGGCGGTAGCGTACTTGTCCGCTATGGCCATGAGCTCCTCCATGGTCGACGGCTCCGTGCGCATGAGCTTATGTTTAACCATGGTGCCATCCCTACAACCCTCAGTGAAGTATTGGATCACCTGTACCTCATGGACTCCTTCGCAGGAGTTGCGCAGTTCCGTCCACCGCGTGAGGTAGTCGCGGAGGGACTCATCCTTGTCCTGAACGCAGAGGGAGAGCTGGCGTGGCCGGCCAGGGCGCTTATACGTGCCGGTGAAGTTGCGCACGAAGGCCTCCTCGAAGTCCAGCCAAGCGTTGATGCTGTTGGCGGGCAAGCTGTTCAGCCACGTCCGGGCCGAACTGGTTAGCATGAGGGGCACGTAGCGCACCGCCACGCGCTTGTTGCCGTTGGCGATGCCGACGGCGGTGGTGTAGTCCATCAGCCAATCTTCTGGCTTGGTGGCCTCGCCGTACTTGCGGGTGTCGCGGGCCAGCATGAAGCCCTTGGGAAAGGGCTCCTCGCGGATGCGCAGCCCGAAACATGCCGGGCTGGCAAAGCTTTCCTCCTCCAAGGCTAGGTACCGCGCCAGCCGTTCGATGCGGTGGCGAGCATCCTGCCCGTCGAGGAGAGCGCGGGGCCCTAGGCGCTCGCTCATCGCACGCCGCGCAGCTGGACCCGCGGATGCCTGCCGGTCCCGCCGCGCAGCCTGGGGTTGCCGTGCCGGCTGGGGACGGGGTCCGCCAGCCGGCCCGTTCGCCCGGCTATCGATAGCGAGTGAGTCGCGGTTGCTCCTGCTCCGGCTGCCCTACAGTTGGCTTCCGCGGCGATCGTCGCCGTGCGGGGAAGATGCCTATTGCGTCTGCCGAGGCCCCCCAGCCGGCTCGCGGTTGGCCGTCTGGGAAAGAGGCGTCCTCGAGTCGGAAGTGGCCGGCTGGGGCGGCTCTGACTGCGCCTACTGCCGGTTCGCAGCGGCCAGAAGGTCCTTGCCCTCCAGGTGATCCAGCTCGGCTGCGGCTACCTCCGCCGCCCTCATGTTCTTGACGGGGGAGCTGTAGGTGGCCGGTTCACGCCCAGCATCTGGCCGACGGTCCTGCCCTGCACGACCTCTAGCCGGCTGGGCCCGTAGCCAGCAGGGGTGAGGCCGTGGGCGGTGTTGTACTCGCGTAGCGCGAACTCTATCCGGCGCTGCATGGCGGCAAGCTGCGTGGCCTCATCGAGCAGGCGCTTCCGCGTCTCCTCGAGCTCGGCCGCGGTGGCGCTGGGGTTAGTGGCGAGCATAATGGGCGTGCGCAGGTGCTCCAGACGGGCGTAGGATGTCCCTGCTGCGGTGGTCAGCACCTCCACGCAGGTGCAAAGGTCTACAACGTCACGGGCGACGCTGCAGCTGCCGGCCAGCGGTGGGTCGGCGAAGGAGAGCACCTCGCGAGGGTACTCGTCGGAGACGACCGCAACGTAGACGCGGTGCTCGCCGAAAGGGATGATGGAGCCGCCCGCGGGGAAGGCGGCATCTGCGAAGCGCGCCGCGTTGTCGGTGACGCAGTCGAACGCTCCGAACCTGCTGACCAGGCCGTGCGCGACGCGCTCGCCGGAGGGAGTGAAGGGTCCCGTCCAGAATGTGACTCCGGTCGGCGCCGCGGGAGGCCCCATGGTGGGCGCCAACTGTCGTGGTTTTCTCACGGCAGATGTCTGTGCTTGTGCCTAATCCCGCATCCGGCACCCCATGAGATAAGCCACCCCATGGCATCTGCCATGAGAAAACCACGACATAGCTGCAGATACAGGTTCAGATCACTACCCGGTTGGCTTGGCCCTTGAATTAGCATGACTATGTGTAGATACTTTCGCTTCATGCACACCCACGGGGGGAGGTTGTAGAAGCATACAACCACGGGCCAGGTGCTGTGCACACTGTTTTGGTTGCTAAAGGTATTCAGACCATCCACGCTATAACCCAGCCAGACATTCCTATCATCTCCACTGAAATGAGGGAAGTGGTCATCGATTACTTTCCACTGGCGATAATCTGCAACGTGTCCAATCACTCCGTCATCCTTGTTCTTCCTCTCAGAATGCCAAAGCATAAGCTTTGCCTGCTTCTTGTTTGCATACAAACGTTTCAGGCGTGGAATAATTGGAAAGTACCATACAACCTTATAAGGAGTACCGCTAGCAGGTGCGCTATCACCATCATTGTCTTCCCGACTGTTATTTCCCCACTTGAATCTGGGTGCATTGCATGTTGGACACCTTGTTAGCTTAAAGTGCTCGTTCCGATAAATGATGCAGTCATTTTTGCACGCGTGGTATTTTATCGGCTCCATATCAAGAGGACACAGTACCTTCTTTGCCTCATCGATACTTTTTGGCAGCACCTTGCCATCAGGAAGAACATCATGCAAAAACTTCAAGTTCATATCGAGGGACGTGTTTGTGCTATTGCTTTTTCCCTTAATGTCCAAAAGATTCATCGTGACACTTAGGCGGGTGTTTTTCGGCTTACAACTAGTGTACAATGTAGTTGTCGAGTCTTTCACGAGAGTCGCTGGTTTGGTATCCTCTCTACGAGTAGTTGTCTCGGTGCTAGTCTCTTTCATGATGAACTCTTGAATGTATTCGTCGTGCACATTCCGGCCAATTTGCCCCCGATGATTGCCTTGTCCGCTTCAGCCTCCTCAGTTTCGTCCAACTCTTCACCCGACTCATCCTCTTCATCACTGCCAGATTATTCATCATCTCCATCCATCATCCATTCTTGTTCTTCGTCACGTTCCGCTCCTTCACATGACATCCCATCCTCACCATGACTTGTCCATGTTGTATAACTGGGCATAAAACCACTAGCCAACAAGTGCTTATGCAACTCTCCTGAGTCATATGTGTACATAACGTCATTCTCGCAAGTAACACACAGACAACATATTTTCTCGGCACCCCTTTCTTTCTTATCTTTCTCTGCAAACTCTAAGAACTTCATCAAACCATTAACAAAATCATTGGACGCCCGTGATAAGGATTTATACATCCAACTACGATCCATCATTCGATGCCACCTGTAACATACGTACATAACGTAATCGATTACTATTTGATCGAAGAATATGCAAAATTCAAAAATTCGCCATGAGCTTTGCTAAAAATGGGACATATTGAGTGACACCAACTCGACGAAACGGAAATTAATCAACATTTCGACGAGATTTAGCACTCATTTGTATTTCTTGAAAAAATGCACCAAATTAAAGCATGCGATCAACTGAATGTTGCGTCGCCCTACACGTCCACCGCCACTCCAACAATCAACTACGCATGCATGATCATACACTGACTACTCTAATTAAAGCGTGTAGATAGATTTTAGAACATGAACTTTCTCACCTAAAACGCGCGTATGTCGCTCGTCTCTCTGGTCGTGTGCGATCGATCAGATGAAATCAAGAAGAGGGAGATGTGGTTGTTCGAGGTGTTTAATTTGGTGGCCCTACCTCTAGAGGGTTAGAGAGGGTGGTGGGTGTCTTACATAATTAATGGAGGGGGTGGTTAATTAGGGTGGAGGTGGGGCCGAGGAGTAACTATGCCATGGAAAAGTGGGTCCCATAATGTTAAGGAGGTGAGAGAGTGGCTAGGATGACCAATGGTGAGAGGAGTAAGAAGTTGAAGAAGAGGAGTTTGATTGAGAGGAAGAAGAAATTGGGGGAGGGAGCAACTGTATCAGCCTGCCCCACACTTATGTGATCTAATCAGTGGCGGGCGCCGCACAAGGCCCGCCACTGCAATGTGCCATGGACAGTGGATTACGCGGGAAAATATCTTGTGTCGGGCGTCGCAAAGCGCCCGCCACTGCTCTTTGACCTAACAGTGGCGGGCCCCATCCAGCGCCCGCCACAGTTATTTTCTGCCAACATCGGCCATCAGGGGAGGATAACTTGTGGCGGGCCTAAATATCTGCCCACCACTGCTGATCTTGATAGCTGTGGCGGGCCATAATTACTGCCCGCCACTGCTGAGTTTTGCAAACAACTCTAGTCTGGAAGATTTTACGAGTGGCGGGTGGCTGTAAATGCCCACCACTGATGAGCGCCTAGCTGTGGAGGGTGTGTATTTTTCCCCACCACTGCAACTTTTTCAAAATAGCTGTGGCGGGTGCCAGGCAGCGTCCGCCACTCATTAGAGGCCACCAATAAGCCTTTTCCCAGTAGTGTGATGGAGTCCTCGGCCCTGCCGAGCTCGAGTGACTTTCGATTTGTCGCATCTGGTTGAGGAGCCGAAAAGTGAAGTTTGGTGCACGATAACCTCCATTCCTATTGGACAGGAGAAAATAACTGCAACACATCAAGAAGTTAATAGCCTGTCATTAGAAAAACAATGAGTTGGCTTGAACTTACTACTCGGATGGCCTTGAAGGAGGAGAATCAACAAGTCATGGCTCCATGGAAAAGTCAGATGCCTCGCCCTTGAACATCAGCGCCGGCATGTCCCTGAGAGACTTGTCCTCATAGAACCTGCCTCGATTGGCCCGAGTAGAATCATACGAGCCATTGTACTCCCACATTAGATGAATCCTCTATTGGAGTGGCTGGATTCCTCGGCTAAGAGCCACCATCATCACGCTGGCCAAAGTGATGCTGTTTTAGCATAGTCGCGCCACCGGTCCCGCTAACCTGACCACCGCTTCGGAGTCTGCTTGAAGCCGGCTCTTCGGATTCCAGGTGTACATTTTCTTGGGCGGGGTCGCGGTGAAAGGGGTAGTCAATCTCACCTGAGGAGGATCCTCAAGTGGCACGTCAGGAAGGTAAAACCATTCCTCTTACCAGTCCTCGGTGGTCTCCTCAGGAAAGCCATTAAGGTACCCGGAATCGGCGACCCTGCAGATAACAGCGCCCCAACAATCCAACTGCACGCCACCCCTTGAGCGTGGTCAAACGCAGAAGTATCTACGCCACAAGATGAAGTGCAGTGCACATCCGAGGATGGCCTCACATAACATGTCGAAGCACGCTATGTGAAGGATGGAGTTTGGGGAAAGATGATGTAGTTGGATGCAGTAAAAGTGTAAAAGGCCCCGCAAGATCGGGTGGATTGGAAATCCCAAACCCCTAAGAAGGAAGGGAACGAATCATACCCGCTCGTTCTCCTGAGGGTTGGGAGTGGATTCTTGGAAGATAACCCTGTTGACGGCGACCAGCCCTGGGCGCGCATACGCTACCTCCGACGCCGGCAGATAGCCGGCTATGGAAAGCCGGTCCAGTTGAGCCAGAGATACCGTGCAGTGTTTCCATCCTCCCCCGATGGTGCCGGACGCACGTGAGGATGAGGCGAATGCCAAGCCGGCCCCGTTAGACCTTCTCTGCGAATGATTCCTAGCCATTGTTGGAAGCAAAAAGGTGCATGAAGGCAAGGCGCAGATTGGGGCGGCAGAGCTCAAGGAAGAAGATGAGGGAAGGAAGTGAGACGAGGATGTAAAATCTTCCCCTTGACAAATCCCGTGCCTTTTGTATGAGAAAGTAGTTCGCGAACCGGCGGCGGCGTGTCCAGGTTACGGCGCATTAAATCCGCTTGTTTCCCATGCGTCACGTGCGAAAATCGAGGGGGCTGTTGATTAAATGACCGTATCGAGGCGCATGATCTCCTTATGATAAGACATGGCGATGGTGGGGTCCCAACTGTAACACCCCCTGTAATTAAGCTACTGTTGCTTTCCTTATTTAATGCCAAGTCATCATGCTTGCTATTCTAATTGCCCCTTTTTTTCAAATCAATTTCAGGTTCAAATTCAAAATGCCAAGTCAAAAATTATTTCTTCAAACAGTGAAATAAAAATGTTGACACCTTGCCCTAAAATCCCCAAATAATTGTCCAAGTCAAACCAACATCATTTGGAATTTTAAATTGACCTTAGCAACCATTATGTGGACCAGCAACATTTAAATAAAGCCATTTAAATTCAAACTTAATTATGTGCATTTCCAAATGGACTGAAACTTTTTGTTCAGCCCTAGAATATTGCCTAGTATTTATGTGCCAAGTTTCATGTTTCACAAAACTCATTTGCTGAGAAAGATAAATAGAAAATAGAAAACAAAAACAGAAACAGAAAAAGAAAAGGAAAAATAAAACCAGCCACTGTGCACTTGAGGCCCAAGTGCACAGCAGCTGGCCCAGCCCACCTGTGCCGTCATCGTCTTCCCCATCGCGCTGTCAGCCCCGCGCTCGCCCGCGCACGATGACGCCGGCCGATGCCCGATAGCTACCGGCTACAGGAGCTGCGGAGGAGGATAAGGAGGCCACCCCGACGCCCCTGGACAACCCTAGCCTCACTCCCTCTCCCTCCTCGCGCCGGTCTTCTCTCCGCAACACGCAGCCGAGCTGCAGTCGCCATGGCCACCGCCGCTCATGCGCCCACCGAGCTCCCCGCCGACTGAGACCGTGTCCAGGAGCTCCGTTTTTGTTGCCTACGTCGTCTACACGAAGCAGCCCAAGCTGGGCGCCTCTCCAGCGCCGGATCGGCGTCGTCTTCTTCATTCGGCCACGGAGCTCCTAATCTTTCGCCGAGCCATCGTGAGCTCCCTAGGTGAGTTCCTACGCGATTCCCCTCTACTGCCGCTCTCGATTCGTTGCTCTGCGCTGCTACTGCCATTGCCGTAGCTCTGCCGCCACTGTCAAGCTCGCCGGCGTCGCTGCAGAGCCCCTCTGGGCCAGGCAAGCACGTCAACGTGCTCGTGGCATCCCTGTGGTGCCACCTGTGCCATTTGTTCGGTCGATCTCCTCGCGATTGCTTGATCCTGATGAGCTCTGTTTGCTGCCGCCACTCCAGCTCGTCATTGGCATCGATTCCTGCCGTCTCAGGTCAAGACACCGCCACCGTTCGATGCGCGCTGCTGCATGCATTCGAACGCACCCAACCACGCATCGAGCCGACGCCTATGGCGCATTTTCGGGGGAACCCGAGCCCTCCACCGCTGTATTGCCTCGCCGCTGACGCGCCACCGCAATTGAATGCGGCTGAGCCACTGGCCGGTGGGTCCCCCATGTCAGGGGATTAGATTAGGACTAATCACCCCGCTAACCTCACTGACACGTGGGCCCACTCACTGTAGCAATTAGGATTAATTCTAATTAAACTCTGTTAATTAAGCAACCCACTGACGTCTGGGCCCCACTAGATAATTAGGTTAAATTAGACTAATTAACTTCTGTTAAATGTGCGAGTCACTGACCAGTGGGACCCACTGGTCAGGTTTGACCAGTCCACCTTGACTGTTGTTTGCTGAGTCAGCAGTTGACCTGGCCCCACTGTCAGCCTCTCACTGCACTCTGCTGGGTACACTTCTGGGTGTACTTAGCATTTTCTCCATTAATTGTTGAACTAAAAATAATTCCAGAAAATTCCAGAAAATCAATAAACTTTGAAAAATCATATAAAATAAACCGTAACTCGGATGAAAATAATTTATATATGAAAAATGATCAGACAAATATAACGAATCCGAATATGTCATTCTCAAGCATGACAAACCCCTCTATCATAATGAACATCAACATTTTGCTACCAGGTCAATCTAACGAATAATACTTGGAGCAGGGGAAATATTCCTAAATATTTTGCCTCTTCAATTAAAATGCGTAGAAATGCATTACAGTGCATCATCATCATATTGCCATGCCATGCATTTGTGTTGCATTTGTATGCCTGTTATTTATTTGTTTCCCCCACATTTGCTTTTATTGGTAGACCCCGAGACCGCAGTTGATCCTGAGTGCGACTACATCACTGAGGATCCATTTTCGTCTGCAGAGCAACCAGGCTAGCAAACCCCCTTGATCATTCCATATATCGCCTATTCTTTCTCTCTATATTCTTGCATTAGGTATCAGTTCAGTTGTTGTTCGGTAGATCCTATTCTAATGCATAGCCTGATTTTGTCGCCTATTATTGATGTCTTACCTGTTATCCTAGCATGCCTAGTTAATGATGCTTGTGTTCCAACAGTTGGCCCTACCCTTATCCATGTTGCCATCCTATATTACCAGGCCGTGATTCCTCTGGGCGATGATCACGAATGTACTTATACTGTTATACTATATATATGATACACTATGGTGGACTCAGATTTCGGTGGCCTGCGTCATGGAGCGAGATGAACTACAACGAGACACCGATGAAGACTGATAATGTATCCTTTTTGACATTGTGTTCTAAGTCAGGTTGGCTGGGCAGGCGGATACAATCCAGGATGAGATGGGCCAGGGTCCCGAGAGCCCCCGCGAGAGATTCACTGTTGGCGGAACGACAGGGTAGGTAGATACCCTCCGGATGAGGTGAGCCTGGGCCCTGGTCGTTGCCGCGGTAAAATGAAATAACATGACTAAAGGCATGCAGGTGGAAGCCCCAGCTGGAGAGCAGGTTGTTGTGTTTCACTTGGCCGATTAGGAACTGAGTTCTGGGTATTTGATCCGAGATTGCCACTGTCATATACGCACTAACCGCCACGAGGGATAATGGTTTATGGGGTCCTCGGTGTCGTCAGGTCCTTACCAAAAGCTTTCCAGATGTCGCAGTTCAGAGATGTGAGCAGGTCGGGGCAAGCGAATACTACGTGGTTGTGAGGTGGGCTTGGACCCCGATCCGGTACACAACGTGCCTTTGAGCGCTTAGGGTGAGCGGCCGAACAACCCTTCACGCTTCGGATGTAGACCCGCGGGTCACCTCTCTGGAGAGCTGATGTAGGACTTCGGTGTGTCGATCATCTGAGCCCGGGCAGACCCACGGAAAAGTGTGTCCGGCCATAGGGCAATCGAGCATCTCAGGAATGTGGTGCACCCCTGCAGGGAAGACAAAACTATTCGATTAGACTCGGAGATGTATCCCGTTCATAGCCAACTTAAACCGGACACTTAATAAAATGCACCAAGATAATAGATAGAAATGCCCAAGGATCGCTTCCTCGCAGGTGAGGGATAGGTTCCGATTAGAACACTAGGTACTCAAGAGTAACACTACAGCCAAGGGCTTGGGTGAGCATATCCCAAAGGATGGGCGGAAAGCCAGCATGACCGAGCGCGAAAGTTTGGCTGTGGAAGGTGGATTCTCCGGGAGGACCAGCCATGGCTTCTGGTTTGAGGATACTAGCCTGGGTTCTTCGCAAGGGTCTGGCTTGCTGAGCGGGGAGTGTTGCGACTCTCAGGTGGGAGGGGATTTTATAGGCAGCTAGGCTGGGACACGCAAACATGGCGTGGATCCTTTTCCTGCAAGGCGAAAGATACGCCAGCACAGCCAACAACTCGGTAGGGTTGCAGCCCAATCTAGGGATGGCTGGGTGGGCGGGCAGCTGGTTAGGGATGCGTTAATTCCGACTGCGCCGCCTGTTGATCAATAGTGGCCATGCCGGATGCCAGGCATGGGTCAAATGTATTTGGCTCTCTACTGTTGACAATAGCGGTGATTCCATGCTAGGGTAACCTACCACCAACCTGGCACTGATACCATGTCCTGTAGCACCCCGATCGAGGGCCTACGCACGTCAGCCCAGGATAAAACCTGACGCACGTTAGAGACATAGTGCAGTATTCCAAGCACAAAATATATTTCATTGAGTGGAATAGGGTATTACATTACTGTTGCATACACTGATATTGTATAGCGCTAGGGTAATTAAACGACAGCGAAAGTCTTGGCTCGGTGGCAACGATGTCTTTGGCTGGGCTCCAAAACTCACAGGACTGGCTGGGCTATGATCTAGCATGACGGGTCTTCTCCTGCATCTGGCCACGTGCAAGGCCAGGTGAGTACTTTGAATATACTCGCAAGACAACCAAATACATAGCATGCAAACAAGAAGATGACAAAGCAAGTCCTATGCTTATGCATGAATTTAATCTAAGCATGGCATCGTATTAACATGAAACATGGATCAAGCGCATATCATTAGCATATCATGACATGGCATAGATACACCTATAAGGCATGGATATATGTATGAAGCTAGGCTGGAAAGTAAACTACACTTACCTCCCGTGAAGAGTTAAGTAATATGTTGTTCCGGTAGCAAGTTTTGCTACCTCTCTGGGCTACCACATAATTCATCAAGATATCATCCTGTAATCATGCCAGAATAGTACTGTGAACTCATTTATCAAGTTTATTATAACAGGTTTATCCTCCAGATTGACAAAGACCAAATAGTGTGACCTAGTACGAACTGTGTCCAATACCGTGGATGCGGCTATTTGAATAGATTCTTACACTCTGCAGAGGTTGCGCACTTTACCCACACTATGGAGCTCTTTGTCCCGTACCACAGTACACTTCCCTTACTGGTGGACTAGTGCTGCTCCAACAAAACCCATCTACCTTATGACACTCTTACCATATCACCGACATACCCTCAGGTCTTGTCCTAGGTGGCCCCTGTGTCATCTCTCGACACCTGCCACCTCATGGCTAAACTGTCCCAAACGGGGACCTGGATCCAATACCTAAACCGGGCTCACAAGATTATCGCCGCCTACCGGGCCAGGGTAGCATGCATGCATAATCTCCCCTCTTTGGTGATACCGATAAGAGGCATAACAATAGACCAAGTCAGGGCGTTCCCATAAAGGCGAATCTGGTTGCACGATATTTAGTTCGGTTCAGTGGCACTATGACTCGATCCCATCGATGACGGAGGAGATTTATTATTCAAGTTTATCTTAA
This sequence comes from Elymus sibiricus, assembly GCA_039707655.1. Lineage (NCBI taxonomy): Eukaryota > Viridiplantae > Streptophyta > Magnoliopsida > Poales > Poaceae > Elymus > Elymus sibiricus. The sequence goes on from CM077676.1 coordinate 464,233,246, forward strand.
CATCTCCATCATCTTACCATAACATCAATACTTATGAGCAGGTATAATCATGAATGCATCAAAGAACAAGTTTTAGCAAACTTCTTAAGTGAGCAACTTGTTATGGCATCTAAAGCATGGCAATGGCATGATACAACATGATAACAGTGTAACAGACTCATATCAGTATTGACAATCATGGTATGAGATCAAATCATAGTATCAACATGATAATTGTAATAAAAGTATTATAGCTAACATGGAAATCACATGGCATGACATCATATAGTAAATAATACTAGCATCTAGCACAAATGGTATAACAGGTCTGTGTAAATGTAGACAAACACATGATCTGAATATACCGCAATTACACAACAAGGTGCAAGCAAAGTAAACATGCAAGTCTGGGCTTATGGTAAGAGGTTGGCTTGCCTTGGGGTGGAGGAATGCACCGGGTGGAAGTGCGACGATTCTCCGGGTACTATATGTCGGAACCGGCGTTCTCGGGAGAGGCCTATAATAGGGGAACGGCAAAGGTGGCATTTTCAACATGTGAAAACATTATGAAAATGGCACCATCCGCATGGGCTCGACAAACAGAGAACGTGGGCTTTGTAATTACCACAATCGGAGTTACGGTTGCAAAGTTAGGGTTGTTCGTTTGTTAGGCAGAGAAACACACAGAAACCTGTCCGTTTCTGCTCTTAACGGACAAACGTCGATAACTTAACTGTTTCAGCATCGGGCTGAAACCGAAAACGTATTTCCAGGAATACATTTTCAGTGAAGCAGAGGCGTATTCCTCCTAGAAGCCATGGGCGATTTATGCTTCCCTTAAACGAAAGCGTATTTTGCTAGAGTACGCCTCCACTTAAATCGACTTGGCCCGGGCGGCAGCCACTTACAGACAGGGCCTGCCTTATCCTCTTTTCTCTCTCTCCTCCCCTGGTCCTCTTCTTCCTCCCGATGGAAACAGAAGACACCGCGGCGGCTCGGGCAACGATTGCCGCCGGCGCTTCTCTGCTTGGCTGCGCTTGCCGAAGAGCCAGGCGAGCTCGCGGCGCCGTCCCGCACCCAGGGGTGGTCGCCAGGGAGCTCGGGAGGAAAGAGGGTCACGGGCGGCCGAGGGGACGGCCATAGCGGTGCTTGGGGATCGCGAGCACGGGCTATGCCGGCTAGAATTGAGGGCGTTGCTGGCTCGGGCAGGTACTATGGCTTCTTTGGGTGGCTAAAGGAGGAGAGAGGAGGCACCTAGTGCTCGGCTGAAACCGGAGCCGTAGCGGCGGCCATGGATGCCGTGGGAGAAGAGGAGGGGTTCCGGGGCTCGGGTGGGTGGACTAGAGGCTTGTTGGGAAGGAGGGCAAGCTCGAGGCGCGCTTAATAGCTACGGGGACGGCTCTGGACGCCGGCCAAAGCTCCTGGATGCTCGCCATCGTGGCGGCAATCCGGCGTAGAACCTGGTGTCGGCACACCGGGCCAGGGACTAGGGGATGAGGGAGGAGGTGACCAGGCGGCTTACACGTGCGGTGGAGAGCTCGTCGGCACTCGCGGACGAGCTATGGCCGGCAGGAAGTGACCTCCCGACGCGTCCAGTGCACAGGGCACTGATTTGGCACGCTCTGCGCGTGGTCACCGCGTGGCCACGGCATTGCCATGCCCCACTCGCTGCCAATTCATGTCTGGGGTGCACATCCGTCGTCAGGTAGACAACTTACGCTACCAGATAGCAACAGGGGGCTCTGGTTTGGCTGCACGCTAATCAAACATTAAATTGAAACCCTGGTGTTTGCACTGTGGTGCGGAGAGCACACTGCTCCACTTGTCATGATCTGTGGCTGAGGGTGATCACTCACTAAGGTGACTATCTTGGTCAAAATTCAGCACAAATGGACAAGTCTAGCTGGCACTTCCTTTGCAAACTTCCAAACTGGGAAGAAACTTGAATTGGATCATGTTCTCAAATTTGGCAAGAACTGGCTAGATATTTGGATGGATCTAGGGTTTATAAGGATAAGGAAAGCTCCACAATTAATTTGGGAATTTTCCAGGCTACCAAAATGATAGTTCCTTTGGAAAGCAACAAAAATGGAATATTGGCCTTCTAAAGGAAAATGCAATTTTCCTTATTTTATTTTTGCCAATATTTTTACCACAGCTTGGGATAGACACAAAGATCATGTCCTCAAATTTTCATGAAATCCAGAGATGTCTAGCTATCCCTCTGGATTTAAATCCTCAGAAGGGCAGAAACAGGAATTAATTTTAAAGCAAAAATATTGCATAGGACTTGGCAATCTTTTTGCACATCTAGGGTTTATGGATGTAGGAGAATCTCTAGGAATTCTTGGAGGGTCAACAAAGCAAGGGAAATGGATGTTCCTTTGTAACCACAAGGATAGGATTTCAAATTCCAAATTTTGGAACTAGGGTTTCGAGGGGGGTTTTGGTTGTGCAGATGGGGTCCTGACCAGTACCTAGGGCATAGGCAAGGTTTTGAAAGGTTTAGGATTGTCCGGATTCCCCTGGTCATTCACCAAACTCCGAAGGAAAATTTTAGAAAAGAAACCAGGAAGGAATAAGAGCACAAAAATCAATATCCTGATTTTTGGGGTGTTACATTACTTGGACTCGTGTGCGCTTGCTCTCTTCTATTGTTGCAAGATGCTCTGTTTCTCTTCTAATGCTGCAAGATGCTGGTAGTCCTTGTTACATCAAGCATCTCCCCTCTATTCTGGCTTTTCTGCAATTTAGTCCACAGATATATCCCCATTCCTTTGATACTAATGCATATGTAGTTTAGATCGGATGTAAGTCCTGCGAGTACTTTGGATGAGTACTCACTGTTACTTTGCTATTCTTTTCCTTCAACCCGGTTGTTGCCTACAGATGGTAGCACCTAGGATGGAGGTGATCCCGACGCCGGTTACTATGTGGACTTCGACGTCGACGAGTAGTTCGGAGGTCCCAGGCAAGAGGCCTACACCTTTTGGTTAGGGTCGTCATTTTGTTTCAGCCTTCTTAAGGCACCCTTGTATCTTTTCTGTAGTCAGACATAATTTGCTTTATACTCTGATGTATTGCCGGGTCCTTGTGACCCCTGTTCGTAATATTCTGTTTTACGCTTTTTGTGTCATAGAGTTGTGTTGTGGTACTACCGTGGAGTCACCGTTCCTGATCGTGCATGCTGCATGTATGATTAGTGCACAATTATGATCGGGGGTGTCACAAGTCTTGTGAGAATGCGAAATGGACCAATGTTGTGAGGAGCTAGCTTGCCCTTGATTCCAAAGCGGTGAGTGCCCTTCATCAGAGTGACACGAAGGTAAGCTTGTTCGCCTACTTGATAGACCATTTCTTTGTGATGACGGTCATACAGGCTCTTCTGACGAGACTGAGAGTCTTCAGATGCTCACGAACAATGTGGACTTGCTCTTTGGCATGTTGAATAATGTCTGGACCAAAGAGAGTTTGTTCCCCAGTTTCTAACCAATTCAGAGGAGTTCGGCATTTACGTCCATACAATACTTCAAACGGTGCCATCTTCAGACTAGCTTGATAGCTGTTGTTGTATGAGAATTCAACTTGTTGAAGAGATTCCTACCATTTCTTGCCAAAGGAGATGACACAAGCCCGGAGCATATCTTCGAGCACTTGGTTGACTCGTTCAACTTGACCACTGGACTGGGGGTGAAAAGTTGTTCTAAAGGATAGATGAGTTCCCATAGCTTCCTGAAAGCTTTCCTAGAACCTTGAGGTGAGGAGGCTGCCATGATCTGAGTTGATCGGCAACGGAACACCGTGGAATAACACAATTGTGGAAACATATAACTCTGCCAACTGACTAGCAGTGATGGTTTCCTTGACGGGCAGAAAGTGAGCAACCTTGGAGAATCGGTCAATGACAACAAGAATAGCATCGTGACCTTTCTGTGATCTGGGAAATACAGTGATGAAGTCCATTTCAACCTTGTCCCATTTCCATTTAGGAATTGCGAGAGGTTGCAGAGTTCCAACAGGTCTCTGATGTTCTGCCTACATATGACAACAAACGTCACACTCAGCAACATAGCGAGCAATGTCTTGTTTCATGTTACTCCACCAGAATCTCTGATGAAGGTCTTGGTACATCTTGGTGCTACCAGGATGAATCGAGAGAGGCGTATCATGTACTTCTTCCAGGACATCCTCGCTCATATTCTAGAACTTAGGTACCACAAGGCGACCTCAAAAGAATAAGGTGCCTTGATCATCAACAGAGAAGCACTAGGGATTGCCTTCAGCAATATAACGCTTGGTGCGCTGCACTATGGAGTCATACAAATGCATGGTCCTGATGGTGTGCTCGAGATCTGGTTCAACAACCAAGGTATTTAAATATCCCTAAGGAACAATCTCAAGGTTCAACTTGCGGAGCTCTTCGGAAAGAAGTGGATGTTCTTGCTGTACCATGAGGTTGTTGTAGTAGGACTTGCGGCTCAAGGCATCGACCATCACATTAGCTTTGCCAGGGGTGTAGGAAATACCCAAGTCATAGTCTGAAATTGCCTCCATCCATCTTTGCTGACGAAGGATCAGATCTGGCTGAGTGAACAAGTACTTCAGACTTTGATGGTCCGTGTAGATCTAGCAACGATTACCAAGGAGGCAATGTCGCCATAACTTCAGAGCATAGATAACTGTTACAAGTTCGAGATCATGTGTGGGATAGTTCTCTTCATGCGGACGCAACTGGCGAGAGCCATAAGCTATCACTTTACACTCTTGCATCAGGACACAGCCTAATCCTTGACGAGATACGTTGCAAGAGATCACGAAGTCCTTGTGAGTATCTGGGGGAGCAAGTACTAGGGCAGAAGTCAACTTGTCCTTCAGAGTTTGGAAGCTTTCCTGACATTGCGGTGTCCACTTGAACAGCTTGTCTTTGTGGAGCAGATCGGTCAATGGCTTCGCAATCTTGGAAAAGTTCTCGACGAAACAATGGCAATAGCTGGCGAGTCCGAGAAAACTTCTTATTTGCTTGACAGTCTGCGGAGGAGTCCAGTTAAGAATAGCCTAAACTCGTTCTGGATTAACAGAGATGCCTTCTACAGAAATCACGTGGCCTAAATAGGTCACCTCAGATAACCAGAACTTGCACTTGGAATACTTGGCATTTAGCTGATGTTCACGAAGGTTCTCCAGTACCAGCCGATGATGTTCAACATGTTCTTCTTCGTTCTTGGAATAGACTAGAATATCGTCGAGATAAACCACGACAAACTTGTCGAGGTATTCCATGAATATGTAGTTCATCAGTTGAGAGAAGGTGGATGGAGCATTGGTTAGGCCAAAGGACATGACAGTGTGCTCGTATGAATCATAGCCAGTAACGAAGGTTGTTTTCGGAATGTCCTCTTTGCGAACCCTGATCTGATGATATCCTAACCATAAATCAAGTTTAGAGAAGATAGATGAACCAGCGAGCTAATCATATTGGTCATTGATTCTGGGAAGTGGATACTTGTTCTTGATCGTCGCCTGATTAACAGGACGATAATAAACAACCAAATGATTCATTCCATCCTTCTTCTTAACAAACAGAGAAGGGGAACCCCATACAGAAGAGCTGGAACGAATGAATCCTTTGCGAAGTGACTCTTCGAGTTCCTGCTTAAGCTCGAGAAGTTCATGTGGCGGCATCTTATATGGGCGCTTGGCGATAGGAGTGGTGCCTAGCTTCAAGTCGATGACAAACTCGATAGCTCTTACAGGAGGCACTCCTGGAAGTTCTTCTGGAAAGACATCCTGGAAGTCACGGACTATCGGAATGTTCTCGATGTTATCCAGAGGTGATGCATTCAAAGCATTCAGAGCATATATCTGGGTTACGGCATTCTAGATTGTTTGGGCTGAGTAGTTGATATCTGGCCGGAAGGGTGTGTAAGCTGGACTATTTTAGCAGCACAGTCGATCAAAGCGTTATGGGCTTTCAGCTAATCCATACCGAGAATGATGTCTATGTTAGAGGCCTTGAGTGCGATGAGGATAGCACGGAATACTATCCCTCCAATTACAATGTGGTTATTATGCGGTGCTCCATATCGCACCGGGAGATTGAACCGCTAAGGGAGGGTGCAACTTTTCAAATTGCATGTCATGTGTGAGTGCAAATGCTTCCGACATAAATGAATGCGATGCTCCTGAATCGAAAAGAATAGATGTTGCATCTGAATTAAAAGGAAGGGTACCCATCACGATGTTTGGTGCCTCCTGAGATTCTTCGATCTTAACATGATTGACATAATCACGATCGATTGTAGGTGGTCTGGTATTAAAGTTTCTGGCTGAGTGTTGCCACGGCCATTTCCATGACCAGTAGAAGGAAGTGCAAGTTGATTCTGACGGCAGTCTTAGGAACGATGTCCTGGTTGTCCACTCTTGAAGCACTACCCATCATTAGGACGAGGAGCCATAGCATTGGGCTGTCCACCTTAAATTCTGAGCTGTCTCGGCGGCGGAGGCAGACGAGGTGCAACATAAGAAGGCCTCGGTGCTGGGGCAGCTTGGTGATAGACATTGTGAGGAATCCACACTCGTCGCTTCTGAGCAGATGGGCCCGAAGATGAGCCAATGTCTCGAGTTCACTTGAGTGACTCCTGGAGCTCAGTCTGACTAGTTTCAGCCTATATAGCTTTGTTGACAAGTGTTGCAAAGTCTGTCAATTCGTGGAGGCTAAGTGCATGCTTCAGAGCAGGATCCAGTCCTTCACAGAACTTCTCCTGCTTGCGTGCGTCAGTGGAGACGTCATCTTCAACATAGCGAGATAGGTTGAGAAATTCTCTCTGATATGCATCCACTGTCATCTTTCCCTGAGTGAGGTTGCGGAATTCCTCCTTCTTGTCCGTCAAACCTTGAGGAATGTGACGTGCATGGAAGGCAGTCTAGAATTCTAGCCAGGTGGTGACTATTCCGACAGGTAGCATACGCCTGTGGCTTTCCCACCATTGAGCAGCTGGACCCTTCAGATGGTACGCCGCAAAGGTGACGTAGCTGGCTGATACGTCTCCAACATATCTATAATTTATGAAGTATTCATGCCATGCATGTTTATAACATTTCTATATGGTTTTGGTATGATTTGATTAGAACTAACCTGGACTAACGCTGTTTTCAACAAAATTGCCATGCTGTTGTTTTTTGTGCAGAAATAAAAGTTCTTGGAATTGGATGAAACTTTTTGGAGATTTTTTATGGAACAAATGAAAAATACTGGAACCAAGACCCACTGGAGGGGGGCCACCCAGTGCCCACGAGGCACCAGGGAGCGCCACCCCCCCCCCCCCAGGCGCGCCCTGGTACCTCGTGGGGCCCACGTGGCTCCGTCTGACATGATTCCAACGCTGAAAAATCCTATATATTCAGAAACCCCCGAAAGTTAACCTAGATGAGTTTTTACGCCGCCGCAAGCCTCTGTACCTCCACGATCTCATCTACAACCCTTTTCCGGCACCCTGCCGGAGGGGGGAAAGCATCACCGGAGGCCATCTTCATCATCTCGGCGGTCTCCATGATGAGGAGGGAGTAGTTCACCCTCGGGGCTGAGGGTTTGTACCAGTAGCTATGTGTTTGATCTCTCTCTCTCGTGTTCTTGAGATGGCACGATCTTGATGTATTGCGAGCTTTGTTGATATAGATGAATCATATGGAGTTTTCCCCTCTCTATCTTCTTGTGATGAATTGAGTTTTCCCTTTGAAGTTTTCTTATCGGATTGCGTCTTTAACGATTTGAGAACACTTGATGTATGTCTTGCATATGGATATCTGTGGTGACAATGGGATATTCAATCGAGTCACTTGATGTATGTTGTGGTGATCAACTTGCGGGTTCCGTGACCTTGGCGATTTATGCATATGGGTTGGCACACGTTTTCGTCTTGACTTTCCGGTAGAAACTTTGGGCACTCTTCGAAGTTTTTTGTGTTGGTTTGAATAGATGCATCTGAGATTGTGTGATGCATATCGTATAATCAAACCCGTGGGTACTCGTGGTGACATTGGAGTGCCTACGTGACATTAGGGTTTTGGTTGATGTGTATCTTAAGGTGTTATTCTAGTACGAACTCTAGGGCTGTCCGTGACAATTAATGGGGATGGCTCATAAGATTGATCGGGAAGGATAACTTTGAGGTGGTTTCGTACCCTACAACAATTTCTTCGTTTGTTCTCCGCTATTTGTGACTTTAGAGTGAACTCTTTGTCACACGTGAGGGATTTACATATGATTCAACTATGTCAACAATGTTGGGAGATCGCACTAGTGAAAGTATGAACCCTAGGCCTTGTTTCTAAGCATTGCAATACTGTTTTTATGCCCGTTTACTTTTTGCTACCTTGCTGTTTTTATATTTTCAGATTACAAAAACCTATATCTACTATCCATACTACACTTTTATCACCATCTCTTCGCCGAACTAGTGCACCTATACAATTTACCATTGTATTGGGTGTGTTGGGGACACAAGAGATTTCTTGTATTTGGTTGCAGGGTTGCTTGAGAGATACCATCTTCAACCTACGCCTCCCACGGATTGATAAACCTTAGGTCATCCACTTGAGGGAAAACTGCTACTGTCCTACAAACCTCTGCGCTTGGAGGCCCAACACGAGTCTACAAGAACAAGTTGTGTAGTAGACATCAAGCTCTTTTCTGGCGCCGTTGCCGGGGAGGTGAGTGCTTGAAGGTATATCTTTAGATCTTGCAATTGAATCTTTTAGTTTCTTGTTTCATCACTAGTTTGGTTTTATAAAAAGAAAACTACAAAAAAATGGAATTGAGGTTGCCTCATATTATTCGTCTTTATAATGTCTTTCTTGAAAATAAGGATTCCGATAATTGTGCTCAATTGATAGAAGAAGAATTCAATAAAATGTTTGCCATAAAATCTTTGAATGATGAGCATGATTGCAATGTTGTTAGTATGAATTCTATGCATATCCAAAATACTAATGATGATTGCACTAGTCATGACAAAAATGTTTCTTATAAGGATGTCAATTTTTGTGGAGTGAATTGGGAGTGCAAATGCATACCAAAAAGGGAAAATAGATTTTGTAAGAGGCATAAGTATTTAGAAACTAAAGGGTTGCAAGAGAGGCTAGATGATTGTGCTGAAAGATTTAATTTTTCTCGCCATCCTTGTGAACTTTGCAATGAACGTGGTCATTCAAATCTGCAATGCAAATTGTTTCATGATCGAATCGTGTCCAAAAATTGTGATAACTTGATTACCCTTGCGCATCATAATGAACTTAGTCTGCTTCTGGGGTATGAAGAAATGAAACGTATAACTAGGGATATTCCAGAATATAATCTCAAGAGATTTCTTGATTTTGATCTAGAGGAAATTTATATGTATTGTGCGGTAAATTGCATTGAGAATCCTTATATTGCCAATTATTTAAAGACAAGAAAAAAAATAGAAGATGAAGAGAATACTAATGAAGGGGAAGAGGTTTCCCAATATCCCCCTATTTTCTCTCATGATGAAATAGGTGACGAGGAGGAGCTTCCTATTCAACCAATCTCATCAATAAGAAGCTCGAAAAAATTGATTAAACCCACACATGATGTGGTGAAGAAGAAGAAAAGAAGAAAAAGTAGAGGTAAAAAGGTATCTCTCCCAAATAATGTTGCTCCTATTATTGTTGTGCCTCATGAGAATGAATCAAAAACAATTGTGGAAGATGATACACTTGATGATGATATTGCTTCTTTGTCTTATGGCACAATGTCTGAAGGAATTGTTGAGGATGATTTTGTTATGCCTATTACTCATTATGATGATTATGATTGGGAAAGTAATGATACTTCCTATAATCTTGAAAATATTTTTGGCACCAACTTAGAAAATTGTGATGATAATAATTGTTATACTATTGGTGCTATTCATACTATTAATGATGAGAGTGATTATGCTTATGATATGCCAAACCGCAAGCTTGGGGATGCTATGATTGATGAAAATGACATGTTTGAGAATTTATTTTCTGCAATTAATGTTCGTCCCAAGCTTGGGGATGCTATGCTTAATGAAGATGATCTTTTTAGTCCCCCGACTTTGAATGATCAAATTTGTTATGATGATTGCATGCCTCCTACTTATGATGATTATTGTGATGATACTTATGTCATAAAAATTAGTGATGATTATATTTATAAAACTTGTCATAATTATTATTACCCTTTTACTGAACATTACTCTTTTAATGTGGAAACAATTTATAGTATTCAAGTTTCACATGATACTCCTACTCCTATTGATGAGAAGAAATGTGCTTATGTGGAGAGTAATAAAAATTCTATGCTTGTGGATCAGGAAAAGAATAATTTATGTGATAGATATATTGATGAATCCATTCATGATGCCACTGAAAATTATTATGAGAGAGGAACATATGATTCATGATGCTCCCGTTATGTTTCAATTCTTTACTTCTATGTGAGCATCACTGAAATCATCATGGCTATCTAAAAGGCATTAAACAAAAGCGCTTGTTGGGAGACAACCCAATACTTATACCTACTGTTTTTGTGTGTCCACATGATTAAGCTACTGTGGTAATCATGTTTTATATGTTTTCTTTCAATAAAGTGCCAAGTAAAACCTTTGGGATAGTGTGGATACTTGTTGATTCAATTCTGTGCAAAAACAGAAACTTTTGCCTCCAGTGTTTAATTCACCAGATTTTACGGGAGGGTCAAAAAATTCTGAAATTTTTACACAGTATTGATATGCAAATTTTTGACGTCGTCCTATTTTTTCAGAATTTTTAGAGTTCCAGAAGTATGGTAGTTGCTCAGATCATTACAGACTGATCTGTTTTTGACAGATTCTGTTTTCAATGCATAGTTTGCTTGTTTTAATGTTTCCATAGCTTATATTATGAGATATAAATTGTGGAAATGATATAATACAGTAGGAATTATATGGGAACAATTGTGAATCTCGTCTTGGACAGTACCCAAGTGATGGTTTATTCTTTATCATACTAACCGTTCTCACGAAGTTCCGTTAAGTTTTGTGTGATTGAAGTTTTCAAATTTTGGGTGAGATATCGATATGAGGAGAATAAGGAGTGGCAAGACCCTAACATTGGGGATGACCAAGGCACCCCAAGGTAATATTCAAGGAAGACTCAAGCGTCTAAGCTTGGGGATGCCCCGGAAGGCATCCCCTCTTTCGTCTTCAACACTATCAGTAACCTCACTCGGAGCTATATTTTTATTCGTCACATAATATGAGTTTTGCTTGGAGCGTCATTTTATTCTGTTGATATTTTCTTGCTGCTATCAATAATCATGTTTTGTATCTTTTAGTTCAATAAAATTCCAATTATGGCCTTTACCATGCTCAGTTTGCAAGTTCATGTGTTGCTGTTTGAAAACAGAAAGTTTACTGTTATGTCCAGAATATTCCTGAATAGTCAGAACATGATAAAAATCTGAAATTTTTACACAGTAAGCATGCATGAGTTCTCTGTCACGTGGTAATTTTTCAGAATTTTTGGAGTTAGGGAAGTATGGATTCTTATTCCCCCTTTACAGACTGTTCTATTTTGGCAGATTGCTGTTATAATTGCATTGTTTGCATATGTTTGCTTGTTTAATGATTCTATTTGAGGATATGAGTATTAAATATGCAGAGGCATTTAGTATGCAATGTTTAATTATAATTTTTGTGATTTGCTACAGTAGAGAATGTTAAGGTTTTGAGTTGATTTATACTAACTTATCTCACGAGTTCTTGTTGAGTTTTGTGTGGATGAAGTTTTTAAGATTTTGGGAAACCGTGATATGAGAGGAATTAAGGAGACACAAAAGCTCAAGCTTGGGGATGCCCAAGGCACCGCAAGATAACATTCCAAGAAGTCTCAAGCAACTAAGATTGGGGATGCCCTGGTAGGCATCCCACCTTTCTTCATCAACACCTATCGGTTAGCCTAAGTTTTTACTTGATCACATGATATGTGCTATTCTTGGATTGTCCTTTTATTTTCATTTTGTTTGTTGTTTGAATAAAATTATCAAGATCTGAAATCTTTATTGAGAGAGAGTCTTCACATAGCTACTTAATTGTTTCACGACTCAATGGTCTTCGCTTATATATTTTGGAGTAGTTTGTCATTAATTCTCATGCTTCACTTATATCTTTTTGAGAGTTAATAATAGTAATGGTAATTTGCACAAGATATGAATTTGGTCCCAAGATGAATACTCGAGAGGGATATAATAAAAAACTTTCATATTGATCATTGGATATGATAAGTGTGATTCCTTGCAATGAAAATAATGAAAGAGATCATATGCTAATCTTATGGAAAGTAATGACATTACATAAAGAAAAGGATAAGTGGTAAAATTTATTGGAGGTTAACAAGCATAGCATTAGTCAATGATGCAATTCATGAAAAAGTTAATAAGGGAAGAGAAGATTCACATGCAAATATACTATCTTGGACATCTTTTATGATTGTGAGCCCCCATTAAGTATTTTATGTCAAAATGTTGACGTTGGACAAGGAAGACAACGTAATGAATTATGTTTGTTCATATTCACATAGAAGTTGTATTGTTATAGATCCTCCAACATGTGGTGTTTGCCCAATATCTTTGCTAGCCAAAAATCCGCACCAAGTAGAGATACTACTTGTGCATCCAAAACCCTTAAACCCAGTTTCTTCTCATGAGTGTCCACCATATCTACCTATGGATCGAATAAGATCCTTCAAGTAAGTTGTCATCGGTGCAAAAAGCAATAAAAATTGCCTCTAAATATGTCTGAACTTTTATTATAAGGGAAATAAGCGTTGTACGAACTTGTGATGGTAAAGAAATAAAAGCGACGGACTGCATAATAAAGGTTGCGATCACAAGGGGCAATATAACGTGATGTTCCTTTGCATTAAGGGCTTGTGCATCCAACAACAAAAAGCGCATGACAACCTCTGCTTCCCTCTGCGAAGGGCCTATCCTTTACTTTTATGTATTTACTATTTATGCAAGAGTAAATAGTGTTCTCCTCTACTTCCTTTTTATTTTTCTCTTTTGCAAGCATCATGTGGTGTGGAAAGATCTAGGCACATATATCCAGTTGGATATGAGTGATCATGAGTTATTATTGTTGACAACACCCTTGAGGTGAATAAGTTGGGAGACGAAATCACAAGCCCCTATCTTTCTGTGTGTCTGGCTGAAACTTTTGCTCCATATATATGTCGTGAGTGTTATTAATCATAGAAGACTAAATGATGGTTGAGTATGTGGACTTGCTAAAAAGCTCCTACATGAGACCCTTCCTGAAAATATGATGAATTGCAATTGCATTGTTGACTAGAATAGTTTGTTAGTTTCCAAGAAAGTTTATGCCTTATACTTCATTAATGTGATGAATTGTTACTTGCTCATGAGAAGTTTTATGATAATAAATATTGCTGTTATAATAATGATCTTGCTTTGAATCATTCAAGTCCAATGTCCATGCTATAAAAGAAAAGATTATATGATGATTATGATAGGTAGCATTCCACATCAAAATTTCTGTTTTTAATTGCTACTTTATCATGATGACTTTTATGAGAGAAAGTTGCTGTTATGATGCTAGGAAAAGTGATTAAAATTATCATTGATCAAACTTATGCACTATGCTAGTGTTCACACTTCATAAATTATTTCTTTTATCATTTACCTACTCGAGGATGAGCAGGAATTAAGCTTGGGGATGCTGATACGTCTCCAATGTATCTATAATTTATGAAGTATTCATGCCATGTTTATAACAATTCTATATGGTTTTGGTATGATTTGATTAGAACTAACCCGGACTAACGCTGTTTTCAGCAGAATTGCCATGGTGTTGTTTTTTGTGCAGAAATAAAAGTTCTTGGAATTGGATGAAACTTTTTGGAGATTTTTTATGGAACAAATGAAAAATATTGGAACCAAGACCCACTGGAGGGGGGCCACCCAGTGCCCACGAGGCACCAGGGCGCGCCACCCCCCCCCAGGCGCGCCCTGGTACATCGTGGGGCCCACGTGGCTCCGTATGACGTGATTCCAATGCTGAAAAATCCTATATATTCAGAAACCCCAGAAAGTTAACCTAGATGAGTTTTTACACCGCCGCAAGCCTTTGTACCTCCACGATCTCATCTACAGCCCTTTTCCGGCACCCTGCCGGAGGGGGGAAAGCATCACCGGAGGCCATCTTCATCATCTCGGCGGTCTCCATGATGAGGAGGGAGTAGTTCACCCTCGGGGCTGAGGGTTTGTACTAGTAGCTATGTGTTTGATCTCTCTCTCTCTCGTGTTCTTGAGATGGCACGATCTTGATGTATCGCGAGCTTTGTTGATATAGATGAATCATATGGAGTTTTCCCCTCTCTATCTTCTTGTGATGAATTGAGTTTTCCCTTTGAAGTTTTCTTATCGGATTGCGTCTTTAACGATTTGAGAACACTTGATGTATGTCTTGCATATGGATATCTATGGTGACAATGGGATATTCAATTGAGTCACTTGATGTATGTTTTGGTGATCAACTTGCGGGTTCTGTGACCTTGGGGATTTATGCATATGGGTTGGCACACGTTTTTGTCTTGACTTTCTGGTAGAAACTTTGGGCACTCTTCGAAGTTCTTTGTGTTGGTTTGTGATAGTTCTTGGAGTGCCTAGGTGACATTAGGGTTTTGGTTGATGTGTATCTTAAGGTGTTATTCTAGTACGAACTCTAGGGCTGTCCGTGACAATTAATGGGGATGGCTCATAAGATTGATCGGGAAGGATAACTTTGAGGTGGTTTCGTACCCTACAACAATTTCTTCATTTGTTCTCCACTATTTGTGACTTTGGAGTGAACTCTTTGTCGCACGTGAGGGATTTACATATGATTCAACTATGTCAACAATGTTGGGAGATCGCACTAGTGAAAGTATGAACCCTAGGCCTTGTTTCTAAGCATTGCAATACTGTTTTTATGCCCGGTTAATTTTTGCTACCTTGCTGTTTTTATATTTTCAGATTACAAAAACCTATATCTACTATCCATACTACACTTTTATCACCATCTCTTCGCCGAACTAGTGCACCTATATAATTTACCATTGTATTGGGTGTGTTGGGGACACAAGAGATTTCTTGTATTTGGTTGCAGGGTTGCTTGAGAGATACCATCTTCAACCTACGCCTCCCACGGATTGATAAACCTTAGGTCATCCACTTGAAGGAAAACTTCTACTGTCCTACAAACCTCTGCGCTTGGAGGCCCAACACGAGTCTACAAGAACAAGTTGTGTAGTAGACATCACTGGCAGGGGCAGCATTAGCTGACTCCATCTCAAATGTGATGTCATGGAGCCAATCATTAGCATCCAATGGCTCAGATGAGTTGCGGAAAGTGGTTGGGTTGTGGCACAGGAAATCCTGAAGTGAGATCGGGCCAGGCTCCTGACGAGCATTTTTGTTTCCTAAACGGTCCACTAAGCTTCCGATGAACTGGCGGTTCAACTCGAACTGCTGCATCATTCCAGTGACATAGGGTGGCGGGGGAGGATCTTTAGCACCATTGCCACCACTAGTTTGATTCTGACTACTACTAGCACCATGAGCATTCCCTCTAGCCATCCTGAGTAAAACAACATGGGTAGGTTAATAGGTGTATGATATGCATGTATGAATGGCAGGCGTATGTAGTTATCCATAGGGATTTGTTGGTCATAAGGAATTGCAAAAGCGGTAGGCACAAAGGGTCTCGGAAAAACATCGGAGAGTATTTTTGGAATCTTCTGGTGAATGAAGAGAGCAGCGGGAACAAATGGATCTCCGGAAAGAAGTCATCATGAGAACCTAGAGTTAGCAAACCTATAACCCGAAGAGATGAGAAGTTCAGAACCCAGAGGAAGGATGCGGAATAAAAGAATCATAATCCCATCTGTCGGTGCTAAAACCGGTGGATCTCGGGTAGGGGGTCCCGAGCTGGTGATCTAGGCACGATGGTAACAGGAAGTAACAGGGACACGATTTTACCCTGGTTCGGGCCCTCTCTAAGAGGTAAAACCCTATGTCCTGCTTGTATTGTATTGATTGTGGATGGGGTATCGAGTATAGGGTGATCTACCTCGAGATCGTATGAATGAGTTCTAACTTCTAAAAACCTTGCCTCTACAGACTACACCCCTCGGCTTATATAGGCACCGGGGGTATCTAGGGTTACAGGTAAGTCGGCTACAACTAGAGATAACATGCCGATCATTTGAATATGCCTTGAAGTGGACGCCGAGTCTTCGGAGGACTCCATCTTGATTACGCCAAGTGCCACGGCTCGCGTGGCCCATTCTTCAGTCTTCGGTGGATCCTCGGCCCGGCCCATGAATGGCGGGCCGACGTGGTGTGCACCCCCTAATCCAGGACACCGTCAGTAGCCCCTGAACTTGTCTTCAAGCCAAGGACATTGGCTCCTTCCCCGGAATGGCTTCAACTTTCTGGTCTTCGGCTTCATAGGCGAGTTCCATTTCCCTCGTCGGATTCTAAATCCGAGGACTTTATTTGGATCCGAGGTCCCTTTACGTTCCACCATCGGCTTCTCCTCTGTCTGCGTCGATCCGAATAGTATAGTCTTCATCTAATCCGAAGACTCCTTCCGAGGACTCCGAGCCTGAGGTCTATTTAAGCCGAGGTCGATTCTTTATAAGCAAAGTTTTACTCTCCGGGGATGCTCGATGGCCCCTAGCAGCCCCACGGTCCCACACCTTGATATAACTGCCCAAAAGGAGTTGTGGTGGGCCCAGAGATCCGTTTTTAACAGAGTTTTTAATTTCTCTTCCTCGATTTGCGTTCCCAAACAAGCCATAATGCCTGGGGAACACGCGGGTTAATTATCGGTGACTCAAGCGTCCCATTGCAACCCGTCCCATCACGGTAAATATAAGTCGTAGGGGGAGGCAACTTTTACTTTCACCCCGCCTGCTTCCTCCTTGTGCAAACGCAATTCTTCCTCCCATCTTTGCCTCTAGAGCTTCAACAATGGCACACGCGCCCGGGTCGTCAAAGCGCCCAGACGGTCCCCTCGAGGGAGATTAGAAGAGTTGCTCAGTTACCCAAGGGCAACTGAATCGTCTCGAGACACAAGGGTATCTGCCTGATCTACATTTAGCTCCAGTCTGCCCTGGGCTGGTGGCTATAGACAAAGGGGTTTTTAACGACAAGTATCCCACACCCAATGGGGCAGAGCGAATCTGCTTTATATCTTTCGTTCTCCGAGGACTCGGTTTTCCGATTCATCCCTTCCTTAGGAGTCTTCTAGAGTTCTACGGGGTCCAACTCCATCACCTCACGCCCCTTGCCATTCTGCACATATCAGGCTTCGTCACTCTTTGCGAGGCCTTCCTCGGCTGCGAAGCCCACTTTGGGCTATGGCGGAGGTATTTTTGTTTAATTCCTTGCTCCCGCGATTGCACCATCTTCGAAGTGGGTGGTGCCGATGGTATGCAGGATTGCTGGGACGGATTATCTTTAGGGCACCCCTAAAGAGGGGGCCGAAATGTGGTCAACCGAGTGGTTTTACATCACTGACATACCACTGGAGGATCCCGGCTTTGCCGAGGACCCAGAAACGGCCCTCATCTTTAAGGATGGGGTCTTCTATCAGGACAGTGTCGATGGTACCAAAGTGGCTGTCCTCGTCGATCACCCAGGCATTCTACCCTCATCAGGTGTGGCTAGTGCCCCCCATGCTTCTTCTCAAAAACATTCCCTTGCCGATGATAATCTGACCTCGAGCACTTACACTCCTTATTTGAAAGGCCGATGATCAAAGCGTCAAAGGATTAGCTCAATTCCTACATGGAATCGGAGGAAAACTGAGCTGGCTGTCCAGCGAGCCGTTGAGGGTGCATCACCCAATTCTACCGGGTAAGTATTGCTTTTGTTATGATCCCTTATAGATCCTTTCATTATTGTTATGAGAGTTTATTCTCTGTCCTGCAGACTTCCCCTTCCAAATAACATGCCCATTCCCGAGGTCTCGGGAACGCACGTCCCCGTTCCCGAAGTGGCCTCGGATCAGCCGCCACCTCCTGAAGAGACTCGCGACATTCCTCAACAGGAATCCTCAGCGGCGCATTCTGCGACCGCCTCCGAGGCCGAAAGCCTGATGCATCATTGGGTGAGGAGAGCATCACTGGTGAATCCAGTGTTTTCTGATGAGGAGTTCAACACCCTCCGAACAGTGGATGTTCACCTCGGGGCTGCTCGGATGGGGCTTAAAGAAGCTGCCGACGTGTTAGCGTCGAGTTTGCAGGTAATTTTATTTTATGTGCTGATGAATATAGAGCTCTGATCCAACCCAGTAGCCGTCAAGGTGTATACTTACTATAAGTCCGTGTTCACCAATGAATGAGTTGAAAATTTTCAGCCAGTTTTACACGGCCGAGGAATTTAGTTTATATTTTTTTAAGGAAGCTGATAATGCAGTAGCCCCTGAGCCACTGGCTGGGAAGGAAAAAACCCAGCCGGGGCGTCAATATATCCTCTAATGATTAACGAATATCGCTTTTTTTAGAACGCGAATCCCAGTAGCCACCGAGCCTTAATTTGGGCACGGGTGGCCGAATTAAGGATCGACATTTGTTTGACACAAAAATTTTGTTTTGTTTAACACAGACTTCTCGATAAGAGAATAAAGATCTCTTGAAGGAGCTGGAGCTGGCGAAATCCGAGCTAGTCAAGTCGCAGAATGAAGTGTCCGATACCAAGAAATTCACCCGCGAAGCACATGGTAAGTTTAACATTTTGCCCCTGCTATCAATATATTGATTAATTGTCTAAGCTGTATGCTTTTTACTAGCAGCGGAGACGATAGGTCAACTTAAAAAGGACCTTGAGCAAGCTCGAGAAGCTGCTCGTTACGCTGAAGCGCAAGAGGAGGCAGGTCGTCGGACACATGCTCAGAAAATCGATGAATATAATCAGCTCAAGGCCGAGAGGGACCAACAGGCGCTAGAAATCGAAAGGTTGAAATCCAAGATGGCTACTTCAGACAAAGAGACCCAGGAGGCCAGCAAATTTCTAGCAGGTAAGTAATTTACCTATGGTCAACTTTTGCCCTTTTTTTGTTTCTTGATTCAAAAAAATTATTATATTGTTTGTGTAGCTGTTTTACCTGGCCAGCCTGGTGAATCTGGCCCTCCATCTTGAAAAGATGTCGTAATTGGGCTCAGTGAGCTGCACAATCTTTCACAAAAATCCATGGAAAAGGTTTTTCGAGCTTTATGGCTCAATGAAGCCGTGCCAAGGGACATGACCGAGCTGGCTAAATACCTCAAGGGAGCCAGGCGCCGGTTGCAGACATGGAAGGTGTCGGCGTGCCGAGAAGGTGCTCGAGAAGCCTGGGTGATGGCCAAGACACACTATTGTCTGTTGAATATCGAAAAACTTGCCAAGGTCGGCCCCAAGGGACTTGATGGGAAAGAAATCAAGGCCCACGGGAACTATGAGAGCGTTATGCCAGCTGCTCGGCTAACCGAGCAGGATTGTCTCCTTGATACCCTTATAGATGGCCTTGAATAGGTGTTGCAAACAGTTTATGCTAAATAATGACTTTGTGTATCTATGTACTTCTGCCATTTAAAGGCTCATATCTGTAGATTTTATACTCCGTTTACCAGCCACCGGCTTCTACCTCCTCGGCCAGGGGACGAGGAGTGCTCCCAACGTCGGTTCGAGTCCTCGGGCAACGTGTGTAGGGAATGAGGCAATCCGGCCATAGGGTCAAAACAAAAGCCTTGCAGAGAGTTATGTTATATTGTTTCTTAACGCAAGTCGCATCTTCGGCGAAAAATAGTTCCTCTAGCAGTTCCTTTTCCCGGAGTGCCATGTTAACCACGACGACATTGCCGATATCCCAATTTATTTGCTCGAAGGCCTCAATTCGGGAATGTCCTTGGCGTAATAGGTAGGCTCTAAACCCTATGTCTAGGGCCTCTAAAAGAGGCCTTGATTTTCACTTCCTCCGTTGCCGTCCAATTATTTTCTTGTGACCGCTAGCTTTCGGCTTCACCCGTTTGAGGTACTTGCTAGGTTAACCCGGAAGTAACAATCACAGAGGTGCTCCCTTTACCCCCTAGCTGAATTTGTCGGAAACATAAGGGGTAAGCACAGGAGCCAGGCAACCCAGCTTGCCAAAAAATCTCAAGTCAAATTGATGCATCGTGTGGCTTTATAACGATTCGTGGGAAGGCAGCACTCGTAAATTGAAAACAAATGCTGAGTGTATGTTGGGCTCTCCAGGAGTCCCGAGGTAAGCATGCCGAGGAATCTCAAGGAGCCCCCAGTATAGTTTGATCGGCTCCTTTATAGGTCCGAGGTATTTTAAGTAAAAATAACCGAGGTTAAGCACTGTGCAGAGTGTGGCCATGAGCCATATAATGCGTAGTGTGTCATTCAAAAATGAGAATAAAAAGGAAACAGTAATGATATTAGTGCGATAAATCGATGCTAATCTTAATTCAAAAATATACTGTTTAACTAAGTCTTGAAATACTAGAATAATTTAAAAAGAGCGAGGATACGTTTAACCGTAAAAACGGCGCAGCCGAGCAGCGTTCCATGGGTGTGGCTCCAAGCGATTGTCCTCGGCGTTCTGAATGCGATATGCCCCTCCAGTGAGCACCTTGTCGATGATGAACGGTCCATCCCATTTTACTGATAGTTTATGCTGATCAGGTTTATCTGGGTGGTGTCGCAAGACTAAGTCTCCGACGTTATACACCTTTGCTCGGACTTCTCGACTTTGATAGCGCCGCGCCTGTTGTTGATAAAATGTTGAGCGTGCTTGAGCAACGTCACATTCCTCATCGAGGGCGTCGAGGTCGTCTTGCCGATCTAACTCGGCTTCTCATTCTTCATACATGCTTACTCGAGGTGCATCATGGATGAGATCGCTGGGAAGTATGGCCTCGGCCCCGTAAACCATAAAAAATGTAGTATGGCCAGTTGATCGATTAGGCTTGGTGCATAAGCCCCATAGTACGGAGTCAAGCTCCTCAACCCATTTGCAGTCGGCCTTCTCCAAAGATCGGACCACGCGCGGCCTGATGCTGCTCAATATCAAACCATTAGCCCGTTCGACTTGGCCATTTGACTGTGGGTGATATACTGAGGCAAAATCGATCTTGATGCCCATCTTAGTGCACCAATCTTGAACCTCTTCGGCTATAAATTGGACCCATTATCCGTAATGATGCTATGTGGTACACCATAACGGTATACAATGCCAGAGATGACATCAATCACCGGCCCCGCTTTTGCCGAGGTCACCGGCTTTGCCTCGATCCATTTTGTGAACTTATCCACCATGACCAAGAGGTACTTCTTTTTATCTGTCCCTCCTCGGAGTGGCCCGACCATGTCAAGCCACCAAACCGCGAACGGCCAGGTGATCGGGATGGTTCGTAAGGCTGTAGCCGGCATATGACTTTGATTGGCGAAGACCTGGCATCCTACGCATTGCTGTACCAGGTCCCTCGCATCGGCTCTTGCGGCAGGCCAATAAAATCCGGCTCGAAAGACATTGCTGACCAAGGTCCGAGGTGCTGCGTGATGGCCGCACAAACTGGAATGAATCTCCGAGAGGAGCGATTTTCCTTCCACCTCGAATATGCATCGCTGGAGCACACTAGTGACGCTGTTCTTGTACAATTCTCCTTCATGGACTTTGTACGATTTGGATCGCCGAATGATCCTCCATGCATCTGTCTGGTCCTCAGGGAGCTCCTTGCGTAGTAAATATGCTAGGATGGGCTCGGTCCATGGCGCGATTACTGCCATGATCTCGTGTACCGAGGAAGTTTCTTCTACTACCGAGCCACCAATTATCCCCTCGTCTGACTCGATGGTCGGAGGGGTCATCATTTCCGAGGTTGAGTGCTTGGCTGTCTACGCTCCGTCTTGCCAAGTAACCGATGGTCTGAACAAGCATTCGAGAAAAATATTTTCTGGCAAGAACAACGGCAGCTTGATTGCTGTCTCTAGGGATGTGATGAAATTCCAGCCCATCGAATCGGGCTGAAATTGTTATGATAGCTTTACGATAAGCTGACATTTTTGGGTCCTTAGCATCAAATTCTCCATTAACTTGAGAGATGGCGAGGTTCGAGTCTCCTCGGACCTCAAGGCACCGGATTCCCATTGAAACGGCCATCCAAAGACCGTGTAGTAGTGCTTCATATTCTGCTGCGTTGTTAGAGTTGGTGTACATAATTTGAAGTACATACCTGATATTGTCTCCGGTTGGTGAGGTGAGGACCACCCCTGCTCCTAAACCGGCGAGCAATTTTGAGCCGTCGAAGTACATGATCCAATGAGAGTATGTACTATGCTCTCGAGGGAGCTCGGCTTCCGTCCACTCCGCCACGAAGTCGGCCAACACCTGAGATTTAATAGCTCGGCGCGGTCGATATGTGATTTCGAAAGGCAAGAGCTCAATGGCCCACTTTGCAATTCTGCCGGTGGCATCACGGTTATTGATAATGTCATTGAGTGGTACATCCGAGGCCACGATAATTGAGCACTCTTGAAAGTAGTGCCGCAGTTTCCGAGGAGCCATGAAGACTACATAGGCTATCTTCTGGTAGTGTGGGTACCTAGTTTTACATGGGGTAAGCACTTGGTAAACATAATAAACCGGCCGTTGTACCTTGAGTTTATGTCCTTCAACGTCACGCTCAACGACGAGGACTGCGCTGACGACTTGATATGTTGCCGAGATGTATAGCAACATTGGTTCACCCATACAGCGGCTAGGATTGGGTTTGTGGCAAGAAGTGTCTTGATTTCCTCCAAGGCGGCGCTTGCCTCGCTAGTCCACTTGAAATCCTTTGTTTGTTTTAACAATCTGTATAGTGGCAGGGCTTTTTCCCCTAGTCGTGAAATGAAACGACTAAGGGAAGTAACACACCCTGCTAGTCTTTGGATATGCTTAAGTTCTTTCAGCACTTCTAGTCGTGCCAGTGCTTTGATCTTGTCGGGATTTGCCTCTATTCCTCTATGGGAGACGATGAAGCCGAGCAGTTTGCCGGACGGCACGCCGAAGACACACTTCTCCGGATTTAACTTGATGTTATATGCTCGGAGGTTCTTAAATGTTTCCCGAAGATCATCAATTAGCTTATTAGACTCTCTGGTTTTAACGACCACATCGTCGACATATGCTTCAACTGTTTTGCCAATCTGGGGCTCCAGGCCTGTTTGAATCATGCGTTGGTATGTTGCGCCCGCGTTTTTTAGGCCAAAGGGCATTGTGTTGAAACAAAATGGCCCATAGGGAGTTATGAAAGCTGTGGCCGCTTGGTCGGACTCTTGCATTTTTATTTGGTGGTAACCTGAGTAGGCATCGAGGAAATAGAGTAAATCATGTCCTACCATGGCATCAACTATCTGATCAATCCGAGGTAACGAGAAGGGATCTTTTGGGCAAGCCTTATTGACGTCCTTGAAATCAACACAAAGGCGCCATGATTTGTCCTTCTTTGGTACCATGACCAGGTTGGCCAGCCATTCAGGGTGCTTGATTTCGCGGATGAATCTGGCCTCTAACAGCTTGGCCAGCTCTTCTCCCAATGCTTCTTTCTTTGGTTCCGAGAACCTGCGGAGCGCTTGTTTAACGGGTTTGAATCCCTCGATTATGTTGAGGCTATGCTCGGCAAGATTTCTTGGGATTCCTGGCATGTCTGATGGATGCCAAGCAAAAATGTCCCAATTTTCTTGCAGGAAAGCGCGCAATGCTTCGTCCAGCGCCGGGTCCAGCCGTGCTCCAATAGAGGCCGTTTTAGAAGGGTCCTCAGGGTGCACCTGAAATTTTGCTATCTCGTCGACTAGTTTAAACGACGTAGATTTGGGCCTCTTGTCGACGATAACGTCGTCCCTGTCTACTGTTGCGCGCAGCTCTATTAATTCTTCGGCCGCGAGGGCCTCGGCTTTTGCCTCGAAGGAAGTGATGTCGTTTTGTTCTCGGCTCTGAGTGCTCTATCTGCGTTGCTTGTGACTGTAATCACTCCGTTTGGTCCCGGCATCTTAAGCTTCATGTAAGCGTAATGGGGGACGGCGTGAAACCTACCAAACGCGTCTCGGCCGAGTAGGGCGTGGTAGCCACTTCGGAAGGGTACGATATTGAAGATTAATTCTTCAACCCGGTAGTTTTCGGGCGTTCCGAATACCACATCAAGCGTGACTCTTCCACTGCATCGTGCCTCTTTCCCTGGGATAATTCCTTTGAACGTGGTTCGGATTGGTTCGATGCGCGATTTATCGAACTGCATCTTTTGCAAAGTGTCCTCATAGATGAGGTTTAAGTTACTGCCGCCGTCCATCAAGACTTTGGTCAGTCTGTAGCCGTCGATAATGTGGTCAAGGACCAGGGCCGTGACTCCTCGGCTGGGGCCGGACATTGGCTGATCGTCCTGTCCAAAGGTGATCGGTGTGTCCAACCACTTGCTGTCCGAGGTCATTACGTGACTAACGTGGTTTATTTCTCGGAGAGCTCTTTTCCGCTGGTTCCTTGATGGATGAGTCTCATATATCATTAAGATCTCGTCTTCATCAGATGACTGTTCCTCCCAGCTTTGTGTTTTTCCTTGGCTTTTCTAGGTGCCGAGGTTATGTAGGAGGTTTATCCCTCCCTTTGCCACCTGTCTTAAGACCCAACATGCCCGAAGCCTGTGGGTTAGGTTTGAGTTCAATAAGACGGAGTGGATTGCACATGGCCCATCCAAGATCGCGTTCAACGTAGACTTGGGTCCTTGCTCCGGCTGTTTCTTCTTCCGCACAGGTTGATTGACTTGCTTATCGGCTCTCGAGCGTCTCGGGCATCGTCTAGAATGCGTGCGCCTATCGCCAGAATCCGATAGATCCTGGATAAAATCCCTTTGTTCTTTTTCTGTCAGCCAGGCATCTTCCATGATGAAATATCTTGACACAATGTCAGAGAGCTCAGGGAACGTTCTAACGCGTCTTTGAGCCAAGGCATTAGAGATGCCTTCATCGTGACAATTGAAGCGGAAAGCTGCCAGGGCCTCCGGATCACAACAATCTGGGATCTTATTTTTTACGAATAAGAACCTCATCCAGAATTGCCGAACTATTTCTCTAGGTTTTTGCATGATGTAAGCTAGATCCCAGATGTTAGTTGGTCCCGAGCTATCAGGGCAATAAGCGACGTGGGGGGTGGGTGGGAGTTGAAATTCAATTCCAGCCCGATTTGACATCGGCCTCCCGAGAAAATTTTCCCGAGGGTGACTTAAGGGAGCCCGCGGGACGGACTGAGCGGCGTCGTTAATCGAGTCGCCCTGGTGAAGATTTGGATCCGATCTCCAGGCTTGGTCCAACTGGTCGTGAGCATGGTCTCCTAACGGGCAGGAGGCCGGCTTTTGGGTGGTGACCGCTTGAAGTTCCTCGGCTAGATCCGAAGATGCTGCGAGGGATCCGATCACCAGATCTGAATCGTTGAGATTTAGGTCCTGATGACTGATAGGAGTTCGGAAGCGCTCCTGAACTTTGGTTAAACCCAGGGATTGGGTTTCCGGCATAGGAGACACGCCGGCATGGATCTGATCGTTGACCGACGCCTCCATCATTCCTTCTTGACCACACAGCGGGATCTGCATGGGCCACCAATGTCGGTGCTAAAACCGGCGGATCTCGGGTAGGGGGTCCCGAGCTGCTGATCTAGGCACGATGGTAACAGGAAGTAACAGGGACACAATTTTATCCAGGTTCGGGCCCTCTCTAAGAGGTAAAACCCTACGTCCTGCTTGTATTGTATTGATTGTGGATGGGGTATCGAGTACAGGGTGATCTACCTCGAGATTGTATGAATGAGTTCTAACTTCTAAAAACCTTGCCTCTACGGACTAAACCCCTTGGCTTATATAGGCACTGGGGTATCTAGGGTTACAGGTAAGTCGGCTACAACTAGAGATAACATACCGATCATTTGAACATGCCTTGAAGTGTACGCCAAGTCTTCGGAGGACTCCATCTTGATTACGCCAAGTGCCATGGCTCGCGTTGCCCATTCTTCAGTCTTTGGTGGATCCTCGGCCCGGCCCATGAATGGTGGGCCGACGTGGTGTGCACCCCCTAATCCAGGACACCGTCACCATCCATATGTGATGTGGGCCCGTAAGCCACACAACACACCTATTAGTTTGAAAATAGTTTTTCAAGACTAGACTCGACATCGGCCAAGAGGTTTGGGGGTTCTTACAGGCAGTCGGCTCTGATACCAACTTGTGATGCCCTCGATCATAATCGTGCACTAATCATACACGCAGCATGCACGCTCACGAACGGTGACTCCACGGTAGTAACACAACACAACTGGACGACACAAAAAGCGTAAAATAGAATATTACAAACAGAGGTCACGAGTACCCAGCAATGCATCAGAGCAGAAAGCAAATTATGTCTAACTACAGACAAGATACAAGGGTGCCTTAAGAAGGCCGAAACAAAATGATGACCCTAACCAAAAGGTGCAGGCCTCCTGCCTTGGACCTCCGAACTACTCGTTGACGTCGAAGTCCACGTAGTAACCGGCGTCGGGATCACCTGCATCCCAGGTGCAACCATTTGTAGGCAGCAACCGGGTTGAAGGAAAAGAATAGCAAAGGAACGGTGAGTACTCATCCAAAGTACTCGCAAGACTTACATCCGATCTAAACTACATATGCATCGGTATCAAAGGAATGGGGATATATTTGTGGACTAAACTGCAAAAATGCCAGAATCGACGGGAGAAACTCAATGTAACAAGGACTACCAGCATCTTCCAGTATTAGAAGAGAAACAGAGCATCTTGCAGCAATAGAAGAGAGCGAGTGCACACGAGTCTAAGTAAGCACCACAGCAATACACTACCCTGAGATCCTTCCTCGACTCCCTGCGAGGAAGCGATCCTCGGGCATTTCTATCTATTATCTTGGTGCATTTTATTAAGTGTCCGATTTAAGTTGGCTATGAACGGGATACATCTCCAAGTCTATTCGAATAGTTTTGTCTTCCCTGCAGGGGTGCACCACATCAACTCACTCTCACGCGCTATTTTGACCGACGAGTTAGGGGCACCGCGCAGTCACATGGGTCGATGGATGAGACCGGTCTATGCTATCAGAGCTAGGATAGGCTATCATCACGGGCCAAGCGTGGGAATACTTTGCGGCTAAGGTAAAGCAGTGCCGGAAGATTTCTGGCATCTAGGTCGGCGACGGGAAGACAAAGAGCTTATCAGAAAGTAAAGACGAACGTAAAAAACTCTTCGAATACACTTGGACAAACAAGAAGTCAGATACAGGAAGAATTCATTGAACCTATTTTCAGGACCGATGACCGAAGATGAAGAATAGTTTGGAAGATCCAAGGAGCATCTCTGACTTGAAGAACGGTTCAGAAGCTAGTGATGGTGTCCCGGATTAGGGGTCACTCTCCACTTCGTCTCCCGGCTAGGTGGGCCGGGCTGTTGCTACTCCCGTAGGAGTTGTTGGATTTCCCCGAAGAGGAAGGGTGATGTAGCACAGCAGCAGAATGTATTTCCCTCAGTTAAGAACCAAGGTTTATCGAACCAGTAGGAGTCACCAGGCTAACAACGTTAACAGCACCTGCACACAAGCAAATAATTTGCTTGCACCCAACAAAGGCAACAGGGTTGTCAATCCTCTTGTTCTTGCCAACTACAAGATTAAAAGCAGAAAGTGATAGAGCAAAGCAACAAGAAAGTAAATGAGCAAATTGTAGGAGCTTTTGTATTGATTGGAAAATAGACCCGGGGGGCATAGGTTCACTAGAGGCATCACTCTCGAAAGCATGTGGTGGTGGAATAAATTACTGTTGGGCAATTGACAGAATTGAGCATAGTTATAACATGGATCATTCATGGCATAATCTCACACAGGCATTATGTCCGTGATAAGTAAACCGTCATCCAACTGCATGTACTACTATTGCTCCACCCGAAGACCGCTATCCAGCATGCATCTCAAAGTATTAAGTTCAGGACAAACAGAGTAACGCTTTAAGCAAGATGACATAATGTAGACAAGATAAAATCTGTCAATAAGACTAAGCCCCATCGTTTTATCCTTAGTGGCAACAACACAAAGACGTGTCTTATCCCTTTCTGTCACTGGGATATAGAAATCACCGCCAGGTTGAACCCACTACTAAGCACCTCTCCCGCTGAAGATAAATCAATCAAACTTGGCCAGAGTAGACCGATAGATCGGAGAGAAATACCAAGCTATAAAATTACACAAATAAGAGATCTGAAAAGACTCAATAAAATTCAATGAACAATCTGATCATAAACCCACAATTCATCGAATCCCAACAAACGCACCACAAGAATTACATCGGATGGATCTCCAAAGAGATCATTGTATTGAAGATCAAAAGAGAGAGAGAGAGCCATCTAGCTACTGCTATGGACCCATAGGTCCTGTAAGAACTACTCACATATCATCATGGAGGCAGCAAGGTTGATGAAGATGGCCTTCCCAATGATTTCCCCCTCCGGCAGAGTACCGGAATAGGGCTCCAGATGGGATCATGGCAGAACAGAGACTTGCGGCGGCGATAAAATTCTTTCGGGTTTTTCTCCAAGGGTTTCTTAATATTGCGGTATTTACGGAGGTGGAATTAGGTCAAACAGAGGGCCAGAGGGGCCACAAGCCTGCATGGTGGGCCCCCCCTCGGGGCGCGCCACCCGGGCTTGTCGCTCCCTCGTGCATCGTCTAGTCTTCTCCTGAAGCTTCTAGTGCTCCATATATTCCAGAAAAATCCCTCGTAACTTTTTATCGTGTTTGGACTTCGGTAGGTACGGTTTTTCTGCGAAACCAAAAACATGCAGAAAACAGGAACTGGCACTGGGCACTAAATTAATAGGTTAGTCCATAAAAATAATATAAAATGACATGTAAAGCATATAAAAGTGATAATATAATAGCATTTAACAATCAAAAATTATAGATACGTTTGAGACGTATCAGCATCCCCAAGCTTAATTCATACTCGTCCTCGAGTAGGTAAATGATAACAAAAGAATTTTTGATGTTAAACGCTACCTAACATGTTCTTGATCTATTGATGTAAATCTTGGTATGAATACTGGGATACAAATGATTCAAGGCAATAGTCTATCAATTTGACATTGAAACAAATAATACACAAACATACAAGTAAAATTGTTATAGAAGGAACCTCTATACTCTTAATTATGATAAGCATGACACGCTAAGTGTTGGGTAACGTTGCATGGGAAACAAAAATTTTCCTACGCACACGCAAGATCTATCCATGGTGATGAGCATCTACGAGAGGGAGAGTGAATCTACATACCCTTGTAGATCGCTAAGCGGAAGCGTTAATAAACGCGGTTGATGTAGTCGAACGTCTTCGCGATCCAAATCGCCGAGCGTCCCGCGATCCAATCACGATCCTTCCGATCTAGTGCCGAACGGACGGCACCTCCGCGTTCAACACACGTACGGCTTGATGACGCCTTCACCTCCTCGATCCAGCGAGCGATGGTGAAGTAGTGGTTGAGTTCCAGCAGCACGACGGCGTGGTGATGGTGGTGAGGAACAATCTCTGCAGGGCTTCGCCAAGCACTACGGAGATTATGACGGAGGAACTAGAGGGCTAGGGTTGCCGGCACACGGCTTGGGAAATCCTGATGTGTCCCGTGTGCTAGCCCTGCCCCTCTATTTATATGTTGAGCCTTGGGGTCTAAACTTGGAGTAAAAGCCTCCTCCGGGTCGGTTTTGCCCGCACAAGGTCGGTTTGGCCCGCAGGGAAAGAGTCCAACTCGGATCCCTGCCGAACCGTGCACAGCCGCGCACAAGCGGTAGTACCGCTTCACACAAGCGGTAGTACCGCTTGGGCGGTAGTACCGCTTCACACAAGCGGTAGTACCGCTCCGGCGGTAGTACCGCTTCAACAAGCGGTAGTACCGCTTACGCGGCAGCAAAACTACTTTTGCACTTTCCAATACCTTGTGGGCTTTATCCCTTTGGCTCATATAAAGTGTTGCTGCACCCGAACACTTCGGTAAACATCCGGAACCCCTTCCGGTGAACTCCGGAACCCTTCCAGAGATCAAAACACTATTATCACATATATCAATCTTTACCTCCGGACTATTCCGGAGATCCTCGTCATGTCCGGGATCTTATCCGGGACTCCGAACAACTTTCGGTCACCAACATAATAACTCAATTATACTAATCGTCACCAAACGTTAAGTGTGTAGACCCTGCGGGTTCGAGAACTATGTAGACATGACCGAGACACCTCTACGGCCAATAACCAATAGCGGGACCTGGATGCCCATATTGGCTCCTACATATTCTACGAAGATCTTTATCGGTCGAACCTCTATGTCAAGGATTCAGTTAATCCCGTATGCTGTTCCCTTTGTTCTTCGGTATGTTACTTGCCCGAGATTCGATCGTCGGTATCACTATACCTAGTTCAATCTCGTTGCCGGCAAGTCTCTTTACTCGTTCCGTAATACAAGATCTCGTGGCTAACACTTTAGTCACATTGCTTGCAAGGCTCATTGTGATGTTGTATTACCGAGTGGGCCCTGAGATACCTCTCCGTCATACGGAGCAACAAATCCCAGTCTTGATCCATGCCAACCCAACAGACACCCTCGGAGATACCTGTAGAGCACCTTTATAGTCACCCAGTTACGTTGCGACGTTTGATACACACAAGGTATTCCTCCGGTGTCAGTGAGTTGCATGATCTCATGGTCAAAGGAACAGATACTTGACATGCAGAAAACAATAGCAATAAACTGACACGATCAAATGCTACGTTTACAGTTTGGGTCTTGTCCATCACATCATTCTCCTAATGATGTGATCCCGTTATCAAATGACATCTCATGTCAATGGCTAGGAAACCTTAACCATCTTTGATCAACGAGCTAGTCAACTAGAGGCTTACTAGGGACACAGTGTTGTCTATGTACCCACACATGTATTTGAGTTTCCAATCAATACAATTATAGCATGGATAATAAACGATTATCATGAACAAGGAAATATAATAATAACCAATTTATTATTGCCTCTAGGGCATATTTCCAACAGTCTCCCACTTGCACTAGAGTCAATAATCTAGTTCACATCACTATGTGATTTACATTGTAATGAATCGAACACCCATGCAGTTCTGGTGTTGTTCATGTTTAGCCCTTGGAAGAGGTTTAGTCAACGGATCTGCAACATTTAGATCCGTGTGTACTTTGCAAATATTTATGTCGTCCTCCTTGATGTAATCGCGGATGGAATTGAAACGTCGTTTTATGTGTCTGGTCCTCTTGTGAAATCTTGGTTCCTTGGCTAGAGCAATGGCACCAGTATTATCACAAAACAGAGTCATTGGGTTAAGTGCACTAGGCACTACTCCAAGATCTGTCATGAACTCCTTCATCCAGACACTTTCCTTCGCCGCCTCCGAGGCAGCGATGTACTCCGCTTCTCATGTAGAATCAGCTACCACGCTTTGCTTGGAACTGTACCAGCTAACCGCACCCCCATTAAGAATAAATACGTATCCGGTTTGCGACTTAGAGTCATCCGGATCAGTGTCAAAGCTTGCATCGACGTAACCCTTTACGACGAGCTCTTGATCACCTCCATAAACGAGAAACATGTCCTTAGTCCTTTTCAGGTACTTCAGGATATTCTTGACCGCCGTCCAGTGTTCCATTCCTGGATCACTTTGAAACCTTCCGACCATACTTATGGCAAGGCTGACATCGGGTCTTGTGCACAGCATTGCATACATGATAGAGCCTATGGCCGAAGCATAGGGGATGACACTCACCTTTTCTCTATCTTCTGCAGTCACTGGGCATTGAGTCTTACTCAACTTCACACCTTGCAAAACAAGCAAGAACCCCTTCTTGGACTGATCCATTTTGAACTTCTTCAAAACTTTGTCAAGGTATGTGCTTTGTGAAAGTCCTATTAAGCGTCTCGATCTATCTCTATAGATCTTGATGCCTAATATGAAAGCAGCTTCTCCTAGGTCCTTCATTGAAAAACTCTTGTTCAAATATTCCTTTACGCTTTCCAGCATTTCTATATTGTTTCCAATCAGCAATATGTCATCCACATATAATATTAGAAACGCTATAGAGCTCCCACTCACTTTCTTGTAAATACAAGCTTCTCCGTAAACTTGTATAAACTCGAACGCTTTGATCACCTCATCAAAACGAAGATTCCAACTCCGAGATGCTTGCATGATTCTGACGGACTTAAGCATCGCTACGGGTGAGAAGGTCTCATCGTAGTCAACTCCTTGAACTTGTGAAAAACCCTTTGCCACAAGTCGAGCTTTATAGACGGTGACATTACCGTCCGCGTCCGTCTTCCTCTTAAAGATCCATTTGTTCTGAATGGCCTTACGCCCTTCAGGTAATACTTCCAAAGTCCATACTTTGTTTTCATACATGGATCCCATCTCGGATTTCATGGCCTCTAACCACTTCTTGGAATCCGGGCTCATCATCGCTTCTCCATAGCTCGTAGGTTCATCGTTGTCTAACAACATGATGTCTAAGACAGGGTTGCCGTACCACTCGGGAGCAGTACGCGTCCTTGTCGACCTACGAGGTTTGATAGCAACTTGATCCAAAGCTTCATGATCATCATCATTAACTTCCTCTCCAGCTAATGTAGGCTCCACAGAAACAACTTTCTGCGCTGCGCTACTCTCAGGTTGAAGTAAAGGTTCAACAACCTCATCAAGTTCTATCTTCCTCCCACTCAATTCTTTCGAGAGAAACTCTTTCTCAAGAAATGTTCCGTTTTTAGCGACAAACACTTTGCCTTCGGATCTGAGGTAGAAGGTATACCCAACTGTCTCTTTTGGGTATCCTATGAAGACGCATTTCTCCGCTTTGGGTTCCAGCTTTTCAGGCTGAAGCTTTTTGACATAAGCATCACATCCCCAAACTTTAAGAAACGACAGCTTTGGCTTCTTGTCAAACCAAAGTTCATATGGCGTCGTCTCAACGGATTTCGATGGTGCCCTATTTAAAGTGAATGCAGCTGTCTCTAATGCATAACCCCAAAACGATAGTGGCAAATCGGCAAGAGACATCATAGATCGCACCATATCCAATAAAGTTCGATTACGACGTTCGGACACACCATTACGCTGTGGTGTTCCAGGCGGTGTCAATTGTGAAACAATTCCACACTGTCTTAAGTGACTGCCAAACTCATAACTCAGATATTCTCCTCCTCGATCAGATCGTAGGAATTTAATCTTCTTGTTACGATGATTCTCAACTTCACTCTGAAATTGTTTGAACTTTTCAAATGTTTCAGACTTGTGTTTCATTAAGTAAATATACCCATATCTACTTAAGTCATCAGTGAAGGTGAGAAAGTAACGATAACCACCGCGCGCCTCAATACTCATCGGACTGCACACATCAGTATGTATGATTTCCAATAAGTCACTTGCCCGTTCCATTATTCCAGAGAACGGCGTTTTAGTCATCTTGCCTAAGAGGCATGGCTCACATGTGTCAAGTGATTCAAAATCAAGTGACTCCAAAAGTCCATCAGCATGGAGCTTCTTCATGCGTTTTACGCCAATATGACCTAAACGGCAGTGCCACAAGAAAGTGGTATTATCATTATCAATTCTACATCTTTTGGCATCAATGTTATGAACATGTGTATCATTACTATCGAGATTCAATAAGAATAAACCCCTCACATCGGGTGCATGACCATAAAAGATATTACTCATATAAATAGAACAACCATTATTCTCTGATTTAAACGAGTAACCGTCTCGCAATAAACAAGATCCAGATATAATGTTCATGCTTAACGCAGGCACCAAATAACACTTATTTAGGTTCATCATTAATCCCGACGGTAATCGAAGAGCGAGCGTGCCGACGGCGATCACATCAACCTTGGAACCATTTCCCACGCGCATCGTCACTTCGTCCTTTGCCAGCCTCCGTCTATTCCGCAGTTCCTGTTTTGAGTTGCAAATATGAGCAACCGCACCGGTATCAAATACCCAGGCACTACAACGAGAGTTGGTAAGGTACACATCAATAACATGTATATCATATATACCTTGTTTGTTGTTGGCCGCCTTCTTGTCAGCCAAATACTTGGGGCAATTCCGCTTCCAGTGTCCAGTTCCCTTGCAATGAAAACACACAGTTTCTGGTTTGGGTCCAGCCTTGGGTTTCTTCACGAGAGGAGCAACTGCTTTGCCACTCTGCTTGGAGTTACCCTTCTTACCCTTGCCATTTTTCTTGAAACTAGTGGTTTTATTGACCATCAACACTTGATGCTCCTTCTGAATTTCAGACTCAGCGGCTTTCAGCATCGCAAACAGCTCGGCGACTGACTTGTTCATCCCGTGCATGTTATAGTTCAACACGAAGCTCTTGTAGCTAGGTGGCAATGATTGAAGAACTCTGTCAGTGATAGCCTCTGGCGGAAGGGGCATCCCTAACTCAGCCAGACGGGTGGAGTACCCAGACATTCTGAGCACGTGATCACTGATAGACCCGTTCTCCTCCATCTTGCAAGCATAGAATTTATCGGAGATCTCATATCTCTCGATCCGGGCATTCTTCTGAAAGATAAACTTCAACTCCTGGAACATCTCATATGCTCCATGACGTTCAAAACGTCTTTGAAGTCCCGGTTCTAAGCCATACAACATTGCACATTGAACTATTGAGTAATCATCAGAACGAGCCTGCCAGGCGTTCACAACGTCTAGAGACTCAACTGGAGCGGGTGGATCACCAAGCGGTGCATCAAGGACATAAGCCTTCTGGGAAGCCGTAAGGATAATCCTTAGATTACGGGCCCAGTCCACAAAGTTACTTCCATCATCTTTCAACTTAGCTTTCTCTAGGAACGCATTAAAATTCAGGGGTGCTACTGCGCGAGCCATGATCTACAACATAAATATAGCAAAGACAACTTAGACTATTGTTCTTAGATAATGAGTTTAGTTAATCATATTTTAAAAACTCCCACTCAAATTGACATCCCTCCGATCATTCGAGTGTTACATGATCCAAATCCACCAACTCAAGTCCGATCATCACGTGAGTTGAGGTGGTTTCAATGGTGAACATCTTCATGTTGATCATATCTACTATATGACTCATGTTCGACCTTTCGGTCTCTTGTGTTCCGAGGCCATGTCTGTACATGCTAGGCTCGTCAAGTTTAACCCGAGTGTTCCGCACGTGTAACATGGCTTACACCCGTTGTATGCGAACGTAGAGTCTATCACACCCGATCATCACGGCGTGTCTCGAAACGACGAACTTTCGCAACGGTGCACACTTGGGGAGAACACAATTTATCTTGAAATTTAAGTGAGGGATCACCTTATAATGCTACCGTCGTTCTAAGCAAAATAAGATGCATAAAAGGATTAACATCACATGCAAATCATAAGTGACATGATATGGCCATGAACTTGTGCTTTTGATCTCCATCTCCAAAGCACCGGCATGATCTCCATCGTCACCGGCATGACACCATGATCTCCATCATCTTGATCTCCATCAACGTGTCGCCATAAGGTTGTCGCGCCGACTGTTGCTTCCACGACTATTGCTAACGTTTAGCGATAAAGTAAAGCATTACATAGCGCTTAATGATTGACACGCAGGTCATACAATAATTAAAGACAACTCTATGGCTCCTGCCAGTTGCCGTACTCATCGACATGCAAGTCGTGATATTCTATACAATACATGATCATCTCATACATCACATATATCTCATCATGTAATTGGCCATATCACATCACAACATACCCTGCAAAAACAAGTTAGACGTCCTCTAATTGTTGTTGCAAATTTTACGTGGCTGCTATGGGTATCTAGCAAGAACGATTCTTACCTACGCAAAACCACAACGTGGTGTAGTGATTGCTTTTTGATCTTCTAAAAGAACCCTCTTCATTGAACCGATTCAACTAAAGTGAGAGAGACAGACACCCGCCAGTCACCTTTATGCAACAAGTGCACGCAGCGGTAAAACCAGTCTCGCGTAAGCGTACGCGTAATGTCGGTCCGGGCCGCTTCATCTCACAATGCCGCTGAATCAAGTATCAACTAGTAACGGCAAGCAATATGTATACACCCACGCCCACAACTCGTTTGTGTTCTACTCGAGATCTCATCTACGCATAGACCTAGCTCATGATGCCACTGTTGGGTAACGTTGCATGGGAAACAAAAATTTTCCTACGCACACGCAAGATCTATCCATGGTGATGAGCATCTACGAGAGGGAGAGTGAATCTACATACCCTTGTAGATCGCTAAGCGGAAGCGTTAATAAACGCGGTTGATGTAGTCGAACGTCTTCGCGATCCAAATCGCCGAGCGTCCCGCGATCCAATCACGATCCTTCCGATCTAGTGCCGAACGGACGGCACCTCCGCGTTCAACACACGTACGGCTTGATGACGCCTTCACCTCCTCGATCCAGCGAGCGATGGTGAAGTAGTGGTTGAGTTCCAGCAGCACGACGGCGTGGTGATGGTGGTGAGGAACAATCTCTGCAGGGCTTCGCCAAGCACTACGGAGATTATGACGGAGGAACTAGAGGGCTAGGGTTGCCGGCACACGGCTTGGGAAATCCTGATGTGTCCCGTGTGCTAGCCCTGCCCCTCTATTTATATGTTGAGCCTTGGGGTCTAAACTTGGAGTAAAAGCCTCCTCCGGGTCGGTTTTGCCCGCACAAGGTCGGTTTGGCCCGCAGGGAAAGAGTCCAACTCGGATCCCTGCCGAACCGTGCACAGCCGCGCACAAGCGGTAGTACCGCTTCACACAAGCGGTAGTACCGCTTGGGCGGTAGTACCGCTTCACACAAGCGGTAGTACCGCTCCGGCGGTAGTACCGCTTCAACAAGCGGTAGTACCGCTTACGCGGCAGCAAAACTACTTTTGCACTTTCCAATACCTTGTGGGCTTTATCCCTTTGGCTCATATAAAGTGTTGCTGCACCCGAACACTTCGGTAAACATCCGGAACCCCTTCCGGTGAACTCCGGAACCCTTCCAGAGATCAAAACACTATTATCACATATATCAATCTTTACCTCCGGACTATTCCGGAGATCCTCGTCATGTCCGGGATCTTATCCGGGACTCCGAACAACTTTCGGTCACCAACATAATAACTCAATTATACTAATCGTCACCAAACGTTAAGTGTGTAGACCCTGCGGGTTCGAGAACTATGTAGACATGACCGAGACACCTCTACGGCCAATAACCAATAGCGGGACCTGGATGCCCATATTGGCTCCTACATATTCTACGAAGATCTTTATCGGTCGAACCTCTATGTCAAGGATTCAGTTAATCCCGTATGCTGTTCCCTTTGTTCTTCGGTATGTTACTTGCCCGAGATTCGATCGTCGGTATCACTATACCTAGTTCAATCTCGTTGCCGGCAAGTCTCTTTACTCGTTCCGTAATACAAGATCTCGTGGCTAACACTTTAGTCACATTGCTTGCAAGGCTCATTGTGATGTTGTATTACCGAGTGGGCCCTGAGATACCTCTCCGTCATACGGAGTAACAAATCCCAGTCTTGATCCATGCCAACCCAACAGACACCCTCGGAGATACCTGTAGAGCACCTTTATAGTCACCCAGTTACGTTGCGACGTTTGATACACACAAGGTATTCCTCCGGTGTCAGTGAGTTGCATGATCTCATGGTCAAAGGAACAGATACTTGACATGCAGAAAACAATAGCAATAAACTGACACGATCAAATGCTACGTTTACAGTTTGGGTCTTGTCCATCACATCATTCTCCTAATGATGTGATCCCGTTATCAAATGACATCTCATGTCAATGGCTAGGAAACCTTAACCATCTTTGATCAACGAGCTAGTCAACTAGAGGCTTACTAGGGACACAGTGTTGTCTATGTACCCACACATGTATTTGAGTTTCCAATCAATACAATTATAGCATGGATAATAAACGATTATCATGAACAAGGAAATATAATAATAACCAATTTATTATTGCCTCTAGGGCATATTTCCAACACTAAGTC
This sequence comes from Elymus sibiricus, assembly GCA_039707655.1. NCBI lineage: Eukaryota > Viridiplantae > Streptophyta > Magnoliopsida > Poales > Poaceae > Elymus > Elymus sibiricus. The sequence continues at coordinate 464,271,418 of CM077676.1, forward strand.
TTCCTTGCATAGATATATCAAACCAAGATACCCCAGTGACAAACTAAGCAATTAAATCATTCTTTTTCTTGCTTCAACTTTTTAAACTTTCACGCACTACTTGAGCGTGAGCTCGGTCTTTAGGACTTAGGATGGCAAAGAGAATAATGATTGGGGTTTTCTAAGGGAAGACAAAAAGGTATAGGAAAGTCTCACATCAACAAGGCTTGATCATTAGGCAATGGAGAGGCCTTACAATCGATGTTGATGCGAGGAGTAGGGATTGCCATGCAACGGATGCACTAGAGCTATAAGTGTATGAAATCTCTCTATATGAAACTAAGTGGGTGTGCATCCAACTTACTTGCTCATGAAGACCTCGAGCATTTAAGGAAGCTCGTCATTGGAATATGCAAATCAAGTTCTATAATGAAAAATTCGCACTAAGATATGAAAATGAGGATCATGAGGACTATCGAAATAAAATGCAAGGTGCTACTTTGAAGCACAAGTGTGGCAAAAGGATAGTAGTGTGCCCCCTCTCTCTTTTTCTCTCATTTTTTTTGTTTCTTTTTTTTGGGCTCTTTTTGGCCTTTTTTTTTCTTTTCTTATCCTCACTAGTAGGGGCACACTCTAATAATGATGATCATCACACTTTTATTTTACTTACAACTCGAAACATGAGAATGACGACTATATATGAATGCCTCTGGCAGTGTACCAGGATGTGCAATGATCTAGCGTAACATGTATTAACAATGATGAACGGCGGCTTTGCTACAAATATCATGCTAGCTCTATATGACCATGCAGAGCAAAAATGACAATGAATGCTCAAGTCATGTAATGAATAGTAACAATGGAAGTTGCATGGCAATATATCTCGGAATGGCTATGTAAATGCCATGATAGGTAGGTATGGTGGCTGTTTTGAGGAAGGATATAATGAGCCTTATGAGTGAGAGAGCGTATCATCTCACAGGATTTTGATGCACCGGCGAAGTGTGCACCATGTCTCAAAGTGAGAGTGGGCAATGCACGGTACCGAAGAGGCTAGCAAAATATGGATAGGTGGAAGTGCTTTCAGACCAAAACTCACATTAAACATAAAGAGCTCAAGTATTTATTGTAAAAATTTAGTTAGCCCTCAAAGCAAAGTATAACTTGCATGCCCCAAGGGAGGAGGTTGGTAGGAGTTAACCATCGCGTGCACCCGATCTTAACACACAAAGGATAAATCAATGACAATCATACTCCGACCTCACCGCTAATGCCAGCGGCCACCACTTTCATGCGTGAGGACTCTCAAACTTTATAAACATTATTACTACTTAACTTTAATTCTTTTACTAGCATGCCCACATATTACCAATCTCAGTATCGCAAAACTATTGCAAAGAATCAAATGATCATATTCAATGATCTACAAGTTCATGCTAGTTTTTATTATACCACCGTTATATACCTATCTTTTTTGGACAAATCATATAACCCATGCAAATTACCACTTCCTATTTAACTCTCAAAAAGATTTAAGTGAAGCAAGAGAGTGCAAACAATTTCTATAAAACATATCGCCACGCTCAAACAAATATAAGTGAAGTGTACTAGAGCAAATGCCTCTACTCAAAAAGATATAAGTGAAGTACGAATGAGTATTCTTTAAATTTAAGATGAATGTGTGTCTCTCATATAAATGTAATAAGGAAATGATGATTGTAATGACCAGCAAGCAAAACAAAAATAAAAGCAAAAGACGCTCCATGCAAAACTCATATCATGTGAAGAATAAAAATGTAGCCTCGAGTAAGGTATACCGATAGTTTTGAAGACGAAAGAGGGGATGCCTTCCGGGGCATCCCCAAGCTGAGATGCTTGGTTCTTCCTTGAATATTACCTTGGGGTGCCTTGGGCATCCCTAAGCTTAGGGTCTTGCCGCTCCTTATTCTTCTCATATCTCCATCTCACCCAAAACTTGAAAACTTCATTCACACAAAACTTAACGGAACTCGTGAGATAGGTTAGTATAATAAAATAAATCATTCACTCATGTACTGTCAAGACAAGATTCATAATTATTTCCAATTGATGTCTACTGTATTCTATCATTTCCACAATTTATATCCCCCAATATAAGCCATAGAAACTTCAAAACAAGCAAACTAATAAACCGAAGCAGAATCTGTCAAAAACAGAACAGCACGTAAGGATCTAATTTTTCATCATACTTATGTAACTACAAAAATTCTGAAAAATTAGGACAACGTAAACAATTTGCAGAGAAATACTGTGTAAACATTTCAGCAATTTATCACGTTCCAGTACAGAATTAAAATTCAAATACTGAACGCAAAAGTTTCTATTTCTGCACAGAATCAAATCAACAAGCTTTCACATCACCCTAAAGGCTTTACTTGGCACAAAAATCAAAATAAAAGATACAAACACAAGTATTACAGCAGCAATAATCATTTTGACTCACTGAAAAACAAAAAGAAAAAAAGGATAAATATTGGGTTGCCTCCCAACAAGCCCTATTGTTTAATGCCATTAAGATAGGCCTGAGATTTTAATGATGCTCACATGAAAAACAAGGATTGAAGCACAAGAGTGAACATCATAAAGCATGTAACAAGCACATTTAAGTCTAAACCACTTCCTATAAATAGGACTTTTATAAGCAAACAATTCATTGAAACAAGAATCAACTAGCACAGGAAGACAAAACAAGTGTAACTTCAAAAAAATTAACATAAAGAAAGGAAACTTGGTATTATTAAGATATCTATAAACATGTGTCCCTCTCTCATAATAATTTTAAGTGGCATCATGAATAAATTCAACAATATAACTCTCACATAAAACATTCTTTTCATGATCCACATGCATAAAATTTTTATTTCTCTCCTCATAAGCAAATTTCTTCTCATTCATAATAGTGGGAGTATCATATAAAACTTGGACACTAAAAATCAATTCCTCATTAAAAGAGTAGTGTTTAGTAGGAAAATGTTTATAATTATGACAAGTTTCACAAGTATGATTATAGCTATTAATTATAGCATAAGTATCATCACAATAATCATCATAAATAGGAGGCATGCTATCATCATAATAAATTTTATCATCCCAAGCAGGAGGACTAAAAAGATCATCTTCATCACACATAGCATCCCCAAGCTTATAGCTTTGCATGTCATTGCCATCTTGGATATTCAAGGAAAACATGCTAATAACATTGCAATCATTCTTATCATTCAAGGAACTCACACCAAACATTGTGTTAAATTCTTCTTTTAACACTTCATTGCAATTATAGGAATCCATATTTTCAAGAAAGACTTCACAAAGATAAAGAATCTGACACAACTTCACTTCCATTTTTTTAGTTTTCTTTTATAAACCAAACTAGTGAATAAAACATGAAACCAAAATATTCAATTGCAAGATTTAAAGAAGATACCTTCAAGCACTGATCTCCCCGGCAACGGCGCCAGAAATTCTTCTGCTACTCCCGCAGGAGTTGTTGGATTTCCCCGAAGAGGAAGGGTGATGTAGCATAGCAGGAGAAAGTATTTCCCTCAGATAAGAACCAAGGTTTATCAAACCAGTAGGAGTCACCAGGCTACCAATGTTAACAGCACCTGCACACAAACAAATAATTTGCTTGCACCCAACAAAGGCAACAGGGTTGTCAATCCTATTGTTCTTGCCGCCTACAAGATTAAAAGGAGAAAGTGATAGAGCAAAGCAACAAGAAAGTAAATGAGCAAATTGTAGGAGCTTTTGTATTGATTGGAAAATAGACCCGGGGGCCATAGGTTCACTAGAGGCATCTCTCTCAAAAGCATGTAGTGGTGGAATAAATTACTGTTGGGCAATTGACAGAATTGAGCATAGTTATAACATGGATCATTCATGGCATAATCTCACATAGGCATTACATCCGTCATAAGTAGACCGTCATCCAACTGCATCGACTACTATTGCTCCACCCGAAGACTGCTATCCAGCAAGCATCTGAAAGTATTAAGTTCATGACAAACAGAGTAACGCTTTAATCAAGATGTCATAATGTAGACAGGATAAAATCTATCAATAAGAATAAACCCCATCATTTTGTCCTTAGTGGCAGCAACACAAAGACGTGTCTTGTCCCTTTCTGTCACTGGGATATAGAAATCACCGCCAGGTTGAACCCACTACTAAGCACCTCTCCCGCTGAAGATAAATCAATCAAACTTGGCCAGAGTAGACCGATAGATCGGAGAGAAATACAAAGCTATAAAATTACACAAGTAAGAGTTCTGAAAAGACTTAATAAAATTCAAGGAACAATCTGATTATTAACCCACAATTCATTGGATCCCAACAAACGCACCACAAGAATTACATCGGGTGGATCTCCGAAGAGATAATTGTATTGAAGATCAAAAGAGAGAGAGAGAGAACCATCTAGCTACTGCTATGGACCCGTAGGTCCTGTAAGAACTACTCACACATCATCATGGAGGCAGCAAGGTTGAAGAAGATGGCTTCCCCAATGATTTCCCCCTCCGGCAGAGTACCGGAATAGGGCTCCAGATGGGATCACGGCGGAACAGAGACTTGCGGCGGCGATAAAATTCTTTCGGGTTTCGCTCCAATGGTTTCTGAATATTGGGGTATTTATGGAGGTGGAATTAGGTCAAACGGAGGGCCAGGGGGCCACAAGCCTGCATGGCATGCCACCCCTAGGGGCGCGCCATCCGGGCTTCTCGCTCCCTCGTGCGTCGTCTGATCTTCTCCCGAAGCTTCTATTGCTCCATATATTCCAGAAAAATTCCTCATAACTTTTTATCGTGTTTGGACTTCGGTAGGTATGGTTTTTCTACGAAACCAAAAACATGCAGAAAACATTAACTGGCGCTGGGCACTAAATTAATAGGTTAGTCCATAAAAATAATATAAAATGACATATAAAGCATATAAAAGTGATAATATAATAGCATTTAACAATCAAAAATTATAGATATGTTTGAGACATATCAGCTATGCAGCCCCATGTCGGTTCACCAGCGGGCCACGTTAAGGCAGCCCATGGTGCGTAGAAGGAATACTCCCGAAGACTTGGCGCATACTCGAAGATTTAGAGGTTGTCTACAACACGATTACCTTACACGTAGCGGACCTAATTGTAACCCTAGACCCCCCGGTACCTATATAAACAAGTGGGTAGGGCTCGGAGAAGGGACACAACGATCTTATGGTAGATCAACCTGTACTTTGTACTCCATCCCAAATCAATACAACACAAGCAGGACGTAGGGTTTTATCTCCTAGGAGGGCCTGAACCTGGTAAAATCCCTTGTCTCTTTTACCATCGCATCCCCTACCCGAGATCTGCCGGACTCCGTCACTAGCCAAGGTGGTTTCCATCCTATACCCTTTCGGAATTTTCCAGAAGTTTTCAGGAACCTTCCACAACATACCAAACTCTACATAAATAGACCGAAACTTTTCCGGACACATATGGCACACTTCCGGAACCCCCAGAACACTTCCGGATCCATTCGAAACACTTTCCGAGCTCATTCTCTCATACTCTTTGATCTCATAGTTCTCATTTAAATTACTAGTCGTCAAGCGTGTGACCCTACAGGTTCGGAAATAAGTGGACATGACCCGGAACACCTTCTGGTCAATAATTAACAGCAGGATCTGGACACCCTTGATAATTCTCACATATTTACGAAGATCTTGGTCGAGTGAACCTTTTGTTCCTGCATACTGTTCCGTTTACTTCACGATACGTTACAAAACCCGAGGCGAGAATTTTATCGGTATCCCTGTGATCAACAACTTGATCACTATACCGGTTATCCTCGTTACCAGTTTTGTTCTCTTTACTTGTTTCCGTATTCCGGTATCCCTGTGATCTCAATCACATGTGTCTGACCAGACGATGATGATACCATAATACCGAGTGGGCCCGGAGAGTATCTCTCCATCGTCGGAGGAGCAAATCCTAGTCTTGAACTATCGATAATGAGACATACTTTTCCGGTATACCCGTAAGTTACTTTTATTGTCACCCAGTTATGGTGTGACATTTGGCAAGCCCAAAGTAACCATACGGTATGTTGGTATATGATATTCTCAAGGTCTAAGGACGTAAGTAAACATTAACATCTTATATGAAAATACCGACAACATAATGATGATGTGATCTCGCAGTAATTCATAAGTTGGGTCTATCCAACACCATTGTTCTGATAACAATGTGTTCTCATTATTGATGGCATCCTTGTTACTTTAACAATGCCCATGATCAGGAAAACAAGATCATCATCAATACATGAGCTAGTCCTAGAGGTATGACTAGGGATCCACTTGGAGTTTGTGTTTCCACACATGCAATTGTGTTTTTCTCTGAATCTCATATTAAAGAATCAAAGCAATTATACCACAGAAATATAAACTTAGAACATGGAAATGTAATAATACATTTATTATTGCCTCTAGGGCATATTTCCAACAGTCTCCCACTTGCACTATAGTCAATAATCTAGGTACATAAGTTCCTAAACACCAATGGCATTCCGGTGTTGCCCCTGTCCTGCTTGTGGTATAGGCTTTGTCAATGGATCAGACACCTTCAAATTCGTGTGTATCTTGCATAGCTTTGGCTTTGTATATGTTTGAACTCGAGGCAGGACCTTGGTTCCTTGGCCTGGGCTATCTTGCCACTATCCTGAATAGTGCTCCATTGGCTCCAGCGTACTTGAAACCATACCATGTTTAGAAACGAGCTTCTTGGTCCAAACACCCTCCTTTGTTGCTTCCAAGGCGGCGATATACTTAGCCTTTGTTGTAAAATATCCACAGTATCCTGCTTCGAACATTTCCAACTTACTGTGCCACCGTTTTGTGTATTCACAAAACCCTGATTGAAATCAAAAATCGTCCGGATCAATGGTGAAGATTGCATCAGTGTAGCTACTTACAATGATCATGCATCGGTGTAACACTTTACAACGAAGCTCTTCATCATGTCCATTTACAAGAAATATTGCCTTAGTACTTTCAAGTACTTAAGGATATGTTTCACAACAGTCCACTGATCAACACCTTGATCATTTTGGAATCTTGCTCGTAACACTTAGAGCAGGACATTTTTGATTGTGTCCATACCATTGCTTACATGATGAATCCATACACAGATGTATATGGAATCTTACTCATGTGTTCTTGCTCATCAGTCCTTCTTAGGATAATGAGTCTTGCTCAAACCTTTTCCATGTGACCTCGGCAAGAACATTTCTTGGCGTTTTCATACTAAAAAATTTAGTATCTTGTCAATATGTATTTTGGCTCAGCATTATTAGGCGCCTCAATCTATCTTTATAGATCATGATACCCAATATGTATGCTCCTAGCCCAAGTCCTTCATCGAAAAACTATTTTCAATGAAGTCCTAATTCATGTCAAGAAATTTACATCATTTCCAATCAACAATAAGTCATCCACATAAACTATTAGAAATGTTATTAAGCTCCCACTTACTTTCTTGCAAACACAAGCATCTTCGTTATTCTTGATGAAGAAAAACAATTTGACCACTTCATCGAAACAAAGATTCCAACTCCTTGATGCGTGCTTCAGTCCATAATTGGATCTCTGAAGTTTGCAGACCCTTTCAGCATCCTTAGGATCATTAAAACCCTTGGGCTGTATCACATGCACGTCCTCAGTTAAACTTCCGTTAAGGAAATCCATTTTGACATCCATCTGCCACATCTCGTAATTGAAATGTGTAGCAATTGCTAGAATAACCCGAACTGACTTAAGCATCACTATGGTGAGGCGATCTCGTCATAGTCAACTCCTTGAACTTGTTAAAAAAACACTTTGCAACAAGTCGAGCTTTATAGATGTAAACAATTTCATCCACGTCTACTTATAGATCCATTTACGTTCGTGATGTCTAACACCGTCCGGGGGGTCTACCAAGTTCCAAACTTGATTTTCGTACATGGATACTATCTCAGATTACTTGACATTAAGCCAATTTCCGGATTCAGGGCCCATCACTACCTCTTTGTATGTGGCAGGCTTACTGTTGTCTAACAACAATATCTCATTCGCATACCACAGTGGTTTGCGCGAGTTTTGCCCATCCTACGTGGTTCAGTTGTTACTTCGACCGAAATCTCTACATCACATGTAGGAGCTTTCGTAGTAGTCGTAGTGAGGAAATTTCAGAACTACTTTCGGCGTTTCGTTACTTTCACCTGATGACGAAGATTCTTTAATCTCGTCGAGCTGCAATGTCCTCCCACTCACTCTTTTGCAAGAGACTTTTTCTCCAAAACACACCGTTCTTAGCGACAAGCTTTTGCCTTCGGTGTAGTGATAGAAGAAATACCCAACATTTTGGGATAACCAACAAAGTAGCACTTATCTGATTTGGGATTTGTGCTTGGTTGTAAACACTTTACATATACATCACATTTCCAAATTTTAAGAAAAGACATATTAGTTTGGCTTCCCAAGCCATATCTTATATGATGTCATTTCAAAAGATACGATGTTGCTCTTTTCGGTGTAAAAGCTGCCGTCACGAAAGTATAACCACAGAACGATAATAGCAAATTAGTTAATGACATCTTTGATCTTACCATGTCATACAAGGTTCGATTACGTCTCTCGAACACTCTAATCCCCAATGGCGTACAAGGTTTGATTACCATGTCATACAAGGTTCCGAGGGGTGCAAGTTATGAAACTATTTCATGACTTATCAGACGTTCGCTAAACTTCTAACTCAAATATTCCTTTCCGCAATCTGATTGCAGAAACTTTAATTTTTCTTGTTACAATGATTTTCTAATTTATTCTGAATTTCTTTTAACTTTTCAAAGGTTTCAGACTTATGTCTCATTAAGTAAATATACTCATATCTACTTATATCACAGGTGAAAGTAATAAAGTAGAAGAATCCACTATGCACAACTACACTCATTAGACTGCACACATCTATCACTAGTAGAAAAGCCCCTTATAGGATTTCTCTACTAGCAGCGTCCCCAGGATACGAACGCGGCAACTATTTTTCCAAATTATCAGCAGCGTTCCGTCGCGGAGGGAACGTCGCAGCAACCTAACTACTAGCAGCGTGCACCCATGAAAACACGCTGCTAAACTAATTACTGTACTTAATATATTGTAAGTGGCCTTTTTATTTAAGAGCAACCTCAAATAGATCCATAATTGGATATGTAAATGTTAAATGGTAGATATTACGTCTATAAAAAATTTTGTTGTCATATGATCAACAGTGCGAACATCATCGGTCTCTCCAATGTCAATTAACCTGCCAGACAACCGACACTTCAATTTCGTGGCTCCCCTCCGAAACTTTCATTAAAATTTTGGTATTTATCAAATATTATGTTAATAAACAGTTAAGTATATACTTAAACTATCTGTTGATATAAATTGGAAGGCAAAAGACAAATAGTTGAAAGTAAACTCCTAAATTGCTTAAATATAAGCAGCAGCGTTTGGTTGGCAGGAAACGCCGCTAGAGTACTTATTAGTAGCGTTCGGGAAGGCTCACACGCTGCTAAACTAATTATTATTCTTATTATATTATAAGTGGCCTTTTTTTTAAGACCAACCTCAAATATATCCATAATTGGATATGTACATGTTAAATGGTGTATATTACGTCTACATCATTTTTTGCTGTCATATGATCGTCAACTACTTGCCAACACATCGCGATCTCTCTTGTCGTTAAACACATCTGCCGGACAACTTCCATTGGCTCTGAAATTATTATGTTAAACTTCCTGTGGTATTTATCAAATATTACATTAATAAATAGTTAAGTATATATACTAAAACTATTTGTTGATATAAATTGGAAAGCAAAAGAAAAAGAGTTGTGCTTAAACTCCTAAATTGCTTTAACATTACCAGCAGCGTTTGGCTCACGACGCATGCAACAAATAATATGCGCTGGCAGCGTTCTGGCCATCTGAACGCTGGTAGAGTGGTGTTCAGCAGCGTCTATGCTCTCACTACACGCTGCTATATTACAAAATATTACTAGCAGCGTTCCGTTGTCAGGAAACCCTGCTAATGTTTCTTACCGTGGATAAATATCCTCTTCAACCTAGCTAGCTCTCTCACTCTCACTCTCTCTCTCTCTCACTCGCGACTCTCTCTCTCTCTCGGCAGACGACACCTCGCGGTCCCCGCGAACTGCGCCGCCGTCGCCGACGCGGCTCCACTGTCGACGCGGCGCCATCGCCGCCGCCCCTCCGTACCTGTGGCACACTGCGCCGCCGGCAATGCGGCACTACCTGCCACAGCCAACCCCTTGCCCCTGCGCGCCCGTGCCTACACCGTGCCACTGCCCGCCCTAGCTCCTGCCTCTCTGTGAGCTCCTCGGTTAGTTTATATAGATCGATTATTAGTTATTAGTACTGTTTATATAGATTGATTAGTCGGTAGTGTTTCTAGTTATATAGATCGAGTAGTTGGTAGTGTACCTAGTTATATAGATTAATTAATCCGTTATTCATTAGTTGATCCATTAGTACTAAGATTAGGTTGTGTATCTAGTATATAGATCGATTAATTCGTTATTCATTAATTTGAGCTAGCTCGATTAGTTGGAAGTTTGATCTTCATTTTCTTTCTTACATTTCGACATTAATTTGAGTTGGCTCGCTTAGTGCTTGTGACAGAAGAGAGCCTCCATTTTCTCTTCTTTTTTATGTGGTAAACACTCATTTTATTCTCCATTTTCTTTGTCAGGAACTATCACCAACAGTCGAAATACTCGTGACTGGGAGCCCACCATATATATACACCACCATCTGAGAGATGATAGTCGTTGAAGGACACCGACTGTTGTCATAGGGGGTCACTGTTGTACTTGTCCTCCTGTGAGACATTAGTAAGCAGGAGGGGCAGTGCAACAGTGACCATCACCGACAGTCGAAATACTCGTGACTGAGAGCCCACCATATATATACACCACAATCTGAGAGATGAGAGTTGTTGAAGGATAGCGACTGTTGTCATAGGGGGTCACTGTTGTACTTCTCCTCCTGTGAGACATTGGTAAGCAGGAGAGGAACTGCAACAGTGACCATCACCGACAGTCCAAATACCCAGTGAGGGAGAGCCCACCATATATACTCCACCACCTAAGAGATGAGAGTTGTTGAAGCATCCCGACTGTTGTCGAAGGGGGCTGCTGTTAGATACGTATGTAATAGTACCTTGCACACATGGTAGTACTGCAATTAATGCCCTTTTATGAATTTCAGGACATCCGCCGTCAACTACATGGCTTCCCGTCGTCGTCAGGCCTCCCGTACCGCACCATCATCCTCCACTCCTCCGCAAGTGGAGTCGCGGGGGCCTCCTCTATGGGTGGTGGAGCGGGCATGAAGGATTCGCGACGCGGTGTTCAGCTAGTGGAAGTGCATGGAGGAGCTGAAAAAGACGTATGTTCTCGCACGTGAGAACCCAAACCTAGCGGAGGGCTTCCAACTTTGCAAAGATCGTATGAAGTGTACATAGATGAATACAGCAGAGGTTGTCATATTTGAGGCCACCGATGCAGAGCGTGCTCGAATGCCGACTCGTAGCAATCCGGAATTGGTCATCAAATGGGCGTTACAAGAAATGAAATCTCCGATCCTGGTTCAGAGAGCCCGGTGGGGATGTATCCTGGCGCTAATGCCGTCGAGGATACGACCACCACCACCACCATATTCCGCTGACATTGTTAACTAGTAGTATATATGCATGGTAGTACTATGTTAACTACTAGTATGCATGGCTCAAAAAAGCTTCCATGTCACCATTTAGGACTACAAAAAAGGGCATCCAGATATGTGTATGCACTATGTGGTAGTTAACTGTGTTGAACATGTTGTACTATGTGGTAAATTATGTTGCAATATGCTATTAACTGTGTTGAACTGTTTAGGACTACGCGCTGAATATTTTCTTTTATTCTGTCAAACTCTACCAGCAGCGTTCAAAGGATACAAGACGCTACAAACAAACTACACAAGTTATTCGCGTTCGATGGCTCGAAACGCTGCTGCTCTCTGCCATACTAGCAGCGTCCCGACCGAACTCTGCTAGGTTGACATTTATTAGCAGCGTTTTGTCCGAACGCTGCTAGTTGTCTGTTATCAGCGGCGTCGTACTAGCTGCGCCCTAGCCGGACGCTGCTAGTGGGAACATCGGAACGCTGCTAATGAGGTGGGTCCTGTACTAGTGTATATGTATAATTACCAATAAATTAGTTAGCCGTTCCATATGGACTGTGAACGGCGTCTTGGTTATTTTTCCTATCAGACAAGATTCGCAATTTTCAAATGATTCAAAATCAAATGATTCCAAAAGTCCATCACTATGGAGTTTCTTCATGCGTTTCTTTCCAATATGACCTAGACGGCAGTGCCACAAACATGTGGTATTCCTATTAGTCTTGCGACGTTTAGCATCAGTGTTATGGATATCAATAGTACCATCAAGATTCATAATGTACAACCCATTCATAATGAAAGTAAGGCCCGTATGTTATTCATATCATTGAACAACACTTCTTCTCTGACTTAAATGAACAAACTTTCACAATAAACATGATTCTGAAATAATGTTCTTGCACAAGGCTAGAGTGTAGTAACACTTACTAAATTCTAAAATGAATTATGAAGATAAATGCTGAGATAATACGCTGACAGCGAGTTCAGTAACTTTTACTATTTTCCAACGCGTATTAAAACCTCATCCTTAGCTAGTCTTTTAGGCCTTAGTAGTACTTGTATAGAGTTGCAAAAGAGCAATCGATCCAGTATCCTTGTGCCTAACACTTAGTCATAATACTCAAGAATTACATTGTGGACCAGCACGGAATTCATCTATAACATGTATGTCATTCATTCCTGAGCTAGACTTTCCATACTTTTCTTTTCTGCCAATATTCTTCCTATAGTTTTAACGTCCAATGTCCCTCCTACTCACAGAAGAAACACCCAACTTCAAGAGTGGCATTAGCCTTGGACTTCCTAGGCATGTAAGTCTCACTAACACCCTTTTCCCTTTCTCTTTAAGTTGTCATTTTATTCACCATCATCACATGACTGGCATTCTTCTGGATCCCACTCTTATCAGTCTAAAACATTGTGAACACTTCGCTTATACTTCCAATTAAACATTGCTTTGGATATCTTATATCTTTTAGCCTTTGCCTGTTTTTGAAAATAATCTTTTCTGCTCCAAGAATATTACATAATTATCCCAAACGTTTCGAAGTTCTTGTCTCATGGAGGCAAGCATTATGCACTGAGCTGTGATGGACTTCTAGCTGTTAGATCGAGGGACGCAAGTCACATCATCCAGAGCATCATCGGGAGAGCACCGAAAGTATGCAATAGGACATAGTCCTTCTAGGCACTTCTTTGAGGACAATCCTCATATTACGGTACCAATCCGTAAAGTTTTAACCAGGTATTTGTACATAGCTAATCAAAATCAATCAACAGGGAAGGTGGAAATGCGTGCCATTATTTTAAGACGATAATGCAAATACTTAGACATTGTTCATAACTAATGCAACTCAAATTAACAATTAATTAGGGTGTGCTCCCACTAAAATAAACATCCCTCATAATTGATTACTAGTGATTCAAGATCCGCGACTCACTTACTACATTGATGTGACATCACTGACGGAATAGTAACGAGACCGATAGGTCAATAGACCAATCATATCTCCATATGATTCTTGTTCATCGTTTGATGGGTGTGTACTTGCTGCACGAATTATTCGTGCCCGCCTCATACACGACAATTTTATCGTGCCCATGTGACATGGCGCACCTCAAAATGACATGTATTATAGACGGTGCTCCAGTTGGGTGAACACTATCAACTTGATATTTTAGTGAGGGATCACCCTATAAAATATGTCCACCGCGCATCAAATAAGGTGCATAAAAGGGATTAACATCACAGGCAGTTAATATCTGTGATATGGCGTAGTCCATTCGCGCGGAAGAATTTTCCGGACGTCGTGTCCACCTTTCTTCAACGTCTTCTTGCAAAGAACACCTTCTTCGCGCACTGCGTAGCGTCGAGATCCATCAAAGCTTGATCATCATCTTTATGTCACAGAGGTTGACACACAGGTCAACAAATAAAAGAAAAGACAATCATATGGCTCCAACCATCATGCCGTACCATGACTCGCAGGTCAAGATAAAATTTACAACATAATTGCATCTCATACAAACATATTGAATTCCGAAGGCTATACCACATCACATGCACACCTCCTGCAAAAACAAGTTAGACGCCTCTAATTGCTTTCGCTAATTACCGTGGCTGCTAGGGTTTAAGTAGGCAAAATTTCCTACGTAACCACTAAGCACGATACTTCACGTCGTTGTTTTAACATGCGGGGTGTATGAAACACGAGATTTAATTAAAAATCTCGAGCCCCATACTAAACTTCGTCAGTATGCGTGACCCCCCGTGTAGATCATAATCTACAAGCCCTTTTCCTCGCAAAATGTTTCTTCCTCAACTAAGCTGGAACCCAAGGAATCTGAAGCATAACTTTGGTCGGCGATCAGCATACTCAGGAGCAGCATAAAAACAGCTTAGAAAGCCAGATCTTTGTAACAAAATTCCTCCTTGCCGTTAAGATCAAAATTTTGCAATTAGAAGGGTTACAACATGAACATCCAGTAACTAGAACTCTTCTAATTACCCCGCACAAAATTATGTGCAATGCCCACATATCTCCATATGCTCTAATCGTACCTGCATCTACTCATAGAATAGCTAATGATGCTGCTGTAGGGGAACATGCTACGCAACAACAAAAATTATGCTACACGATCACACCCAGGAACACTATGAAGGTGCGGGTAATGATCAAACTCATCAACGAACAGAGTGGCGGAAGCAGTGAAGAAGTTAGTGAAGCGCGAGGATTCCTGCAGCTAGGTTATACCTCCTAGCCACGAGAATTTCTCCGAGACGATCCGCCAATCTAGAGTCGAAGTAGACGACCCCTCCGAGCTATCCACGCGTCCGAAGTAGTAATCCGGCAGCACTTCGTCGTCCAGGAAGAAGAGCTCTGAGAAAACTAGAGAGAGAGAGATTAGCCTAGCGGCGATCCCGTCTAATTAGGAGTCTAATTCTTTTAGACCAATTAGACCGGGAGAGATTAGAGTGTAGCTATGCGGGAGGGCTCCTCCAAAGATTTGATGTGATGTAGTGGGAGCCCTCCCACACATATATATAGGTGGAGGAGGGCCAAAGGGCAGCCGGCTAGGAGGAGAAGACCTCCTCTGGTTTGGCCGAACAAGGGAGGGAAGGTCTCCTCCCCTAGTCCAATTCGGCCAACCCCTGCCATATATTTATAGCGCCCCCATTTGGGCCTCTTTTGGCCGATGTGGGGGCAGCCCCCTTGGGCCTAGCCAAGGAGGTTCCATCCTATACCCTTCCGGAATTTTTCGGAAATTTCCAGGAACCTTCTGGAACCTCCCGAACTTTCCATAAATAGACCAAAACTTTTTCGGACACATATGGCACAGGTCCGGAACTCCCGAAACGCTTCCGGGACCATCTGGAACACTTCCGGATCCATCCGAAACACTTTCGGAGTTCATTCTCTCATACTGTTTGATCTCATAGTTCTCATATAAATTACTAGTCGTTAAGCGTGTGACCCTACAGGTTCGGAAATAACTGGACATGACCCGGAACACCATCCGGTCAATAATTAACAGCAGGATCTGGACACCCTTCATAATTCCCACATATTTACGAAGATCTTTATCGAGCGAATTTTGTTCCCGCATACTATTCCCTTTACTTCGCAATACGTTACAAAACCAGAGGCGAGACTTTTATCGGTATCCCTGTGATCAACACCTTGATCACTATAGCGGTTATCCTCGTTACCAGTTTTGTTCTCTTTACTCGTTTCCGTATTCCGGTATCCCTGTGATCTCAATCACATGTGTCTGGCCAGACGATGATGATACCGTAATACCGAGTGGGCCCGGAGAGTATCTCCCCATCGTCGGAGGAGCAAATCCTAGTCTTGAACTATCGATACCGAGACATACTTTTCCGGTATACCCGTAAGTTACTTTTATGGTCACCCAGTTACGGTGTGACATTTGCCAACCCCAAAGTAACCATCCGGTATGTTGGCATACGATATTCTCACGGTCTAAGGACGTAAGTAAACATTAACATCTTATATGA
This sequence comes from Elymus sibiricus, assembly GCA_039707655.1. Taxonomy (NCBI): domain Eukaryota; kingdom Viridiplantae; phylum Streptophyta; class Magnoliopsida; order Poales; family Poaceae; genus Elymus; species Elymus sibiricus. Next base: position 464,287,699 of record CM077676.1, read on the forward strand.
AAATAACGACAACATAATGATGATGTGATCTCGCAGTAATTCATAAGTTGGGTCTATCCAACACCATTGTTCTGATAACAATGTGTTCTTATTATTGATGGCATCCTTGTTGCTTTAACAATGCCCATGATCAGGAAAACAAGATCATCATCAATACATGAGCTAGTCCTAGAGGTATGACTAGGGATCCATTTGGTGTTTATGTTTCCACACATGCAAGTGCGTTTTCCTCTAAATCTCATATTCAAGAATCAATGCAATTATAGCATAAAAATTATAAACTTAATTATGAACATGAAAATATAATAATACATTTATTATTGCCTCTAAGGCATATTTCCAACAAAATACCCTCGGACCCACATGTCAGAACCTGATGTCTCTGTTTCTTTTTGATGTGCGGGACCCACTTGTCAGGGAACATGCAAAGAAATAAAAATTAAAATTGGCAACAAGGTGGTTCGAACCTGAGACCTCATTCAGGTGGGTTGCCGCAATCATGCGAGCTAACCACTCCACCCCATGCAATTATTTGAAAGATTCGGCGATATAAACTCTATATTATTTACGCAGAATAATATAAATCCCAAGCAGTTATTTGGAAGACTGAGTCGGCAGATCTTGAGATTAATGAAGTCGCCATGGACACCTCGTAGTTGACGGGCACGTCATACACTAAAAGAATAGCGCCGGAAAGACTGAAATAAATTTAGAAAATAAGCGAGCACCTGTGCCAATTTAGGACTTGAAACCGGGTGGGATGATTCCACCACAAAGAAGCTAACCATTTAAGCTATGCTTAGTTCACCACCACTGTTTGACTTCGTGGCTGCGTCCCTTGTTTATGTCTTCAGTTGTTTGGTCTATAGTCGTAAACTGATGAACTCGGTAGAGTTCTTGTGTGTTGTTAACATTTTCAACCAATAGGAAAAGCAAAGGCCCCCGTCCTCTTCTCCTTCCCCTTGGTCTCTACTATAGCTGTGTGAGTGGTTCGGCCGCCCTTCTCCTCTCCCCTCCGTCGACGACACCGGCTGGAGTTGGGGGGCAGGAGGGTACTGTGTTTTTTTTTTCATGGGGTCTCCTCCGGCTGAGCTCCTCCCCCAGAAGTAGCGCTATGGAGGCTACATCGTCCCAAGTGATTCGTTCCCGGCGACGGTGTGGTTGTAGCTGTGGATCACAGACTGGCTTGTTTTTTCCATTCTTTTGTATCCTTCTGTGTACATTGTACCTACTACTGTTTATGTGTAATAAAGTGCTCTGGGTCTTTCGAGATCCGTCTATGTTTAAAAAACAAACATTTTCAACCAGTTTTGTTTAAAATTTACAAGAGGAAAAACTCAACTTTTTCTTTGACGAGGTTGAGCTTAATCCGGTGCACTATTGCGCCTGTAGTGGCTACCTCCTCAAGGGGATCAAAAGGGAAATGATTCTGACCAGCCGGTCGATCTAGCGCGGGCGTCCGTTGCCTCCCTTGCTCGACACGTGGCCTACTGAACCACACACGTCTCTCTCATCTTATCTCCGCAACAACGGTGTTGTTGCAGAACGGTGGCAGCGAACGACGACTGCGCAAGTGCGTGAGCAGCCGGAGATGCTGTTGCAATTTTTGCAACATGGGTCTCACTAGTAGAAAACGGGCCATCAGTCCCGGTTCGGGAGGGCCTTTAGTCCCGGTTGCCCAACCGGGACTGCGCAATCGGGACTAAAGGCCCACCCCTTTAGTCCCGGTTGTGTTGCGAACCGGGACTAAAGGCCCTCCACGTGGCCGCTGTCTGGAGCGGGGCTGGAGGACCTTTAGTCCTGGATGGTGTTACCAACCGGGACTAAAGGCTCCACCTTTAGTCCCGGTTGGTAACACCAACCGGGACTAAAGGAATTTTTTTTTGAATTTTTTTTTGAAATTTTTTTAAGTTTTTTCCGATATTCAAATCTTTGAATTATTTGATAATTTAATCTCTAATCACCCCTCCTCACTGCTCCAGCGTGGAGCACTCATTCCAAATCATCTAACTTCCCGACCGGTCACCCATCCTCTCACTACTCCAGCCCCAGCACGCTTAACTACCCAGTTCTATTTCCCCTAGTTTCCAAGTTTGCACTTGTTATTTTCCTGACAATAGTAAGCTATCAATCCTATTAACCCTTAGGTCTTGATGTCACATGATTTAATTTTTTGAATTCCAGACAATTATTAAAATAAAATAAGTAATAATAATATTGAATTTCAATGAAAATAAAATAAGTAATAATATTATTTTATTCATTTTTTGCCATTTATTCATTTAATATGGCATAACTAATATCTTTAAATCTGTAAATAGAAATTCGACAAATAATATATCCATTATTATCAGAAAAATGCGAGGAATCCAAATATGACATCATTTATATTTTTTTTAAATAAAATTAATTTTTAAAATTATTTCTCATATGCTGGAATCAATTGCTTATTGGTGATGTGATTAGGATGAGAACTAATGAGCTTTCTATGTTTGGCTAAGCACAAGTGCCTGATCTGGATTCATTGATAAAATGGTTATAATTTGTTGATCTGGTACTAGCTCAGGTATAAAATGGTGAATCCCTGAATCACTATATACAATGTCTGTCCAGTTGCAGCAACTGTTGTTATTTGATTTTAGAAGTTGAACTTGAGCACGATGTCACACGTTTCACCGTTTGAGTTTGAAACTATTATTCTAAAAAACAATATTTATTTAGTAACACTAATATTTATTGAATAAGTAGTTTGACCATAGTTTGACCACAGTTTGACCAAAAATTCGAAAAAACTTAAATTTGAGGATAGCTTTTTTTCCTTTCGGAATTTGAGGATTCTAAAAATTTGCAAAACGGCCTACAGCGGTTGAAATCGGAACCGGCTTCTCGTGTTGAACATTTTGATATATTATACGTTTTTTTTCGACATCGTATGCAAAAGTTATAGCCGTTTTACTTTTTCATAACACTTTTTTGCAAAACATGTCGAAATTTATGTTTTTTAATTTTCCTAACTAGTAGATGTAGTAACATAACTACATCTCGAAGGATTTTAATTTTTGAAGTTTTTATCATTTGCTTTTGTTTATTTCAAAACTGAAATGGCGATAGGGGGGTAGAGTTTGAAAATTTCAGAACCCCTTTAGTCCGGGTTGGTGTCCATCCAATCCTACCGTCGACTACATCTGCTAGCACCGTCCCAGCCAGAGTCACAACTAAGGTTAACCAAGCCAGAGTCACGTTACCAGGCTTAGTAACATGGGTGTGGGTTCCTACCTCATGCTTCTACTCAACTACAAGATTCAATATACTACTGGAGGAAAGTTGAAAAGGTGTCACTAAATGCAATAAAAAACATAGGTATGAAAAGTATGGTCAAAGTGAACTTGCCTGGTATAGTTAATGAAGATAATATCGCTCTCAGAAATAACTTGATAGAACTATTCGTCACTCTCCGATGAAATCTATATTAATCAAACATTGCATTCACATAAGCATTTACACTAGCAAGCAATTCTAACAATCATGTCAACAAGCAACAAATAAAAAGCAATAAAGAAAACAATAAGAAAAACCAAATAGAAAGCAAAAGAAAACTTCAAGGAAATCCAAAGAAAAACTCCTAAGGAAACTAAACACAAAAAAGAAAATAGTTTTTGTCCTAATTGAAACATAACAGCAAGGAAAATACCAAACTCATAAATAAACAGAAAGTATTTCACTAAATTAATAACTAGCAAAAAGAACTAATTAAAAACTATTATAACAATCTAGTTATAATCATAAGAAATTAAAAACAACTAACATAGCAATAAAGCAATATTAACTAATTACAAAAACTAAATTATTGTCAAACAACAGAAACTAAAGTTAATTATATTAAAGTGGCAAAAAGAATTACTTTTTAATATAGCAAAACTAATTCTATCAACTATAATTAAAGGCTAAACAACTGTTAATACAAAACAGTAGCAAAATTAATATTAATTAATTATTAAATTTTATCTACTGTTGTCTAACAGAAGCATACTACAACATGTTAAAATCTACAGAAAGAACTAACTAAAAATAATTAAAAACAACAATTAAATGACTAAAACAACTATATAAGCAAAACAGTACTGTTTTAATTAAAATCCTAATTTCAATTATTCTAAAACTAACCAAATAAATCTTACTGTGACAACAATCTAACATGTGACTAGGAGCAAAAAGAATTAAATTAAAAACTATTTTGAAACTCAAGTTATTCACAATCTAGGGTTTGAAGCAAATTTGAACGAATTCAAATTTAAACAATTCAAATTTGAAAACTAATGGCACAAACAGAAACTAGACAAAATTTTGAATCTAATGCAAAAAGAATCACTTAAAAACATCAAATATCCTAAAAGATATAAGCAATTTAAAACAGAAACTAAAAACAGAAAACAAATGGAAAAACAGAAAAGAAACTTTCAAAACCCCTTTAGTCCGGGTTGGTATCTCCAACCGAGACTAAAGGTCTAACCTTTAGTCCCGGTTGGAGACACCAACCGGGACTAAAGCCTCAACCCGTGTCTAACCTTTAGTCCCGATTGGAGACACCAACCGGGACTAAAGGGGTTCGCACCGGCCGCATCCTGCCGCAGCCCCTTTAGTCCCGGTTGGTATCTCCAACCGGGACTAAAGGTTGCGTTTGACCCGGGACTAAAGCTAGCCGAGCCCCGTCCGGCGTCCTAGCCGCTCGAACCGGGACTAATGCACACATTAGTCCCGGTTCGTCACGCGACCGGGACTATTGATCCTTTCCGGCTAGAACGAAAGCCCTGTTTTCTACTAGTGTCTTGCTGCAGAAAATTAGATGCGGCGGAGATGCTGTTTCATTGCAACAAGAGTCTTGTTGCAGAAAATTAGAGAAGAAGAGGTTATGCAACATGGGTCTTGTTGCCGGAAATTAATGAAGAGAAGTTTTTGCAACAAGGGTCTTGTTGCAGGAAATTAGAGAAGAGAAGGTTTTGCAACAAAGGTCTTGTTACATAAATATAAGGTTTTGCAATAAGAGTCTTGTTGCAGAAAAAATAAAAAAGAGGAACGATACGGACAGCTCCATGAACGAAGAGTCTTGTTGGAAAAAAACAAAGAAAAGGAACAATACGGACAGCTGCATGAACGAATCGGACGGCTCGCGAGGCGACGGATCTTTTACCGCCGACCGACGCGTAGCACGTCCCGGATCAAAAGCCCACTTTGCGTCACAAATCATTTCGAGTGCCACCCATGCGCAACGTATCAAAAGAAGGCGCCGAAGCGACTAGAAGCAGCTTGTCATCCAGAGCGATCACCTCCACTGCGTGCGTGCCGACTAGACGAAGACGACGTGACACCTTACCCGGACACCCGTCTCCGCGCCACCCGCCTCGCTCACACCAACCCGTACACGCGTCCGGCCCCTCCCTCCCCATAAAACCCCGCGCCACAGAGAAACCCAAACCCGATCACTCCTACTGATTCCTTCGCAATCCATTCAAGTCACGCAAAGCACACGAGCAGCTGCGCATACTAGGTTCTAGCTCGGGACGATCCAATCAATGGCGGTCATGTCACGGTTGAAGAGGCTGGCGGCGCCCGCGCTGCTTGCGCTGGCAGCGTCCGCGGCCGTGGCGGCGAAGACGACGCAAGGTGGCTCGGAGGCGGCGCCGGGCAAGGCCAAGGACAAGATCTCCGAGGGGCTCGGCCTGGACAAGATCTCCGAGGGGCTGGGGCTCAAGCACCACGCCGACGAGGAGGAGGCCGCGCGCAAGGCCGGCCACACCGTGAAGTCCGCCCGCGAGACCGTCCAGCACACCGCCTCCGGTACGTATGCGTTGCGTGCTCCCGCGCACGCCGTGGTGTCCATTTTTTGTTCCTGTGTGGTCGTCGAGTGACGACTGACGAGTCTGACACTGGTGCGAGCGGTTGATTTGTGTGTGCAGAGACGGGGAGGCAGGCGAGCGGCAAGGCAGCGGACGCCAAGGAGGCGGCCGAGCAGGCGGCGACCGGGGCGGCCAACAAGGCGGGGCAGGCCAAGGATAAGGCGGCGGAGACGGTGAAGGGCACGGCCGGCGAGGCGTCTACGAAGGCAGAGCAGGCCAAGCACAAGACCAAGGAGGCCGCGGAGGCGGCCGGCGAGACGGGCGCCGAGGCGCACGAGCGGTCGAAGCAGGGAAAGGCTAAGGTGGAGGAGACGGCGAAGGAGAAGGCCGGCCAGGGGTACGAGACGCTGAAGCAAAGAAAGGACGCGGCCGCCGAGAAGGCCGGCGCCGCCAAGGACACTGCTGCGGAAAAGGCAGCGGCAGCCCAGGACGCCGCTGCACATAAGGCCGGCGCCGCCAAGGGAACGGTCGGGGAGAAGGCAGGGGCGGCCAAGGACGCCGTGTTGGAGAAGAGGGAGTCCGCCAAGGACGACGCGTGGGAGACGGCGGAGGCGGCCAAGGGGAAGGCCAACGAGGGGTACGAGAAGGTGAAGGAGAAAGCGTGGGAGGCCGTCGACGCTACCAAGGAGAAGCGCGGGGAGGTGAAGGACAAGGTCACCGGTGCGGCAGCCGACGGCAAGGACAAGAAGCACCGCAAGGACGACGAGCTGTGAATGAGGATATTGAGCCGCATTTCTTGCCATACTTACACCTATAGTACCTGAACTTGCACGGTGGGTATAGATTCATACATAAAGTTGAAAAATTGAAACTTGCACGGTGGGTATATTTCATACATAAAGTTGAAAAATTGATGCAAATGGGCCAGTGAACTATGATTTCGGGTACATTTTGATACATTTGTAGTTAAAACTAACGGCCGTTATAACTCTAGACGTTGCAGATCAGCATGGCAGTGGGCCCACACTATCCTTATCTATATATGTATATGTGGGTCCCATCTGTGACCAGAGAAAGAAATAGAGGATGTGTTAAATGAAAAATGCACGATGCACATAAGGCCGGCGCCGCCAAGGGAACGGTCGGGGAGAAGGCAGGGGCGGCCAAGGACGCCGTGTTGGAGAAGAGGGAGTCCGCCAAGGACGACGCGTGGGAGACGGCGGAGGCGGCCAAGGGGAAGGCCAACGAGGGGTACGAGAAGGTGAAGGAGAAAGCGTGGGAGGCCGTCGACGCTACCAAGGAGAAGCGCGGGGAGGTGAAGGACAAGGTCACCGGTGCGGCAGCCGACGGCAAGGACAAGAAGCACCGCAAGGACGACGAGCTGTGAATGAGGATATTGAGCCGCATTTCTTGCCATACTTACACCTATAGTACCTGAACTTGCACGGTGGGTATAGATTCATACATAAAGTTGAAAAATTGAAACTTGCACGGTGGGTATATTTCATACATAAAGTTGAAAAATTGATGCAAATGGGCCAGTGAACTATGATTTCGGGTACATTTTGATACATTTGTAGTTAAAACTAACGGCCGTTATAACTCTAGACGTTGCAGATCAGCATGGCAGTGGGCCCACACTATCCTTATCTATATATGTATATGTGGGTCCCATCTGTGACCAGAGAAAGAAATAGAGGATGTGTTAAATGAAAAATGCACGATGCAGAATTCGAACTTGCGACCTCGCCCACGAGGATGATTGCACATGCGCTAACCACTCGGTAAGACAATGCTTAGTGTTCGTAATGGATATAGTTACTTGTATATTCCGGAGACGACGATACTTAATTCCAATCGGCTGTCGATCTCGGCCACCCACACCTCCATCCATGGCCTGGAAGCATTGCTGGTTGCGGAACTCCAACCCATTGCTGGTTGTTCGACGCGGCGACGACGTCGTTCGACGAGGAGCTCCATGTGCTGGTGATGACGGCCGAAGTATATGAAATTTGCCGACGGCGGCAGGCGCAACGGCGACACGCGACCTTGACCTTCGCCAGGCTGTGTATTTGGTGTGCTGCCCGCCGGCAATATGACCTCGCCGGTGTACAAAGCTAGCTAGCCTTCACGTCTTGAGAAGCAAGATCGACCCACTAACCTGATTGAGAAGCCAGCTTGTACGTGAGTTATTAAGTTTTTAATCGCAAAATGAAAGAAAGCTTCTACGTGAGTTTGTGCAAAGCCAAAGAATCTATCGAGTATTCTTTACCTAAGTGATTGCGTCTCGGGCATCAGCCTTTCTGTGGTCGAGTGGCTACGACACCTAAGCGAAATCTCTCAGGTTCGGGCTGCGAATCGTGCAGCGCTCAGTTTTTATAGCCTCTATTTTCCGTTTCGAAAGAAAAAAAGTTCCATACTCTACTTCTATGTTTTTAGTCTCTATTTTCCGTTTCGAAAGAAAAAAAGTTCCATACTCTACTTCAATCTCTAGTCGGCTGACAAGTGGGCCCACTGCCATGCGGGGCTGCAACGTCTAGAGTTAACGGCAAGCCGTTAGTTTTAACAGCAAGTGTATCAAAATGTACCGAAATCATAGTTCAGTGACCCATTTGTATCATTTTTCAACTTTATGTATGAATTTGTATACCCACCGTGCAAGTTCATGTACAGTAGGTGTAATTAACTCTTTTCCATACGTACGAACATGTTGAATAAACTTAATATTGCGCAAGTGGATCAAGTACGTACACTACTGGAGCCGAGACGTTTGCTGAGTGTCAGGGGCACTCGGCTATGGCCGAAATCCACTCAGCAAAGCCGTTGCCAAATGTAACACTCGGCAAAGCACGCTCGACTAAACCCCTTCCGGCAAAGCGACGTTTGCTGAGAACTTTTCGTCGGGCCCTCGGCAAAGCCGGCTCTCAGCAAAAAAAAACCGACTAGACAGAATGGAAACGGCGGTGCTTGCCGAGTGCCGCGTGTCAGGCACTCGGCAAACAGGGTAGTACCAGGAGCTGTCACGTGTCGATGACCTTTACGGAGGGCCTCCCAAACGACGTTCGGCAAATCTTTTGCCGAGTGCACTAGGCCAGGCCCTCGGCAAATAGCGAAGCATGCGGGTCATCGCTTGCCGCCACGTGTCAGTTTGCTGAATGGCTCACCCTTGACGCTTGGCAAATCATGGCAGGAACTACTAGGAGCCGCCACGTGGCCTCTTTGCCGAGTGTAACACTCGGCAAAAGGCATGTTTACCGAGTGTAACACTTGGCAAAAGCCCACAGCAGCTTTTTTTTGTTTGCATTCGTAAATAGCCCTGCAATTCAAATATGTAGCAATTCATATATCATACATATTCACATCACATCATCATCACGCATATCATACAAAATTCACATCACAAGTTCATTCTACCATCATCACTAGTTCGATCTAACATTCTCACAAGTCACGTCATCACAAGTGTCGCAAACAAGATCAAGTTCATTGAAATAGCACAAGTATCACAACCTCAAGGTTCTTTGGATCCAGTGGATGGAGGCGTCAGGTGCGTGGAGGAGGAAGAGGAGGGGTTGGCGCAATTTCACCGACACGAGCAAAAAGCATCTACATATTGTTTTTGTTAGCTTTGTTACAGATTCATAAAGGTAGCTAAACATAGAGACGAACTTGACGGTGCTATTGCATACCCATTTTTGCCGGACATCAGTCAGGTTGAGGCTGCCCTGACGGTCAGACGCGCCATCCATCATCAGTCGTTGAGCCCTTTTCTCCAAGCATGTCACCTGCCACACAGGGTCGCTGTAACATCCCCATGTAATAGCTACAGTGATCACCTTTTGATAATGCCAAGTCACCATGCTTAACAGTGCTTAATCATCATTTGCATCATATCTCATTTCAAAATTCCAATTCAATTGAAATTCAAATTTTAAGTGAAAAATAAAAGTTGTTCAAATTGAAAACTAAAATGTTCATTAAATAGCCAATAATTCACAACTAAATATTTTCAGGAAAACAACATCACCTAAATTCATTAAGTGACTCTATCATCTTAAAACAGTAGCTAACCGCAACATTTAATATCATTTTATTTAATAAAATTTGCAAATGAAATCATATTTTAACCAAACCAATTTTTGGTGGTAGGTAATAATGCACTGCAATATTTGGACCAGGTCACATATTTTTCATAAGTCGAACCGTGGCCAGACAATTTGCAAAACAGAGTAAAGAAAAGAAATCGAAAAAGAAAAAGGAAAAGTCCCACCGCTTACTGTGCCAATGGGCCTCGAGTGCACAGTGTAGCGTGGCCCAGCCCGATCGGGTCGTCGTCCTCCTCTCGTGCTGTCGCGCGCGCGCGCACTGACACGCCGTCGCCCGCCTCGGTGTCGTCCATCCCACGGCCCCTCGACGCCGATAAGGTCGGCCTCGCGCCTCTCTCGCCCTCCCGCAAACCCTAGCACCCCCAGAAACCCCCCTCGTCCCCTCCTGTGCTCGCGCACGAGCTCGCCCGAAACCTCCCGCGGTCGTCGTCGTCGATCCCGCGGCCTCCGTCGACTCCAGGCCTCGACGCCAGGTCGTAGGCCACCGCCACCCTCCGCTGCGTCGCCTGGACCACGCCATTGGAGACGACGAGCGCCGCATCGAGCGAATCGAGCTCGGCGTCGTCCTCGGCCATGGCGACTTCTCCGGCGATCTCCGACGAACCCCTGCGCTACTAACCTGTCGCCGGCTTTCCGTAGCCTCCCGGTGAGCCTCCCCTTCCTCCACTTCCCCCTCCCGCGCGTTTCCGTCGCCGTAGCTGCTACCGCCGTCGCGCCCGAACTGTGCTCCGCCGCATCGCTCGCCGCCGTCCGTTTAGTCGCCGACAAGCTTGTCTGAGCTCGGCTGCGTGCTCAACGCATCCATGCGGTTCCAACGCGCCCAACCCCGTAGCTCGCCGTGCCCTACGGCGACTAAACCAAGCTCGCCCGAAACACCTCGCCGCCGGCGAGGTCGTAGCACTTCGCTCCGGTGGTTTTAGCACGCGTTAAGGCCGTAGATCGACGCGGCACGTTCGTCCCGTTCGAATGCCGCTAGCCGCGCGCGAAACGGTCGCCGGACAACGAATTCCGACGAGATCCGAGGCCGCGCCGCCGCAGATTTGGTCACCGGCGGCGAAACTCCGGCGACGCTGTCCAGGCGCCAACGTGGCAGCCTCTTGTGAGGCTGATAGCGGGCCCCACGGGTCCTAGTTGACTGGGTTGACCCAGTCAACTGCTGACTGGGCTGTCGAGTGAGACTGACGTGTGGGCCCCGCGAAATTAAAACGATTTTAAGTTTAAATAAAATTTAATTAGTCTAAACAGTCACTGACATTGTGGGCCCACCAGTTTATTAAGTTAATTAGATTAAATAAACTATGTTTAATTAGCACAGTCACTGACCAGTGGGACCCACTGGTCAGGTTTGACTCTGGTCAGCCAGAGTTGACTGCTGACGTCACTCCTACATCATGCTGACGTCATCTAACACTGTTTCAGATAATTCGAATTTAATAATTAAAATAATTCTAGAAAATCAATAAAACGTTGAAAAATCATATAAAAGAAACCGTAACTCGGATGAAAATAATTTATATATGAAAAATGATCAGAAAAATATGAAGAATCCGAATATGCCATCCACATACCTGCCACACCCCTCTAACATACCGAACCTGGAACTTTTTGACTGATTTCGATAAATGAATAGTGCTCGACTTTAATAAAATAATTCCAAATAAATTCTAAATTAACTAAAACAATTATATAGGCAATATATCACATCTGCATATCATTTAGGCATGTCATGCATCGCTGTTGCATTATTGCCGTGAATTTATTGTTTCTTCCCCCTCCTTCTCTCCCGATAGACGCCGAGACCGCCGCAGATGCACCTGAGTACGACTACGCTCCAGACGATCAGCCTTCTGACGACCAGCCTCTTTCAGCAGAGCTTCCAGGCAAGCAAACCCCCTTGACGCATGCCTATATCACCTATTCTCTCTTCCTCCTAGTTGCATTAGAAATTGCTGCTGCTATTGTTTTCTTATCCTCACTGGTAGGGGCACACTCTAATAATGATGATCATCACACTTTTATTTTACTTACAACTCGAAACATGAGAATGACGACTATATATGAATGCCTCTGGCAGTGTACCAGGATGTGCAATGATCTAGCGTAACATGTATTAACAATGATGAACGGTGGCATTGCCACAAATATCATGCTAGCTCTATATGACCATGCAAAGCAAAAATGACAATGAATGCTCAAGTCATGTAATGAATAGTAACAATGGAAGTTGCATGGCAATATATCTCGGAATGGCTATGGAAATGCCATGATAGGTAGGTATGGTGGTTGTTTTGAGGAAGGATATAATGAGCCTTATGAGTGAGAGAGCGTATCATCTCACAGGATTTTGATGCACCGGCGAAGTTTGCACCATGTCTCAAAGTGAGAGTGGGCAATGCACGGTACCGAAGAGGCTAGCAAAATATGGATAGGTGGAAGTGCTTTCAGACCAAAACTCACATTAAACATAAAGAACTCAAGTATTTATTGTAAAAATTTAGTTAGCCCTCGAAGCAAAGTATAACTTGCATGCCCCAAGGGAGGAGGTTGGTAGGAGTTAACCATCGCGTGCACCCGATCTTAACACACAAAGGATCAATCAATGACAATCATACTCTGACCTCACCGCTAATGCCAGCGGCCACCACTTTCATGCGTGAGGACTCTCAAACTTTAGAAACATTATTACTACTCAACTTTAATTCTTTTACTAGCATGCCCACATATTACCAATCTCAATATCGCAAAACTATTGCAAAGAATCAAATGATCATATTCAATGATCTACAAGTTCATGCTAGTTTTTATTATACCACCGTTATATACCTATCTTTTTTGGACAAATCATATAACCCATGCAAATTACCACTTCCTATTTAACTCTCAAAAAGATTTAAGTGAAGCAAGAGAGTGCAAACAATTTCTATAAAACATATCGCCACGCTCAAACAAATATAAGTGAAGTGTACTAGAGCAAATGCCTCTACTCAAAAAGATATAAGTGAAGTACGAATGAGTATTCTTTAAATTTAAGATGAATGTGTGTCTCTCATATAAATGTAATAAGGAAATGATGATTGTAATGACCAGCAAGCAAAACAAAAATAAAAGCAAAAGACGCTCCAAGCAAAACTCATATCATGGGAAGAATAAAAATGTAGCCTCGAGTAAGGTATACCGATAGTTTTGAAGACGAAAGAGGGGATGCCTTCCGGGGCATCCCCAAGCTGAGATGCTTGGTTCTTCCTTGAATATTACCTTGGGGTGCCTTTTGCATCCCTAAGCTTAGGGTCTTGCCGCTCCTTATTCTTCTCATATCTCCATCTCACCCAAAACTTGAAAACTTCATTCACACAAAACTTAACGGAACTCGTGAGATAGGTTAGTATAATAAAATAAATCATTCACTCATGTACTGTCAAGACAAGATTCATAATTATTTCCAATTGATGTCTACTGTATTCTATCATTTCCACAATTTATATCCCCCAATATAAGCCATAGAAACTTCAAAACAAGCAAACTAATAAACCGAAACAGAATCTGTCAAAAACAGAACAGCACGTAAGGATCTAATTTTTGATCATACTTATGTAACTACAAAAATTTTGAAAAATTAGGACAACGTAAACAATTTGCAGAGAAATACTGTGTAAACATTTCAGCAATTTATCACGTTCCAGTACGGAATTAAAATTCAAATACTGAATGCAAAAGTTTCTATTTCTGCACAGAATCAAATCAACAAGCTTTCACATCACCCTAAAGGCTTTACTTGGCACAAAAATCAAAATAAAAGATACAAACACAAGTATTACAGCAGCAATAATCATGTTGACTCACTGAAAAACAAAAAGAAAAAAAGGATAAATATTGGGTTGCCTCCCAACAAGCCCTATTGTTTAATGCCATTAAGATAGGCTTGAGATTTTAATGATGCTCACATGAAAAACAAGGATTGAAGCACAAGAGTGAACATCATAAAGCATGTAACAAGCACATTTAAGTCTAAACCACTTCCTATGCATAGGACTTTTATAAGCAAACAATTCATTGAAACAAGAATCAACTAGCACAGGAAGACAAAACAAGTGTAACTTCAAAAAAATTAACATAAAGAAAGGAAACTTGGTATTATTAAGATATCTATAAACATGTGTCCCTCTCTCATATTAATTTTGAGTGGCATCATGAATAAATTCTACAATATAACTCTCACATAAAACATTCTTTTCATGATCCACATGCATAAAAATTTTATTTCTCTCCTCATAAGCAAATTTCTTCTCATTCATAATAGTGGGAGTATCATATAAAACTTGGACACTAAAAATCAATTCCTCATTAAAAGAGTAGTGTTTAGTAGGAAAATATTTATAATTATGACAAGTTTCACAAGTATGATTATCGCTATTAATTATAGCATAAGTATCATCACAATAATCATCATAAATAGGAGGCATGCTATCATCATAATAAATTTTATCATCCCAAGCAGGAGGACTAAAAAGATCATCTTCATCACACATAGCATCCCCAAGCTTATAGCTTTGCATGTCATTGCCATCTTGGATATTCAAGGAAAACATGCTAATAACATTGCAATCATTCTTATCATTCAAGGAACTCACACCAAACATTGTGTTAAATTCTTCTTTTAAAACTTCATTGCAATTATCGGAATCCATATTTTCAAGAAAGACTTCACAAAGATAAAGAATCTGACACAACTTCACTTCCATTTTTTTTAGTTTTCTTTTATAAACCAAACTAGTGAATAAAACATGAAACCAAAATATTCAATTGCAAGATTTAAAGAAGATACCTTCAAGCACTGATCTCCCCGGCCACGGCGCCAGAAATTCTTCTGCTACTAACGCATGAGTTGTTGGATTTCCCCGAAGAGGAAGGGTGATGTAGCATAGCAGGAGAAAGTATTTCCCTAAGATAAGAACCAAGGTTTATCAAACCAGTAGGAGTCACCAGGCTACCAATGTTAACAGCACCTGCACACAAACAAATAATTTGCTTGCACCCAACAAAGGCAAAAGGGTTGTCAATCCTATTGTTCTTGCCGGCTACAAGATTAAAAGGAGAAAGTGATAGAGCAAAGCAACAAGAAAGTAAATGAGCAAATTGTAGGAGCTTTTGTATTGATTGGAAAATAGACCCGGGGGCCATAGGTTCACTAGAGGCATCTCTCTCAAAAGCATGTAGTGGTGGAATAAATTACTGTTGGGCAATTGACAGAATTGAGCATAGTTATAACATGGATCATTCATGTCATAATCTCACATAGGCATTACGTCCGTCATAAGTAGACCGTCATCCAACTGCATCGAATACTATTGCTCCACCCGGAGACTGCTATCCAGCATGCATCTCAAAGTATTAAGTTCATGACAAACAGAGTAACGCTTTAATCAAGATGTCATAATGTAGACAAGATAAAATCTATCAATAAGAATAAACCCCATCATTTTATCCTTAGTGGCAGCAACACAAAGACGTGTCTTGTCCCTTTCTGTCACTGGGATATAGAAATCACCGCCAGGTTGAACCCACTACTAAGCACCTCTCCCGCTGAAGATAAATCAATCAAACTTGACCAGAGTAGACCGATAGATCGGATTGAAATACAAAGCTATAAAATTACACAAGTAAGAGTTCTGAAAAGACTTAATAAAATTCAAGGAACAATCTGATCATAAACCCACAATTCATTGGATCCCAACAAACGCACCACAAGAATTACATCGGGTGGATCTCCGAAGAGATAATTGTATTGAAGATCAAAAGAGAGAGAGACAGAGAACCATCTAGCTACTGCTATGGACCCGTAGGTCCTGTAAGAACTACTCACACATCATCATGGAGGCAGCAAGGTTGAAGAAGATGGCTTCCCCAATGATTTCCCCCTCCGGCAGAGTACCGGAATAGGGCTCCAGATGGGATCACGGCGGAACAGAGACTTGCGGCGGCGATAAAATTCTTTCGGGTTTCGCTCCAATGGTTTCTGAATATTGGGGTATTTATGGAGGTGGAATTAGGTCAAACGGAGGGCCAGGGGGCCACAAGCCTGCATGGCGTGCCCCCCCTAGGGGCGCGCCACCCGGGCTTGTCGCTCCCTCGTGCGTCGTCTGATCTTCTCCCGAAGCTTCTAGTGCTCCATATATTCCAGAAAAATTCCTCATAACTTTTTATCGTGTTTGGACTTCGGTAGGTATGGTTTTTCTACGAAACCAAAAACATGCAGAAAACATTAACTGGCACTGGGCACTAAATTAATAGGTTTGTCCATAAAAATAATATAAAATGACATATAAAGCATATAAAAGTGATAATATAATAGCATTTAACAATCAAAAATTATAGATATGTTTGAGACATATCAGCTATGCAGCCCCATGTCGGTTCACCAGCGGGCCACGTTAAGGCAGCCCATGGTGCGTAGAAGGAATACTCCCGAAGACTTGGCGCATACTCGAAGATTTAGAGGTTGTCTACAACACGATTACCTTACACGTAGCGGACCTAATTGTAACCCTAGACCCCCCGGTACCTATATAAACCAGTGGGTAGGGCTCGGAGAAGGGACACAACGATCTTATGGTAGATCAACCTGTACTTTCTACTCCATCCCAAATCAATACAACACAAGCAGGACGTAGGGTTTTATCTCCTAGGAGGGCCTGAACCTGGTAAAATCCCTTGTCTCTTTTACCATCGCATCCCCTACCCGAGATCTGCCGGACTCCGTCACTAGCCAAGGTGGTTTCCATCCTATACCCTTCCGGAATTTTCCAGAAGTTTTCAGGAACCTTCCACAACATACCAAACTCTACATAAATAGACCGAAACTTTTCCGGACACATATGGCACACTTCCGGAACCCCCAGAACACTTCCGGATCCATTCGGAACACTTTCCGAGCTCATTCTCTCATACTCTTTGATCTCATAGTTCTCATTTAAATTACTAGTCGTCAAGCGTGTGACCCTACAGGTTCGGAAATAAGTGGACATGACCCGGAACACCTTCTGGTCAATAATTAACAGCAGGATCTGGACACCCTTGATAATTCTCACATATTTACGAAGATCTTTATCGAGTGAACCTTTTGTTCCCGCATACTATTCCCTTTACTTCACGATACGTTACAAAACCCGAGGCGAGAATTTTATCGGTATCCCTGTGATCAACAACTTGATCACTATACCGGTTATCCTCGTTACCAGTTTTGTTCTCTTTACTTGTTTCCATATTCCGGTATCCCTGTGATCTCAATCACATGTGTCTGACCAGACGATGATGATACCATAATACCGAGTGGGCCCGGAGAGTATCTCTCCATCGTCGGAGGAGCAAATCCTAGTCTTGAACTATCGATAATGAGACATACTTTTCCGGTATACCCGTAAGTTACTTTTATTGTCACCCAGTTATGGTGTGACATTTGGCAAGCCCAAAGTAACCATACGGTATGTTGGTATACGATATTCTCATGGTCTAAGGACGTAAGTAAACATTAACATCTTATATGAAAATACCGACAACATAATGAGGATGTGATCTCGTAGTAATTCATAAGTTGGGTCTATCCAACACCATTGTTCTGATAACAATGTGTTCTCATTATTGATGGCATCCTTGTTACTTTAACAATGCCCATGATCAGGAAAACAAGATCATCATCAATACATGAGCTAGTCCTAGAGGTATGACTAGGGATCCATTTGGAGTTTGTGTTTCCACACATGCAATTGTGTTTTTCTCTGAATCTCATATTCAAGAATCAAAGCAATTATACCACAGAAATATAAACTTAGAACATGGAAATGTAATAATACATTTATTATTGCCTCTAGGGCATATTTCCAACAGTCTCCCACTTGCACTAGAGTCAATAATCTAGGTACATAAGTTCCTAAACACCAATGGCATTCCGGTGTTGCCCATGTCCTGCTTGTGGTATAGGCTTTGTCAATGGATCAGACACCTTCAGATTCGTGTGTATCTTGCATAGCTTTGGCTTTGTATATGTTTGAACTCGAGGCAGGACCTTGGTTCCTTGGCCTGGGCTATCTTGCCACTATCCTCAATAGTGCTCCATTGGCTCCAGCGTACTTGAAACCATACCATGTTTAGAAACGAGCTTCTGTCCAAACACCCTCCTTTGTTGCTTCCAAGGCGGCGATATACTTAGCCTTTGTTGTAAAATATCCACAGTATCCTGCTTCGAACATTTCCAACTTACTGTGCCACCGTTTTGTGTATTCACAAAACCCTGATTGAAATCAAAAATCGTCCGGATCAATGGTGAAGATTGCATCAGTGTAGCTACTTACAATGATCATGCATCGGTGTAACACTTTACAACGAAGCTCTTCATCATGTCCATTTACAAGAAATATTGCCTTAGTACTTTCAAGTACTTAAGGATATGTTTCACAACAGTCCACTGATCAACACCTTGATCATTTTGGAATCTTGCTCGTAACACTTAGAGCAGGACATTTCTGATTGTGTCCATACCATTGCTTACATGATGAATCCATACACAGATGTATATGGAATCTTACTCATGTGTTCTTGCTCATCAGTCCTTCTTAGGATACTGAGTCTTGCTCAAACCTTTTCCATGTGACCTCGGCAAGAACATTTCTTGGCGTTTTCATACTAAAAAATTTAGTATCTTGTCAATATGTATTTTGGCTCAGCATTATTAGGCACCTCAATCTATCTTTATAGATCATGATACCCAATATGTATGCTCCTAGCCCAAGTCCTTCATCGAAAAACTATTTTCAATGAAGTCCTAATTCATGTCAAGAAATTTACATCATTTCCAATCAACAATAAGTCATCCACATAAACTATTAGAAATGTTATTAAGGTCCCACTTACTTTCTTGTAAACACAAGCATCTTCGTTATTCTTGATGAAGAAAAACAATTTGACCACTTCATCGAAACAAAGATTCCAACTCCTTGATGCGTGCTTCAGTCCATAATTGGATCTCTGAAGTTTGCAGACCCTTTCAGCATCCTTAGGATCATTAAAACCCTTGGGCTGTATCACATACACGTCCTCAGTTAAACTTCCGTTAAGGAAATCCATTTTGACATCCATCTGCCACATCTCGTAATTGAAATGTGTAGCAATTGCTAGAATAACCCGAACTGACTTAAGCATCACTATGGTGAGGCGATCTCGTCATAGTCAACTCCTTGAACTTGTTAAAAAAACACTTTGCAACAAGTCGAGCTTTATAGATGTAAACAATTTCATCCACGTCTGTTTATAGATCCATTTACGTTCGTGATGTCTAACACCGTCCGGGGGGTCTACCAAGTTCCAAACTTGATTTTCGTACATGGATACTATCTCAGATTACTTGACATTAAGCCAATTTCCGGATTCAGGGCCCATCACTACCTCTTTGTATGTGGCAGGCTTACTGTTGTCTAACAACAATATCTCATTCGCATACCACAGTGGTTTGCGCGAGTTTTGCCCATCCTACGTGGTTCAGTTGTTACTTCGACCGAAATCTCTACATCACATGTAGGAACTTTCGTAGTAGTCGTAGTGGGGAAATTTCAGAACTACTTTCGGCGTTTCGTTACTTTGACCTGATGACGAAGGTTCTTTAATCTCGTCGAGCTGCAATGTCCTCCCACTCACTCTTTTGCAAGAGACTTTTTCTCCAAAACACACCGTTCTTAGCGACAAGCTTTTGCCTTCGGTATAGTGATAGAAGAAATACCCAACATTTTGGGATAACCAACAAAGTAGCACTTATCTGATTTGGGATTTGTGCTTGGTTGTAAACACTTTACATATACATCACATTTCCAAATTTTAAGAAAAGACATATTAGTTTGGCTTCCCAAGCCATATCTTATATGATGTCATTTCAAAAGATACGATGTTGCTCTTTTCGGTGTAAAAGCTGCCGTCACGAAAGTATAACCACAGAACGATAATAGCAAATTAGTTAATGACATCTTTGATCTTACCATGTCATACAAGGTTCGATTACGTCTCTCGAACACTCTAATCCCCAATGGCGTACAAGGTTTGATTACCATGTCATACAAGGTTCCGAGGGGTGCAAGTTATGAAACTATTTCATGACTTATCAGACGTTCGCAAAACTTCTAACTCAAATATTCCTTTCCGCAATCTGATTGCAGAAACTTTAATTTTTCTTGTTACAATGATTTTCTAATTTATTCTGAATTTCTTTTAACTTTTCAAAGGTTTCAGACTTATGTCTCATTAAGTAAATATACTCATATCTACTTATATCACAGGTGAAAGTAATAAAGTAGAAGAATCCACTATGCACAACTACACTCATTAGACTGCACACATCTATCACTAGTAGAAAAACCCCTTATAGGATTTCTCTACTAGCAGCGTCCCCAGGATACGAACGCGGCAACTATTTTTCCAAATTATCAGCAGCGTTCCGTCGCGGAGGGAACGTCGCAGCAACCTAACTACTAGCAGCGTTGCAAGCCTCCGGACGCTGCTAGCGTTGTGCATGATGCTAGCGTACCAGCCATAAGGAACAAGCAGCGTTTGATATACCGAAACGTCGCAGGTAGTTGTAGGACTGGCAGCGTTTGTAGTACAGTCGACCGCTGCTAAGTATACAATGTGTAATCTATATTTTATATTTTAAAACCATTGTTATACATTAAGTTGTTGTGTTTTAGTTTTGTAGTACACACATGAACTATCTGTTCATAAAAGTTGGAAAGCAAAATTAAAAATAAAATTTAATGATTGGATAGGTAAATGCGTTATTGTACCAGCAGCATTTGAGATAAAAGAAACGCCGCAAAGGTCAAAATTAGCAGCGTGCACCCATGAAAACACGCTGCTAAACTAATTACTGTACTTAATATATTGTAAGTGGCCTTTTTATTTAAGAGCAACCTCAAATAGATCCATAATTGGATATGTAAATGTTAAATGGTAGATATTACGTCTATAGAAAATTTTGTTGTCATATGATCAACAGTGCGAACATCATCGGTCTCTCCTATGTCAATTAACCTGCCAGACAACCGACACTTCAATTTCGTGGCTCCCCTCCGAAACTTTCATTAAAATTTTGGAATTTATCAAATATTATGTTAATAAACAGTTAAGTATATACTTAAACTATCTGTTGATATAAATTGGAAGGCAAAAGACAAATAGTTGAAAGTAAACTCCTAAATTGCTTAAATATAAGCAGCAACGTTTGGTTGGCAGGAAACGCCGCTAGAGTACTTATTAGTAGCGTTCGGGAAGGCTCACACGCTGCTAAACTAATTATTATTCTTATTATATTATAAGTGGCCTTTTTTTAAGACCAACCTCAAATATATCCATAATTGGATATGTACATGTTAAATGGTGTATATTACGTCTACATCATTTTTTGCTGTCATATGATCGTCAACTACTTGCCAACACATCGCGATCTCTCTTGTCGTTAAACACATCTGCCGGACAACTTCCATTGGCTCTGAAATTATTATGTTAAACTTCCTGTGGTATTTATCAAATATTACATTAATAAATAGTTAAGTATATATACTAAAACTATTTGTTGATATAAATTGGAAAGCAAAAGAAAAAGAGTTGTGCTTAAACTCCTAAATTGCTTCAACATTACCAGCAGCGTTTGGCTCACGACGCATGCAACAAATAATATTCGCTGGCAGCGTTCTGGCCATCTGAACGCTGGTAGAGTGGTGTTCAGCAGCGTCTATGCTCTCACTACACGCTGCTATATTACAAAATATTACTAGCAGCGTTCCGTTGTCAGGAAACCCTGCTAATGTTTCTTACCGTGGATAAATATCCTCTTCAACCTAGCTAGCTCTCTCACTCTCACTCTCTCTCTCTCTCACTCGCGACTCTCTCTCTCTCGGCAGACGACACCTCGCGGTCCCCGCAAACTGCGCCGCCGTCGCCGACGCGGCTCCACTGTCGACGCGGCTCCACTGCCGACGCCGCGCCGTCGCCGCCGCCCCTCCGTACCTGTGGCACACTGCGCCGCCGGCAATGCGGCACTACCTGCCACAGCCAACCCCTTGCCCCTGCGCGCCCGTGCCTACACCGTGCCACTGCCCGCCCTAGCTCCTGCCTCTCTGTGAGCTCCTCGGTTAGTTTATATAGATCGATTATTAGTTATTAGTACTGTTTATATAGATTGATTAGTCGGTAGTGTTTCTAGTTATATAGATCGAGTAGTTGGTAGTGTACCTAGTTATATAGATTAATTAATCCGTTTTTCATTAGTTGATCCATTAGTACTAAGATTAGGTTGTGTATCTAGTATATAGATCGATTAATTCGTTATTCATTAATTTGAGCTAGCTCGATTAGATGGAAGTTTGATCTTCATTTTCTTTCTTACATTTCGACATTAATTTGAGTTGGCTCGCTTAGTGCTTGTGACAGAAGAGAGCCTCCATTTTCTCTTCTTTTTTATGTGGTAAACACTCATTTTATTCTCCATTTTCTTTGTCAGGAACTATCACCAACAGTCGAAATACTCGTGACTGGGAGCCCACCATATATATACACCACCATCTGAGAGATGATAGTCGTTGAAGGACACCGACTGTTGTCATAGGGGGTCACTGTTGTACTTGTCCTCCTGTGAGACATTAGTAAGCAGGAGGGGCAGTGCAACAGTGACCATCACCGACAGTCGAAATACTCGTTACTGAGAGCCCACCATATATATACACCACAATCTGAGAGATGAGAGTTGTTGAAGGATAGCGACTGTTGTCATAGGGGGTCACTGTTGTACTTCTCCTCCTGTGAGACATTGGTAAGCAGGAGAGGAAGTGCAACAGTGACCATCACCGACAGTCGAAATACCCAGTGAGGGAGAGCCCACCATATATACTCCACCACCTGAGAGATGAGAGTTGTTGAAGCATCCCGACTGTTGTCGAAGGGGGCTGCTGTTAGATACGTATGTAATAGTACCTTGCACACATGGTAGTACTGCAATTAATGCCCTTTTATGAATTTCAGGACATCCGCCGTCAACTACATGGCTTCCCGTCGTCGTCAGGCCTCCCGTACCGCACCATCATCCTCCACTCCTCCGCAAGTGGAGTCGCGGGGGCCTCCTCTATGGGTGGTGGAGCGGGCATGAAGGATTCGCGACGCGGTGTTCAGCTAGTGGAAGTGCATGGAGGAGCTGAAAAAGACGTATGTTCTCGCACGTGAGAACCCAAACCTAGCGGAGGGCTTCCAACTTTGCAAAGATCGTATGAAGTGTACATTGACGAATACAGCAGAGGTTGTCATATTTGAGGCCACCGATGCAGAGCGTGCTCGAATGCCGACTCGTAGCAATCCGGAATTGGTCATCAAATGGGCGTTACAAGAAATGAAATCTCCGATCCTGGTTCAGAGAGCCCGGTGGAGATGTATCCTGGCGCTAATGTCGCCGAGGATACGACCACCACCACCACCATATTCGGCTGACATTGTTAACTAGTAGTATATATGCATGGTAGTACTATGTTAACTACTAGTATGCATGGCTCAAAAAAGCTTCCATGTCACCATTTAGGACTACAAAAAAGGGCATCCAGATATGTGTATGTACTATGTGGTAGTTAACTGTGTTGAACATGTTGTACTATGTGGTAAATTATGTTGCAATATGCTATTAACTGCGTTGAACTGTTTAGGACTACGCGCTGAATATTTTCTTTTATTCTGTCAAACTCTACCAGCAGCGTTCAAAGGATACAAGACGCTACAAACATACTACACAAGTTAGTCGCGTTCGATGGCTCGAAACGCTGCTGCTCTCTGCCATACTAGCAGCGTCCCGACCGAACTCTGCTAGGTTGACATATATTAGCAGCGTTTTGTCCGAACGCTGCTAGTTGTCTGTTATCAGCGGCGTCGTACTAGCAGCGCCCTAGCCGGACGCTGCTAGTGGGAACATCGGAACGCTGCTAATGAGGTGGGTCCTGTACTAGTGTATATGTATAATTACCAATAAATTAGTTAGCCGTTCCATATGTACTGTGCACGGCGTCTTGGTTATTTTTCCTATCAGACAAGATTCGCAATTTTCAAATGATTCAAAATCAAATGATTCCAAAAGTCCATCACTATGGAGTTTCTTTATGTGTTTCTTTCCAATATGACCTAGACGGCAGTGCCACAAACATGTGGTATTCCTATTAGTCTTGCGACGTTTAGCATCAGTGTTATGGATATCAATAGTACCATCAAGATTCATAATGTACAACCCATTCATAATGAAAGTATGGCCCGTATGTTATTCATATCATTGAACAACACTTCTTCTCTGACTTAAATGAACAAACTTTCACAATAAACATGATTCTGAAATAATGTTCTTGCACAAGGCTAGAGTGTAGTAACACTTACTAAATTCTAAAATGAATTATGAAGATAAATGCTGAGATAATACGCTGACGGCGAGTTCAGTAACTTTTACTATTTTCCAACGCGTATTAAAACCTCATCCTTAGCTAGTCTTTTAGGCCTTAGTAGTACTTGTATAGAGCTGCAAAAGAGCAATCGATCCAGTATCCTTGTGCCTAACACTTAGTCATAATACTCAAGAATTACATTGTGGACCAGCACGGAATTCATCTATAACATGTATGTCATTCATTCCTGAGCTAGACTTTCCATACTTTTCTTTTCTGCCAATATTCTTCCTGTAGTTTTAACGTCCAATGTCCCTCCTACTCACAGAAGAAACACCCAACTTCAAGAGTGGCATTAGCCTTGGACTTCCTAGGCATGTAAGTCTCACTAACACCCTTTTCCCTTTCTCTTTAAGTTGTCATTTTATTCACCATCATCACATGACTGGCATTCTTCTGGATCCCACTCTTATCAGTCTAAAACATTGTGAACACTTCGCTTATACTTCCAATTAAACATTGCTTTGGATATCTTATATCTTTTAGCCTTTGCCTGTTTTTGAAAATAATCTTTTCTGCTCCAAGAATATTACATAATTATCCCAAACGTTTCGAAGTTCTTGTCTCATGAAGGCAAGCATTATGCACTGAGCTGTGATGGACTTCTAGCTGTTGGATCGAGGGACGCAAGTCACATCATCCAGAGCATCATCGGGAGAGCACCGAAAGTATGCAATAGGACATAGTCCTTCTGGGCACTTCTTTGAGGACAATCCTCATATTACGGTACCAATCCGTAAAGTTTTAACCAGGTATTTGTACATAGCTAATCAAAATCAATCAACAGGGAAGGTGGAAATGCGTGCCATTATTTTAAGACGATAATGCAAATACTTAGACATTGTTCATAACTAATGCAGCTCAAATTAACAATTAATTAGGGTGTGCTCCCACTAAAATCAACATCCCTCATAATTGATTACTAGTGATTCAAGATCCGCGACTCACTTACTACATTGATGTGACATCACTGATGGAATAGTAACGAGACCGATAGGTCAATAGACCAATCATATCTCCATATGATTCTTGTTCATCGTTTGATGGGTGTGTACTTGCTGCACGAATTATTCGTGCCCGCCTCATACACGACAATTTTATCGTGCCCATGTGACATGGCGCACCTCAAAATGACATGTATTATAGACGGTGCTACAATTGGGTGAACACTATCAACTTGATATTTTAGTGAGGGATCACCCTATAAAATATGTCCACCGCGCATCAAATAAGGTGCATAAAAGGGATTAACATCACAGGCAGTTAATATTTGTGATATGGCATAGCCCATTCGCGCGGAAGAATTTTCCGGACGTCGTGTCCACCTTTCTTCAACGTCTTCTTGCAAAGAACACCTTCTTCGCGCACGGCGTAGCGTCGAGATCCATCAAAGCTTGATCATCATCTTTATGTCACCGAGGTTGACACACAGGTCAACAAATAAAAGAAAAGACAATCATATGGCTCCAACCATCATGCCGTACCATGACTCGCAGGTCAAGATAAAATTTACAACATAATTGCATCTCATACAAACATATTGAATTCCGAAGGCTATACCACATCACATGCACACCTCCTGCAAAAACAAGTTAGACGCCTCTAATTGCTTTCGCTAATTACCGTGGCTGCTAGGGTTTAAGTAGGCAAAATTTCCTACGTAACCACTAAGCACGATACTTCACGTCGTTGTTTTAACATGCGGGGTGTATGAAACACGAGATTTAATTAAAAATCTCGAGCCCCATACTAAACTTCGCCAGTATGCGTGACCCCCCGTGTAGATCATAATCTACAAGCCCTTTTCCTCGCAAAATGTTTCTTCCTCAACTAAGCTGGAACCCAAGGAATCTGAAGCATAACTTTGGTCGGCGATCAGCATACTCAGGAGCAGCATAAAAGCAGCTTAGAAAGCCAGATCTTTGTAACAAAATTCCTCCTTGCCGTTAAGATCAAAATTTTGCAATTAGAAGGGTTACAACATGAACATCCAGTAACTAGAACTCTTCTAATTACCCCGCACAAAATTATGTGCAATGCCCGCATATCTGCATATGCTCTAATCGTACCTGCATCTACTCATAGAATAGCTAATGATGCCGCTGTAGGGGAACATGCTACGCAACAACAAAAATTATGCTACACGATCACACCCAGGAACACTATGAAGGTGCGGGTAATGATCAAACTCATCAACGAACAGAGTGGCGGAAGCAGTGAAGAAGTTGGTGAAGCGCGAGGATTCCTGCAGCTAGGTTATACCTCCTAGCCGCGAGAATTTCTCCGAGACGATCCGCCAATCTAGAGTCGAAGTAGACGACCCCTCCGAGCTATCCACGCGTCCGAAGTAGTAATCCGGCAGCACTTCGTCGTCCAGGAAGAAGAGCTCTGAGAAAACTAGAGAGAGAGAGAGATTAGCCTAGCGGCGATCCCGTCTAATTAGGAGTCTAATTCTTTTAGACCAATTAGACCGGGAGAGATTAGAGTGTAGCTATGCGGGAGGGCTCCTCCAAAGATTTGATGTGATGTAGTGGGAGCCCTCCCACACATATATATAGGTGGAGGAGGGCCAAAGGGCAGCCGGCTAGGAGGAGAAGACCTCCTCTGGTTTGGCCGAACAAGGGAGGGAAGGTCTCCTCCCCTAGTCCAATTCGGCCAACCCCTGCCATATATTTATAGCGCCCCCATTTGGGCCTCTTTTGGCCGATGTGGGGGCAGCCCCCTTGGGCCTAGCCAAGGAGGTTCCATCCTATACCCTTCCGGAATTTTTCGGAAATTTCCAGGAACCTTCTGGAACCTCCCGAACTTTCCATAAATAGACCAAAACTTTTCCGGACACATATGGCACAGGTCCGGAACTCCCGGAACGCTTCCGGGACCATCTGGAACACTTCCGGATCGATCCGAAACACTGTCGGAGTTCATTCTCTCATACTCTTTGATCTCATAGTTCTCATATAAATTACTAGTCGTTAAGCATGTGACCCTACAGGTTCGGAAATAACTGGACATGACCAGGAACTCCTTCCGGTCAATAATTAACAGCAGGATCTGGACACCCTTCATAATTCCCACATATTTACGAAGATCTTTATCGAGCGAACCTTTTGTTCCCGCATACTATTCCCTTTACTTCGCGATACGTTACAAAACCAGAGGCGAGACTTTTATCGGTATCCCTGTGATCAACACCTTGATCACTATAGCGGTTATCCTCGTTACCAGTTTTGTTCTCTTTACTCGTTTCCGTATTCCGGTATCCCTGTGATCTCAATCACATGTGTCTGGCCAGACGATGATGATACCGTAATACCGAGTGGGCCCGGAGAGTATCTCCCCATCGTCGGAGGAGCAAATCCTAGTCTTGAACTATCGATACCGAGACATACTTTTCCGGTATACCCGTAAGTTACTTTTATGGTCACCCAGTTACGGTGTGACATTTGCCAACCCCAAAGTAACCATCCGGTATGTTGGCATACGATATTCTCACGGTCTAAGGATGTAAGTAAACATTAACAACTTATATGAAAATACCGACAACATAATGATGATGTGATCTCGCAGTAATTCATAAGTTGGGTCTATCCAACACCATTGTTCTGACAACAATGTGTTCTTATTATTGATGGCATCCTTGTTGCTTTAACAATGCCCATGATCAGGAAAACAAGATCATCATCAATACATGAGCTAGTCCTAGAGGTATGACTAGGGATCCATTTGGTGTTTATGTTTCCACACATGCAAGTGCGTTTTCCTCTAAATCTCATATTCAAGAATCAATGCAATTATAGCATAAAAATTATAAACTTAATTATGAACATGAAAATATAATAATACATTTATTATTGCCTCTAAGGCATATTTCCAACAAAATACCCTCGGACCCACATGTCAGAACCTGATGTCTCTGTTTCTTTTTGATGTGCGGGACCCACTTGTCAGGGAACATGCAAAGAAATAAGAATTAAAATTGGCAACAAGGTGGTTCGAACCTGAGACCTCATTCAGGTGGGTTGCCGCAATCATGCGAGCTAACCACTCCACCCCATGCAATTATTTGAAAGATTC
This sequence comes from Elymus sibiricus, assembly GCA_039707655.1. Taxonomy (NCBI): domain Eukaryota; kingdom Viridiplantae; phylum Streptophyta; class Magnoliopsida; order Poales; family Poaceae; genus Elymus; species Elymus sibiricus. The sequence continues at coordinate 464,316,214 of CM077676.1, forward strand.
GGCGATATAAACTCTATATTATTTACGCAGAATAATATAAATCCCAAGCAGTTATTTGGAAGACTGAGTCGGCAGATCTTGAGATTAATGAAGTCGCCATGGACACCTCGTAGTTGACGGGCACGTCATACACTAAAAGAATAGCGCCGGAAAGACTGAAATAAATTTAGAAAATAAGCGAGCACCTGTGCCAATTTAGGACTTGAAACCGGGTGGGATGATTCCACCACAAAGAAGCTAACCATTTAAGCTATGCTTAGTTCACCACCACTGTTTGACTTCGTGGCTGCGTCCCTTGTTTATGTCTTCAGTTGTTTGGTCTATAGTCGTAAACTGATGAACTCGGTAGAGTTCTTGTGTGTTGTTAACATTTTCAACCAATAGGAAAAGCAAAGGCCCCCGTCCTCTTCTCCTTCCCCTTGGTCTCTACTATAGCTGTGTGAGTGGTTCGGCCGCCCTTCTGTGTTTAGAGGAAAACGCACTTGCATGTGTTTTTTTTCATGGGGTCTCCTCCGGCTGAGCTCCTCCCCCGGAAGTAGCGCTATGGAGGCTACATCATCCCAAGTGATTCGTTCCCGGCGACGGTGTGATTGTAGCTGTGGATCACAGACTGGCTTGTTTTTTCCATTCTTTTGTGTCCTTCTGTGTACATTGTACCTACTACTGTTTATGTGTAATAAAGTGCTCTGGGTCTTTCGAGATCCGTCTATGTTTAAAAAACAAACATTTTCAACCAGTTTTGTTTAAAATTTACAAGAGGAAAAACTCAACTTTTTCTTTGACGAGGTTGAGCTTAATCCGGTGCACTATTGCGCCTGTAGTGGCTGCCTCCTCATGGGGATCAAAAGGGAAATGATTCTGACCAGCCGGTCGATCTAGCGCGGGCGTCCGCTGCCTCCCTTGCTCGACACGTGGCCTACTGAACCACACACGTCTCTCTCATCTTATCTCCACAACAACGGTGTTGTTGCAGAACAGTGGCAGCGAACGACGACTGCGCAAGTGCGTGAGCAGCCGGAGATGCTGTTGCAATTTTTGCAACATGGGTCTCACTAGTAGAAAACGGGCCATCAGTCCCGGTTCGGGAGGGCCTTTAGTCCCGGTTGCCAAACCGGGACTGCGCAATCGGGACTAAAGGCCCACCCCTTTAGTCCCGGTTGTGTTGCGAACCGGGACTAAAGGCCCTCCACGTGGCCGCTATCTGGAGCGGGGCTGGAGGACCTTTAGTCCCGGATGGTGTTACCAACCGGGACTAAAGGGAATTTTTTTTTTGAATTTTTTTTTGATTTTTTTTTAAGTTTTTTCCGATATTCAAATCTTTGAATTATTTGATAATTTAATCTCTAATCACCCCTCCTCACTGCTCCAGCGTGGAGCACTCATTCCAAATCATCTAACTTCCCGGCCGGTCACCCATCCTCTCACTACTCCAGCCCCAGCACACTTAACTACCCAGTTCTATTTCCCCTAGTTTCCAAGTCTGCACTTGTTATTTTCCTGACAATAGTAAGCTATCAATCCTATTAACCCTTAGGTCTTGATGTCACATAATTTAAGTTTTTGAATTCCAGACAATTATTAAAATAAAATAAGTAATAATAATATTGAATTTCAATGAAAATAAAATAAGTAATAATATTATTTTATTCATTTTTTTGCCATTTATTCATTTAATATGGCATAATTAATATCTTTAAATCTGTAAATAGAAATTCGACAAATAATATATCCATTATTATCAGAAAAATGCGAGGAATCCAAATATGACATCATTTATTTTTTTTTTAAATAAAATTAATTTTTAAAATTATTTCTCATATGCTGGAATCAATTGCTTCTTGGTGATGTGATTAGGATGAGAACTAATGAGCTTTCTATGTTTGGCTAAGCACAAGTGCCTGATCTGGATTCATTGATAAAATGGTTATAATTTGTTGATCTGGTACTAGCTCAGGTATAAAATGGTGAATCCCTGAATCACTATATACAATGTCTGTCCAGTTGCCGCAACTGCTGTTATTTGATTTTAGGAGTTGAACTTGAGCACGATGTCACACGTTTCACCGTTTGAGTTTGAAACTATTATTCTAAAAAACAATATTTATTTAGTAACACTAATATTTATTGAATAAGTAGTTTGACCATAGTTTGACCACAGTTTGACCAAAAATTCGAAAAAACTTAAATTTGAGGATAGCTTTTTTTTCCTTTCGGAATTTGAGGATTCTAAAAATTTGCAAAACGGCCTACAGCGGTTGAAATCGGAACCGGCTTCTCGTGCTGAACATTTTGATATATTATACGTTTTTTTTCGACATCGTATGCAAAAGTTATAGCCGTTTTACTTTTTCATAACACTTTTTTGCAAAACATGTCGAAATTTATGTTTTTTAATTTTCCTAACTAGTAGATGTAGTAACATAACTACATCTCGAAGGATTTTAATTTTTGAAGTTTTTATCATTTTCTTTTGTTTTTTTCAAAACTGAAATGGCGATAGGGGGGTGGGTAGAGTTTGAAAATTTCAGAACCCCTTTAGTCCGGGTTGGTGTCCATCCAATCCTACCGTCGACTACATCTGCTAGCACCATCCCAGCCAGAGTCACAACTAAGGTTAACCAAGCCAGAGTCACGTTACCGGGCTTAGTAACATGGGTGTGGATTCCTACCTCATGCTTCTACTCAACTACAAGATTCAATATACTACTGGAGGAAAGTTGAAAAGGTGTCACTAAATGCAATAAAAAACATAGGTATGAAAAGTATGGTCAAAGTGAACTTGCCTGGTATAGTTAATGAAGATAATATCGCTCTCAGAAATAACTTGATAGAACTATTCGTCACTCTCCGATGAAATCTATATTAATCAAACATTGCATTCACATAAGCATTTACACTAGCAAGCAATTCTAACAATCATGTCAACAAGCAACAAATAAAAAGCAATAAAGAAAACAATAAGAAAAACCAAATAGAAAGCAAAAGAAAACTTCAAGGAAATCCAAAGAAAAACTCCTAAGGAAACTAAACACAAAAAAGAAAATAGTTTTTGTCCTAATTGAAACATAACAGCAAGGAAAATACTAAACTCATAAATAAACAGAAAGTATTTCACTAAATTAATAACTAGCAAAAAGAACAAATTAAAAACTATTATAACAATCTAGTTATAATCATAAGAAATTAAAAACAACTAACATAGCAATAAAGCAATATTAACTAATTACAAAAACTAAATTATTGTCAAACAACAGAAACTAAAGTTAATTATATTAAAGTGGCAAAAAGAATTACTTTTTAATATAGCAAAACTAATTCTATCAACTATAATTAAAGGCTAAACAACTGTTAATACAAAACAGTAGCAAAATTAATATTAATTAATTATAAAATTTTATCTACTGTTGTCTAACAGAAGCATACTACAACATGTTAAAATCTACAGAAAGAACTTACTAAAAATAATTAAAAACAACAACTAAATGACTAAAACAACTATATAAGCAAAACAGTACTGTTTTAATTAAAATCCTAATTTAAATTATTCTAAAACTAACCAAATAAATCTTACTGTGACAACAATCTAACATGTGACTAGGAGCAAAAAGAATTAAATTAAAAACTATTTTGAAACTCAAGTTATTCACAATCTAGGGTTTGAAGCAAATTTGAACAAATTCAAATTTAAACAATTCAAATTTGAAAACTAATGGCACAAACAGAAACTAGACAAAATTTTGAATCTAATGCAAAAAGAATCACTCAAAAACATCAAATATCCTAAAAGATATAAGCAATTAAAACAGAAACTAAAAACAGAAAACAAATGGAAAAACAGAAAAAAAACTTTCAAAACCCCTTTAGTCCGGGTTGGTATCTCCAACCGAGACTAAAGGTCTAACCTTTAGTCCCGGTTGGAGACACCAACCGGGACTAAAGCCTTAACCCGTGTCTAACCTTTAGTCCCGATTGGAGACACCAACCGGGACTAAAGGGGTTCGCACCGGCCGCATCCTGCCGCAGCCCCTTTAGTCCCGGTTGGTATCTCCAACCGGGACTAAAGGTTGCGTTTGACCCGGGACTAAAGCTAGCCGAGCCCCGTTCGGCGTCCTAGCCGCTCGAACCGGGACTAATGCTCACATTAGTCCCGGTTCGTCACGCGACCGGGACTATTGATCCTTTCCGGCTAGAACGAAAGCCCTGTTTTCTACTAGTGTCTTGCTACAGAAAATTAGATGCGGCGGAGATGCTGTTTCATTGCAACAAGAGTCTTGTTGCAGAAAATTAGAGAAGAAGAGGTTATGCAACATGGGTCTTGTTGCCGGAAATTAATGAAGAGAAGTTTTTGCAACAAGGGTCTTGTTGCAGGAAATTAGAGAAGAGAAGGTTTTACAACAAAGGTCTTGTTACATAAATATAAGGTTTTGCAATAAGAGTCTTGTTGCAGAAAAAATAAAAAAGAGGAACGATACGGACAGCTCCATGAACGAAGAGTCTTGTTGGAAAAAAACAAAGAAAAGGAACAATACGGACAGCTGCATGAACGAATCGGACGGCTCGCGAGGCGACGGATCTTTTACCGCCGACCGACGCGTAGCACGTCCCGGATCAAAAGCCCACTTTGCGTCACAAATCATTTCGAGTGCCACCCATGCGCAACGTATCAAAAGAAGGCGCCGAAGCGACTAGAAGCAGCTTGTCATCCAGAGCGATCACCTCCACTGCGTGCGTGCCGACTAGACGAAGACGACGTGACACCTTACCCGGACACCCGTCTCCGCGCCACCCGCCTCGCTCACACCAACCCGTACACGCGTCCGGCCCCTCCCTCCCCATAAAACCCCGCGCCACAGAGAAACCCAAACCCGATCACTCCTACTGATTCCTTCGCAATCCATTCAAGTCACGCAAAGCACACGAGCAGCTGCGCATACTAGGTTCTAGCTCGGGACGATCCAATCAATGGCGGTCATGTCACGGTTGAAGAGGCTGGCGGCGCCCGCGCTGCTTGCGCTGGCAGCGTCCGCGGCCGTGGCGGCGAAGACGACGCAAGGTGGCTCGGAGGCGGCGCCGGGCAAGGCCAAGGACAAGATCTCCGAGGGGCTCGGCCTGGACAAGATCTCCGAGGGGCTGGGGCTCAAGCACCACGCCGACGAGGAGGAGGCCGCGCGCAAGGCCGGCCACACCGTGAAGTCCGCCCGCGAGACCGTCCAGCACACCGCCTCCGGTACGTATGCGTTGCGTGCTCCCGCGCACGCCGTGGTGTCCATTTTTTGTTCCTGTGTGGTCGTCGAGTGACGACTGACGAGTCTGACACTGGTGCGAGCGGTTGATTTGTGTGTGCAGAGACGGGGAGGCAGGCGAGCGGCAAGGCAGCGGACGCCAAGGAGGCGGCCGAGCAGGCGGCGACCGGGGCGGCCAACAAGGCGGGGCAGGCCAAGGATAAGGCGGCGGAGACGGTGAAGGGCACGGCCGGCGAGGCGTCTACGAAGGCAGAGCAGGCCAAGCACAAGACCAAGGAGGCCGCGGAGGCGGCCGGCGAGACGGGCGCCGAGGCGCACGAGCGGTCGAAGCAGGGAAAGGCTAAGGTGGAGGAGACGGCGAAGGAGAAGGCCGGCCAGGGGTACGAGACGCTGAAGCAAAGAAAGGACGCGGCCGCCGAGAAGGCCGGCGCCGCCAAGGACACTGCTGCGGAAAAGGCAGCGGCAGCCCAGGACGCCGCTGCACATAAGGCCGGCGCCGCCAAGGGAACGGTCGGGGAGAAGGCAGGGGCGGCCAAGGACGCCGTGTTGGAGAAGAGGGAGTCCGCCAAGGACGACGCGTGGGAGACGGCGGAGGCGGCCAAGGGGAAGGCCAACGAGGGGTACGAGAAGGTGAAGGAGAAAGCGTGGGAGGCCGTCGACGCTACCAAGGAGAAGCGCGGGGAGGTGAAGGACAAGGTCACCGGTGCGGCAGCCGACGGCAAGGACAAGAAGCACCGCAAGGACGACGAGCTGTGAATGAGGATATTGAGCCGCATTTCTTGCCATACTTACACCTATAGTACCTGAACTTGCACGGTGGGTATAGATTCATACATAAAGTTGAAAAATTGAAACTTGCACGGTGGGTATATTTCATACATAAAGTTGAAAAATTGATGCAAATGGGCCAGTGAACTATGATTTCGGGTACATTTTGATACATTTGTAGTTAAAACTAACGGCCGTTATAACTCTAGACGTTGCAGATCAGCATGGCAGTGGGCCCACACTATCCTTATCTATATATGTATATGTGGGTCCCATCTGTGACCAGAGAAAGAAATAGAGGATGTGTTAAATGAAAAATGCACGATGCACATAAGGCCGGCGCCGCCAAGGGAACGGTCGGGGAGAAGGCAGGGGCGGCCAAGGACGCCGTGTTGGAGAAGAGGGAGTCCGCCAAGGACGACGCGTGGGAGACGGCGGAGGCGGCCAAGGGGAAGGCCAACGAGGGGTACGAGAAGGTGAAGGAGAAAGCGTGGGAGGCCGTCGACGCTACCAAGGAGAAGCGCGGGGAGGTGAAGGACAAGGTCACCGGTGCGGCAGCCGACGGCAAGGACAAGAAGCACCGCAAGGACGACGAGCTGTGAATGAGGATATTGAGCCGCATTTCTTGCCATACTTACACCTATAGTACCTGAACTTGCACGGTGGGTATAGATTCATACATAAAGTTGAAAAATTGAAACTTGCACGGTGGGTATATTTCATACATAAAGTTGAAAAATTGATGCAAATGGGCCAGTGAACTATGATTTCGGGTACATTTTGATACATTTGTAGTTAAAACTAACGGCCGTTATAACTCTAGACGTTGCAGATCAGCATGGCAGTGGGCCCACACTATCCTTATCTATATATGTATATGTGGGTCCCATCTGTGACCAGAGAAAGAAATAGAGGATGTGTTAAATGAAAAATGCACGATGCAGAATTCGAACTTGCGACCTCGCCCACGAGGATGATTGCACATGCGCTAACCACTCGGTAAGACAATGCTTAGTGTTCGTAATGGATATAGTTACTTGTATATTCCGGAGACGACGATACTTAATTCCAATCGGCTGTCGATCTCGGCCACCCACACCTCCATCCATGGCCTGGAAGCATTGCTGGTTGCGGAACTCCAACCCATTGCTGGTTGTTCGACGCGGCGACGACGTCGTTCGACGAGGAGCTCCATGTGCTGGTGATGACGGCCGAAGTATATGAAATTTGCCGACGGCGGCAGGCGCAACGGCGACACGCGACCTTGACCTTCGCCAGGCTGTGTATTTGGTGTGCTGCCCGCCGGCAATATGACCTCGCCGGTGTACAAAGCTAGCTAGCCTTCACGTCTTGAGAAGCAAGATCGACCCACTAACCTGATTGAGAAGCCAGCTTGTACGTGAGTTATTAAGTTTTTAATCGCAAAATGAAAGAAAGCTTCTACGTGAGTTTGTGCAAAGCCAAAGAATCTATCGAGTATTCTTTACCTAAGTGATTGCGTCTCGGGCATCAGCCTTTCTGTGGTCGAGTGGCTACGACACCTAAGCGAAATCTCTCAGGTTCGGGGTGCGAATTGTTAGGATTTAATCAATTACTTGATTAAAGATTAATCCCTGCAATTAATCCCCCACATGCGGTTGCCATTTTGGCAACCGACGCGGCGGTTCCTCGCGTCTCTTCCAACGGACGCCTCTCATAGATCGTGTCTTTTCCCGTTGTATAAATATGTCATTCATCATGGATAAAGAACAGACTTGAATCATTTGCTTTGTCTCTCAGTTTTTACTTCGAACACGTTATCAGCACGCTCTACATCTGAGCGATTTCGAGATCAAGAGAAAACAGAGAGAAGAAGAAGGGCTACACGGCGGTCCGCCTTCGCCGAGGTTGCCCGCTCGCCTGTGGCTGTGGCGGTAGCGCCCGCCCCGCGCACTCGCCTGTGGCTGTGGCCGTGGGCGGGCGCGCACTCGCCTGTGGCTGTGGCCGTAGCGCCCGCCCCGCGCGCTCGCCTGTGGATGTGGCCGTGGCCGCATCCGCGCCGCCGGACGCGCCGCCCGCCCTGCTCACCGTGCCCCAGGATACGGCCTTTGCGCCGCTGCTCGTGGCCCACGCTGACGCCAACGCGGGCTCGAGTAACCTCGCGGAGAGGCCCTTCGGCCGCACCATGGCTGCCATCGACTGCCGCGCCGGGACTTGAGCACCGGCCAGCCGGACGAGGTCGTCATAATCGACGACTACAACGAGGCCGCGGCGCTGCCGTCTCCAACCCCCTGCGGTTGTTGAAGCCAAAGCCAGCGATGTGGTTGTCGACGCGGACACTGCTAGGCCGTCGCGCCTGCCGTTCCCGACGCCCGCCGCCGTCTTATGGCCCTCGGCCTTCTCCTGACGACCTCTCCGTCGAGTAGCTGCTCCGGCCGCAATGGTACATGGAGCCCCTGGAGCGAGAGCGATTTCTATGGTAGTCTCCGTGAGTGGGGGATCGAGCGCTGGAGATTTCCATCTCTGGTGGGGACTTGTTTCCTTATCTCTTCGGTGACCAGATCATGGCCTACCAGGCTACCACACATGCCTTTACGTGGCATACGCGTATGTATATACGCATGTGGCTGGTAATTAGGCCATGGCTCATGAGCGGATAAAACATCCGTTTAATTACATCTATTATTTGCAATTGAGATTTTTTCTTTCATCTCTTGCAAAGATAAATTCAGTACCTCTACAGTACTGATTTGCGATTGTCTCTTCTCTCGCAAAACAATCTCATTGCGATTGAGATCAATTTTCTCTCGTAAAATATTAATTCACCTTGCTGAATTATCTCGCAACTTGATACAAGATCATCTCATTTCATTTGAGGTCTATACAATTCAAGTTTTTCACTTGAGCATCAAGTTTGCAACATCATTACTATTCATTACAATAGTAGTGTATTTCTGTCGAGTACCGAGATGATTCTAGATTTTAAGTTGATGTAATATATTTCCACGTTTATCACATGTTGAGATTAATTACGTCCATTTGCAATTGAGATTTTTAATCTCTTGCAAAGATAAATTCAGTACCCCTGCAGTACTGTTTCTCCGTTGAGTACAAGATGCAAAATTCAAGGTGATTTCTTCAAATTGATGCTTGGGATCACAAGGTAGTCATATAGATCTACTGCGTACGCAGATTATCGATGACTATTGTTAAAGCCTACATTTTGTCATTTCGACATTATAATTGCTTTATAAAGTGCTGTCCCACACATTTTATTAAGTCATGACATAAGGCATTACGCATGAGTATCTATTGATTTCATCAGATTATACTCCCTAGTGCTGCGAGATCTACTCCATTTTGGAGATTATCTTCAAGGTGTCAAACTTAGCAATTTGAGATTCACATTAATGGTTTTAAGATAACTTCTTGAAATACCCATTAATTTTTGCTAAGTTCATTAGAACATCAACCATGATGGTTTTTAATTTATCGACCGTACATTAATTATCTCTGGTAATTGATTGCTAGGGAATTTGAGGCTTCGCCCTCAATGGCCACCATTACCCTACCTGGGCATGGACATCATGATCGCTCTTGTGTCTCGTGGGATAATGTGTGCAATCCAGGATTCACCTCTGGTCAGCATCACACCGCTAACAGAAAATGTTGTCTTATACATCATAAGGCATTAGATTCAGATCTCAGCATCTGATTATTCTGTATCAGCAATTCCTGGGATACAATGAACTCAAGGGCAAAGGTTTGAAGCTCACTTCAACCTTCAACCCGACATCAGCAGTGATGACGGGATCCTATGGGCACGGAGAACGTGTGGTTTAATATGCCTCAACCGACATATTTGGAGACTATGAATAGTCTCCCAGTCTCCTGAGTGGTCAATATAATTTATGTCCATTCATGATGTTGTAACAATAACATAAATATTGTTGTCATCATATATTGTATATCACAATATATTGTATCAGCACTTTGGTACAAATACATTTGTATGTATTCTATATATCTGACAGTGATTTTCATATTCAGAATCTTCATGTCTATATATAGATTTCTACGGGAGTCAATCCAATGAAAGATGATATGTGCCTTGTGGACATATGCACCACAAACTCAATACTCAGGGAAGTCCAATGTTTCCACTCTCATTGAGAGAAAGGAGATATTTTAAAATCGCTAGACGCGATGAGGTATTTGTTGGCTCAACTCGAGTCATATTTACTATCCCTATGGGTACTCGAGTAACGTCGGGATGCTTTATTGCTTCCCAGGTTTAACTCGTACCCTACTAAACTATAGAGGTATCCGTCAAAATAGTTTCCATAGCGAAACTTATGATGACAACAAAGAGAAATAACTTCTCTTTACCATATGCAACGGATATGGCAAGCACATTCTATATGTATCATCTGGATTGTACTACACATACGACACAACTCGTAGCACATGTTGCGTACGAGATAGTTTTCCAGAGTGTCTTGTACATGACAAACTTGGCATACTCGCCTTGGTCATCGAGACATTGGGTTGAAACCGAAACTATCAACAATTCCAATAGTTTATGATTATTATGATGCTAAATTCTAACAACATTTGGATTTTGTGTGCACTACATGTGACACAGGGAAGCTAATTTTAAGGCTTGCACACCTTAAAATCTACGCTGAACCACCCAGACTCCTTGAACGCATTAAGTCGAGGTGAGTGGCTCTTCCCATCCATTGACAAGACTATTCAGGTGTTCCATGGTTCTAAAAGATACATCTATACGATGGTCTCAAGTGTGGTTTATCCACAAGAAACCATTGGCTCATTATCCTGACACCGATTTCAAGCAAATCGAATGGATAACATTGCAGAATTCTTCTTGAGTGCCTTCTCTATGGCCCTTGGATTGAAGCTTAGCAATTTGTCCTAATGTCTAGACTCAAAATGGTTTGGTAGAATCCTTTATCCAAAGAGTTAAGCTCATTGCATTATCTTTACTTTGGAATTGCAACTTACCAACTTTACGTTGGAGTCATGCAGTTTTACACGCTCATGACAGAACTGCATAATATTATTCCCCTCTATCTTTGGTACGTGGAAATCTATCAAGTATTTCCCATCTGCGGTAATTCGGTTGTATACCGATATCACCACCGACATACATCATTGGCCCCTCAACATATAGTTGGGATCTATGTGAGGAATAACTGTATTTCCGTCAATACCTCAAGCCCTTCGCATGGGGAGTTATTTCAAGGCTAGTATGCTGATTCATGAGGAATATTTCCAGGCATTAGGGGGAGATTTCAAGTACCATAAAGAATGCCAGGAAATTAGTGGAATGTTCAACACATTTCTGCCTCAAATCCACGTACTCAAAGAGCTGAACCATGCGTTCAGAAGGTTTGCAACACATTGCAAATAACCTGCTAGATTCATTTACTGACTATAAAGGTGTCACCCAATCCTACAATCCTGCAAAATTCGTCGAAAAGAGTGGAGGTACCAACTAAAACCACTCAACTCCCCGTTCAAAGCAACATGGGAGAAGTACGACAATGGTATATCAGGATTCAGCTTCTAGCAAGTAAGGATATCAAGGCCTCTGAATCAGTAAATGCAAGTCAACTTCACGTTGACAGACACCTAATGGGTAGCATACCGAGTGGATGGGAAACCTCCACCAACCCAGGTCATAGTGCACATAATGACCGGGACATCGGAATACCCGACTCAATCGCATTGGGAAATCGCGAGCAGTCACCATGGGTAACGATATTTCCATCACCTATATATTGATATATAGATTCTGGAGAATCATATAACCGGAAGTCTACAATTGTCGACATACATTTCTCAACTAGATTGCAAAACCTTTCACATGATTCAGGTCCAAAGACCATGGCCATGGCAAAGTGTGAACAATACTCGGACTGAACTCAAGCAAAGGGTATAATCTAGGTAGAAATGATCTTGCTCAATAATGGGAAGGTATTCATAAGCAATACCTACACCAGTTTTCTTCTGGAAACAGAATTGAGAACAACGAGGTGGTGAAACAAAGAGCAAGTATTGTAGCACAAGGGTTCACGCAGATACCCAACTATTCTCCAGAGGTGGAATCTCTTTCCGATTACTTATATCATTGGCAGTACAAAATCATCTATCTCTGCAGTTGATAGATGTAGTGATCACATATCCATGTGGATCACTAGATTCAGACATATATGATTGATTCCCGATGGAATCTCACTTCTGAATCAAAATGCAAAACGCAACATACATTGTGTAAAATCAGTAAGTCACCATAAGACTTATTGTTGTCGGTACATATGGTACAACCAACGTAGTGAGATCCTTATACACAAGGATTACTCCTACAATGATGATTATCCATGTTTGTGTGTCTGCAAGGATGGCACATGTAATCATCGAGATGGCGGAGTTTAAAATGAAGGATTTTGGTAAACCAAAATATCGCTTGTTACTACAACTTGAGCACCTTCATTGATACATTATGGTATACTATGTTGTCTATATCCATAATATATTGGAGAAATTCATTGTGGCCAAATCTTATCCATCCATAACTCTCATGGTAGTTCATTCTCTAGACGTAGAGAAAGATCTATTTAGACCAAGAGATGATGGAAATAAGATATTGGGACTCAACGTTCCATAATGCCATTGGATCCACCAAACACAATTGGTTGGTACTTAAGAATATCTTTCGATATCTCCAAGGCATCAAACATCTTGTCCTGGTTTTTCAGTTTCACAGAAATGTGAACACCGATATCATTGGATACATCGATCAGATCCCCACTATGTCGGATCGTAGACAAGCTTAGTGTTCCTACTAGGTGTGGTAGCCCTCTCATGAAGAGTCTTCGAAAGAGACCTCATGGCTACATCCACCAACCATTATCTCAACGATAATGTTTCTTGTGTTGCCCGGATGCAAACAGGTTACATAATAAGCGATATCACTATATTTCATATCTTGCAAGTCAAATCATGCAACTGATTTGTTCATAGGGTCTCTACCAACTTCTATGTTCCAGAAATGTGTTCATTGAATTGGTATGTGATGGCTTCGAAATTTGCAAGAATCAGGGGGAGTATTTTCCTGAATTGCTCCTGTTCAATGCATCATATTATACTCTTTTTCCCTTCATGAGTTTACTTTACAGGTTCTCATAAAGGTTTTTAATGAGGTAATATCAACATGAGATCACATGTCATACTTTCAGTTTTCCCCACCGGGGTTTTTAGGAAAGTATATACGACATATTCATTGTCCTCTAAACTCTATAGGTTTTCTCGTATTGAGTTAAAAGAGACAATAACCATTATATGTTGCATTATTTTCTCCTTATTTTCCCCACTGGGTTTGAAGGAGTTTTAGCAGCATATACTACACCACTCCTCACATTTTTCCCGCAGGTTTTTTGGAGGAGACTTTATCAATATGATGGATATACGCAAGGACAAGCAGTGATTAGGGGGAGTGTTAGGATTTAATCAATTACTTGATTAAAGATTAATCCCTGCAATTAATCCCCCACATGTGGTTGCCATTTTGGCAACCGACGCGGCGGTTCCTCGCGTCTCTTCCAACGGACGCCTCCCATAGATCGTGTCTTTTCCCGTTGTATAAATATGTCATTCATCATGGAAAAAGAACAGACTTGAATCATTTGCTTTGTCTCTCAGTTTTTACTTCGAACACGAATCGTGCAGCGCTTAGCCTCTATTTTCCGTTTCAAAAGAAAAAAAGTTCCATACTCTACTTCTATGTTTTTAGTCTCTATTTTCCGTTTCGAAAGAAAAAAAGTTCCATACTCTACTTCTATCTCTAGTCGGCTGACAAGTGGGCCCACTGCCATGCGGGGCTGCAACGTCTAGAGTTAACGGCAAGCCGTTAGTTTTAACAGCAAGTGTATCAAAATGTACCGAAATCATAGTTCAGTGACCCATTTGTATCATTTTTCAACTTTATGTATGAATTTGTATACCAACCGTGCAAGTTCATGTACAGTAGGTGTAATTAACTCTTTTCCATACGTACGTACATGTTGAATAAACTTAATATTGCGCAAGTGGATCAAGTACGTACACTACTGGAGCCGAGACGTTTGCTGAGTGTCAGGGGCACTCGGCTATGGCCGAAATCCACTCAGCAAAGCCGTTGCCAAATGTAACACTCGGCAAAGCGCACTCGACTAAACCCCTTCCGGCAAAGCGACGTTTGCTGAGAACTTTTCGTCGGGCCCTCGGCAAAGCCGGCTCTCAGCAAAAAAAAACCGACTAGACAGAATGGAAACGGCGGTGCTTGCCGAGTGCCGCGTGTCAGGCACTCGGCAAACAGGGTAGTACCAGGAGCTGTCACGTGTCGATGACCTTTACGGAGGGCCTCCCAAACGACGTTCGGCAAATCTTTTGCCGAGTGCACTAGGCCAGGCCCTCGGCAAATAGCGAAGCATGCGGGTCATCGCTTGCCACCACGTGTCAGTCTGCTGAATGGCTCACCCTTGACGCTTGGCAAATCATGGCAGGAACTACCAGGAGCCGCCACGTGGCCTCTTTGCCGAGTGTAACACTCGGCAAAAGGCATGTTTACCGAGTGTAACACTTGGCAAAAGCCCACAGCAGCTTTTTTTTGTTTGCATTCGTAAATAGCCCTGCAATTCAAATATGTAGCAATTCATATATCATACATATTCACATCACATCATCATCACGCATATCATACAAAATTCACATCACAAGTTCATTCTACCATCATCACTAGTTCGATCTAACATTCTCACAAGTCACGTCATCACAAGTGTCGCAAACAAGATCAAGTTCATTGAAATAGCACAAGTATCACAACCTCAAGGTTCTTTGGATCCAGTGGATGGAGGCGTCAGGTGCGTGGAGGAGGAAGAGGAGGGGTTGGCGCAATTTCACCGACACGAGCAAAAAGCATCTACATATTGTTTTTGTTAGCTTTGTTACAGATTCATAAAGGTAGCTGAACATAGAGACGAACTTGACGGTGCTATTGCGTACCCATTTTTGCCGGACATCAGTCAGGTTGAGGCTGCCCTGACGGTCAGACGCGCCATCCATCATCAGTCGTTGAGCCCTTTTCTCCAAGCATGTCACCTGCCACACAGGGTCGCTATAACATCCCCATGTAATAGCTACAGTGATCACCTTTTGATAATGCCAAGTCACCATGCTTAACAGTGCTTAATCATCATTTGCATCATATCTCATTTCAAAATTCCAATTCAATTGAAATTCAAATTTTAAGTGAAAAATAAAGTTTGTTCAAATTGAAAACTAAAATGTTCATTAAATAGCGAATAATTCATAACTAAATATGTTCAGGAAAACAACATCACCTAAATTCATTAAGTGACTCTATCATCTTAAAACAGTAGCTAACAGCAACATTTAATATCATTTTATTTAATAAAATTTGCAAATGAAATCATATTTTAACCAAACCAATTTTTGGTGGTAGGTAATAATGCACTGCAATATTTGGACCAGGTCACATATTTTTCATAAGTCGAACGGTGACCAGACAATTTGCAAAACATAGTAAAGAAAACAAATCGAAAAAGAAAAAGGAAAAGTCCCACCGCTTACTGTGCCAATGGGCCTCGAGTGCACAGTGTAGCGTGGCCCAGCCCGATCGGGTCGTCGTCATCCTCTCGCGCTGTCGCGCGCGCGCGCACTGACACGCCGCCGCCCGCCTCGGTGTCGTCCATCCCGCGGCCCCTCGACGCCGATAAGGTCGGCCTCGCCCCTCTCTCGCCCTCCCGCAAACCCTAGCACCCCCAGAAACCCCCCTCGTCCCCTCCTGTGCTCGCGCACGAGCTCGCCCGAAACCTCCCGCGGTCGCCGTCATCGATCCCGCGGCCTCCGTCGACTCCAGGCCTCGACGCCAGGTCGTAGGCCACCGCCACCCTCCGCTACGTCGCCTGGACCCCGCCATTGGAGACGATGAGCGCCGCATCGAGCGAATCGAACTCGGCGTCGTCCTCGGCCATGGCGACTTCTCCGGCGATCTCCGACGAACCCCTGCGCTACTAACCTGTCGCCGGCTTTCCGTAGCCTCCCGGTGAGCCTCCCCTGCCTCCACTTCCCCCTCCCGCGCGTTTCCGTCGCCGTAGCTGCTACCGCCGTCGCGGCCGAACTGTGCTCCGCCGCATCGCTCGCCGCCGTCCGTTTAGTCGCCGACAAGCTTGTCTGAGCTCGGCTGCGTGCTCAACGCATCCAAGCGGTTCCAACGCGCCCAACCCCGTAGCTCGCCGTGCCCTACGGCGACTAAACCGAGCTCGCCCGAAACACCTCGCCGCCGGCGAGGTCGTAGCACTTCGCTCCGGTGGTTTTAGCACGCGTTAAGGCCGTAGATCGACGCGGCACGTTCGTCCCGTTCGAATGCCGCTAGCCGCGCGCGAAACGGTCGCCGGACGACGAATTCCGACGAGATCCGAGGCCGCGCCGCGCAGATTTGGTCGCCGGCGGCGAAACTCTGGCGACGCTGACCAGGCGCCGACGTGGCAGCCTCTTGTGAGGCTGACAGCGGGCCCCACGGGTCCCAGTTGACTGGGTTGACCCAGTCAACTGCTGACTGGGCTGCCCAGTGAGACTGACCCCGCGAAATTAAAACGATTTTAAGTTTAAATAAAATTTAATTAGTCTAAACAGTCACTGACATTGCGGGCCCACCAGTTTATTAAGTTAATTAGATTAAATAAACTATGTTTAATTAGCACATGTTGGAAATATGCCCTAGAGGCAATAATAAATTAGTTATTATTATATTTCCTTGTTCATGATAATCGTTTATTATCCATGCTATAATTGTATTGATTGGAAACTCAAATACATGTGTGGGTACATAGACAACACTATGTCCCTAGTAAGCCTCTAGTTGACTAGCTCGTTGATCAAAAGATGATGAAGGTTTCCTAGCCATGGACATAAGATGTCATTTGATAACGGGATCACATCATTAGGAGAATGATGTGATGGACAAGACCCAAACTATAAACATAGCATATGATCGTGTCAGTTTATTGCTATTGTTTTCTGCATGTCAAGTATCTGCTCCTATGACCATGAGATCATGCAACTCCCTGACATCGGAGGAGTACCTTGTGTGTATCAAACGTCGCAACGTAACTGGGTGACTATAAAGATGCTCTACAGGTATCTCCGAGGGTGTCTGTTGGGTTGGCATGGATCAAGACTGGGATTTGTTACTCCGTGTGACGGAGAGGTATCTCAGGGCCCACTCGGTAATACAACATCACAATGAGCCTTGCAAGCAATGTGACTAAAGTGTTAGCCACGAGATCTTGTATTACGGAACGAGTAAAGAGACTTGCCAGTAACGAGATTGAACTAGGTATAGAGATACCGACGATCGAATCTCGGGCAAGTAACATACCGAAGAACAAAGGGAACAGCATACGGGATTAACTGAATCCTTGACATAGAGGTTCGACCGATAAAGATCTTCGTAGAATATGTAGGAGCCAATATGGGCATCCAGGTCCCGCTATTGGTTATTGATCGTAGAGGTGTCTCGGTCATGTCTACATTGTTCTCGAACCCGCAGGGTCTACACACTTAACGTTTGGTGACGATTAGTATAGTTGAGTTATTTTGTTGGTGACCGAAGGTTGTTCGGAGTCCCGGATAAAGATCCCGGACATGACAAGGATCTCCGGAAGAGTCCGGAGGTAAAGATTGATATATGTGATAATAGTGTTTTGATCTCCGGAAGGGTTCCGGAATTCACCGGAAGGGGTTCCGGATGTTTACCGAAGTGTTCGGGTGCAGCAACACTTTATATGAACCAAAGGGGTAAAGCCCACGAGGTATTGGAAAGTGCAAAAGGAAGTTTTGCTGCTGCCTTAAGCGGTACTACCGCTGGTAAGGCAGTACTACCACGTAAGCGGTACTACCGCTTGTGTGAAGCGGTACTACCGCGCAAGCGGTACTACCGCTCGTGAGCGGTACTACCGCTTGTACGCGGTACTGCTGGTATCCGAGTTTGACTCTTTCCGTGCGGGCCAAACCGACCTTGTGCGGGCAAAACCGACCTTGTGGGGCAGTGCTAGCACACGGGATACATCAAGATTTCCCAAGCCGTGTGCCGGCAACCCTAAACCTCTAGTTCCTCCCGTCATAATCTCCGTAGTGCTTTGCGAAGCTCTGCAGAGATTGTTCCTCACCACCATCACCACGCCGTCATGCTGCCGGAACTCATCCACTACTTCACCATCGCTCGCTGGATCGAGGAGGTGAAGGCATCATCAAGCCGTACGTGTGTTGAACGCGGAGGTGCCGTCCGTTCGGCACTAGTTCGTGATCGGATCGACGGACGACTTGCGATTTGGATCGCGGAGACGTTCGACTACATCAACCGCGTTTCTTAACGCTTCCGCTTAGCGATCTACAAGGGTATGTTGATTCACTCTCCTTCTCGTAGATGCTCATCACCATGGATAGATCTTGTGTGTGCGTAGGAAATTTTTTGTTTCCCATGCAACGTTCCCCAACAGTGGCATCTGAGCTAGGTCTATGCGTAGATGAGATCTCGAGTAGAACACAAACGAGTTGTGGGCGTGGGTGTATACATATTGCTTGTCGTTACTAGTTGATACTTGATTCGGCGGTATTGTGAGATGAAGCGGCCCGGACCGACATTACGCGTACGCTTACGCGAGACAGGTTTCACCGCTACGTGCACTCGTTGCATAAAGGTGACTGGCGGGTGTCTGTCTCTCTCACTTTAGTTGAATCGATTTCAATGAAGAGGGTTCTTTTAGAAGATCAAAAAGCAATCACTACACCACGTTGTGGTTTTGCGTAGGTAAGAACGGTTCTTGCAAACCCGTAGCAGCCACGTAAAACTTGCAACAACAATTAGAGGACGTCTAACTTGTTTTTGCAGGGTATGTTGTGATGTGATATGGCCAATTACATTATGAGATATATGTGATGTATGAGATGATCATGTCTTGTATAGAATATCACGACTTGCATGTCGATGAGTACGGCAACTGGCAGGAGCCATAGAGTTGTCTTTAATTATTTTCGCCGTTTTGCTTTACTTTATCGCTATGAGTTAGCAATAGTCGTGGAAGCAACAGTCGGCGCGACAACCTCATGGCGACACGTTGATGGAGATCAATATGATGGAGATCATGGTGTCATGCCGGTGACGATGGAGATCATGCCGGTGCTTTGGAGATGGAGATCAAAAGCACAAGTTCATGGCCATATCATGTCACTTATGATTTGCATGTGATGTTAATCCTTTTATGCATCTTGTTTTGCTTAGGACGACGGTAGCATTATAAGGTAATCCCTCACTTAAATTTCAAGATAAATTGTGTTCTCCCCGAGTGTGCACCGTTGCGAAAGTTCGTCGTTTCGAGACACCACGTGATGATCGGGTGTGATAGACTCTACGTTCACATACAACGGGTGCAAGCCAGTGTGGCACATGCGGAACACTCGGGTTAAACTTGACGAGCCTAGACTGTACAGACATGGCCTCGGAACACAAGAGACCGAAAGGTCGAACATGAGTCATATAGTAGATATGATCAACATGAAGATGTTCACCATTGAAACCACCTCAACTCACGTGATGATCGGACTTGAGTTGGTGGATTTGGATCATGTTACACTCGAATGACCGGAGGGATGTCAATTTGAGTGGGAGTTTTTAAGTAATATGATTAACTAAACTCATTATCTTGAACAATAGTCTAAGTTATCTTTGCTATATTTATGTTGTAGATCATGGCTCGCGCAGTAGCACCCCTGAATTTTAATGCGTTCCTAGAGAAAGCTAAGTTGAAAGATGATGGAAGTAACTTTGTGGACTGGGCCCGTAATCTAAGGATTATCCTTACGGCTTCCCAGAAGGCTTATGTCCTTGATGCACCGCTTGGTGATCCACCCGCTCCAGTTGAGTCTCTAGACGTTGTGAACGCCTGGCAGGCTCGTTCTGAAGATTACTCAATAGTTCAATGTGCAATATTGTATGGCTTAGAACCGGGACTTCAAAGACGTTTTGAACGTCATGGAGCATATGAGATGTTCCAGGAGTTGAAGTTTATCTTTCAGAAGAATGCCCGGATCGAGAGGTATGAGATCTCCGATAAGTTCTATGCTTGCAAGATGGAGGAGAATGGGTCTATCAGTGATCACGTACTCAGAATGTCTGGGTACTCCACCCGTCTGGCTGAATTGGGGATGCCCCTTCCGCCAGAGGCTATCACTGACAGAGTTCTTCAATCATTGCCACCTAGCTACAAGAGCTTCGTGTTGAACTATAACATGCACGGGATGAACAAGTCAGTCGCCGAGCTGTTTGCGATGCTGAAAGCCGCTGAGTCTGAAATTCAGAAGGAGCATCAAGTGTTGATGGTCAATAAAACCACTAGTTTCAAGAAAAATGGCAAGGGTAAGAAGGGTAACTCCAAGAGTGGCAAAGCAGTTGCTCCTCCCGTGAAGAAACCCAAGGCTGGACCCAAACCAGAAACTGTGTGCTTTCATTGCAAGGGAACCGGACACTGGAAGCGGAACTGCCCCAAGTATTTGGCTGACAAGAAGGCGGCCAACAACAAACAAGGTATATATGATATACATCTTATTGATGTGTACCTTACCAACTCTCGTTGTAGTGCCTGGGTATTTGATACCAGTGCGGTTGCTCATATTTGCAACTCAAAACAGGAACTGCGAAATAGACGGAGGCTGGCAAAGGACGAAGTGACGATGCGCGTGGGAAATGGTTCCAACATTGATGTGATCGCCGTCGGCACGCTCGCTCTTCGATTACCATCGGGATTAGTGATGAACCTGAATAAATGTTATTTGGTGCCTGCGTTAAGCATGAACATTATATCTGGATCTTGTTTATTGCGAGACGGTTACTCATTTAAATCAGAGAATAATGGTTGTTCTATTTATATGAGTAATATCTTTTATGGTCATGCACCCGATGTGAGGGGTTTATTCTTATTGAATCTCGATAGTAATGATACACATGTTCATAACATTGATGCCAAAAGATGTAGAATTGATAATGATAATACCACTTTCTTGTGGCACTGCCGTTTAGGTCATATTGGCGTAAAACGCATGAGGAAGCTCCATGCTGATGGACTTTTGGAGTCACTTGATTTTGAATCACTTGACACATGTGAGCCATGCCTCATGGGCAAGATGACTAAAACGCCGTTCTCTGGAATAATGGAACGGGCAAGTGACTTATTGGAAATCATACATACTGATGTGTGCGGTCCGATGAGCATTGAGGCGCGCGGTGGTTATCGTTACTTTCTCACCTTCACTGATGACTTAAGTAGATATGGGTATATTTACTTAATGAAACACAAGTCTGAAACATTTGAAAAGTTCAAACAATATCAGAGTGAAGTTGAGAATCATCGTAACAAGAAGATTAAATTCCTACGATCTAATCGAGGAGGAGAATATCTGAGTTATGAGTTTGGCAGTCACTTAAGACAATGTGGAATTGTTTCACAACTAACACCGCCTGGAACACCACAGCGTAATGGTGTGTCCGAACGTCGTAATCGAACCTTATTAGATATGGTGCGATCTATGATGTCTCTTGCCGATTTGCCACTATCATTTTGGGGTTATGCATTAGAGACAGCTGCATTCACTTTAAATAGGGCACCATCGAAATCCGTTGAGACGACGCCATATGAACTTTGGTTTGACAAGAAGCCAAAGCTGTCGTTTCTTAAAGTTTGGGGATGTGATGCTTATGTCAAAAAGCTTCAGCCTGAAAAGCTGGAACCCAAAGCGGAGAAATGCGTCTTCATAGGATACCCAAAAGAGACAGTTGGGTATACCTTCTATCTCAGATCCGAAGGCAAAGTGTTTGTCGCTAAAAACGGAACATTTCTTGAGAAAGAGTTTCTCTCGAAAGAATTGAGTGGGAGGAAGATAGAACTTGATGAGGTTGTTGAACCTTTACTTCAACCTGAAAGTAGCGCAGCGCAGAAAGATGTTTCTGTAGAGCCCACAACATCTGAAGAGGAAGTTAATGATGATGATCATGAAGCTTTGGATCAAGTTGCTATCGACAAGGACGCGTACTGCTCCTGAGTGGTACGGCAACCCTGTCTTGGAGGTCATGTTGTTAGACAACGATGAACCTACGAGCTATGGAGAAGCGATGATGGGCCCGGATTCCGAGAAGTGGTTAGAGGCCATGAAATCCGAGATGGGATCCATGTATGAAAACAAAGTGTGGACTTTGGAAGTATTACCTGAAGGGCGTAAGGCCATTCAGAACAAATGGATATTTAAGAGGAAGACGGACGCGGACGGTAATGTCACCGTCTATAAAGCTCGACTTGTGGCAAAGGGTTTTTCACAAGTTCAAGGAGTTGACTACGATGAGACCTTCTCACCCGTAGCGATGCTTAAGTCCGTCAGAATCATGTTAGCAATAGCTGCCTTTTTCGATTATGAAATTTGGCAGATGGATGTCAAAACAGCATTCCTTAACGGTTTCCTTAAGGAAGAGTTGTATGTGATGCAACCAGAAGGTTTTGTCGATCCAGAGAATGCTGACAAAGTTTGCAAACTCCAGCGATCCATTTATGGACTGGTGCAAGCATCTCGGAGTTGGAATCTTCGCTTTGATGAGGTGATCAAAGCGTTCGAGTTTATACAAGTTTACGGAGAAGCTTGTATTTACAAGAAAGTGAGTGGGAGCTCTATAGCGTTTCTAATATTATATGTGGATGACATATTGCTGATTGGAAACAATATAGAAATGTTGGAAAGCGTAAAGGAATATTTGAACAAGAGTTTTTCAATGAAGGACCTAGGAGAAGCTGCTTTCATATTAGGCATCAAGATCTATAGAGATAGATCAAGACGCTTAATAGGACTTTCACAAAGCACATACCTTGATAAGATTTTGAAGAAGTTCAAAATGGATCAGTCCAAGAAGGGGTTCTTGCCTGTTTTGCAAGGTGTGAAGTTGAGTAAGACTCAATGCCCAGTGACTGCAGAAGATAGAGAAAAGATGAGTGTCATCCCCTATGCTTCAGCCATAGGCTCTATCATGTATGCAATGCTGTGCACAAGACCCGATGTCAGCCTTGCCATAAGTATGGTAGGAAGGTTTCAAAGTGATCCAGGAATGGAACACTGGACAGCGGTCAAGAATATCCTGAAGTACCTGAAAAGGACTAAGGATATGTTTCTCGTTTATGGAGGTGATCAAGAGCTCGTCGTAAAGGGTTACGTCGATGCAAGCTTTGACACTGATCCGGATGACTCTAAGTCACAAACCGGATACGTATTTATTCTTAATGGGGGTGCGGTTAGCTGGTGCAGTTCCAAGCAAAGCGTGGTAGCTGATTCTACATGCGAAGCGGAGTACATCGCTGCCTCGGAGGCGGCGAAGGAAGGTGTCTGGATGAAGGAGTTCATGACAGATCTTGGAGTAGTGCCTAGTGCGCTTAACCCAATGACTCTGTTTTGTGATAATACTGGTGCCATTGCTCTAGCCAAGGAACCAAGATTTCACAAGAGGACCAGACACATAAAGCGACGTTTCAATTCCATCCGTGATTACATCAAGGAGGACGACATAAATATTTGCAAAGTACACACGGATCTAAATGTTGCAGATCCGATGACTAAACCTCTTCCAAGGGCTAAACATGAACAACACCAGAACTGCATGGGTGTTCGATTCATTACAATGTAAATCACATAGTGATGTGAACTAGATTATTGACTCTAGTGCAAGTGGGAGACTGTTGGAAATATGCCCTAGAGGCAATAATAAATTAGTTATTATTATATTTCCTTGTTCATGATAATCGTTTATTATCCATGCTATAATTGTATTGATTGGAAACTCAAATACATGTGTGGGTACATAGACAACACTATGTCCCTAATAAGCCTCTAGTTGACTAGCTCGTTGATCAAAAGATGATGAAGGTTTCCTAGCCAAGGACATAAGATGTCATTTGATAACGGGATCACATCATTAGGAGAATGATGTGATGGACAAGACCCAAACTATAAACATAGCATATGATCGTGTCAGTTTATTGCTATTGTTTTCTGCATGTCAAGTATCTGCTCCTATGACCATGAGATCATGCAACTCCCTGACATCGGAGGAGTACCTTGTGTGTATCAAACGTCGCAACGTAACTGGGTGACTATAAAGATGCTCTACAGGTATCTCCGAGGGTGTCTGTTGGGTTGGCATGGATCAAGACTGGGATTTGTTACTCCGTGTGACGGAGAGGTATCTCAGGGCCCACTCGGTAATACAACATCACAATGAGCCTTGCAAGCAATGTGACTAAAGTGTTAGCCACGAGATCTTGTATAACGGAACGAGTAAAGAGACTTGCCGGTAACGAGATTGAACTAGGTATAGAGATACCGACGATCGAATCTCGGGCAAGTAACATACCGAAGAACAAAGGGAACAGCATACGGGATTAACTGAATCCTTGACATAGAGGTTCGACCGATAAAGATCTTCGTAGAATATGTAGGAGCCAATATGGGCATCCAGGTCCCGCTATTGGTTATTGATCGTAGAGGTGTCTCGGTCATGTCTACATAGTTCTCGAACCTGCAGGGTCTACACACTTAACGTTTGGTGACGATTAGTATAGTTGAGTTATTGTGTTGGTGACCGAAGGTTGTTCGGAGTCCCGGATAAAGATCTCGGACATGACAAGGATCTCCGGAAGAGTCCGGAGGTAAAGATTGATATATGTGATAATAGTGTTTTGATCTCCGGAAGGGTTCCGGAATTCACCGGAAGGGGTTCCAGATGTTTACCGAAGTGTTCGGGTGCAGCAACACTTTACATGAGCCAAAGGGGTAAAGCCCACGAGGTATTGGAAAGTGCAAAAGGAAGTTTTGCTGCTGCCTTAAGCGGTACTACCGCTGGTAAGGCAGTACTATCGCGTAAGCGGTACTACCGCTTGTGTGAAGCGGTACTACCGCTCAAGCGGTACTACCGCTCGTGAGCGGTACTACCACTTGTACGCGGTACTGCTGGAATCCGAGTTTGACTCTTTCCGTGCGGGCCAAACCGACCTTGTGCGGGCAAAACCGACCTTGTGGAGGCTTTCTCTCCAAGTTTAGACCCGAGGGCTCAACATATAAATAGAGGGGAAGGGCTAGCACACGGGATACATCAAGATTTCCCAAGCCGTGTGCCGGCAACCCTAAACCTCTAGTTCCTCCCGTCATAATCTCCGTAGTGCTTGGGGAAGCTCTGCAGAGATTGTTCCTCACCACCATCACCACGCCGTCGTGCTGCCGGAACTCATCCACTACTTCACCATCGCTCGCTGGATCGAGGAGGTGAAGGCGTCATCAAGCCGTACGTGTGTTGAACACGGAGGTGCCATCCGTTCGGCACTAGTTCGTGATTGGATCGAGGGACGACTTGCGATTTGGATTGCGGAGACGTTCGACTACATCAACCGTGTTTCTTAACGCTTCCGCTTAGCGATCTACAAGGGTATGTAGATTCACTCTCCTTCTCGTAGATGCTCATCACCATGGATAGATCTTGTGTGTGCGTAGGAAAATTTTTGTTTCCCATGGAACGTTCCCCAACATCAGAGTCACTGACCAGTGAGACCCACTGGTCAGGTTTGACTCTGGTCAGCCAGAGTTGACTGCTGACGTCACTCCTACATCATGCTGACGTCATCTAACACTGTTTCAGATAATTCGAATTTAATAATTAAAATAATTCTAGAAAATCAATAAAACTTTGAAAAATCATATAAAAGAAACCGTAACTCGGATGAAAATAATTTATATATGAAAAATGATCAGAAAAATATGAAGAATCCGAATATGTCATCCACATACCTGCCACACCCCTCTAACATACCGAACCTGGAACTTTTTGACTGATTTCGATAAATGAATAGTGCTCGACTTTAATAAAATAATTCCAAATAAATTCCTAAATTAACTAAAACAATTATATAGGCAATATATCACATCTGCATATCATTTAGGCATGTCATGCATCGCTGTTGCATTATTGCCGTGAATTTATTGTTTCTTCCCCCTCCTTCTCTCCCGATAGACGCCGAGACCACCGCAGACGCACCTGAGTACGACTACGCTCCAGACGATCAGCCTTCTGACGACCAGCCTCTTTCAGCAGAGCTTCCAGGCAAGCAAACCCCCTTGACACATGCCTATATCACCTATTCTCTCTTCCTCCTACTTGCATTAGAAATTGCTGCTGCTATTGTTTTATCCTATTCTGATGCATAGCCTGTCCTTGTAACTGTTATTGATACCTGCCTGATATCCAAGATGCTTAGTATAGGTTGGATGGTAAATCATCTGGGGCCCCTCTTCCTTGCTGTAGTTGCTCCGCTTTAGTACCTGTGCCCGATCGATGTGATCGAACGGGACGACACCAGCACAACACCTCACACCCCCTAAGTTGCTCGACTCTGCAGAGCTACCACCGAGTGCCTAAGGTGATACCTCTTATCTCACTTGCGATGATGCCTCTGTAGATTAGCTATCCGGTTGTGTGATACCGTGGGTGATTCCTCTTTCATCACTTCCGATAAAGCTTCCGTCGTGCAACTCCTCCAGTGGGAATCCATCGAGGGTGATTCTTCGGATTCCTTCTCGATACTTTGGACACACAGATACTTTGACCTTTGTTACAGGCGGGTCTACCCCGAGGGGTACCCGCGGGGAAATATGAAGTCGGGTTTGCCAGGAGGGCACCCGCGACAGATTATTGTGGCGGAACGATAGGGCAGGCGGAGACCATCCTGATCGTGATCCGTGTGTTACTAAGTCGGAGCGACAGGTAGTCTGATCGTCTCTGCGAGTTACTAAATACGCCTAACGGATTTGGGTACTTGATCTGAGTGGGTCGTTGGCCCTATACGCACTACCACCATGTGGGATAATGGTTATGGGACCCTCTAGGTCGTATGTATCAGCCGAAAGCTCTTCAGACGTCACAGCTCAGAGATGCGGGCTGATTGCTTGGGTGGGCTGGTTACGTCACTTGTGTATACAGTGTCGCGCCTGGGCCCCGGCCAGTCTCGCAACGTGCAGGAGTGCAAAGGGTTATGGGCCCAAGACCCCTTCGCACTTAGGATTTAGACAGGCGTGTTGACCTCTCTGCTGAGCCTAGGTAGGACTACGTCGTGTCGATTACCCGAGGCCGGGCATTACCCAGCAAGTGTGTCCGGCCAGATGTAATCGAGCGTGTTGGGTAACAGTAGTGCACCCCTGCAGGGAAGTTATCTATTCGAATAGCCGTGTCCACGGTAACAGGACGCTCAGTGTTGTATCCCGATCTACTACTATTTGAACTGGATACATGATAACTAATTATTAGCTCCGGGATCGCTTTCTCGCAGGGAGTCGAGGAAGGATCTCTGGGCTTGCTTCAACATGCTTGTTAACTTATAAAATGCTAATCTGCTCTCTTCTAATGCTGCAAGATTGCTTCAAGATGCTAGTATTCGATAGGCTAGGCTTCTCCCCTCTATTCTGGCATTCTGTAGATCAGTCCACTGATATATCCCCATTCCTTTGATACTGATGCATACTTAGCATAGATCTGATGTCAGTCTTGCGAGTACTTTGGATGAGTACTCACGGTTGCTTTTCTATTCTTTTCTCCCCATACCCGTTACTTGCGACCAGATGACGGAGCCCAGGAGCCAGACGCCACCGCAGATGCTTACTACCAGGAGAGTCCCGGAGGCACGTACTACTGGGTTGAGCCAGCCGACCAGGAGTAGTTCGGAGGCTCCCAGGCAGGAGGCCTGCGCCTTTTCGATCAGTGTCGTTGTTTGTGCTAGCCTTCTTAAGGCAAACTTGACTAACTATGTCTGCACTCAGATATTATTTGTGTGTATGACTTATGTATTCGGGTCCTCGTGGCCCCTGGCTTGTAATATAAAACTTGTATTATTTTATTTGAGTTTAGAGTTGTGTTGTGATATCTTCCCATGAGTCTCTGATCTTGAGCATGAACATTTGCGTGTATGATTAGTGCACGGTCGAGCAGGGGCATCACAGTCGCACCACTTATCCACCATGTTCTCCCAGCACTCGGGTTGGCACCATTGCGGAACCTACATAGACAAATACACCATATGAAGAAGAAAAATTAAGTGCTAGTCATCTAAGTAATAATAAATGATGTTACTTAACGACAAGTGTTGGTCCCGCTCCAGATGTGTGGTGCAAGCAACTTTCTTCTTCATCTTCTTTCTAGACTCATCGAGGCCATGATATCTGATCATGGCCTGTATGCGCGCCTCATAGTGCATAGTGTGAAAGGAACTTACCCACACTTCTGCCTTCACCCACTCGGCTTTGCTGGGAAACTCATCCGGAGCGGCTTGATAGTGTGGCCATGTCAATCCTGGCTCCTCTTTGCCGTCCACGGTAACCAAGCCCGGGAAATTTTTCTTCAGGAGAAGGCCAAGGATGTCATTCACCTAGCGTGAGTCCTCACCCCGTCCAACTACATACCAAGTCATGCACAATAGAAAGACAAGTAATTTGTCACTGGTGAAATATTATATGCTATTAATTTGTAAGAGTGTCATTTACTTGTCTCCTACTGGTTGAACGGTTGGCCGTTTATGAAGTGGCAGAGAGCGCGTCGGGAGGCATGAGGGACCATGCATAGAGTGCTTCTTGCCTGTAGACCCGGAGGCAGCCCCCTGCTGGTCCTGTTGCACCACCTCCTCCCCTTCTCCTTTGTAACACCCTGATTTTTGGTCCTTGATTTTTCTTTCACGAGATTGGACTCCCAATTTTTCTTTCGGTGTTATTTAATTTTCTTTGGATCTTGGGTGTACGATGATGGTTATATGGCAATGCCTTTCCCTTCAAACCAACCCTGCCACCAAAAATATCTCTCTCGGTGTTTTACCGCTAAAACACTAATTTCTGATTATCGGAGAATGAAACCCTGATTTTACCATTACAAAGGAACCCCAATTTCCTTTGCTCAGACAATTCTCCAAAAATTCCCAAAGTCTGTTCTATGTGCATAAACCCCAGATCTATAAAAATATTGCCATGTCATATGCAATATTTTCCATTTAAAATTAATTCCTTATTCTGCCCTCTGAATGAATTAAATCCAGAAAAATAGCTAGTCATCTCCAAATGCTATGAAAATTCATGGAGATGATCCTTGTGCCTATCTTGAGCTCTGGTAAAAATATTGACCAAAATGAAATAAGGGAAATTGTATTTTTCTTTATAAAGGCAATATTCCATTTTTGCCAGTTTCTAAAGCAATCCCTCTTTTTATTGGTTGGAAAATTCCCAAATTATTTTTGGTGCTTAAGATGGTCACATAAGCTCCAAATCCACCAAAATATCCAGGTGCACAACGCAATTTTTGAGCAGATGCACCAACCCTAGTTTCTGTCCAGATTCATCACTTGTGAAAGAAGTACCTCCTATACTTATCCATTTCCAGTGAAAATTGGCAGGATGATTCACCTTACTGTCTTAATGCTACACACCAAAAAATTAGCTCAATTCATCAAGCCAATTCGCCACAAATAACCATCAAAGTTTTTGACCAGAATGGTTTTCAGACCAAATTCATCACCTGAAAGCAACTCATTGCATCTAGACCACCCAAGTAACCTCCACATGCATTAACTCACCCCATTGACATGTCCTAAGGTCAAATCGGTGGCTTGGCCACGCTCTGCACATGGTGACCATGCCACGGGCATGACAAATCGGCGCTCTACGCACGGGTCCCATCGGACACCTAGCTCCATGTGGGATCGAAAGGATAGGTCTAGAGGGGGGGGGGATGAATAGACACTAACAAGGCAAAAGGTGCAATTTTTAATTCTCCTAGAACATAGGCATATTTTAGCACAAGTTAGATAGCAAGCAATACAACCTACACATGCATATCTAGAGTATGGGCAGCGGAAAGTAAATGACATGCAAGTGCAAGAAAGTGAGGAGTAGAGTTTAGGAGATTTTGCAAACGAAGGGTGACACGAAGATTTTTCCTGTGGTTCCGATAGGTGGTGCTATCATACATCCACGTTGACGAAGACTTCAACCCACGGAGGGTAACGGCTGCGCGAGTCCATGGAGGGCTTCACCCACGAAGGGTCCACGAAGAAGCAACCTTGTCTATGCCATCACGGCTTACGCCCACGATGGACTAGCCTCACTCGGAGTAGATCTTCACGAAGTAGGCGATCTCCTTGCCCTTACAAACTCTTGGTTCAACTCCACAATCTTGGAGGCTCCCAAGTGACACCTAACCAATCTGGGAGACACCACTCTCCAAAAGGTAATAGATGTTGTTGTTGATGATGAACTCCTTGCTCTTGTGCCTCCAAAGATAGTCTCCTCAACACTCAAACACTCTCTCATAGATTTTGGCTATGTGGTAGGAGAGGGATTGGAGTGGAAAGCAACTTGGGGAGGCTAGAGATCAAGGATAAAAGATTGGAGTGGAATCCTCTTGATCTCAACACAAGGGTAGCTGGTTCTCTCTCAGAAAATGGATATGGGAAGTGGTAGCTTCGAACTGGTTGCTCTCTGAGAGTTGGTGGAATGAGTGGGGGGTATATATAGGCAGCACCAAAAATCCAACCGTTACACACCTTTATGCACTACTCGGTGGGCCCAGGTTAAAACACTCGGTGAGACCGATTAGTACAAAAGATTTGAACTTTACGCTTTTCGGTGAGACCGGGTTAAACTTCTCGGTGGGACCAAGCAAAGCTGACCTAAGCACTTTCCACTCTTCGGTGTGACCGATTGAAACCATTCAAAAATTCCGAAGTGAAAACAATAGGTAACAGAAGGTTGGCATGTGCTCTTCGGTGGGACCGAAGGGCCAACTTGGTGAGACCGAGACGCTAGGGTTTAGGCAGTGGCTATGTCAAGTGTATCTCGGTGAGTCCGGCTGTATATGTTTCAATGGGACCGAGATTGACTTTAGGGTTTCGGACATAGATGAATGTGAGAGTGTGACTGAGGATTTTGGAGCAATATCTCTAAGCACTTGAGCAGTTAGACCATGATCAAAACCCCATCCCTTTTTAATAGTATTGGCTTTCCTATGGACTCAGTGTGATCTTGGATCACTTAACCAAAAATGTAGAGTCTTGATGCTTTGCCAACATCATTCCTTAGCAGCTTGAGGGGTCCACATCTCAATCCAAGGTTTGCCTTAGTTGAACTCCTCCTAAAATATACTCAAGAAAAACATTAGTCCAACACCATGTATATAGACATGAATTACCAAAACCACCAAGCGAGCAAATGTGCTTTCAATCTCCCCCTTTTTGGTAATTGATGACAACATACATCAAAGCTTCAAATAAAGGATGTAACACAGAAATACATTAAAGCTATGAAAGATATGTGACATGTATAAGCTCCCCCTACAACTGTGCATCGTGGCCTAATGATGGCCAGCATGTGGGTCTGCGAGTACGGTGTCAGTGTGGAGGAAGGGCATCCTGAGCTTTTTTAATTGTTCCGAGCCATGGGGTACGAGGCTGGATCGGCCGTCGGTGGCAGGAACGGACGGTGGGATGGGAGGTGCTACGTCAAGGTGTCGGGGATGCTGACTTATTGTGATAAGATTTTTTTGGCGCTGTAAATCCTATCACCATGCTAATACAGTTCATAGTCTAGTATCCTTGTGTGTGATACCCAATAGATTACGTTAAACTACGAGTCAAATGCACCGCCGGTGCTTGAACTTGCAATGCATGTGCACTTTGGTGCCCCCAGTTGTAGAATACGAAAAACTGGTGCAAATAGTTGGCTAATGCGTGTAATACGGTGCACTTTCTATCTATAACCATCAAACATTGACTACGTGGCATCGTATTCCGTCTATAGCTCGGCGAAGCCCGTGCGGCGTCGGCGGCGGTGGGGAGGAGGAGAAAGGGGAGGGAGGGGTGGGGTGTGGCGGCGCTAGGGTTGGCGTCTGAGCTCTCGCAGGAGTGACACGGGGCCGAACAAGTTTCTTCTATCAATATAGCTGTCATCCTCGTCTGATCATTACAGTTAGGGAGTATGTCATGCGTCGGTGGCGGTGGGCCATCTCCGCCCTTTTGTGTGAAGCTCATGGTAGCAGGGATCTCAGGAGCGCGGGGGTGCAGACCTCCATCTGGCACACGGCGACGTGGCAGACACATTCCTGGCGGCGGCGTGGGTGCGCGGTCGTGGCGTCGTAGCGGAGGCTTGGTGGCGCTGCTCGCGCAGGGGTGTTCGGCCAGCGGCAGATCTGTAGGAGATATGCCCTAGAGGGAATAATAACGGTTGTTATTTATCTCCAAGTTTATAATTGAGGTTTATGTTCCATGCTATAACTGCAATGATTCTCGAGTCTATTATAACGAGGCTCGGAGGGAAACTCATGTGCACATGTGGAATAATAAACGGTGAAATGTATTCCTAGTCATGCCTCTTAGACTAGCTCAAGTGTTGCATGATGGTTCTGTTTTCCTAATCATGGGCATGCCTATGCCGGCAATTTTGAGGACACAATGTTAGAAGAACACTTGTGTTGAATCAACTGATTGATGTTATAAGATGAGATACATTCATCACAAGTTAATGGTAAATAACACAGAGAAAGTTATACGTTTGCATAATTCCTTAGACCATGAGAGTATCGAGTTCCTTCGTACTTGCTTCGTGAACTTTGGGGTTTGCTAAATGTCATCTGTAACAGGGTGGCTATTACGGCGGCTTATGGGTTCACAAAAACGTATGACAAGGAACTAGGTAGCTCAAGATTGGGATTTGCTCCTCCGTCGATGGAGAGATATTCTTATGGCCCTCGCGGTGTTACGGTATCCATTATCGTCTGGCCAGACACAATGTGATTTGATCACAGGGATGCCAGAACGCGGAAACGAGAAAAGAGAACAAAACCGGTAACGAGGTAACTGGCATAGTGAACAAGTTGTTGATTCATGAGAATGCCATTAAATCTCACCTCGGGTATTTGTAACATATCGCGAAGCAACAGGAACAACATTCGGTAACTACAGGTTCGCTCGAATATTTATTCGTGTGGGTATAGGGGTCAATATGGATGTCCACGGTTCCGCTAGTGATCATTGATCGGAAAGTGTTCCGGGTCATGTCTATATTTCACCGAACCTACAGGGTCACACACTTAAGGGTCATCTATCTGCTGAGTACTAGACAGGGAGTTTGAGAGAAAGAAACCGGAAAAGTTTCGGAGACGACGGAAAAGTTCCGGAGAGAAAACAGGAAAAGTTTCGGTGAAACCGAAAAGTCGTTTCGGAGTAAACCATTGAGCCAAAAAGGTCTCGACACGCGCCTGGAACTTTTTGTAGGGTGCCAGAATTGTTCTGGGACCTTCTGGAATTTTTCCAGAGAGAACTGGCGCGAAAAAACTCGATGTCCCCTGATAGGGGACAAGATCGCACTTTATGGGCCGGTTTTCAAATGGGGTTTTTCTTCTAGAAGAAAATCCCTTTTTGGTGAGAGAAAAAGGTGGTGTGAAAGGTGTAGGGGTCCCCCAATGGGGCTGCACCATTTCGGACATGGCATGGGGTGGACCCCCTTGGTGTTTCCTTCCACCTCATGGTGGATGGTTCTCGCCACCCTTATGTGGCATTTTGGTGGAAAGATCTTGAGCCCCTTTTGGTCTTTTCACCCCTTGCCTCTACCCCTTGCTCCTCCTATAAATAGAGGTGGAGAGGGCTCTCCAAAATCGGAAATCTCTGTCCAACACAAGGCATGCATGTTCTGCCTTCTCTCTCTCCCTCACATGAAATAGTTTCATAGAGTCTGCAAGGCTGTCTAGTTTCCGGTAGGAAACGGTTCTGGACGGCGAAACCCTACCGGATAGCTAACACCGTATGTGTGCAACCCAGCAGAGAGGTCGTAGTTTCAATCTTCTGCCCGAAGGGCTGTTCGAGGTTCCTCCCGAAGGGCTGTCTGAGAGACCGTCCGAGGGACTGTCCAGAGGCCTCCCGAAGGACTGTCCGGGGGACCATCTGGGAGCTGATGAGGGAGAACATCCTTGCGGTTGGGAGGTTGTAAAATCCTAGCTGCAGGGATCTTCACTGATTCTACTTCCGCTGCGCTATGAGTTGGTAATGATCAGATGAAAACCTTGTATGCATCTTCATAGTGGTCTTGGGCATGCTCGTTGTACCAATTTTTTTTGTTTTCTGCTGCGTTACCCTATAGTGGCATCACGAGCGTGCTATGCGTAGATGCAGGTTACGATCTAGAATACATGAGATGTATGGGTATTGCATAATAAAATTTTGTAGTAGATGAGATCTATTGCTGAAAATTATTTGTGCGGGTAGCAGATGAAATCTAATACCCGATGTTCTTGTTGCTTCCCTTGAATTTGCATATTTCTAATCTTGACGGCAAGGTTGAATTTTGTTACAAAGTTTTGGCAACCGCGATCCTTCCATGCTACTCCTGAGTATGCTGGTCTATTGATCAACGAAGTGCTTCAGTTCTTGGGGTTCCGCCATAGTTAAAGAAAGATGAAATTTAGCAAACTAAAGGGCAATGCAGGTATGATCTGCACGGGGTAATTGCGTATGACGAAGTTCAGTATGGGGCTCGAGATTTTATTGTCTCGTGTTTCATACGCCCCTCCAAGTTAATCTAGCGACTTGAATAATCATACTTGATGGTGAACGTTGGTAGCTACGGTTTAAGTCAAAACCTTAGAAGCCACGTAAAATAAAATTTTGCATAAACCGATTAGAAGTGTCTAACTTGGTTTTGCACGATGGCATGTGATATGGTATAGTCTTCATCTTATTTGATGAGATTATGTATGAGATGGCTATATGATGTAAATTAATTAACATGACCTGCGTGTCATGATTCGGCATGATGGCTGGAGCCAGATGATTGTCACATTAATAACCTGTGTGTCAACGTTGTTGTAATGCATTAATTTTATGAGCTATAGTGATAGGAATGTTAATTGATGCATCGTCAAGGCAGTGTCAAGTTTTGCGAAGGTGGACGCCGATGCACAAGCCGAAGACAAAGAAATTAAAGACTTCTCCGTCAGAAAGGGCTATACCATATCATACAATTATGAATTGCCTGACATGTTTATCCCTTTTATGCACCCTTTTGATTGCGCGGTAGTCGCTTTTATTAGGGTGATCTCTCACTAAAAATATCAAGTAGTTAGTGTTCTTCCAAGTGTAGCACCGTCTGAAATTCGTATCTTTTCGGGGTGTGACGTGTCCACATGGATACGAACGAATTGAGAGGTATGAGGTGGGTGATGGTCAAACCTCACAGCAAGATCACTTGGTTGTCTTGACGTTCAGGCATGATCGTCTTAAGCTCAGAACACGCCCATCGAAAGATGAACAAGAGTCACATAGAGATGTGATCTGCAAGTTGGCCTACCGATTGAAATTCGCGTCATCAGTGATGTCCACATCAATG
This sequence comes from Elymus sibiricus, assembly GCA_039707655.1. Taxonomy (NCBI): domain Eukaryota; kingdom Viridiplantae; phylum Streptophyta; class Magnoliopsida; order Poales; family Poaceae; genus Elymus; species Elymus sibiricus. Next base: position 464,351,775 of record CM077676.1, read on the forward strand.
ACATTGAATTAAAATGCGGGTCTTGATTCACTCACAATCAATTATGAGAGATATTATTTTGAGTGGAAGTGCACTTTAGATTTAAAATGTTTAATCGCTAGTGCATTTAATTATGAACAAAGTCTAAGTGAACTTGTGTTTACTGTTGTAGATCAAATGGCTCACAACACCCCATTCACCTTAGCACCGATGTTAGAGAAAGAGAAGTTAGTTGCAATTGGAAACAACTATGCGGACTGGGTTCGTACCCTTAGGCTCGTCCTCAGGAGTGCTAAGAAATAGTATGTGCTAGACACACCTCTTCCAGAGGAACTGGCGGCTACTGCCTCGGAAGATGATAGAAATGTCTGGTCCACCAAGAGTGATGATTGCACTATGGTGCAGTGCCTTATGCTGACTTGCATGAGTTCTGAGCTTCAAAGACAGTTTGAACTCAAATCCCCCCGCGATATGATCCGGGCAATGGATGCTCTTTACAAACTCAATGCCGCGTCTAAATGTTATGAGATAACAAAGGCCATGATTGAGTGCAAGATGGCTGATGGAGGTTCAGTTGGCGAGCACGTAGTCACTATCATTGGCTATGTTGAAAGGCTTAAAGCGTTGGAATTTCCAATTCCTCTGAAACTCGCGTCAGACGTGTTGCTTGCTTCACTCCCCCCGTCTTACAGCGGGTTTATCATGAACTACCACATGAATGGTATGAACAAGACACCGAACGAGTTGCTCGCTATGCTGAAAACAACTGAAGCAGGACTGTGGTAAAATTACAACACTACTAGGGAAAAGCCTAGCAGTAGCGCGGGGTAAATGGCTAGCACTAGCGCGGGGGGGCGCGCTACTGCTAGCGTGCTACAGCTAACTTTCTATTAGTAGCGCGGGGTACTACCCCGCGCTACTGCTACTTCTTGTGGTAGTAGCGCGGGTCCAACCAGCGCTACTGCTAATTACCTGTAGCGCGGGGATATACCCAGCGCTACTGATAACCCTATGTAGAAGTAGCGCTTCCCCCCGCGCTGCTGATAGCCTATTACCCCGCGCCACTACTACATTTTTGGTATTTTTTTTCTTCGGCATATTTACGCAGTATTTATACAGGTTTTATACAATACCAACATACACATACATTGAAACTATATGAGACAACAATGTCTCATCATCATCATAGTGCTCCAACAAATGTCTCATCATAATTATCCAATAAAAATATCTCATCATCATCTCGAAATAGTGATACAAGTTATTACAAGTCTCGAATACGTGCAACTACATGGTCACATACACATGTTTCATCATCTATCTAAACTATGATATGATCGCATACAAGAGAAGAGCGATCACGATGAGCAAGAAAGGGATTACGAAGTAGTTCTTGAGCCAGTTCTGATTCCTCTCTCCCGCTAGCGTGAACCTCAAGTAACTAGCTTCGGCTTCGCTTCTACTTTGAAACCCTTTGTGGCTGCTGCCCGGGAAGCGGTTCACCTGGGCCTGACACTCTGACCACTCACTGTACACTCCTGGAACCCTCCCTCTGTACACGGCATACCACTTCTTCGTCATCGATCTAAATCCCTGAGACAGATGCGTCGTAATTAATCAGGCGAATTCATTGATAATATGCAACATAATATACTTAAGCAACACCAAGAGAAAGAGTTAGCAAATAGAAGCAACATATAGTAAACATAATTAACGAAGTTCATCATACCCAAACTAGATAACTAGAGCACTACGCAAGTTCAGGAGGACCGTATACATCACAAAGTTTCGTCGTATAGAAATTCAAAGTTTCGTCGTATAGAAAGTAGTAATTAAATGGACACATCGTCGTCATCATCAATCACAACATTTTCCATTCGTCCATATCCGGGAGGATGTCACCTAATTTCGTGAAAGGCATCATGTCCTGACGCTGTAGGCCTATGCGAGTTCGGATGTCAACCCACGATTGTGGGCCGCCATAGAACATCCCATTCTCTTCGACGACGTCTTTGATGATGATCGTCGCAATGTCCTGCAGGATGCAATAGAAGTCATTTCTGAGTTTTTCATCCGGTTCGGCTGCTAAGGCTGCGGCCCATTTGCGGATATGGGCATCGGCTGTAGATGGCTTGCAAAGTTCTTGCTGATCCCTTATGAACTCCAGCATGTGATGGATGACGTAGAATCCATCCTTCTTACTTGTTGCCGGTTGCTGGATGCAGCAGAAGTCACTTTTATGGCTGAAACACGGTGTGCCCTTCCTTTGTTTTTTGATCTTGATGTGGCCACCCCTAAGGCCGAAGCATACGAGAGCACGATCCAGAAAACTCTTTATGTGTGTGTAGTCTTTCTTCTCCATGTTTTTGGACGAGTCCAAATAGAGAGCGTTGGAGACTTGCGGGTACAGAACAATAAGGACGGAGCGCATCTCGCTGCGCAAAATAAATATACCTCAAATTAGCCTACATATATACGTGCAAAGGCATGAATGAAATGTACGAAAGGATGTGTTATAGTGGCTATCCGCGAATGACTTACAAGGCATGATAAGGCTGGAGAATCGTTTCCTTGTCCTTATTCGCGAGCATGAAGTCTTCAATGTACTTCGTCGCATCATCACGTTCCACTGTGCCGGCACTCAAGCAGCCCTCATGCATGTAGTAGGGGTCCGCTACCGCGATTGTTTGGATTTGCTCTTTCCTAATGACGTAGTTAAGATGGAGCGCATAATGGCGGACAAACGTAAAATCCAGCCGCCTCATGTGATACATCTTGAAGATGTACTCAAAACGCAGGAAGAAGAGGTCCGCGGGGCTTGTGTCGATGAAGCCCATGGCACTCGGCACCTTCACCGCGTAAAGCGGGTATCCTGGATAATCCGATCCGAGAAGGCTCAGCTCTGTCGACAGCACATGGTCATGAAGTCTCAAGAGATCCCCTGTTATGGCCTCGAGCGTATTCGGTGGTAGCATCGGCTTGCCCGCGATATGGAGATGCGACGCATTTACGATCGGTACACTATCTGCAACCGGGGTCGCCGGAGGCGGCTGGTTGCTAGAAGCAGCTTTGGCAGCTTTGGGGCCTTTCGTTGGTCTCTTCCTTTGCTTCTTCCCAGGCACAGGTATTGAGCCTTGCAGACCAGCCTTGACCGCCGCCACCATTGTGGTCGGGCTCAACATTGCACGACGCTCGGTTACTTGACCCTCGGTTGAGGCGGCATCTGGAGGCGTGTCCTGGGAGGATTGCCTGAACAGAGACTTCTTGCACTCAACCCGAGGACGTTCCTTTTCCGGTATATCATGCATCTCAGCATCCTAATCTTCACGCTCATCACGGACATAGCCTGAGTCATATGGCTGACTCATCATTCCTCCATCGTCATAGCCAGTATTGATGTACCAGAGAGGGTCATCCTCCTCCATGTCATCATCGATATCTTCATCCACGGGGGCGATGTGATCAGCCACCGGAATGGTTGGACCCCCTTCTTCCCGTCATCCGCTCTCACCCAGCAAGACAGACGGTGGTAATTGCATAAGTGGGGTGGTCATACCTTGCATCGGTGTTGCCGTTGGTGTGCTCCCGACCGCCTCCACACGAAGAGGTTTCTTCAGCCACAGCAGCACCCAACCCTTGCATTGTCCCAGCCGCACCGGGCTCTCGTCGTCCTCTCCCCCGGTTCTAAGCGGAGGAGCCAAATCCTCGTAGGCCGCTTTCACACTAGCCACCGAAACCCTGAAGGCATCACCGGGCATCTGCCGGCCGTGGAACAAGCGATCCATGGGCTTCATTATCGTACACTTTCCCACATCCACCAACTAGCCGTTGATGTGGCATAGGAGGGTGCATGGAGTTTCGTCGGCCTGCGAAGACATGTGTGTGGCATCAGAGATCCGAAAGGCAAAGGAAATGGAAGATTAGATATGTTGATGAGGGTGCGACGCGTAATTACCATTAGGGCATCGAGCTCAGCTAATGTCGAAGCCCCACCGAGCATGCCAGAGACGGAGGACAGGCTGCTATGAGCGGCGGTGGCGGGTGCTGGTGCGGGTGCGGGAGCAGGTGCGTGTGCGGTTGCGAGAGCAGGTGCGGCTGCTATGTTTGCTGAGTTGCTCCCGACGAAGCTGGGAAGGGGAAAATGATCTGCCATTGCGGTTAGATTTTCTTGAACCCACTTGACGACAGCCGGAATCAAATCAGGAATCGCAGCTGCCAAATCATTTATGCAGGCAGCTAGCGCTGCATCGACTGCCTCAGCTTTGGTCTCTTCTCTGGCTTTCTTGATCGCCTGCGCCACTGTCTCCTGGATGGACACTTCGCTCATCTTCCTTCTCTGCCTACGCGTCTCCTTGTCTTCCGCGTAGTAGTATGTCCACGTGGCGCCGTCTCCAGCGCTGACTACACGTCCATATTCTTGCCGCTCGTTCTCCAGCTTTTCCTTCATTATGTTCAGGGCCCGGTTGAAAGGGGTGTCCCACGCGTACTTTGTCAACGACTGAGACGACGAGTCACTTTCTGATGCAAGCCTGTGTTGCTCTTTCTGCAAAAGGAACGTGAACCTTTTAGAAATGTGACTAGAACGTAGTCGACTTGATCAGAAGCTAAGGTGGTATATTATTAATTACTAGTAGTCTCATGAAGTCCCTCATCAGCATGTCCATGACCCATTCCCCGGCATCCTTGTCTTTCTTGTACCGGCCCCTGATGAAGTCACGCTCCTGCGGGTCAGTGAACTCCACCCAGGGGTCTGGTAGCACCAGACGCTCACGTTCCGCGTCCTCCTTTTGCCACACGGGCCTCTTCCCCGTGTAACCACGGCTTCCGAGGCGGTGCACCCCGACATTCCTGGACTAAATCTCCTTGAATTTCTCCGACTTGGCCACTGAGCACTGATCGTGGCGTACGATGAATCTTTTTTAGCCGTCGCTCTTCTCACCCTGTCTTTCCAGGAGCTCAAGTCGTTGCTGAACTTGTTAAGGGCTTTTTGGTTTATCTTATGCATGTTCTCATCTTTCCATGGATCGATTTCGTCATTCCGGCCGGGGAACTGGTGTCTCGCGTGCAACTTGGTTAGGAGGAGGTGCTCCAAAGCTACTTTCGCCCTTATGTTTGTCTCGTTGACGTTGACAGTCTCTCGTAGGATGCATGCTACGTTGTTGCCATAGCCCGCTGACACATCCCGCGGAGTTACTGGCTTGAAGTTGCCGGGGTGCACCGAGTGGACCACCAGTCTTCCGGTGCCGAGCTTATTTGGGCGTCGTGTCCTCTTCTTCTTTTCAGTGCCTTGGGTATCACTATCCGTGGTCCGGTTGCCACCATCCGTGCTGGTCTTGGTGCCGGTGTCGGTGCCGGTCTCGATGCCGGTCTCGGCGCCACCACCACCCTGCAACCCTTCTTCTTCCTGACTAGCCAGAAAGTCGAGGAAAGTGTGCGCATGCTTTAGGGTTCCAGAACCTCCGGCTTCGTCGTTGCCGGCCTTGTTTCCTAGGGTTCAATTTGCCGGTTTAATTCTAGAACTAATAGAATGAATAATGACATAAAAAAATGGCCTATGTTTTGCCAAAATGTCGTTTCATTCCCGTTCCGGCAAATCCACGGAAAATTTCGGCATGACCATTGCTAAAAATAGGACATATCGAGCGCCTGAAATTTGCCGGAACGGAAATGAATCAACATTCTGGCAAAACATAGGCCACTCGGAGTTATTCCCTACAAACAACAAAAGCCAAGATAGCACTTGGGCAAGCACATACACATGTAGTAGACATATCCATCATATTTCCAAATATCCACATCATCACATGTCCAAATATCAATGTGTGATAGCACTAGTACTACACAACACTAGTCCACATATCACCTGTCCAAATAGACCATCTTTACTCACTAGATGTCTGTCGAGGATGTGGGTGTTGTCGGTGATCTTCTGGGCGTCGTCGAGCGGCTCGTCGGTGATCTACCCTGCACCACAAGAGGTTTATAGCCACTTATTTTCCATTGGCTAAGTACACTACTTTCAAGTCATTCGAAATTCACCTAATGGTGTATATCCCAACAAATGAAAACAACACACTACTCGTAAAGATAGTTGATAAGCTAGTCATTTGATAGAAGCAAATATCCATGAAGATTTATTCAAGACCGAATCTGAGTTAGCGATTACTAGCCTAAAGAACTATTCATGATCTAATTTAGATGCAGCAAATATTCACGTAACTAGTTAACTAAGTATTTAACTGACCTAACAGAAATCATACTAACTAGTTAACTAGTTAATTAACTATCACAGCAGCATCATCACAGCAACATCATCATAGCAGCAACTAGAATTTACAATGATGATCACAAAATTTCTGTTTGACACAATCTAACTTACCTAGGGTTCATACTACTGAATTTCATTTTTTGCGGTTGGATTTCAATGCTCCTAAGTTAATTTACTGCTCCTAGGGTTCATACCTAGGGTTCAGTAAATATATAGCACACAAATTTCAGAAAATCAAGTGAATTTCATGAAAATTCAGTTAACTGAATTGTGTTTGGTTCAATACAATTAATATACTGAATACCTAGGGTTCATGAAAATTTAGGCAGAGACAGAGAGGAAGATGAGAGAGAGGGAGGGCCGCCGGACTTACAGAGGGGGGGGGGTCGGGGGAGATGGCGGTGGCGAGGTGGAGGTCGGGGGAGACGGCGACGAAGGCTAGCTCGGAGAAGGCGGCGGCGGTGTGGTCGATGGAGGAGGCGGAGGAGCACCGCGATGACGATGGCCCGGGCGGCGGAGGGGCCCGGATCTTCTCCGGCGGCCTTGGCAGGGGCACGGACGAGGAGGAGCGGTGGCGCGAGGTTGACAACGGCGGGGGCACGACGACGGCGACGGCGATTAAGTAGTGGGGAATCGGGGGAGAATGGAGAGGGGAATGGAGAGGATGGCATGCCCAGGTACTAAGTCAAAATAGCTGTAGCGTTGGCTCGTAGCCCACACTATAGCTAACTTAGCTATAGCGCGGCTTCCTAAACCCTCGCTACTGCTATCTTTTCCAATTTCTTTTGTTTTATTTTTTTAATTCTAAAATTCACATAGCTGTAGCACGGGGTCCTAACCCCTCGCTATAGCTAACTTAGCTATAGCGCGGGTTCCTAATCCCACGCTACTACTATCTTTTCCAATTTCTTTTGTTTTACTTTTATTTCCAATTTCTTTTTTCTTTTTCCTTTTCTTTTTGTTTTCTTTTTCCTTTTCTCTTAATTATTTTTTCTTTTTCTTTTTCTTATCTATTCCTTTCCTTGTTCTTTCCTTTTTCTTTTTCTCCTCCGAAAGACCGATCCGGCCTCCCAGTCGATGGGAACGTCCCGTCCCACACTGAGCGAATATCACCGGAACCATGGTGGGCAGGGGATACAATGTATATAACTCAAACCAATGCACAACATTAATTAGTGATAATAATTAGTGCATAATATATATTACATCATTTGACCGATAACGGTTAAGTGCGTATACAAAATAGATACATATATATAAATGATGGTTTCTCAGCGTCGACGACGTTTCAGAGTGATCTTCTTTCCTTTCTTTTTCGCTGTCGAATAATTGAGCCCCTCAGTGTGACTTTTCCTTTTCCATGGAGTACGATCTTTCTTAGGTAATGTAGTGTTGCTTCTTCTTTTGACGTATGCTTCATCGTCATCGTCATCTTCCCTCATCGGGTCGCCGTACTGGTCGTAGTCTTCCTCGTTGGTGACTCCATCCATTCCGACGATCCTCCTTTTGCCTCTCCTCACGACAACACGGCTGGGATTGCTCGGGTCGGTTATGAAGAAGCATTGTGTCACGTGCTTAGCGTGTACCCATGGCTCATTTTTGGCGGTGACGCTCACGGTAGTACTCTTGGCATCGGGTATAGACATGGTAGTGAAATACCGGTTTTCTCTTTGGACGGACGTAGCCCATCTGACACGGAACATCGTCGCGTTGTGCAGTCCAGAGTAGTCAAGCGCCCAGATCTCTTCGACCCTTCCGTAGTATCTTTCAGTTACATCGTCGTCGCCGGTCATGGATTCCATCGTCACCCCTGAGTTCTGGTAATCACTGTTTTTATCTTTGGCCTTCGTGTAGAACGTGTATCCGTTGATATCGTATGCCTGAAAGGTCGCGAGGTTGACCGCGGGGCCATGTGCTAAGGCGTATATGAGCATTCCATCCGTATAGCCCTCTTCCGGGGGATTAGCCACAACTCGCTCTTTGAACCAACACAAGAAAGTGGAGTTATGCTCTCTGATAACTTCGGCGTCCGTCTTGCGCAGCCCCCGGTCACGGTAGTTCTTTGCGATGGTGTCTTTGTGCAGTGTCACGAAATATTCTAGCACCTTTAGGTTTTGTAGCACTACTAAGTTTGCTTTGTCAAAGTCGTTGCGTCGACCCGAGTGGTGCACATGCAACTCCCTCCGGCCGTTGCTGTGACCTTCTCCTCCAAGCCTGCCAAGGTGCTTGTTGACGGGCAAACCAACAACAGGGTTTCCGACGCCTAGATAATTCTCACAGAAGGAGATGCACTCTTGGGTTAGATAGCCCTAGACGATGCTTCCATCCGGACGGGACCTGTTACGAACGAATCCTTTGATGACCCCATTCATCCTCTCGAACGGCATCATGCTGATCAGGAATGTCGGCCCGAGGTCAATGATGTCGTCCACAATGTGGACACACAGATGCACCATGACAGCAAAGAACGCGGGCGGGAAGTACATCTCAAGCTCACATAGTATGACAATGATCTCTTCCTGTAGCCTTCGGAGCTGCTTCACACTGATCGACTTTCGAGAGATAACGTCGAAAAAGTTGCAGAGACCAGTAAGCGTGTCACAGACGTGCTTGTCCATTATCCCTCTAAGTGCAACCGGGAGTATCTGCGTCATCATCACGTGACAGTCATGAGACTTCATCCCGCTGAACCTTTTCTTCTTGGTGTCTAGAAATCTGCTTATCTTCCCATAGTAACCGGAACTAACTTTGATTCCAGTAAGGCACTTGAAGAATTGATCGATCTCCTTCGTACTTAAGGTGAAGCAAGAGGGGGGGGGGCAATAATGTTCTTCCTTCTTGTTGACTTTTTTGCCCCTGTCTTCCGTCTCCGTATGCGTCTCCGTCTCCTCCGATGACTTAGGGGGTTGTCCTACATGGAGATCTTCCCTGATACCCAAAAATTCCAAGTCTCTTCTTGCCTTCGGCCCATCCTTGCTCTTCTCCGGCATGTTCATCAGTGTGCCAAGCAAGCTCTCGAGGACATTCTTCGTGATATGCATTTGATCAAGGCTATGAGGCGTGTCGAGTTTGGGCCAGTACTCCAAGTCCCAGATAACAGACCTCGTTTTCCATACCTTCAGCAGTGGCTCCAACGCCTTTTTCTTCTTTCCCGGCGTGGGGCACTCTTTCCAGTTTTTCAACAACTCATCGATTTCGACGCCGCTCCTCTTACGTGGAGGTCCTCGATGCTCAGCCTTACCATCGAACAAATCTCCACGCCTTCTCCACGGGTCATCCTTCTCGAGCCATCTTCGATGTCCCATGTACATGATTTTTGAAGACCCGCCATCTTTCGGTAGCTGCTGAGACGTTGTATCATCCATGCACCTGGTGCATCCACAGTATCCATGACACACCTGGCCTGAGACATATCCGTAACCGAGAAAGTCGTGCACCGTCGTGATCAGCGCGGCTCTCATATCGATATACTCTCCTGCGCTGGCGTCCCATGTCTTGACCGGTGCTGTCCATAACGTGTGTAGCTCCTCTTTCAGTAGCTCGAGATACAGATTAATATCATTTCCCGGTTGTTTTGGCCCTTGAATCAGCATACTCATCTGTATGTACTTTGTCTTCATGCACTTCCAGGGGGGAGGTTGTACATCCACACAAACACGGGCCATGTGCTATGGTTGGTGTTCAGGTTGCCAAACGGATTCATGCCATCGGTACTCGCGCCAAGCACGATGTTCCTTGGATCATCTGCGAAATATGGATATTCAGCGTTTAATGCGCTCCACTGGCTAGCATCTGCGAGGTGTCTCAGCTTCGGATAATCTCCATCATCTGGCTTAACGCTCTCCGCGTGGAACAGCGCATGAGCTTTGCTTCCTTAGTGTCGGTGTAAAAACCGGCAGACCTCGGGGTAGGGGGTCCCGAGCTGCGGATCTCGGATCGATGGTAACAGAGACAAAGGGAGACGATGTTTTACCCAAGTTCGGGCCCTCTTGATGGAGGTAAAACCCTACGTCCTGCTTCTGTTTATATTAATGGAGGTGTATCGAGTACAGAGTTGATCTACCTCGAGATCGTAATGTGTGCCTAACTACTATGGCTAGGTGTTCGATGTTGCGCTAATGTCCCCTACGGGCTAAACCCTATGGCTTATATACACGCCAGGGAGGGTATCTAGGGTTACAAGGTCGGTATCTTGGAGTAAGGCGGCTAGAATAATCTTGAAGTGTACTGCAAGTCTTCGGTAGAGGCAGCCTTAATCACGTGTCCCATCTGCGGCTTCCGGAGTCCATCTTGATTACGTATAAGGGCATACCGGCCCATCCGAGGAGTCAGCCCGGCTAGGTTGGCACCCCCTAATCCAGGACACCGTCAGTAGCCCCCGAACTGCTCTTCTACGCCGAGGACAACTTTGAACCGTCACTTTGGATCCGAAGTCTCCGTCTTGACAGGCGAGTTCCACCTTATATTTTGAATTCTATTAATAGAGCATCGACATCCGTGGTCCAACCGAGCTTGTACCCTATCCGAGGTGAGCAAGTATTTTAGCCTCGAAGGCTTGCTGTGCCGGTATGAACAATCCAATCCGGCCTGACAGCTTTATCGGAGAGACCCGCCCCACGACAGGTTGAGCAGTTACTGCCTCCCCTCAAATCGTGCTTTGTGGCGGCTCCTTTACTGGCATGCCCCGTCGAGGCAGAGATCGTGCCCGCTTTCTTCGGGATATCATCAAAATTTTGTTTCCCCATATGTTTTAACGGCATCCTTGATAATAATCACGAATTTATCGGCGCAACAAAGGGGGCTCTTGGCCTTTCATAGGCTTATAAAAGCAATGGGGAGAACAGCGCGATAGCTTACGCTCCCATTCCTCCCTCGCTGCCGCTTCGTCTAGCTCCAATGCCCAGATCCAGCTCTTACGCCTTTCTCGTACGCAAGCTCGACTTCCCAATCAGCCATGGCCGATACCCTTAAGGGCCACTGGGGCGGATCCACCGTGACGGCGGTGACCATCGCCGAGCTGCGCGACACGGGGTATCTAGCCCCTGCCGTCGCCGCCCGCGCTCCAGAGGCCGACGAGCTGGTACCCGCTCTCAACGCCGAGGAGCGGGTGGTCTTTGTTCCCCACCTCATCCGAGGTCTGGGGTTCCCGCTGCACCCTTTCGTGCGCAGGATCATGTTTTACTACGGGTTAGATTTCCAACACCTAGCCCCCAACTCCATTCTCCACCTCGCCGCTTTCATAATAGTCTGCGAGGCCTTCCTCCGCTGTGAGCCACACTTCGGCCTATGGCTGAAGCTCTTCGGGATTAAACCGAAGTCAAGCGGCTCCGAACTTGCGGAGTGCGGAGGGGCAATGATCAGCAAGAACCAGGGGGCCACCTGGTTCAAGGGCACCTTCATCGAAACGGTGAAGGAGTGGCAAAAGGAATGGTTCTATATCACCGAACCCCTTGCCGTTGGTCAAACCGAGGTCCTGGCCTTCTCGGCCGGGCCTCCCAAGAAACTCAAGTCTTGGAAGGAAAAGGGCGTCGCCTGGGGGAAACCTGAAGAGGTAGAGACCCTAGTCGAGAGGATCGTGTGGTGGACCACCATGGGGAAGGCTGAGCTGGCCGATGTCATCAACGTCATGCTCAACCGCCGCATCCTCCCTCTCCAACTTCGGGCCACCCCGATGTGGGCACAGAAGCCCGAGGACATGGACACCATCAACACCTTCTTCCGCTCCACCTTGGCCACTATGTGGACAAAGCTCATGAAACTGGCCAAGGACAAGATTCCTAAGGAGAGAGAGGACCGCAGCCTCGAACACGGCTACGAGGCCCCCCCGGTGAGTGGTTCCGTCCTTCAATCTTTCATTCTTTGCTTACTGCTCCGAGGAGTAAAGTCTTTATTTGGGCCGTCGTGTTTTGACATTTTGCAGAAGTGGTCGGCATGGTAAAGAGGTTACGATGCCCAGCCCCATTGCCAGAACAACCCCAAACTCCCCTGCTCTCGGCGCTTCTGACCGACGAGCCACATGTGGTGGCTTCCAAAGGGACGAAGACCCAAACGGGGAAGTCTAGTGCTCGGACCCGGGGGACTTCGGTCACCCGATCAGAGGAGACCCACACCTCCACCGCTCAGGACGGCGGCGCTGAGGAGGACGAGGAGGAGATTCCCCCCCCCTCCCCCCGAAGGGGAAGAGGTCGGTGTCAGAAGAAGCCGACTTGGACATGCCGCCCAAGGGCCAAAAGCGGCTCAGGCGAGCCTCATCCGAGGCCGCCAACAAGTCGTCGGAGAGAGCCGAGCTCTCCGGTGACTCAGAGGTAGACCCCCTCAAAACGGGGAGGAAGAAGCCGGCGCCTCGAGGGTAAGCCCTTATCCTGGTCTCCCTTGCTTGAGTCATTGTTTCATCAAGGGAAATTTTCACAGAAGCAACTTTTCATACACAGTCCGCCGAAGGTGATCCCCAGCGGCTCCTCGAACGGGTTGCCGTCCGCCAGCGGGACTCCAGAGCCCGCTGCTTCTCCCCCGATGCAAGTCGGTCTGGGGGAGGCGACATCCACCCTGGCCCCCGAGGTCAACACGGCGGGGGCCGACGATGCGGCGGTCATGGCCGAGGTTGAAACCTCGGCCCAACAAGACCAGGGGACGAAGTGCCCCGAGGTCATTGAAGAGGAGCCGGGCCAGAAATCGGCCCAGCTGGAGTCTACATCGGCATCGCCTTCACAGACGGGAGGTCCTCGGGTGGATCCATCCGAGGTCATCCCTCCACCCCAACCTGTTGTCCGAGGACGGACCGGTGCGGGGTGGGCCGAGGAGGTGGAGGAGGCCCTAAAGGGCTGCTCTCTTAAAGAGGAGCACCGCACCTTGATAGGCACGGCGCTGAAAGGCTACCGGTCCGCAAAGGCCGGCCTACCCGAGGTCTTCAAAAACCTCGTAGCAGGTTTCGAGGTACGTCTTCTGCACATTCGGTTTGCTTTGTCTTTATGAAATTTGTCCGAGGACATAAAAAGTGTAGCTTGCTAAACGGCGTAATGAGTGAGTAGCCCCCGAGCACGAAGTTGGTTTCAAGAAACCGTCATTGGGGTCGCTTGAGTAAGTAGGAGCCTGTTTGAGTAGCCCACAGAACGCTACCCGAAGTGGCTGCCCTGGAGCATGTTGATGGTCAAGACCATTTTCCCTCTAACAAGGATTTTGTGATATTACAGGTATCAACCTTGGTTCCAGACTCCGTCTCTGAAGAGATGGCAGAGAGGAATAGGAGACTTGAGGGATCTCAAGGTAAACAAGGTCAAACTTGCTTTGTGTGTTGTTTGTTGAGGAAAACAACTAAGGCTTTAAATATGTTGACAACGGAGCTGGAGACGCTCAAAGCCGAGCTTAAAAGTGCTCGAAAGGAAGTGTGGCAGCAGAAAGCGGCTGCCGCCACAGCGAGAAGGCGCTGGCCGCCGAGAAGGCGGCTGGTGAGAAGGACCAGGCGCGGGTGTTGGAGGTCGAGGAGACCCTGAAGGGCGTGTTTGAAGCACGCGACAAACTTTAGGAGGAGGGGCGACACGTGAAAGAGGAGCTCGAGAATCTTCAATGTGCCCACTCCGAACTCAACACCTCGGCTCGTGCGGACCGCGAGGTGCTCCAGCAAGTGGAACAAATCGCCTCGGGTAAGATATTTTTGCTGCAGTGTACGTTTGGCAGCAAAGGGTGTGTCGAGCTCACCCAGTTATGGCGTTCCACAGAGGTGTTCGAGGATCTCCCACAGAGTGCGGAGGATGTGGTGGCCTATTTCGGCCAGCTGGCGGGTCTTGAGGCGGAGAAAGCCTTCTGGGGTCAATTCCCAGGGTCCCCATCTGCACAACTGCTAAATCATCGAGTGAAGCAGCTGGTCGAGCTGTTCCGCATGACCAGGCCAGCACTCCAGGATCTCTGCGTTGCTCTGTGGCCGGCCGAAGCCATGCCGAGGAGTCTCTTCGGTCTGTCGGCTCGTCTCTGAGATGCCGTGCCCTGCGTTGACCGCTGGAAGAGGTCCGCGTGCTTTGAAGGGGCTCGGAGGGCATACACTTGCGTGAAGACTCACTTCCGCAAAGTTGATGCGGAGACTTGTGCTGCTGGCCCTCCTGCCGATAAGCCGCGGACCGCCGAGCAGTTCTTCTCTGAGGTGGAGGCGGGAGCTCGGACCACCGAGGCCATGTGCCCTAAGGACACCCTGTATTTTTAGGTACTCCGGAATGCCGGGGTGTATGATGTAAAAACTTTATCGTTTGAAATGAAAATGGCTTGAAGTTCCGTATGTGTTTATTTAGTAAATTGATTATTCCTCTGATATGACTTTTTAAAATGAGAGTGGCCAGTCGTTGGCTTCAGCCCCAGTGTAGGTCATACAAAGGGTGTTCCCTAAGCCATACTTGACCCTTAGCCGACGTCTCGGTACCCATGGGAGGTCGATGACTTAGAGGAACTTGGCAATCAGACTATGGTGGCTTGATGTCTTTCATTTAGCCATAGGAGTTTGACTATGGGGGTGATGACCAGCCCTCGGTGTGGGAAGTGTTTGGCCAATTTGGCCGAGGTCGAGGCCAGAGCACACTTCGGCTAAAAGATAAAAGCCCTTCGTTTAACACGGGTGATCTCTACGATCACATCGCTTGACGCGGTCTCCGGATGGCAGACCAGTTTACGCTTACCTAGATAGTCAGTTTTCGGCTTTCTCCACTGAGGCGCCACGCCAATTAACCTGGCGGCGCAATCGCAGTGGTTCTCCCGTTACGCCCTTAGCCGAATTCATCGGAAACGTAAGGTGTACACATAGGAGCTGGGCAACCCAACTATTGACCGAAATCTAGGTTCGAAACTGATGCATATAAGGCCAAAATCCGAGACGCCAAACACATCGGACTTTTGTGATACAATTGCATCCTTTTTTAGAGAACTTCATCGTTCCAGAGCTATGCTGATAAAGAAATACAATAGGGACCTTGAATGGCTTCTTTATTTGATAATATCAATAATGTACATGCCCTGTGGACGAGAGTAATGGAAAGAATACAATGTAAATGGTAAAGAAGGAGGAGGAAAAACATGTCGGATAATTACTAACGGATTTTAAAGTATCCGGACCGAAGCCTGCCGCACGTCTGCGTTCCTGAACTGTTGACCAGATCGTCCAGATTGAAGACGAAGAATTTGCGAAGGTCGATGCCCTGCTGGCCCTTTATGCACTCTAAGTGTTTGATTGACCGAGCTCCTTGAGTGGAGGCGTATATGCAGGAGGAAATCCTCGATCCAAACTACTGGGTCCGTGGTACCATCATATGACTCTATATTGATGGGTTTAAACCCTTCCGGGAATTGATGCTCCATCACCCCGTCTGTAAAGCAGATTGGGTGAGCTGGACCTCGGGATCGAGGCGGATCTCGTTGGGTCTCGGGAGAGAGCCGTGAGTAAGCTTGATTTTGGGCACGGTCGTTCCTGTCCATCCAAGCATCGTAGCCGTTGGGCCCAGCGGGGGCGCGTCCCCTGGATCCGTAGATGGACCGAGGGGGAGCCCTATTTTCTTCAATGCGACGTCTAGCGTCGTGAGGATCCAAGTTGTCCACGGGGTCTTTACCATGACGGCGTGGGGGTGGCCTTTCACCTTGGTCTTCTCGTCTTGGCCTGTCCCGGCCTCTAGGGGGCCGAGCGAGTTCTTCATCAAATTCTGGTACGAGGCACCTGCGTGGGTAAGACTTTGGCGCACTATGGCGTCGGTTTTCCATATCCTGCTCGACAGAGAGCACTTCAACCCACTTGTCATTTAGCGCGTCGGTATTTTCCTGCAGCTGCTGCTGCTTGCGTTTTAAGCTTCGGGCCGTCGCAACGAGGCATCGCCGGAAGCGTTCTTGTTCGAAGGGGTCCTCGGGGACGATGAAGTCCTCGGTACCGAGGCTGTCGTCCTCCTCCGACTCCGGCATGTAATTGTCGTCGACCCCTTCGAAGAGGTCATCAGGATCAGAGTCCACAAGAGGTCGATCTGGTGTGCCGTCCCTTGCGGGGGAGGCTTGAATGTCCTCCTCGTGGTCATTGGCATCACCGTCCTCCGCGTCATTGTTATTGGCTGTCGCGTCGTTGCCACTGGGTTCTCCATTATTTCCCCGTTGGCGTCTTCGTCGACGTCTCGAAGGGGACTTGGGGGTATCCACGATGTAGACATCGTAGGTGGATGTGGCCGTCCAACTGCCCATGTTGACCGGGGCTAAGGTGTCCTCAAGGGGGCCATCAGCATCCTCATCCATGTTGGAAGGTTCGCCGTAGTCCAACACGTTGGTTAAATCGTCGACCGTGGCGACTAGGTGGGTAATGGGTGGGGTATGAATTTCCCTGTTGTCGGCTTTAAGTCCGATCTGATTATAAACCGAAGTCTTGTCGTCCAAGATGGACATGCTCCGGATACGGTCGAGCATCTCGTCGAGCTGAGATAGCTCTTCAGGATCCATGGATGCGCCGTAGGCAGGGCTTATTTGAAGCAGCCCCGGTGTGTAACCGGACGTGTTTCCGGTTTGAGGGGAATCCGAGCATGGATCCGATTTCTGCGCCGGGATCGATTCTGGCGCTGGCGTAATTTCAGAAGTAGGCGCCGGATCTATCTCCGGACCGATAATCGGGGAGAGACTGGCCGGAGTGGCGGCGTCCGGAGTCTCAAGAGGCACCGTGACGGGGTTCGGTTCAGGAGTCGAGCCTCCAGAACCGGCCGAGCTTTCGATCCGGCTGGGAGTCCATCCCGATAAGACGAGCTCGCCACGGGAGTCCGCAGTGTACTCGAGGCCGCCAAAGGTCATGATCCGACCAGGGGCATAGTTCTCGACAGAGGTCAGATGACCCGTCGAGTCGGCGCAAAATATCATGCTGCCGAAGATGAAAAGCTGTCCTGGGGCGTAGACGTCCCCACAGCCATTGATGCAGTTGATCTGCAGATGAGCCATCAATCCTTCTGGTGATCACGCAGTGGAACTCTCAATGAAAGCACCAGTGTCGGTGTAAAAACCGGCAGACCTCGGGGTAGGGGGTCCCGAGCTGCGGATCTCGGATCGATGGTAACAGAGACAAAGGGAGACGATGTTTTACCCAGGTTCGGGCCCTCTTGATGGAGGTAAAACCCTACGTCCTGCTTCTGTTTATATTAATGGAGGTGTATCGAGTACAGAGTTGATCTACCTCCAGATCGTAATGTGTGCCTAACTACTATGGCTAGGTGTTCGATGTTGCGCTAATGTCCCCTACGGGCTAAACCTTATGGCTTATACACACGCCATGGAGGGTATCTAGGGTTACAAGGTCGGTATCTTGGAGTAAGGCGGCTGGAATAATCTTGAAGTGTACTGCAAGTCTTCGGTAGAGGCAGCCTTAATCACATCTCCCATCTGCGGCTTCCGGAGTCCATCTTGATTACGTATAAGGGCATATCAGCCCATCCGAGGAGTCGGCCCGGCTAGGTCGGCACCCCCTAATCCAGGACACCGTCACTCAGGATCTACGAAATACCGCTGCAGACGGGGAGTGATCAGAAAGTACCATACAACTTTCTAAGGAGCTTTCTTACCAGCCTTCTTGTATCGAGAAGCATTGCACACTGGACAGCTGGTTTTTTCCGCGTGCTCGTTTCGATAAATGATGCAATCGTTGATGCATCCGAGGTATCTAATGTGCGGCAGATCAAGAGGGCACACGATTTTCTTGGCCTCCTCGACACTACTAGGACACAGGTTCACCGCGGGAAGAACTTTCTGTAGATACTTCAAATGCTCATCGAGGCTTGCGTCGGTCCATTTGTTTTTTGCCTTCGTCTTTAGAAGTTCGAGCGTGAAACTCAAGCGGGTCACCTCTGGATCGCAACCATCATACAATGGAGTCTTCGAGTCTAGCTCCAGTTGCGCCAGCTTGGCCTCCTCTCTACAAGCAGCTCTGTCGCTAGTCGCCTTCTTGCGAAGCAGTTCTCGAACATGAGGGTCCTGCACGACTGAACTTAGTAGCGACGAAGACTATGGCGTGTCCACGTCTTCTCCATGTCCGGCCTCTTCTTCATATCCGGCCTCTTCTTCTTGTCCGGTGCCCTCTTCTTCAGGTCCGTCGGTCATCTCTTCGTCTGGCCCTATGTCGTTATTGGCTGCCCCGTCGACGTCCTCATCATCATCTTCACTTACCCACCGAGTATAGCCATCCATGAAACCATGCATGAGCAGGTGCGCCTTCAAACGGCCACCCGAAAAGGGGTCGAGCCCGACTCCTTCTTTGCATCTTCGACACGGACATTTTATCTCGTTGCGGTTATTTTGAAACATGTCGTTCACCGCGGATCGCAAATATCTATCCACCATCCTTCCACTAACCTTCATGATCGCCTGCGCGGTATAAGCAAAGAATTATAACCACGCATGCATGCATTAAAGTCATACAAAAATTCGGCATGACCTTCCCTAAAAATAGGACTTATCGAGTTTGCCCGAAATTCGCCGAAACAGAAATAAATTGACATTTCGGCAAAACATAGGCAACTCATGTCATGCACAATTTGGCAAATACACATAGGCAACTCATGCCACGCACAATTCCATCATATCGCACAATTCGGTCATATCGCGCACACACAAATTCCATTCTTCCACAACACTACTTTTTACTCTCCTATCTCGAGAGAGAGCACGGTGATGAGGCCGGTGTCGCTAGGGATCGAAATGGACAAAGATATTTAATGCTCCTTCTTCTTCATTAATGAGGGGGGGGGGTAGATAGCTTACTTCATTAAATGAGTAGATCTACTTGGGGAGGAGATGAGTCTAACTAGTGGAGAGGGAGAGAGAGCTAGTGAGTCAATGGAGTGGAGGGGGAGAGAGAAAAGAAAGCAAGTCAGAAAGAGAGGAAGGAGAGCCATTAATGGAGATGGTGGAGGGGCAAAGGAGAGAGGGGAGGAGGGGGAGAAGAAAGCAAGTGTGAGAAGAAAACAAGGGGAGAAGGAAGGGGGAGGGGAAGGAGAGGGCTGAAAACCCATTAGCTGTAGCACGGGCTGAAAACCCAGCACTACTGCTAAGCCCATTAGCTGTAGCACGGGCTGAAAACCCTGCGCTGGTGATAAGTGGGGCCCACCTGCTGGCCCCGTGTATCCATATTAGCAGCGCATGGTAAATAGCCCGTGCTACTGCTACAAAGTTAGTTGTAGCGTGGGTTCGAAACCCAACGCTGCAACTATGGCCTGCCCCTGGGACACGGTGGGGACCACTTAGTAGTAGCGCGGGGTTATATTACCCGCGCTACTAGTACTTTGTGCCTGTAGCGTGGTATTTTACCCAGCGCTACTACTAAGTAGCAGTAGCGCGGTGCTCCTACCCCGCGCCACTAATAAGTGGCTGCCTATAGGC
The DNA here is from genome assembly GCA_039707655.1 of Elymus sibiricus. Taxonomy (NCBI): domain Eukaryota; kingdom Viridiplantae; phylum Streptophyta; class Magnoliopsida; order Poales; family Poaceae; genus Elymus; species Elymus sibiricus. The sequence goes on from CM077676.1 coordinate 464,371,387, forward strand.
TTTTCCCTAGTAGTGCAAGCAAGTGTTTCTTGTGAATAAGACCGCCAATTTCAAAAAGAAGGGCAAGTCCAAGAAAGGCAAGGGCGCCGGTATGACCGGCTCCCAAACCAAGTCGAAGGGCAGAGCCAAGACTGAAACTAAATGATTCTACTACATGGGCACAGGACATTGGAAGAGAAACTGCAAGAAGTACCTGGCAGATTAGAACTCCGGTAAGACTGGGAAAGGTATAACTGTTACGTTAATATCATTGAAGTTTTGCTTGCTAGCATAAATTCTAAGTCTTGGGTATTTGATACCGGATCAGTTGCTCACATTTGCAACTCGATACAGGGACTTCAGAGAATGCGCAAGCTGGGAAAGAAGGAAGTAGTGATGCGCGTCAGGAACAGTGCTGGAGTCGCCGCTCAAGCCGTCGGCATCATGCCTCTACGTCTCCCTTCAGGATTTATCTTAAAACTAAATAACTGTTATTTTGTTCTGGCATTGTGTAAGAACAATATCTCTGGATCATGTCTGATACACGATGGGTATTCCTACAAGTCTGAGAACAATGGTTGTTGACTTTATTGTAAGGATATGTTTTATGGATTTGCACCCATTTTTGGGGGCCTATTCATTCTCAATCTTGAATGTGAAAATAATGTTTTTAACGTAGAAGCTAAGCGCCTTAAGAAGGCTGATACCACCACCACTTTCATGTGGCACTGCCGTCTTGGCCACATCAGAAAGAAACGCATGCAAAGACTTCATACAGATGGAGTTTTATCGTCTTTTGATTTTGAATCATTTGACACATGTGAAGCTTGTCTGATGGGGAAAATGACCAGAACGCCATTCACGGGTCATCCTGAACGGGCGGGTGAATTATTGGAAATAATACATAGTGATATATGTGGTCCAATGAACACGGCAGCGCGCGGTGGATATTTCTACTTCATGACTTTTATTGACGATTTAAGTAGGTATGGTTATATCTACTTGATGAAGCATAAGTCCGAAACCTTTGAAAATATCAAGAAGTTTTAGAATGAGGTAGAGAATCATCGTGATAGAAAGATTAAGTTTCTGCGATCAGATCGTGGAGGCGAATATCTTAGTCATGAGTTTAGCCAACATCTGAGTGACCGTGGAATAGTTTCACAGCCTACGCCTCCCGGAACTCCACAGAGAAATGAAGTGTCCGAGCGACGTAACCGAACCTTGTTAGACGTGGTAAGGTCGATGATATCTCTCACAAAACTGCCGATATCTTTTTGGGGTCATGCACTTACTACTGCCGCTTACACACTAAATAGAGCACAGTCTCAGTCTATTAAGACGACACCATATGAGATATGGTATGGGAAGAAACCCAGTTTGTCGCATCTTAAAATTTGGGGTTTTGAGGCATATGTAAAACGTTTACAACCTACCAAACTCGATCCCAGATCAGACAAATGTTACTTTGTAGGTTATCCCAAGGAAACAATTGGGTATTCTTTCTACCAACCCTCCGAGTGCAAAGTATTTGTCGCTAAAAACAGAGTCTTTCTCGAGAAAGAGTTTCTCGCTAAAGAAGTAAGTGGGAGGATAGTACAACTTGATGAGATTAGTGAATCTTCTGCAACCATTGATAGGGCTGAGGAACCGGAAGTAATTCCGCAAATTATCCCTACAACCGAGCCGGAAGTTGACGCACCCAGTGCGGAAACTATAGACAAGTATGTTACTGAACCACGCAGATCAGGTAGGGCTATTGAGCCACCTGAGTGGTTTCATAATGAAATCTTCATTCTTGAAGAAGATGAACCTGCGCACTACAAGGAAGCGATGGCGGGGCCCAGCTCAAGGGAATGGCACAAAGGCATGAAATCCGAAATGGAATCCATGTACAAAAACCAAGTTTGGAACTTGGTAGAACTTCCAGAAGGCGTAAAGCTCGTTGGTTGTAAATGGATTTTCAATAAAAAGACAGATGTGGATGGTAACATTACTATCCATGAAGCTAGACTTATCGCGAAAGGGTTCACGCAAGTTCCAGGAGTTGACTACGACGAGACTTTCTCGCCAGTAGCTATGCTTAAGTCTGTACGGATACTACTAGCAATTGCTGCTTATTTCGATTACGAAATATGGCAGATGGATGTCAAAATGGCTTTCCTAAATGGAAATCTCAAAGAGGATGTATACATGATACAGCCTGAAGGTTTTGTCGATCCAAAGGATGCTAAAAAAGTATGCAAGCTTCAGAGGGCCATTTATGGTCTGAAGCAAGCATTGGCTTCATCAGGAATGACGAAGAATCTTGTGTTTACAAGAAATTTAGTTAGAGCGCAAAAGCATTTCTAATCTTATATGTGGATGACATATTATTGATTGGAAATGACGTGGATTTTCTTAGTGAAATAAAAAGGTCATTGGAGAAGAGTTTTTTAATGAAAAATTGGGCGAAGCGGCATATGTATTGGGCATCAAAATCTATAGAGATAGATCAAGACGCCTGATAGCGCTTAGCCAGAGCATGTACATTGACAAGGTATTAAAAAGATTTAATATGGAGAACGCCAAGAAGGGCCTACTCCGAATGTCACCTGGCACAGTGCTCAGCAAGAATCAGTGTCCTCGGACTCTTAATGAGCGAGTACACATGAATGATGTTCCATATGCTTCCGCGGTTGGTTCCATCATGTATGCCATGCTATGTACAAGACCAGATGTTTCCTATGCGCTAAGTGTTAGCAGCAGGTACCAAAGTGATCCAGGATTTGAACACTGGGCCGCTGTCAAAAATATTCTTAAGTACCTTAGAAGGACCAGGGATTTGCTCTTTGTGTACGGAGGTGATGAAGAGCTCATTGTAAATGGTTACACTGATGCAGGCTTCATGACTAACCCAGATGACTTCAAATCTCAATCAGGCTATGTTTTCATACCGAATGGTGGTGCAGTATGCTGGAAGAGATCCAAGCAAAAGACTATGAAGGATTCTATGATGGAGGCGGAATATGTCGCGGCTTCAGAGGCCTCGAAAGAGGCCGTCTAGATCAAGTAGTTCCTTGAAGAGATTGGTGTGGTTCCAAGTGCACTGGACCCGGTGGAGATCTATTGTTATAATAGTGGCACTGTGGCTCAGGCAAGGGAGCCAAGTTCGCACGATAAGACGAGACATATTGCACGCAAATATAAACTCATTCGACATCATGTTGAAGAGGGTTTTGTAAAAATACGCAAAGTTCACACGGATCTGAACATGTCAGATCCGATGACGAAGCCTCTACCACGAGCAAAGCATGAGTAGCACCGGACCGCCATTGGTGTTAAGGAAGCTATGTAAACTAGATTATTGACTCTAGTGCAAGTGGGAGTCTGTAGGAGATATGCCCTAGAGGCAATAATAACTGTTGTTATTTATCTCCAAGTTTATAATTGAGGTTTATATTCCATGCTATAACTGCAATGATTCTCGAGTCTACTATAACCACGAGGCTCGGAGGGAAACTCATGTGCATGTGTGGAATAATAAATGGTGAAATGTATTCCTAGTTATAACTCTAAGACTAGCTCAAGTGTTGCATGATGGTTCTGTTTTCCTAATCATGGGCATGCCTTTGCTTGCAATTTTGAGGACACAATGTTAGAAGAACACTTGTGTTGAATCGACCCGATTGATGTTATGCTATGAGATACATTCATCACAAGTTAATGGTAAATAACATAGAGAAAGTTATACATTTGCATAACTCCTTAGACCATGAGAGTATCAAGTTCCTTCGTACTTGCTTCTTGAACTTTGGGGTTTGCTAAACGTCATCTGTAACAGGGTGGCTATTACGGCAGCTTACGGGTTCACGGAAAAGTATGACAAGGAACTAGGTAGCTCAAGACAGGGATTTGCACCTCCATCGATGGAGAGATATTCTTAGGGCCCTCTCGGTGTTTTGGTATCCATCATCGTCTGGCCAGACACAATGTGATTTGATCACAGGGATGCCAGAACGCGGAAACGAGAAAAGAGAACAAAACCGGTAACGAGGTAACTGGCATAGTGAACAAGTTGTTGATTCATGAGAATGCCATTAAATCTCACCTCGGGTATTTGTAACATATCGCGAAGCAACAGGAACAGCATTCGGTAACTTTAGGTTCGCTCGAATATTTATTCGTGTGGGTATAGGGTTCAATATGGATGTCCACGATTCCGCTATTGATCATTGATCGGAAAATGTTCCATGTCATGTCTATATTTCACCGAACCTATAGGGTCACACACTTAAGGGTCATCTATCTGCTGAGTACTAGACAGGGAGTTTGAGAGAAAGAAACCGAAAAAGTTTCGGAGACGACGGAAAAGTTCCGGAGAGAAAACCGGAAAAGCTTCGGTGAAACCGAAAAGTTGTTTTGGAGTAAACCATTGAGCCAAAAAGGTTTAGGCACATGCCTAGAACTTTTTGGCGGGTGCCTGAATTGTTCTGGGACCTTCCGGAATTTTTTCGGAGAGAATAGCGTGAAAAAACTCGATGTCCCCCGATAGGGGACAAGATCGCACTTTATGGGCTGGTTTTCAAATGGGGTTTTTCTTCTAGAAGAAAATCCCTTTTTGGTGAGAGAAAAAGGCCGCGTGAAAGGTGGAGGGGCCCCCCAAGGGGGTAGCACCATTTCAGCCATGGCATGGGGGGGGGCCTTTGGGGTTTCCTTCCACCTCATGGTGGATGGTTCTAGCCACCCTTATGTGGCATTTTGGTGGAAAGATCTTGAGCCCCTTTTGGTCTTTTCACTGCTTGCCTCTACCCCTTGCTCCTCCTGTAAATAGAGGTGGAGAGGGCTCTCCAAAATCAGAAATCTTTCTCAAACACAAGTCATGCATGATCTGCCATCTCTCTCTCCCTCACACGAAATAGTTTCGTAGAGCCTGCGATGTTGTCTAGTTTCCGGTAGGAAACGGTTCTGGACTGCGAAGCCCTGCCGGATAGCTGACACCGTATGTGTGCAACCTAGTAGAGAGGTCATAGTTTTGATATTCTGCCCGAGGGGCTGTTCGAGTGTCCTCCCGAAGGGCTGTCTAACAGACCGTCCGAGGGACTGTCCAGAGGCCTCCCGAAGAGCTGTCCGGGGGACCGTCCGGGAGCTGATGAGGGAGAACATCCGTGCGGTTGGGATGTTTTAAAATCCTAGCTGTAGGGATCTAGACCGACGATCTTCACCGACTCTACTTCCGCTACGCTACGAGTTGGTAATGATCAGATCAAAACCTTGTATGCATCTTCATAGTGATCTTGGGCATGCTCGTTGTACCAATTTTTTTTGTTTTCTGCTGCGTTCCGCTACAAGATATGGCTGCCGTCAAAGCTACTGGTGATGGAAGCACCCGCATTCCTCCCCTGGGCGGCGCATGGCGGCGGGCCACGGTGGGTGGGGCTGGCTTGTGTGGGATGCTGGTGCGGTTGCTCCCTGGTTTGTGGTGCGGGGCCGGGCTCGTCTGGAGGTGGATGGTTCCCCGGTGTCGTGTTGCTCGGGTTGACAACTTGTTCGGTACGGGAGCGAAGCCATGATGGCTCCCTCCCCTCGTGGCACCTTCCGGTTGTGTCAGTCCGGTCCCGATTCGGCTGCCACTCTGTCGGATGTCTCAGTTCCGATGACCACGGGTATGGCATCGTGTGGGTGCACTTGGGCTAAGGCTAGTGAGGTATGGTCATGGCATACTCAATGGCGGGCCGTCGATAGCCGCTGGGTAGCGTCCCCTCCTAGTCCAGATGGGACTGGTTGAGGATGCTGGTGTGGGTGACTTCGTCGCCAATTCCGCCGGATCCCGATGGCTGATGTCGGGCTTGGACTGGAAGGAGATGCCTTCCTGCTCTTCCCTCCACAGTTGGTGAGCTGTAATGTTGGTGATGAGCAGAGCCTCGGGACCTTGGATGCCAGGGCGGCGGCTCTGGATGGTGAGGCTGCACAGTTGGCTCTACGGCGAGCAGTATTGCAACAGTGGTGGGTCTCCTCTTGGCTATGTGGGTAGCAAGGGGAGAGGTTACGGGTCATCCTGGTCTCATCATGGCTTCGGCGGTGGCGGCTCCCTGGTCTGGATCTGGAGGCCTCACGCTGGCGGCTGCGGCCCCCCTTGTGGGTTGGGTCAGCAAATTTTGTTCTGTGGGTGGCACATCTGAGGATTTGAGCGAAAGCTCCGCGCTACGGCGCCAGTGATGGCGATGCATGCCTGCTGGTGTTGCGTCACTCTTGGGGGCATCGTTATTGGCTTCCTCGCGGTGCCTGGGCTTCGAGTGAAAACCCTAGTCCGTTCTTTCGTGCTCGACGGCGGCAGCGCTTGCTGTCGTCACCCTCTTGGGGGCGTCGTCGTGGAGCCCCGGTTCCTTTTGGCTGTAGTTGCCAACGGCTTCGGGCATGACTTGATCTTGGCATGTAGCATCCTTGCCTCTTGCGTGGGTTGAACCCGTTGGTCTGCTATCTTATGCACATATTTTGTCAAATCCTTAAAATGGCTAAGATGTGCATGGAATTCAAATTCGTATCCATATGCACATATTTTGTGTAGTTTGCCCTATGTAATGTTGTTATGCTAACTACTTCAGACCCAATAAGTTTGGGGACCATATTGTACTTAACTTGTTTTAGGTACATTGGAGAAGCATTGGGTGCTTGGCTTATTCATGAAGAAGGTGACGACACCGTAAGAAAATTAATGCCAAGCTTGGCTAATTCATTGATCTACTACTTCATACCAATGCTATCTCAGTAATAAGTATTTATTTCATGCATATGTCAAAACGGAGTCAACCTTGTGTAGGTTGCATCATGGCATGAATAGTACTTGTTAAGGTTGTGTTTCTTGCATTTGCTTAGAAGCCACTTTATTGCAATGGTGAGTCATTAAAGAAAAAGCATATATTGGGGATCTATAAAATAGTATTCATGATTCATTTATCCCAAAAGATGCCAATTAAGCAATTCATTGCATATCAATTCCTCAAATGTTCTCTCATGTGAAATATTTATTAAATTGCAAAAACACTCTATCTGCTCTTCGTATTCACTATCTTGCGTAGTAATTCATTATTATGCAAATGAGATCAATTTGTGCCACGTGCCTTGCTCTTATGCTAGGATCAAAGTTGTATAATAATGGAATCACCTGTTGATATCATGTTCTTATCAATTGTAACCATTTTGTGTAGGCAAGTTTCTTTGTGGATGCATGCCATGATGATTATTGACCACTTAGAAACTTTTATACATGAGAAAGTTAATATCTCTCAGTGATATCATTTAGTCTTTGCCGGCCACTCGGTTACCTTCTTTTTGATTCTTTGGTGGATCCTGTAAGAGGTTGAGTAGTGAGTGCTTGTATGTATTGCGTATATCATGGCACACTCATGTGTGTTGAATGTATTTTGGACCCATACTCGATATGATCATCATGCCAAAATATGTTCTTTGGATTCTGTGAATGTTTTCTTCTCATGGCTACTGCTTACTTTCATATTATATCATCTTGTTGCATTCTATGGATCCCCGACATAGTTTGAGGTGCTCCAACTATTCATAATTGAATATGTACATTTGATTTCACTCACACTATTAGAAATGCACAAATTAGGGAGGAACTCATACTATATTGGTCTTCTAGATTTTTCATCCATTTTGGCACTTGTTGCCGATGGCGGAAAAGTTTAGAGGGTTTATGAAGAAGTGGTTTTAGGAGAAGTGGTTGTTGTCATTCATGCATATCTACACTTGTTATATATGCTTGTTGCATGGATGTGTATATAGAGAAAACTCACTCCACCTAGCTTATGCCACCCAATATATGCAATGAAAGTCAAGATCATTCACGCATGAACATATTGTGGTGGAGTGTGCTCCATATGTGGTTCTACTAGCATCAATTGCTTGTGTAGTGTTTTGATGCAAATAAAACTAGTTTCAATAACATCAAGTATATTTGTGATACTTGATGCTATCAAAACACCTCAAGTATCCAATTTATCCTCGGATAAGTCGCATGCTTGTTTTTAAAAATTCATTATATAAACCCTCTTATGGGGATTGTCATCATTTACCAAAATGGGGGAGATTGAAAGTGCATGTAGTCCCGATGTGTGGTTTTGGTAATTAATGACAATCCCTATGGACTAATGTGTTTTTATTAAGATGTATTTGAAGTAAAGTTCCATAGGCAATGCATGAAGAATATTGGATGAAATGAAGATGCATATCAATTCCTCAAATGTGCCCTCATGTGAAATATTTATTAAATTGCAAAAACACTTTATCTTATCTTGGCATTTGCTATCCTGCGTAGTAATTCATTGTTATGCAAATGAGATCAATTTGTGCCATGTGCCATGTGTCATGTGCCTTGCTCTTATGCTAGGATCAAAGTTGTATAATAATGGATTCACTTGTTGATATCGTGTTCTTATCAATTGTCACCATTTTGTGCATGCGAGTTTCTTTGCTGATGCATATCATAATGATTATTGGCCACTTAGAAACTTTTATACATGAGAAAGTTAATATCTCTCAGTGGTATCATTTAGTCCTGGCTGGCCACTCGGTTTGCCTCTTTTTGATTCTTTGGTGGATCCGGTAAGAGGTTGAGTAGTGAGTGCTTGTATGTATTGCGTATTTCATGGCGCACTCATGTGTGTTGAATGTATTTTGGACACATACTCAATATGATCATCATGTCCGTAATATGTTCTTTAGATCCTTTGCATGTTTTCTTCTCATGGCTACTGCTTACTTTCATATCATATCATCTTGTTGCATTCTATGGACCCCCCACATAGTTTGAGCTCCTCGAACTATTCGTGATTGAATATATGTATTTGATTTCACTCACACTATGAGAAATGAACAAATTAAGGAGGAACTCATACTATATTGGCCTTGTAGAATTTTCATCTATTTTGGCACTTGTTGCCATTGGGGAAGAAGGTTAGAGGGTTTATGAAGAAGTGGTTTGAGGAGAAGTGGTTGTTGTCATTCATGCATATCTACCCTTGTTATATATGCTTGTTGCATGGATGTGTATATAGACAAAAATCACTCCAACTAGCTTATGTCATCCAATATATGCAATGAAATTCAAGTTCATTCACACATGCATATATTGTGGTGGAGTGTGCTCCATATGTGGTTCTAGTAGCATCAAATGCTTGTGTAGTGTTTTGATGCTAGTACAACCTTTTTTGATAACATCAAGTATCTTTGTGATACTTGATGCTATCAAAACACCCCAAGTATACAATTTATCCTCGGATAAGTCGCTTGCTTGTTTTTAAAAATTGATTTTATAAGAAATTGTCATCAATTACCAAAATGGGGGAGATTGAAAGTGGATGTAGTCCTGATGTGTGGTTTTGATAATTAATGAAAATCCCTATGGACTAATGCGTTTTTGTTAAGATGTATTTAAAGGAAAGTTCCATAGGCAATGCTTGAAGAATATTGGATGGAATGAAGGATGAAATCCATCAAAACAAATATATGCATTGCGACTTGGTAATGAATGACAATTACTATGGAGCAACAATGGCATCAAGTTATATATGAAGATATGTTCCATGGGTGAAGCAAGAAGAAGATTGGATGGATTTGGAATGAATGCCATCAATGTCTAGATATGCATCAAGATTGAATTCAATGACCGAATCAGATATGATCAAGATGAATTCCATGTGATGAACAAGATGTGATCAAGATGGAGTTCATTGAGGGATCTCAGAGGTTGTCACGCTTGGGCTAATGAGTTGTGCCATGATGGATCAATATCTTGACAGAATGATTAAAACGAAGAATTCTAGATATAGATTGAAGATGGGATTATGATGAGCTCATATATTGATTCATGGTTGATTAAGCCTTGAAGCAAGTAATTCGAGTGAAGAATTCATTAAACCACTCAAGAGATTGTGATGGAGTATGAAGAAAAGCAAGTGATGACCAAGATGATATTCATGGAGAAACTCAATATGGTCATGAGAGGATTGTGATATTTATGATCATGTCTTGAAGCAAAGAAGCGTAGAGAAGAGCTCAATATGGACTTCAAGACACCAATAATAAGCATGGAGTAAAGATAAAGGTTTACAAAGATAAATCTCAAAGATTGAATTCTAAATGGTCAACGCACAAGCGAAAAAGATGTACCACATGGTATCTAGTGGTATGGTAAGCAATTGTTAATTGTGCTTTGTGAACTAAACCCTACTATGTGTTTTCTATGTTTATGTGGGTTAGGTGATTCTCATGGGCTAGCATGAAAAGAAAGATTTTATGTAGCCCACGTGAGGATGACATCAAGTGATGATGGTCATCAAGTTGAATAAGGACAAGTTCAAGATAGGCATCTCGTGGGATTAGATGCTTGAAGCTTGTGAATGAGCGAGTGATGGACATGTGAAGATGTATTGCAAGAAGAGGATTCCCCATTGTATATGAGGAAAATATTCAAAGAACTTCACCAAGATTTTGAGTTACATTGATTAATGGACATATGCTTGAAGCTTGAAGGTCCATCCATGGATGATTGGTACATATGAAGATGGTATACAATACAATGCTTCCCACATGGCTTGTGGGGGAGCTATTTGAAGTCTTCATCAAGTGACACAATCAATATTGTGTTTACAACTTGAGCCAAGCGTCAACATCAAGATCAAGTGGAAGGCCCATGAAATGATGGAGATTGACCCCAAATAAATAGGGAGAGGAGAAAAGCGGTATACTCATTTTACAGTTCTTCCATCTCTATTGAGTATAGGAAAGCTGCACTATTAAGAGGGGTCTCCCAATGAAGTCAAGGGTGGAGCTCTTTTTCCTTCCAAATCTCCAAAATATACATCCTAATCTCCAACATATATACACCACCTAAATTGCCAAAATATACACTTCAAGACATACATTTTTGGCTGCTTCTACACTCTCTATAGTTAGTTGTTCCGAAGTTCCGAGATGATCTTCCAGGAGCTCGCAAAATCCGGTGCTGCATCCCGTGCAGTCTCCGGCTGACTAACAGAAGCATTTGTGTTCAGCCGTAATACGCCACGGAGCCAGCTCCGGAATCTAGAGCCCCCGGAGTCCTCCCCGGAATCCGGCAGAACCGATATCCAGAGCTACCTCCGACACGAATTCTGGCTTGACAACAGAGACTCCAGTGTTAGCCGGAAGGCATGCTCTGGAGCTAACACCGGAATCCAGGACACTATAGATATTCCCTCCAAAAGTTCTTGGACGTACTTCTGGGATGTTTCAGGACACCCACTAGGGGTAGATTTGAAGTGGGCTATAAAAGGCCTACTTCATCATATCGAAGCAGTATCTATCCCTATCCTTTGAGCTTAGCAGTTTTTTCTCTCCTACTCCATTTTCTCATAGCTCAAAAGGTTCATTACCTCCACATCCTTTCATCAAATCATACTACTCCTTTGAGGGAAAAGAGAGAGCAGCCCCCGATCTATATTTCCACCAAAGGAATTTGGGTTCCCCTTTGAGTTCATTAAGAATTTGTTACTCTTGTAGGTTGGAGACAGATCTAGGCGGTAGGAGTTCTCTGGTGAGGAATCAACTTGTGATATACCCCCGGAAAGTTTGTTAAGGTTTGGAGCCTGCCTGAAGGTCTACCACTAGTGGTTGGGAATCACCCTCATGGTGATATCTCAAGCAGATAGGGTGAGCCTTCGTGGTGTTGGTGTGCCTTCCTGGTAACACCCATCCCTCTAGGAGAATAGGTTGAGCCTTCGTGGTGTTGGTGTGCCTTCGTGGTAGCACCCATCCCTCCAATAATGACTAGCTTCCCTCGAAGGAAGTGAACATCGGGATAGATCCTAGTCTCTGTGTCTTTCGATTATATCTAAACCTAGCTCCCTACTTGTAGTTTACTTTGGTCACTTGACCTTGCATTCACTATAACTTATTGATCTCATTATATTGTATTTTGTATCACACTGTAGCAATTGTTTAGGCACACCTTTATATTTCACATTTCCTAAACTTGCTAATAACTGAAGTAAAATTTGTAGTTGTCCCTATCCACCCTCCCTCTAGGGGCATCTCGATCCTTTCAATTGGTATCAGAGCAAGGTCTCTCCTTATAAGGCTTCACCAGCTAGAGAGTAAGGATGTCACCTAGAGGTATAACACACGATGGCACGTTGTGTTTTGATGGCGCAAAATACCGCCTGTGGAGAATTCGCATGCTTTGTCACTTTCGGTCCATGGGTACAAATGTTTTATGAATTGTTGTTGTAGGGGCTTCTATTTTGATGGATGGCCTATCTCCACTCCTTGAGGATTTGCATCTTGATAGTGATGCTTTGCTTGCTATTCACGAAGCTATAACCTTTGAAGTGTTTAAGGCAATCTTGAGTGGCAAGTCGGCTCATGAGGCTTGGACCAAACTTGAAGTTATATATGGTGGGTCCCATCTTGATGAAGTAAATATTATTTTGGTGGATTCAATGGAGGAGCTTTCCACATCTTCATGTTATGAATATCTATCCAAAGCTTACACCTCCGATTGCTTGGACATTTCAACATCTTCCACTTCCCCACCATGTGGTTTGTCACAAGGTAATGACATGGTGAGTGGAGAAATTTCATGTGATGATGATGATGAGATTATCATTGATGATCCTTCATGTTTAATGCTAGCGTTGTAGCTTATATGGACTTGAATATATCTTGCACAAAAAATGTCATACATTCCTGTGTTGATTGTCCATGAGTATCACCTGAAGATTCTTTGACAAATATTTGTGATGATATGCTCGCTCTTCCGTGTTGGCATGATCAAAATGCTTCGATTTCCTCTAGATCTTGTTTGACTAACCATGTAGAGGAAATCGAGAAAATGTGGCACACTCCATTGATGAAGAAATTGCTAGAAGAGCAAAGAACAATATCACCAAGTTGAGGAGGAAATGCAATGAGTGTCATGAGTATCTGCATTATGCGAAGGAATACCATATTATCGATGAAGAAGAATTCTCCTCTCCAAAAGATTCATCATCAACCCCGTTTGTTCTCATGTGCCTCATGGCAAGAGGTAATCACGAGGTATCATCTCTTCATAGTGATAGTGATGATCATGATGATGATGCTAGCAATTATGATATGAGCCAAGGTCTCTATGAAATTGCAGAAGTTCTTCGTAATGTTAAGAAGAGCACTTATATGAGATTCATAAATCTTATGCCTTGATAGATGTAATGATTTATTTCATGAAGTGCAAGAGAAAAATTAAAAACTTGAATGTAAAATTCTTAAGGCTCGTCAATCTCTTAGAGACTTAATGTCTTCAAAAGAAGAGATTGAAGTTGCTCATTGTAAACTGAAAGAGGATTTTGAGCATCTTGACCCTGGCTACGAGAATGCCAATGGTGTGCTCACCAAACTCTCTAAGTCTCCTGAGGAACTTCAAGCTACTCATGCGAAGTCTTTAGTTTCTTCTTGCTCCTCTCATACTGTCAATGATGTTAGTGCTACTAACTCTATTTCATGTGAAGCATCAACATTGGAGGAGAATGTTGAGTTCAGGGCTCAACTTGATTTGCTAGCTAGAAATTGTAGGAAATTGGAAGAAAGTCATGAAAAGCTGTCGGGCTCTCATGAGGATCATCTAATCTCCCATGATAGGCTAAAGTTAGCTCGTGAGACTATGGTCACTAAGGTAACATCTTGTGAGTCCCATGTGGATGTTAGTGAAAGTGCAACTAATCCCTAGGTGGTTTTGGTAATTAATAACAACATATATGTCATTGAGCTAATGCCTATTCAACGATCAATTCAGGAAAGTTCAATGTAGGCATGGCAAGGACATGTGATTGTGGACCCCTCAAAATCTAAAGGACAAACATTGGCAAAAGCTCCAAGACTCTTGATTTTTGGTTAAGTGATCAAAGATCACATTGAGTCCAATAGGAAAGCCAATACTATTAAAAGGGGATGAGGTTTTGATCATGAGTCATTTGCTCAAGTGCTTGAAGATATTGCTCCAAAACCCTCAACCACATTCTCACAATCCAATCTGTCCAAAACCCAAAAGTCATTTTCGGTCCCACCGATACTGCAAATCCGGACCCACCGAAATACACAAGACAGAGCCACTAGCCTAAACCCTAGAAACTCGGTTCCACCGAGATGGCATTCGGTCCCACCGAAGTGCAAGTGCCACGACTCTGTGATACATCGTTTTCATTTCGGAATCACCGAGTGAAACCGATCGGAACCACCGAGATGAGGTAACTTCTTTAGCCATTGCACATCGGAGCCACCGAGTGGATTCATCCGGTCTCACCGAAACATCTAACGTTCGAATCTTTTGCACTAGTCGGTGCCTCCGAGATTTATTTTCGGTGCCACCGAGTTTTGCATAAACCTGAGTAACGGCTAGATTTCTCGTTATGGCTGTATATACCCCCACCCATTCCACCAATTCTCAAAGAGCAAACCAGAATGAAACTACCACTTCCCATATCCATTTTCTGAGAGAGAACCACCTACCCTTGTGTTGAGATCAAGAGGATTCCACTCCAACCTTTATCCTTGATCTCAAGCCTCCCCAAGTTGCTTTCCACTCCAATCCTTCTCCTACTACCATGCCAAATCTGTGAGAGAGTGATTGAGTGTTGAGGAGACTATCTTATGAAGCACAAGAGCAAGGAGTTCATCATCAACACACTGTCTATTACCTTTTGGAGAGTGGTGTCTCATAGATTGGTTAGGTGTCGCTTGGGAGCCTCCAAATCATGTGGAGTTGAACCAAGAAGTTTGTAAGGGCAAGGAGATCGCCTACTTCATGAAGATCTACCCTGAGTAAGGCTAGTCCTCCGTGGACGTAGGCCGATGGCATAGACAAGGTTGCTTCTTCGTGGACCCTTCGTGGGTGGAGCCCTCTGTGGACTCGCGCAGCCGTTACCCTCCGTGGGTTTAAGTCTCCATCAACGTGGACGTACGATAGCACCACCTATCGGAACCACGCCAAAAATCACCGTGTCTTCATTGCGTTTGATTTTCTCTGACCCCTCCTTTACGTTCATATGCAAAGTCTTTAATTTTCCACTGCATACTCTATTAGACTTGCATGTGTAGGGTGCTCCAAGACTTGTGATAATTGCTAAAATATGCCAAGACTTAAAATTGGGAAAAGGCTAGGTTTGATTTGGTCAAGTAGTCTAATCACCCCCCTCTAAACCTACTTGCGATCCTACAAGTGGTATCAGAGCTTTGGTCTCCATTGCATTGGTTTCACAACCTAGGAGAGTATGGCGTCTAGTGAGGGTCATTATCATCGTAGATGTCCTTATTTTGATGGTACAAACTTTGCTAGTTGGAAGCATAAGATGAAAATGCATATTGTTGGTCATAACCCCGCCGTTTGGGCTGTTGTTCGTGTTGGATTGCAAGGTGATTACTTTGAAGATGGAAAATAACCCGATCATGAAGCATCCGTGAAAGAGTAGAAGATGTTGCAATACAATGCTCAAGCATGTGACATTCTCTTCAACGGATTGTGCCCCGAGGAATTCAACAAGATCAGCCGCCTTGAGAATGCCAAGGAAATTTGGGATACTTTGGTTGATATGCACGAAGGTACCGAGTTCGTCAAGGAATCTAAGTTGGATGTGCTCTAAAGTCAGCTTGACAAGTTCTAGATGAAGGATGGTGAAGGCGCTGCAGAAATGTACTCTAGGCTTGCTCTCATCACAAATGACATTGCCTGCTTAGGTAGCGAAGAGATGACCGACAAATTCATCATCAAGAAGATTCTTAGAGCCTTGGATGGTAAATACGACACTGTGTGCACATTGATCCAAATGATGCCAAGTTACAAAGATCTCAAGCCCACGGAAGTCATTGGAAGGATTGTTGCCCATGAAATGTCACTCAAGGATAAAGAGGAGCTCCACGACAAGTCTAGTGGTGCTTACAAAGCTTCAAGTGACGCTCCAACAACTTCAAGTGACAAGCTTGTGTCCAATGAAGAGATTAGTCTTGTGGTGAAGAACTTCAACAAATTCTACAAGAGTAGAGGCAAAGAGAGAAGCTCCAATTCAAGATACAATCGCTCTTCAAGTCATCACAGAAATTGCTACAATTGTGGAAGACCCGGACGCTTCTCAAATGAGTGCACGGCACCTCCCAAGAGCAAAAGAGATGAGTCACCAAGAAGAAAGAGCCGAAGAGATGAATCACCTCGTAGAGAGAGACGGAGTAAAGAAGATAGATATGAATGAAGACCTTCTCGGAGAAGAAAGGATTCGGACAAGTCCACCAAGAGATACTGAAGAAGAAGACCCGAAGCTCATGTTGGTGAATGGGTATCCGACATCGACTCCGAGGATCAATCCGAGAGAAGCTATCACTCAAACTCCGACTACAGTCAAGATGAAGGTGTTGCCGGACTGGCCCTTGTACCCTCCAATTCCTATGATCTATTTGATTCACCAAATAAAGGTATTGGAAGCTGCTTCATGGCCAAAGGTCCTAAGGTAACTCACCCCGAATACATTGATTTCAATAGTGATGAGGATGACTTGCTAAATGATGAAACTAGTAATGCTAGCTTTAATGAACTTGCTAATAATCATGATAATCAAGATGAGACGGTCGACAATGCTAAGAGGGAGATTGAGCGTTTAACTCAAGAGCTAAACACTCTTAAGTTAGCTCATGAAGCTCAACAAGATGATCATAGAGAGCTCCAAAGAACTCATGAGAAGCTACGCTTCGAGAAGCAAAATTTAGAGCAAGAGCATGAGTTTCTTAAAGCTATCAATGACGATCTTCGAAAGAAGAGTTCCTCTCGCATTGCCAAATAACTTCTCTTGTCTACTTTTATGCCACAAGTTAAATCTAAGCAATCTAATAGCAAGAGTAAGAAAGGTTCTACTTCTAGTGGTAACAGTAACAACGCTAAATCCAATATTGTTGCTTCTAGTATTTCTATTGATTCGACTAACGATTCTCTTAGCCAAGTTACACTTGAGAAAGAAAATGATTTATTGAAAGGGATCATAGAGAAGGGTGTCTTCAAAAGTCTTGCCGGGAGTAAGCAATTCGAAGAAATTGTACACAACCAAGGATGGCACCGGAAGAACCAAGGTGTTGGTTTTGAACGAAAGTTCAATGCCAATGGAGTTGAGTGGGAAGAAGATCAATACCCCAAGACGAAGTTTGTTCCCCAAGAGGAGAAGTATGATCCTTCATCCTTCAAGGGAACTCAAGCTCAAGATGATCTTCCACCACAAGACCACAAGCTAAAAGGCAAGGACAAGCTTCAACAGGAGATAGACTCATATGAAGAAGCACCTCAAGCTTTGGTCAAGTGGGTTCCCAAGAGTACCTCAAGTTCCGCTTCATCAAGTGCTACTTCAACTCCAAGGATTCCCATCAAGTTGATGTGGATCCCAAAGAAGAAGAACTAGACAGTTCTTGAGGGTGACTCCGCCAACAAACTACACTCATATTCAATCATGGCAAGAACTTGTGCAAACCACTTCAACATCATGCACTAGTTCATGGAGTCACAAACCCTCTTCTTGGTAAGTCAAGGAACAAGGTAATCAATGCATTCATGGACATCATCAAATGTGTCCTTCACTCTATGTCTATGGATATCCTTGTTGTTCCTTGTGGGACTAACCCATGTAGGTTGAAAGTGCTACAAATCCCATGGAAAGCTCCCAACTCTTGATGATCTTCATCAACATTGAGCATCCACAACTACAACTACAACCACATGAAGTCATCAATGACAAAACCCAAGGTTAGTTCATCCCTCTTATGGGGGGATCTCACATCTAGGGGGAGCTTTGCTTTAAGACTTGAGCTAAAGCAACTCTAATGATGTGAACACATTAATGCTTTATGTAAAAGTTGTAACCCCACTTGTGCTTAAATGATGAGTATGACCTATGATCAAATGTTCTCATTTGGCTCCTATGTCAATATACCCATATATAGATGACTTTGTCATCGACCTTTGCTTGATAGTTGCTAGAGTTGGTTGTGCATGTTTGACATATTCTATTTGCTATCTTATTGTGTGAGCATGTTGCAATGCATATTTCCCCATTCGAGGACATCCAATTGTTGTTTGGTTGATTTGATCTTTTTGGAAAATTGGATGGACAAGAATGCCTAAGAACCTTCTTTAGCTATCTATCTCAACTTTTCTCAAATTCTTTCATGCTATATCACAATATTTGAACAAGCTGCTTTTCGGACCCTCCGGGTGAGGAGCACTCGGAGCCACCGATCTGATTAGGGCTGAACACCAAAACATTCTAAGTGTAACTCGGTCAGACCAACAATTCTTATTCGGTCTCACCGACTTGCATTTTAGACTGATCTGTTTTCAATCTCGGAATGACCGAAGTAAAACCATCGGAGTCACCGAGTTTCACTGTCGTTGACAGTTACCCATTTCGGTGTCACCGACTCGTTTCGCTCGGTTGGACCGACAGCTCACGGGTATATATATCGCGCGGACCGGACTTTGAAAATTTCTTCAAACCCTTTCGCTCCCGCACCCCATGGCTGCAGTCGCCCTGGTCTCCGGATCGTCTCCATCATCTCCTGCGCGCCCCTGACGCTGGATTCTGTCGCCGTCAACAGCAATCCTCCCTGCTGTTGCCGCCATAGCAGATCTCCACCAAGTTAGGGTAAGATCTGATCCCTTTCGTGTTCCCAAGTCTGATTCAATGCACGAAAGATTGCGCCTACATTCTTGCCACTGAATTCACTTCATATCCACCGAATGATTTCGTAGATTTAGAGTTGAGGAAGAATTTTAGGTGTAGGTTTCCGCCATACGCATCTCGGACGGACCGGCTGGTTTGGATCAGAGTCACCGATTTGTCTTAGGCCATAGCACACAGTACAACTCGGTGCAACCGAGAGTTACTGATCGGTGAGACCGAGACTAGCTTTTCAGTAGTACCATGAGCACTTCGGAGAGACCGAATCACACATCGGTGCCACCAAAATAGTGTGACCAAGTCTCTGTTGCTGCCGCGGTACTTCTGAAAATTTCCACTCGGTTATTCCGAAATGCTTACTGTGAAAACCTAGAACTAAATTTGGGACTCAAATTTTTCAAAAATTGCTGCATTTTGTGATACTCATCTACTCTATCCTACCTACTCTATTCACAGGGTCTGCTGGTCAGTATGTCAGGTTTAGAGGACAATCAGAACAGAGTTGAAAGAGGAGGCTGAATTGAGTTTAGGCACTAGTTCTGAAGAGAGTACAGATTGAGATCCAGGATCCCCTAGTGACCATGGTTTGCCCCCAACTGCTACTAGAACAAGGAAGAAGAAGAATTCTGATGAAGAGGATTCAGATTTCCAGCCTGAGGAAGTTATCTCCAAAAAGAGAAATGTTGTCCAGAAGGAGTATGCACCTGTTCAGAAGGTTGTTGCAAGGAAAGCTTCTGAGTCCACTGCTGCCAAGAGAAGTTTGAATCTCACTCTTGAGAATCCAGGCAGCTCAGGCCAAGGACAAAACAAGGCTATGCCAAAGAAAGCAGGCAAGAAGAGAGAGAGGAAGAGAATTGTCTATCTTCCTGCAAGACAAACTTCCATGTTTGAGGATCCAGAGGAAGAGGCTGAAGAGGAAGAACCTGCTGCTAACCCACCTCCTCCCAAGCAGAGAAAGTTGTTGGCTGATGCTATGCCTAAGAAGGCACCCACTACTTCTAAGGCCAAGACTGCTGCTGCTGCCAAGTCTAAGGGCAAGACCGATGCAAATATTGCTGCTTCTCAAAAGAACAAGGCCCCAGTGCCAGAGAGGAATGAAGAAGATGCTGAGGTTGTTGTGCTCAAGAAGCTAAGACCGTTTCTGCCAGCACATGATCAGACACACCCCGTGGCAGAAGACATGAAGAAGAGGGAGGACAAAGGACTGAGAAAGTGGAGAGCAGTTGATCCATATGCTGTTAGAAGGAGAATTGCCGTGGACTATCGTTTCCACACCAAGGTGCAACAGGACTTCTATGAGACTGTTCTTCTTGACAAGAGCCCGGCAATCAGTGATATGAGATTTGTTGATTGGAAATACATTGATGCATATCCTGATAATTTTCCCAATGTGCATGAGAACTTCAGAGCTATTGGTGTTGATGAGTTCATTGGTCAGAAGTTGACAAACTGGAATGATGAGCTGATTATGCAATTCTACTCCACCGCTCATTTCTATCCAGATGGAAAGATTGTGTGGATGACTGAAGGTATCAGATGTCAGTCTTCTATAGCTGACTGGGTTGCTTTGATAAATGCTCCAGAGTCTGAAGAAAACGATGTTGATGTCTATGCCAAGCCCAAGATGGGTCATAATTCCATGAAGAACATGTACAATGCTATCCCTAGTGATTATGTTCAGCAACACAAGTTGGGATCAGTTTACTATCTGATGTCAGGGCTTGCTACAATTAACACTATTTTGAGGCACACTCTTATGCCCAAGTCTGGAGATGACAAGATGATTCGAGGCCACTCCATCAACATGCTACATCTAGTCAATGGCTTCACAAGATTCAAGGTGATGGATCTCATAGTCGAGATAGTGAAGAGGACAACTGCAGATCAGAAGCGTTCATGCGAGTTTGCACCTCATATTCAGACCCTTATCAACTCTCAGGTTGGTAATGATGTCTACCTGCTTGATAGAGTGCACCTGCCGCTTCAGCCAGAGAAAGAGGATTGCCAAGTGACCATGGATGAGACATATCCTACATCTGCTACAACACATGCCTCTTGATAACCCACAAGTATAGGGGATCGTAACAGTTTTTGAGGGTAGAGTATTCAACCCAAATTTATTGATTCGACACAAGGGGAGCCAAAGAATATTCGCAAGTATTAGCAGATGAGTTGTCAATTCAACCACACCTGGGGACTAAATATCTGCAGTAGAGTGATCAGTAGCACAATAGTATGATAGTTTGATAGCAGTAGCAATAATAGTAACAGTAGCAGTAGTAATTGTAACAGTAGCAGCAACAGTAGTAACTTAGCAAGATTCAATATATGAAAAGCTCGTAGGCATTGGATCGGTGATATTTGTTGGATAACATTCATCATGTGACAGTTATAACCTAGGGCGACACAGAACTAGTTACAATTCATCAATGTAATGTAGGCATGCATTCCGTATATAGTCATACGTGCTTGCGATAAGAACTTGCATGCCATCTTTTGTCCTACCCTCCCGTGGCAGCGGGGTCCATAAGGAAACTAAGGGATATTAAGGCCTCCTTTTAATAGAGAACCAGAACTAAGCATTAACACTTAGTGAATACATGAACTCCTCAAACTACGGCAATCACCGGAAAGAATCCCAATTATTGTCACCTTGGGGTATGTGGATCATAACACATAGCAGGTGCATACAACTTGCAAGATCGGATCAAGAACACAAATATATTGATGAAAACATAAAGGGTTCAGATCTGGAATCATGGCACTTGGGCCCTAGTGACAAGCATTAAGCATAGCAAAGTTATAGCAACATCAATCTCAGAACATAGTGGGTACTAGGGATCAAGCCCTAACAAAACTAACTCGATTACATGATAAATCTCATCCAACTCATCACCGTCCAGCAAGCCTACGAAGGAATTACTCACTCCCGGCAGTGAGCATCATGAAATTGGTGACGAAGGATGGTTGATGATGACGATGCCGGAAGATCCCCCTCTCCGGAGCCCTGAACGGACTCCAGATCTGGCCTCCCGATGAAGAACAGGAGGTGGCGGCGGCTCCGTATCGTGAAACGCAATAAAACTTCCTCTCTTATTTTTTTCTCTGGAAAACTGAATTTATAGCGTTGAAAATAGGTCAAACGGAGCCACGTGTGCCCCACGAGGTACCAGGGCACGCCTGGGGGGGGGGTGGCGTGCCCTGGTGCCTCGTGGGCACTGGGTGGCCCCCCTCCAGTAGTTCTTGATGCCAATATTTTTTATATATTTAATAAAAAATCTCCAGAAAGTTTCATCCAATTCAAAGAACTTTGATTTTCTGCACAAAAACAACATCATGGCAATTCTGCTGAAAACAGCGTCAGTCCGGGTTAGTTCCATTCGAATCATGCAAATTAGGGGCCAAAACAAGAGCAAAAGTGTTTGGAAAAGTAGATACGATGGAGACGTATCAACTCCCCCAAGATTAACTCATTGCTTGTCCTCAAGCAATTCAGTTGACAAACTGAAAGTGACAAAGAAAAACTTTTACAAACTCGTTTGTTCTTGTGTCTATATATATGCTTAAGTAGTGTCCAAGTTTTCAGCAAAGATTATGACTAACCATGCAAACGATAACTCTTAGAATTTATATTCACTCATATCGATGGCATAATCAACTAGTGAGCAATAATAAAATATCTCAAATGCCAACACTTTGTCAAAACAATCATGATATAATATGATAACATGGTATCTCGCTAGCCCTTTCTGAGACCGCAAAATATAAATGCAGAGCAACTCCAAAGTTCAAGCAGCGACTAAACATTGTAATTCATGGTAGAAGAGATCCAGTCATGATGCACACAACATTAACTATACACAATGCATGAGAATGACAGTTGTGCTCTCAGGTCTGGTGCTTATTTGAGAAGGTGATGACTCAACAATAAAAGTAAAATAACATAAAAGTAAATAGATAGGCCCTTCGCAGAGGGAAGCATGGATTTGCAGAGGTGCCAGAGCTCGAAACTAAAATCAGAGGTAATTAAATTTTGGGAGGTATGCCTTTCCTGTTAAACACATTAGCGGCGGTTCCCAAGCGGTAAAGTAAAGTTTACTCCCCCTCCACCATCAATCACAAGCCATGGCTAGGTGAATCCTTGGGTGCCCTCCATACTAACAACTTTCCGGGGGAGTTTGTTTTATTATTTTGCTTTTTTAATGATGGGACTGGGCATCCTGATTACCAGCCCCTCTCATGCAAGGACAAGTGAGTAAACACTCATCATGAGAATAACCCGCTTAGCATGGAAGATACTGACCGCCCTTTATCGCTCCATGAGCGGTACGGGCACACAAAACAGATGTTCGTTTGAATATTAGAGTTGGCACATGCAAATTTACTTAGGACGGCAAGATAATACCGCATATAGGTAGATATAGTGGACTCATCTGGAATAACTTTGGTTTAAAGGTTTTGATGCACAAGCAGCATTCCCGCTTAGTATAGGTGGATGCTAGTAAATAGGTTGAGAAGCGACCAGCTAGAGAGCGAAAACGGTCATAACCATGCATTATGAATAATCATCATTGAATACTAGCATGAGTAGGATATAAACACCATGAACATAAATATCGTGGAGGCTATGTTGGTTTTGATTCAACTACATGCGTGAACATGTGCCAAGTCAAGCCACTTGAAACATTCAGAGGAGGATACCGTATCATCATACTACATCATGAACATTTTAATGCATGTTGACACTCAAGATAAATCATTATCCACTCCTAGCTACTTAAGCATGGTATGAGCAACTATAATCTCTAATTGTCATCACAAACATGTTTAATCCTAATATGCTGAATCATGGATACTGAGTTAAACATATTTACAAAAACAAAGAACAAATTGAGTTCATACCCGCTTTTTCCTTGCCACAGTCACTTCATCAAATCATCGTCATTATTGCCTTTCACTTGCACGACCAAATGATATAAAAAATAATAATAGTGCAAGAGTGCCGTGGACTAAGCTGGAATCTGCAAGCATTTTGTTCAAAGGAGAAGACAAGGTAATATGAGCTCTTTGTTAAATCAACAATAATGCATATGAGAGCCACTCATCATTTTCATCGTGGTCTTCTCCTTGCAATGACTCAACAAAAGAAAAGAAAAGAAATTCAGAGAAACAAACTAAAATATTTTTGGAGTTTTTAGTTTTCTGAAGAAAGCAAATTAAAGAAGAAAACAAAAAACGAGAGAAGAAAACTATTTACACGGGAAAACTCCCAACAAGCAAAAGAAGAAACGGGAAATCTTTTTGGGTTTTCTTTTACTATCACGAAACTACAGCTAATTAAACTAGAAAGATAAACTGAAAAGAGATGAGGAATGTTATTGGATTTTCTCAAAGTTTTTCAAGCACACAAAAAGAAGGCGAGAAAATAAAACTAACATGGATTATACAATGAAAAAGTATGAACACCGACAACTCGAGTAAAATGTGTGAACATGAATGTAATGTCGGTGAGAAATACGTACTCCCCCAAGCTTAGGCTTTTCCCTAGCTTGGTCTACTACCATGGCTGTCCTGGATAGTGATCGAAATGGTAGCTCGTAGAGGGGTTCTGAGCTGCCCCTTTAGCCTGACGAGCAGCCTCAGTGGCCGCATTGTACTCGTGCACCTCACTCTCATGAAGGAAATGTCTCTGTTTGTTCTGAAAATCAAAGAGGGCAGGAGCAGGCAAAGCAACATACACCGAGTGATATTTATTAAAAACTAAGTTATATTCGTAACCATGTGCGTTGCGCTTTAAGAATCTATGTTCTCGCATTGCTTCAAAATTTAAATATTTATAAGGCAAAAGGGGATCATTGAATTTAGGCGACACCCCTAACCTTGCCGCTAAACGGGAGGCATAGATTCCTCCATACAGATCACCATTAACTGCATTAAGCTGTAGCCTACGTGCAACAATAGTCCCAAGATTATAAAGTTTGCTACCAGTCAAAGCTACAGTCTTGCTTACCAACAACGCATTTACAATTAAAAAGCGCAAAATACTGGATAGCAGGAAATTGAATGCTAACTATTCTACCCTGCGTGATTCCCCTATCTTCACTGTTGCAAAGGATAGTAAGAAACAACTCATAATCAGATCTTGGCGGTTCATCTAACGAACCCCAATATGGAATTTTACATGCATCACAAAATTCTTCTAGAGATATATTGTAGGAATTGTCATAGAGGTGAAATAAAATTCTAGAGGTGCGCGGATGATAAGCAAAGTTTTGAGTAAAGGAGTGGGTGAGATTGTAATGCTGTGGTGGCTTATCTGCAATGAAGGCGGAGAGCTCGGCATTGTGAATGTGTTGGTCAAATTCTTCTTTGATACCTGCTCTCAACATGAATTCGTTGCACGGCCACCGACATGACTTTGCTTCGGCATTTCGTACTGAACTTGTCCTTGGTTCCTCATATGCTTGGCGTGCCGAGCTTTTACTTAATGATGCCTCTGAGGACCTCCTCCTCGAAGAACTTCTCCGTAGAAAATTCATTTTCCTATGAACAAATTTCTGAAATTTTTTGGACCACAAAATGATATCTATAAAACTTCACAAGATTGATAGCAACTACTCATATGGATGTCTAGAGGCTATATCAAGCATTCAAACTACTTGGAACTCAAAGGATTCAACATGCAAGCTCATTTTCTGTAGCACCAACAGTAGCTAATTATGCAAAATATAATCCACTAAAACAAAAACTAATTGGAGCAATGGAGGAGTCACATACCAAGGAGCAATTCCCCAAAACAGTTTCGGAAACGGAGCTCCGAGCAAAGAGACCGAAAATTTCAGTGTTGTGAGCAAGAACACGAGAGAGAGAGCTACCAGGAATTTTTTCTTGAGGTAGGAGACGAAGTGAGCTAAAGGGATAAGTGAAGGGGCTTCTGTGGGGCCCATGAGGTAGCAGGGCGTGCCGGGGGGGTGGCACGCCCTGGTGCCTCATGGGCACTTGGGGCACCCCGCTGGTAAAAATTTTATTCCAAAAATTCTTAAATAATCAATAAAAAATCATGTTAAAAATTTATTGCACTCTGAGCACTTTTATTTTTGGACATTTTTTATTGGACGGGTAATTCAGAAAACAGAGTAATCATGGCATTTTATCTATTATATTATTAAAACGATAGAAAACGAACGGTGATGATTTATCACTCTAGAGTTAAGTAATTTGAACAGCCAAGATTCATAGATGTATATACCGTAGAACCAATCAACCAACCCGTAAAAAAAACCAATCAACTAGGCGTATAACAATCGGCCACTATGTACGTGTACCAAAGGGACAATCAACCGGACCATCAATTAAAAAAACTAATCAAATAGACGTATAACACTTGGCCTCTACGTACGTGTACCAAAGAGCCAATCAACCAGCGTCAGGAAAACGAGTCAACTATAGACATATAACACTCCGTCACCATGTACGTGTACCAAAGAGCCTGATTTCTGGCAAGGTGTAGCACACGCCCTGTCAAAAACAAAAAGAAAAGGAGAGTCGGACACTGGCACGCAACTGATTGATTTCCATCCTAAGCAGTCAATCAAAAAATAAAAATAAAAGAAAAAACAAGAAAAATAAAAGACGAGTAGCACACGTACGCACAATTACCTGATTGATTTTCATTGAGTACATACGCATCCGGAAGCACATATACTTGCATAGCCATCAGGACTCGGCAAAGCTGCACTATCATGTACTCCTATAATATATAAAGAGGCAAAACAACCAGGCACACCGACCAAAGAAAATTGCCAGCACACGCCAAGACACAACATGGGCATGATCAGCACATGCGGCGACGCTCAACGCCCAGCAAATCTGAAGCCAGACCACGGTGCATCCACAGCTACATATCAAATATGCATCCACGGCGCTATGATGCTTGGCGGATGATGCATCCAATACGAGCCCACGAATGCGCGAATACCCGACGGATTCGAGACACAATAGTAGTGCCTTCAACACACCCGCAACGTCATGATGCGCAATAGATCGAAAGACGACAGACAACAATGTGGTAAAATTTAGATTTGCATAATATCTATGTGCACACCATGTGTGTTTAGACGTGATCCTCAAAATAAAATGTGTGTTTAGACGTATCCATCTTAACATGTCTTCGTAGCTTCCTTAGTACAAACCAATTTGCATCCACAGTGCTATGATGCTCGGCAGATGACGCATCAGGAGCCCACAAACCCTCGAATACCAGACGTATTCGAGGCACGATGGTAATGCCTTCAACGCACCGCAACATCATGTCACACAACTGATTGAAAGACGGCAGACACAACGTTGGTAAGATTCAGATTTGTGTAATATCCGTGTGTACTCCATGTGCGTTTAGATGCATGCATCTTTTTTTTAGGGTGAAGATGCATCCATTTAAACATGTCTTCGAAGCATCTTTAGTACTAACAGCTTTGACGTGAATTGTTATATAGTCAAATCTTTTACTTCTCATCGAATTCCATCTGTACAATTAGCAACCATCTTTTGAATGTTCAGGCATCGAAGAAGTGGAGTGATTAACCGTAAGAGGACAATTAAACCCGAAATATTATAGCGAGAATAATGAGTGAGATTCGATCAACCCTTTGACTGGTGAACTTAGAAGCATCAATATGATCTTGAACACGTATTTATATATATTTAAGAATATTCCTTGTCCATTGATAAATACTACTAAATATATTTTTGTTTGCTTTTAAGGCCGATAACAATTCATTCTACTATCTAGCTAGAACGATCTGACAAACATTTGCAGATAAAAAATAATGTAGATTTCTATATATTTATTTGACAACATTGAAATTGTATAATCTACCAAATATCGTAAGGTAACAAAATAAAAACAATGAAATTATTATTTTTGAGTACATCCATAATATATGGTAAAGGAGTGAAAGGTTTGCCAGATAATTTTGTTTTGCACAGTACTACTTTGAGTTCGGTACCGAGAATACCCTACAAAATTTTATCAAGTTTAGCTAACATACACCGATAAGTACAAAGTACATGCATGCACGTCACGTGTAGTGGACGGAAACAAATCTGCCATAAGTAGTATGTGCATACATGCACTTGACGTAAGGGATTTGCAATAGCTGCCGTTTAGAATTCAAATGTTATTTCCAATTGCATCAAGAGTGTACTTCTGCTTTGTAATCATGTAACTATCTGTTCACACTCCTCGCAAAAAGAGAATTTTATGTGATCACACAAGAGTTGTTAGTACCAAACATTGTTTCACCAATCTAGAATGATTTATTTTCTATTTGCCACGCCCTGTATATTATGGTTTAGACATCCTTCAATTCAGTTTGTGTGGGAATCACGTACACATGGCATGTCACGTCTTACATACATACATTGGTGGGACAGCCTCAAACATTTACATGACTGTCGCCAATCACTAGAGTTGTTTCGTGGTGAACTCCACAGATGAGGCATACCTTTCAATGGGGCTAGCCTGGACTGTTGTCACAAGCCGAGTAGCACAAATATGAACAATAGCAAGAAAATATTGCTTGAGATGAGAGACTACAAGAGTTCTTACAATCGTTAAAGGTAGGAGAATAAAACAAATTTGATCTTGCTTCTTGACCGAAGAATTATGCTTAGCTCATTAACAATTTCATGGAGACTACCGTAAGCATTTAATTAACAAAGTAATAATAGTTCTTAAGAAACTACCTTATATATATTTATAGACACACACACACACACACATGTGCAATGCTAAAACCATAGATAGTAACAATATTTAAATATTTAAGCCCACAATGAAAATTATATCTAAGCATATTTGCATTTAATGCTTCTAACATCTTTTTTCGGCGTGTTCCTAATATCCTAATAACTAATTAGACAAAATGATTTCATAAAAATATATTTTATTTATTTTGAATTATAAAAAGTGTACAAGACTCACAGCAGAGAGCATTTTTCTTGAGAATCGAAACCAACAAATTTATATCTAGCCACGCAAATGCGTGGGTAACTCCTCTAGTTATATTTGAATAAAAATAACAGCAAACTAAGAGTGGGTACAGAAGGTTGTGCCTACTAAATTCATCGACCACATGCCTCTCAAAAAGAATCCATTAATAAGGTTGATCAGGTCTTATTAACAAACCATTTTCGAGTGACATGAAACCGAAGAACTTTCGTATAACACTAAGTGACCTCAACGGGGATATGCATCTCCCCAACAATAAAAGTTTCATATCTCTTTTTAACAGTAGGAAGAGGAATTTGGAAACTCCCAATAGTAATTGTCGGAGTCTTTTCAATAATATGAATACCATTCACTTGAAATTGTTTCTTTGGAAAGTCCACCGTATGTTCATTACCATTGATATGAAAAGTGACCTTGCTTTTGTTGCAATCAATAACAGCCCCTGCAGTATTCAGAAAGGGTCTACCAAGGATAATTGACATGTTGTCATCCTCGGTCATATCAAGTATAACAAAGTCTGTTAGAATAGTAACATTTGCAACTATGACGGGCACATCCTCACAAACACCAATAGGTATGGCAGTTGATTTGTCAGCCATTTGCAATGATATTTCGGTGGGAGTGAGTTTATTCAAATCAAGTCTTTTATATAAGGAGAAAGGCATGACACTAACACCAGCTCCTAAATCACACAAAGCAGTTTTGACATAATTTTTCTTAATGGAGCATGGTATAGTTGGTATTCCTGGATCTCCTAGTTTCTTAGGTACTCCATCTTTAAAAGAATAATTTGCAAGCATGGTGGAAATTTCAGCTTCAGGTATCTTTCTTTTATTTGTGACAATGTCTTTCATATATTTAGCATAAGGAGGCATCTTTATAATATCAGTTAAACGAGTACGCAAAAAGACTGGCCTAAGCATTTCAGCAAAGCGTTCAAATTCTTCCTCATCTTTTTTCTTAGATGGTTTAGGAGGAAAGGGCATGGGCTTTTGGACCCATGGTTCTCTTTCTTACCATGTTTTCTAGCAATGAAATCTTTTTATCATAACGTTTATTTTTAGTAGGTGGGTTATCAAGATCAACTTCAGGTTCAATTTCAACATCATTATCAAGTTCTTTATCATTATCTGGTTGGGTATCCATATGAACATCACCATTATTATTATCATCAAGTGGTTGTTCATTACCGGATTGTGTTTCAGCATCAGAGATAGAAACATCATTACTATCCTCCAAGGGTTTTTCTACCTCGGGTTCACTAGAAGTATGCAAAGTCCTATCATTTTTCTTTTTCTTTTTATTTTTGGAAGGACTAGGTGCATCAGCATTAATTCTTTGAGAGTCTTGTTCAATTATTTTTGGTTGACCTTCAGGATATAGTGGCTCCTGAGTCATTCTTCCTCCTCTAGTCATTACTCCAACAGCATGATCATTCATATTGTTGTTCATTTCATTAAGCAATTCACTTTGAGATTTGGCAACTTGTTCTAATTGAGTTTGAACCATAGATGCATGTTTACTAACACCTTCAACATCATTAATTCTAAATAACAAGTCACCCAGGCGATCAATCATATAAGAGTTTCGTTTCAATTGTTTCATAACGTTTGCATTAAAATGATCTTGCTTCATAATATAATTATCGAATTCATACAAGCATAGACTAGGCGGTTTGTTATAAGGAATATCACTTTCATTAAATTTTATAAGAGAATTTACCTCTACTACCTGTGTTGGTTTGTCAAGACCATGTATCTCTTCAATAGGTGGTAAATAATTAACATCCTCAGCTTTAATACCTTTCTCTTTCTGACATTTCTTTGCTTCTTGCATATCTTCTGGACTGAGATATAAGATACCCCTCTTCTTCGGAGTGGGTTTAGGCGGTGGTTCAGGAAGTGTCCAATCATTATCATTCTTCAATATATTATTCAATAATTCCTTGGCTTGTTCAATAGTCCTTTCCCTGAAAACACAACTCGCACAACTATCTAGGTAATCCCTAGAAGCATCAGTTAGTCCATTATAGAAGATATCAAGTATTTCATTTTTCTTGAGAGAATGATCAGGCAAAGCGTTAAGTAATTGGAGAAGCCTCCCCCAAGCTTGTGGGAGACTCTCTTCTTCAATTTGCACAATATTAAATATTTCCTGTAAGGCAGCTTGTCTCTTATGAGCAGGAAAATATTTTCCAGAGAAGTAGTAAATCATATCCTGGGGACTACGCACACATCCAGGAGCAAGAGTATTATACCAATCTTTAGCATCACCCTTTAATGATAAAGGAAACAACTTAAGAATATAATAGTGGCGGATTTTTTCCTGATGAGTAAACAGGGTGGCTATATCATTTAATTTAGTAAGATGTACCACAACGGTTTCAGTTTCATAACCGTGAAAAGGATCAGATTCTACCAACTTAATCAATTCCGGATCAACAGAGAATTCATAATCCTTATCAGTAACAAATATGGGAGAGGTTGCAAATTTAGGATCATATTTCATTTTCTCTCTCATAGATTTTTCTTTCATATCAGCAATTAAATTTATAACTTCATATCTATCATTGCAAGCAAGAATGGCTCTAGTGGTCTCCCTATCAAAACATTGTTCATCAGGTGTTTCAACTCTAGTAGGAGAGCTAGGCATAACAGGTGAATCATCATTCTCAGGAGTTTCATCATTTTCAATTTCTTTAGCTTTAGCAATTTGTTCAGTAAGAAATTCACCAAGTGGCACAACATTCTCAAGCATAGTACTAGCATCATCATGAGTATCATTCATAGCAGAAGTGGTATCATCAATAACTTGCGACATACCAGAATTAATAGCATGTTGTGGTGTGGCAAGTTTATTCAAAATAGAAGGTGAATCAAGTGCAGAGCTAGATGGCAGTTCCTTACCTCCCCTCGTCTTAGAGGGAACAATCTTGGTTCTAGTATCCTTCAGATTCTTCATAGTGATTAACAGAAATAAATCCCAAGCGACTTAGCAAATAAAGCTATGCTCCCCGGCAACGGCACCAGAAAAAGGTCTTGATAACCCACAAGTATAGGGGATCGCAACAGTTTTCGAGGGTAGAGTATTCAACCCAAATTTATTGATTCGACACAAGGGGAGCCAAAGAATATTCTCAAGTATTAGTAGTTGAGTTGTCAATTCAACCACACCTGGAGACTAAATATCTGCAGTAGAGTGATCAGTAGCACAGTAGTATGATAGTTTGATAGCAGTAGCAATAATAGTAACAGTAGCAGTAACGGTAACAGCAGTAGCAGTAGTAATTGTAACAGCAGCAACAATAGTAGTAACTTAGCAAGATTCAATATATGAAAAGCTCGTAGGCATTGGATCGGTGATATTCGTTGGATAACATTCATCATGTGACAGTTATAACCTAGGGCGACACAGAACTAGGTCCAATTCATCAATGTAATGTAGGCATGCATTCCGTATATAGTCATACGTGCTTGCGATAAGAACTTGCATGACATCTTTTGTCCTACCCTCCCATGGCAGCGGGGTCCATAAGGAAACTAAGGAATATTAAGGTCTCCTTTTAATAGAGAACCGGAACAAAGCATTAACACTTAGTGAATACATGAACTCCTCAAACTACGGCAATCACCGAAAAGAATCCCAATTATTGTTACCTTGGGGTATGCGGATCATAACACATAGCAGGTGCATACAACTTACAAGATCGGATCAAGAACACAAATATATTGATGAAAACATAAAGGGTTCAGATCTGGAATCATGGCACTCGGGCCCTAGTGACAAGCATTAAGCATAGCAAAGTCATAGCAACATCAATCTCAGAACATAGTGGGTACTAGGGATCAAGCCCTAACAAAACTAACTCGATTACATGGTAAATCTCATCTAACTCATCACCGTCCAGCAAGCCTACGAAGGAATTACTCACTCCCGGCGGTGATGAGCATCATGAAATTGGTGATGAAGGATGGTTGATGATGACGATGCCGGAAGATCCCCCTCTCCGGAGCCCTGAACGGACTCCAGATCTGGCCTCCCGATGAAGAACAGGAGGTGGCGGCGGCTCCGTATCATGAAACGCAATAAAACTTCCTCTCCTATTTTTTTCTCTGGAAAACTGAATTTATAGCGTTGGAAATAGGTCAAACGGAGCCACGTGGGCCCCACGAGGTACTAGGGCACGCCTGGGGGGGGGGGGGGGGGTGGCGCGCCCTGGTGCCTCATGGGCACTGGGTGGCACTACTGGATTCAGCAACTTTGCCGTCCGCCATGGCTGACGGCAAAGGCATGCTTTGCAGACGGCAAAGGTCTTTGCCGTCAGCCAGCAGACGGCAACACGTCCGGCTGAACAAGCTCCGGTAAAGGCCACTTTGCCGTCTGCTGGCCGACGGCAAAGATACAAAGATCTTTTGCCGTCTGCCAGCAGACGGCAAAGGGCATGGAC
The DNA here is from genome assembly GCA_039707655.1 of Elymus sibiricus. NCBI lineage: Eukaryota > Viridiplantae > Streptophyta > Magnoliopsida > Poales > Poaceae > Elymus > Elymus sibiricus. Next base: position 464,404,544 of record CM077676.1, read on the forward strand.
GGCACACGTGCCAGTTTAGGTCCGTTAAGGGGCTAACGGCGTGCTTTGCCGTCTGCTGGCTGACGACAAAGATGCAGAGGTCTTTGCCGTCAGCCAGCAGACGGCAAAGCTTCCAAATAGGCCATCCCAAAGCTCTTTGCCATCTGCCAGCAGATGGCAAAGTGCCTATATTGCCCCATTTAATTCTGTTTTTTCTTATATCAATTCATTTTCACAGAAAATCAAACACAGATATATATATATGACCAATATAGCATATCCAACACATATTACCAATAGTCATGAACACATATATATCCAACACATGTTACCAATAGTAGCAAGTTTCATCCATACATATACATAGTTTCATCAATATTACACAGTTTCATCCATAGGTAGCAAGTTTCACAAAGTCAAAAAAAAAAACTAAAGACAAGCACTCCATATCTGAAATTGCAAGAAATGACCTAAAACTAAATATCTATTTTCCTAAAAACTATCTTATTACTAAGATCTTCTCTGGATCTTCTTCTTTTCTTCCAACCTGCATAACAAAAACACTAAGAAAGAGAGAATGGGTTAGGAGTAGAAATGTAGCATTTCACTTGGTGAAATGCAATGTTGTAGGAGCCAGCACTTGAGATCAAGACAATCTTAGTTAAGATCCCGATTTTCAAAGTGATCTTAATTAGAAAGCCAAATAGAGTAAGCCAATACCATAGAGCCAAAGGAGAGAACCAGCCAAGGACCCAATCAAGAAGCCACCACAATTAGTAGTAAGTTAAATGCCAACACAAATACCACTATCAGTACTAGCTCCAGGAATTAAGCCAACTAAAAACTAGTGATTAAAGCCAAGGATTAGACTTCATCACCACAATCAGTTTTGTCCAGTGACAATAGGTACATGTCACTATGCAACGCCAAAAACAAAGCTCCAGGAGGAGATATACATCACAACCAGCCGACTAGACCAAGTCCCAACACATCCAGCCACCAGCAGCTTAGAAGAGATAACTATCAAGGAGAGCTTGACACAGCAAGCAGCTGCTGTTAACACCACAATCACCAAAGCCACCCGTGAGGACAGCACAAACACACACACAGCTTAGTCACACCATTCAGGCCAGTATAAATAGGGTAGCCAACCGTAGAGTAGGGTCTGTTAGACACTTGGTGTCCAAAACATCAAACAGGACTGGGCCCAAAACCATATCTGTGAGATAGTGTGAAGCAGCTAGGAGGAGCAGGCTGTCCACAAGAAGCAGGTTTACCAGAATCCACAAGACCAAGCTACAGAAGACCTCAAGGTATACTTGACGGATTATGTGCTCAGACAGCCTGGAAGTGCCAGGGCTAGTTCATCACAGCACAGGGATAGCCACATGTAAATTAAGCCTAAGAGAGGGGGGCTCAGACCAGCATCACTGCCCAAATCAGATGTAGTATCTGTCTTATCAGTAGAAAACTAGGAAAGTAACAGCCAAAACCAAGTATAGCATCTGTTCATAGGCTATTAGAAAGAGACCAATAGGAATAGCCAAACCAAGTGGTATCTGTTCATATCAGTATTAGAAGTAAAACAACTAAGAACAAGTGAGTATCTGTTCATGAGTAAAGTAACTATAGCATAGAAGAAATAGCAGGGTAGCACCCCAAATGATTATCTGCTTTTGCAGAACACAGCACCACACTTGCACCTGGTATTTTTCTGCAATTAGGGCACTGCACCCACAAGCACAGGGGGCTAGTACAATTATAAACTGCTACTGCAAGTAATAGCAGCAGCAGCAAATAACAACAGAAGTGATGACTAATTTCCAAAGGTTAAACAGACCAATGGAAAAGAAAATGTAACACTAGAGATTCAATTAACTGAATTAAGTAACAACTCCAGGAGCAACTACACAGAACAGAGCAGTACAGGAGCATATATACTTCACAAATACACATAGATGGCCACTGACCAAAACCCTGACACAGCAAGAATCCATCACAGAGAGCTCCAACACAAGTTGATGCTCATCTACAACAGCTAACCACAGCTAATAGAGCCTCACATCCAACAAGATCAAGAGCTAGAGCTATGCATTAGAGAGATCAGAGGAGGAGAGCAAGGAGAAGCTCACCAAGAGGAGTTGTAGCCGAAGCAGGATGCAGCCACACCATCACTATGGTGTGACCAGCAGCACAACCAACACCACCACAGCACGCCGGAGCTCGCCAGAGAGCACCACAACGGCGGCGCCAGCAAGAGCACGGGCACGGAGGCGACCACCCAGGGGCACCGCAGCACGGAGGCGCCACCCAGGGGCACCACCGCGCCACGGCACATCCAGCACCGCCGGAGGATCCTCACGGCGACCGGACCATCATCGGAGCACCACGGCCGAACCACCACCAGCACTGAAATCCTAACGGGGAGAAACCGAAGGGGACGACCGCAGGAGGCGGGGAAAAGCAGATCGATGCGGAGGAATCGATAGAGCTTGTCGATAGAAAGCAGTAGAGGGCCAGGGCGTCGCCGGAGACAGCCGGAGCGGCCGGACATCGGCCGGCGTCCCGGCGTGCTGGATCTGGGAGGGAGAGGAGACGCGACGCGACGCGGTGAGAAAGAGAGGGATGGATGTGACGAGGAGGAGTGAAGGGACTCACCTGAGTCACCGGAGCAACGCCGGAGCCACGCCGGCGACGTGGTGGCCGAAACCCTAGCCACAGGGGAGGGTCGCGCGTGGTCGCAGGAGGACGCGCGCGTCGGATCTGGTCGGAGGGGATGGAGGAGCGGGGCGAGGGGGTCACTTGGGTGTGCTGGGCGCCGTCGAATCCCGCCGGAGCTCGCCGGAATCGGCCGCCGTAGCTGCTCGCGCGATGGAGAGGGAGAGACGAGCGGGAGAGAGAGAGGGGTGGGGCCGGGCGGAGAGAGAGGGGAGAGAGAGAGAGGAGGTGGGGGCAACGGTTTTATTTTTTACCCGCAAAAAAAAAAAGATAGCCCCACCTCTTTCTCTAGTGGGGTGGGGGGGGCGGGGGGGAACGGCCGTTAGTTGGCCACTTTCTTTGCCGTCTGCTAGCAGACGGCAAAGAAAGTGGCCGTTAGGTGGTTCTCGTTAGTGGGCCACCCTCCCTCTTTGCCGTCTGCGAGCTGACGGCAAAGCTTCTATGCCGTCTGCTAGCAGACGGCAAAGAGCTGGCTGACGGCAAACATGATCTTGGCCGTCAGCTCTTTCTTTGCCGTCAGTTTTCTGTAAGCTGATGGCAAAGACCTTCTTTGCCGTCAGCTAGCAGACGGCAAAGAGCTGGCTGACGGCAAATTTGCTAATTCCAGTAGTGTGGCCCCCCTCCAGTAGTTCTTGATGCCAATATTTTTTATATATTCAATAAAAAATCTCCAAAAAGTTTCATCCAATTCCAAGAACTTTGATTTTCTGCACAAAAACAACATCATGGCAATTCTGCTGAAAACAGCGTCAGTCCGGGTTAGTTCCATTCGAATCATGCAAATTAGGGGCCAAAACAAGAGCAAAAGTGTTTGGAAAAGTAGATACGATGGAGACGTATCAATGCCCAGGCAGAGGCACAGGCAGCTGCTGCTGGTCCTAGTTCTTCGACTGCTCCAGTACTCAAGACCAAGGCAGATCAAATGTCATATCTGCTCCAAGCATCCAAGAGGATCGAGGAAAGTCTATCCAACCTCATGAAGAACCAAGAGAGTCTTGCAAAGATCATGGAAACTAAGTTCCATGCCTTGGACATCAAAGTAACAGAGATTGCTACAACGGTTGATCAACTCAAATCTGATGTGGAGAATGCGAGGATGAGCAGTGATGATGATGATGATACTACACTGCCGACTACCACTCAGTTTCAGACGATGGCCAGATCTGCTGCAGTGCCATCAGATGCACGAGCCACTATGTCTGCTCCAGCTGCTGCACCATCAGTTGCCCCTCCAGTGTCAACACCTCCAGCTCAGCAGACGTCAGCCGAAGCATTCGTCGACGCACTTCTCTCAACTCCTTCAACACTCACCGGAGCTGCAAGTCAGAGGACTTCACCGCCAGGAGCAGGAGATCGAGCCCAGAGCGATGTTTAGCTCTGTATTTATTCGAACTTTTTGGTAACTTGTTGCCAAAAGGGGAGAGTAAATATAGATCATAGGGCTTCGAGAGAGAGAGTGTCTTTTGCTTTTGTTTCATTTGCTTCTTGTGCGTTTTCTTGTTGGTACTTTTGTAAGTCTATACTTTGTTTGTGCTTGATCAGACCGTACTTATTTTCTATGCATGCTATCTATCCATCTATGTGATTCTTGTTATGATCATTCACTTGTATGTTTGGTGATGAGTGCTTAGTGTATTTCATCCTTACCATTTTGAGCGCTCCACCAAGATGTATGTGACATGGAAGAGTGACCCATAATCCTAATCGATTGTGCATTTGCATTCAAACGCAAATTTCAAATAATGCACAAATTTAGGGGGAGCTCTTACTTATCACATACTTCTCAAAGCGACGATGTTATTCAATGATTTTATCCTATGTCGAAGCTTTGATCTATATGTTGTCATCAATTACCAAAAAGGGGGAGATTGAAAGTGCAACTAATCCCCGTGTGGTTTTGGTAATTAATAACAACATATATGTCATTGAACTAACGCCCATTCAAAGATCATTTCAGGAAAGTTCAATGTAGGCATGGCAAGGACATGTGATTGTGGACCCCTCAAAATCTAAAGGACAAACATTGGCAAAAGCTCCAAGACTCTTCATTTTTGGTTAAGTGATCAAAGATCACATTGAGTCCAATAGGAAAGCCAATACTATTAAAAGCGGATGGGGTTTTGATCATGAGTCATTTGCTCAAGTGTTTGAAGATATTGCTCCAAAACCCTCAACCACATTCTCACAACCCAATCTGTCCAAAACCCAAAAGTCATTTTCGGTCCCACCGATACTGCAAATACGGACCCACCGAAATACACAAGACAGAGCCACTAGCCTAAACCCTAGAAACTCGGTTCCACCGAGATGGCATTCGGTCCCACCGAAGTGCAAGTGCCACGACTCTGTGATCCATCGTTTTCATTTCGGAATCACCGAGTGAAACCGATCGGAACCACCGAGATGAGGTAACTGCTTTAGCCATTGGACATCGGAGCCACCGAGTGGATTCATCCGGTCGCACCGAAGCATCTAACGTTCGAATCTTTTGCACTAGTCGGTGCCTCCGAGATTTATTTTCGGTGCCACCGAGTTTTGCATAAACCTGAGTAACGGCTAGATTTCTCGTTATGGCTATATATACCCCCACCAATTCCACCAATTCTCAGAGAGCAAACCAGAACGAAACTACCACTTCCCATATCCATTTTCTGAGAGAGAACCACCTACCCTTGTGTTGAGATCAAGAGGATTCCACTCCAACCTTTATCCTTGATCTCAAGCCTCCCCAAGTTGCTTTCCACTCCAATCCTTCTCCTACTACGATGCCAAATCTGTGAGAGAGTGATTGAGTGTTCAGGAGACTATCTTATGAAGCACAAGAGGAAGGAGTTCATCATCAACACACCGTCTATTACCTTTTGGAGAGTGGTGTCTCCTAGATTGGTTAGGTGTCGCTTGGGAGCCTCCAAATCATGTGGAGTTGAACCAAGAAGTTTGTAAGGGCAAGGAGATCGCCTACTTCATGAAGATCTACCCTGAGTAAGGCTAGTCCTCCGTGGACGTAGGCTGATGGCATAGACAAGGTTGCTTCTTCATGGACCCTTCGTGGGTGGAGCCCTCCGTGGACTCCCGCAGCCGTTACCCTCCGTGGGTTGAAGTCTCCATCAACGTGGACGTACGATAGCACCACCTATCGGAACCACGCCAAAAATCACCATGTCTTCATTGCGTTTGATTTTCTCCGACCCCTCCTTTACGTTCATATGCAAAGTCTTTAATTTCCGCTGCATACTCTATTAGACTTGCATGTGTAGGGTGCTACAAGACTTTTGATAATTGCTAAAATCTACCAAGAATTAAAATTGGGAAAATGCTAGGTTTTATTTGGTCAAGTAGTCTAATCACCCCCCTCTAGACCTACTTGCGGTCCTACAGTTAGCACATCTTGTACTTGAAATGCTTTATTACCATGTGCTAGTCCTATTAATTCATCTGGAACTTATGTTGCTACATCTTGTGATGAACTGCTCACCATGCCTTGTTGCTCTAAAAACACTACTGTAGAACATGCTAGCAGTGGTGGGCGCAAAAAGGCCATTAGTGGCGGGCGTGGCTGTGAGGGGCACCCGCCACTAACCTCCCGCCACTGCTAATAGGTCATCAGTGGCGGGTGCCTAGCCCGCCACTGATAGACTCAATAGTAGTGGCGGGCGCCAGATCATGCCCGTCACTACTCACTTTACATGGATTAAATTTTTATAGATTCTAAATTACTCATCATGTGTACACGTCAGCACAAATGACACATATCATTAAAGATTATAGACTGATTACGAACATATGACTAGATTTCATAGTCTTACAAGTCTAGACCAGACTAGAGTTCAATTCTGCTAAGATCATATATATAAAGAGCAAGTCCAGACCAAACTAAAGTTCAATCATACTACAGTTGCTTTAGAACCTAATGGAACTAGCCTTAGTATTGCTAGTACCATCGTCATGAACAAGTTCGACCTTATTTGCCACCCACCACTCGCTGATGCCACCTGCAGCACAATCCGCAGTTTCCCGAAGCTCCAAGCTTATGGGTGTAAAAGGAAAATGTTTTTAGAATTGCACGCACACCTAAACCATATCCTGGTATGGGGCACACAACTAGTAAACATGGTGTTGTTCATTTTCTGCAGATGATAATCTTAATCAATTTCACACTCTCATTGTCATGTTCTTATGCAATCAAACTTATTGGTGTTCTCTTAATAAGCGGCTGATGCAACCAACTTCACAATAATAACCCTAGTTCTATAATAGCACTTAGTTGTTTAACCTACTAGAGAGAGCAAAATCATCATCTACGGTTCTAACTTAGGAAATTAAAACTTAGCTCAATTCAGTTCTTTACGAATTAGTCCTTTATGAACGAATCGACGGCACTGAGGATCGACACTAGGTACCTGTTCAAGTGGATGGCAAGGCGGCTGCTGAAGGCGGAGTGGCTACTGGGATCCAGCCGAATCCGTCGATGGTGGGGTCATTCTCGGCGGCATTATCCCCATCGAAGATTTCACCTCTTGCAGCGCCCATTTGAGGACCAATTCCAGTCTCCTCCAAGTCGGCATCCGAGCGTGCTCTACATTGTTGGCCTCCAAGATGATGTGCTGCATTCCTCAATTCTCAATCCACACACATTTCACACATCCGGAATTCCACCTACAAGCGAGGGTTCTCATGTGCAAGAGCCTGCGTTTCCTTCAGCACCCGCATGCACTCCGTCCAGCAGAACACCACGTCGTGAATCCTTCTTGCCCGCGCCAGCCACATCCTCCACCGCTGCCTCTCCAATTCTTCTGGTGCCATCGATTGAGGAGGCCCCTGCGGCTCCTCTCGCGGGCCTTGGAACGGCGAGGGCGGCGCTGGAGTCTAGTTTGATGATGCGGTACGGGAGGCCTGATGACGACTTGGAGCCATGGAATCCCAGTAAAAAATTACCTTAGTACAGGAAAAAGCCGAGAACTATTGATCCATTTTTGACACCTCCTTGCTACTCTATTAGTACCTAAAAACCAAACAGTGGGTCTTCTAGACAACATTTGAGAACATGATATTTGACATACTAGCTTATCCAATTTTTCTATTCAAAATTTAATGTCTTTGAAAAAATCACAAACTAAACTAGCCTATGAATATCAAATTAGTAGAGGAGCACAAATTTTCATCCACAAGAGTGTCTGAACATGTCAAATCAGATCATCTACAGCATGCTTGACTTTAGTTTAGCACAAAGTAAAATAGCCTATGAACATACAAATAGTAGAGGAGCACAAATTAAACTAGCCTATGAATGGGCACTATTGTGGAAGTACTAGCTAGGAAGAGGTTCATCCTGGCTAGGTATTTCAGGAGTAGTGGCGGTCGTTGGCGGCACGGGGGACATCCATCGGCATTCAACAATCTCCAAATCCAGCGAAACCCTAGCTGCTAGCTCGCTCTTACGTACTGATTAAGCAAGGGAAGGGAAGGAAAGGGAGAGGGTGCTCTGCTCATCGGAGAGAAGAGGCTGACGACCAACATGGTGGGAGACCATGGGCACGACGACGGGAGGTGCATGGCCGTGACGGTGGGAGGCGCATGGATATGATGGCGGGCCGGCCGAGGCAGCCTCCACACTAGGGATTTGGGAAAATTAGGGGGAAGAAATTCAAATCCATTTGGGGGGAAGCAGCCAATTAGTCCGGCATGGGCCCACCACTGACGGGTGCTGGATAGGGCCCGCCATAGCTAATAAACTTAGCAGTGGCGGATGTTTTCTGGTGCCCGCCACTGATGTGTTTTTGCAATTTTGTGGTGATCCTAGTGTTTTGTTGTTTTAGGGGTAGATTTTTGTTTCAAATTGTTTGTGGGGTTTAAGTTACTTCATAAAAAGGGTAATATGAAACTTTTGCCACTTTTTGGACTGCTTTAATCATTTTAAAGCATTAAATGAATTTCCTGCCATTAAAATGAGCAAAACGCTCTTCGATTTAAAAATATATGCAAATGAGGTTTGAAAAGGATCAAACCTGGCATAGTTTCATTATATGACCCCTATAGAGTGTGGTAAAAATCTGAGTGTTACGGGAAAAACTTGATGCACTTTGTGTACCAACCGAACGCTCTCTCGCGAAGTATCACAGTTTCAAATGGAAACCGCTGACTCTCCTAGAGAACTCTTTTCTTACATCATTTCCCCATTAAACTTTTCCTATGTTGAATATGCACTATTGAAAGTCCTACGCTCACATTTGGCCACTTTTTGAGTTCATATGATAATTTTAAAGCATTAAATCAATTTCTACCCATTGAAAGGAGCAAAATGTTGTTCGATACAAAAATATATGCAAATGAGGTCTGAAAAGGATGAAACTTGGCATGGTTTTATTATATGTCCCTTATAGGGTGGGGTAAAAAATTTAGAGTGTTATAGGAAAAACTTGATGCACTTTGTGTACAAACTGAACACTCTCACGCGAAGTATCTGGGTTTCGAACAGAAACCGCCGACTCTCATAGAGAACTCTCTTTTTTCATCATTTCCCCGTTAAACTTTTCCTATGTTGAACATACACCATTGAAAGTCCCATGCTCAAATTTGTCCACTTTTTGAGTTCATATGATAATTTTAAAGCATTATTGAATTTCTAGCTATTGAAATTAGCAAAATGCTCTTTGATTCAAAACAATATGCAAATGATGTCTAAAAAGGATGAAACTTGGCATGGGTTCATTATATGACCCCTATGGGGTGTGGTAAAAATTTAAGTGTGTTGCGGGAAAAACTTGATGCACTTTGTGTACGAACTGAACACTCTCTCACGAAATATTAGGGTGTCGAACGGAAACCACCGACTCTCATAGAGAACTCTTTTTTACACCATTTCCCCGTTAAACTTTTCCTATGTTGAATATACACCATTGAAAGTCCCATGCTCAAATTTGGCCACTTTTTGAGTTCATATGATAATTTTAAAGCATTAAATGAATTTCTAGCCATTAAAATGAGCAAAATGCTCTTTGATTCAAAAAATATGCAAATCAGGTCTGAAAAAGATGAAACTTGGCATGGTTTCATTATATGCCCCTATAGGGTGTGCTAAAAATTTATGAGTGTTGCGGGAAAAACTTGATGCACTTTGTGTACAAACCGAACACTCTCTCGCGAAGTATTAGGGTTTCGAACGGAAACCACCGACTCTCATAGAGAACTCTTTTTTTTACATCATTTCCCTGTTAAACTTTCCTATGTTGAATATACACTATTGAAAGTCCCATGCTCAAATTTGGCCACTTTTTGAGTTCATATGATAATTTTGAAGCATTAAATGAATTTCTAGCCATTAAAATGAGCAAAATGCTCTTCGATTATAAAAATATGCAAAAAATGATATCTTAAAAGGATGAAACTTGGCATGGTTTCATTATATGACCCCTATAGGGTGTGGTAAAAATTTGAGAGTGTTACAGGAAAAACTTGATGCACTTCGTGTACAAACTCAACACTCTCTCGCGAAGTATCAGTGTTTTGAATGAAAACCACCGACTCTCATAGAGAACTCTTTTCTTTACATCATTTCCCTGTTAAACTTTTCCTATGTTGAATATACACCACTGAAAGTCCCATGCTCAAATATGGCCACCTTTAGAGTTCATATGATAATTTTAAAGCATTAAATGAAATTCTAGCCATTAAAATGAACAAAATGCTCTTCGATTCAAAAAATAAATGTAAATGTGTCTGAAAAGGATGAAATTTGGCATGCTTTCATTATATGACCCCTATAGGATGTGGTAAACATTTGAGAGTGTTACGAGAAAAACTTGATGCACTTCGTGTACAAACTGAACACTCTCTCGCGAAGTATCAGGGTTTCGAACGAAAACCACCGACTTTGATAGAGAACACAGAGATGCAACTTTTTCTATGTTGACTATACACAATTGAAAGTCCCATGCTCAAATTTGGGACTATTTTGGGTTAATATGATAAATTTAAAGCATTGGAAAATTTGGGACCATTGATCAGTGACGGGCTCTGTAACGCACCCGCCACTACTAACTTTGGAATTTTTTTGGCGCGGTCGTGAAATATAGCTGTGGCAGGCACTATTTTTATCCGCCACTAGCAAGTTACAAACTAGTGGTGTGTGGCCATTTGTCGCCCCCCACTGATGATTTTATCCCATGGCTAATTCCCAAGAAAATTACGAGTGGCGGGTGACTGTATTTGCCCAAGTTACTAGTTTGAAGAAAGATTTGGAAAAGTGCTATGATAGGAAATCCACACTCAACAATGTCTTGAGTGTATAAAAGTACCCTCATGGGAAGATTGGACTCGATCTCATCTACAACAAGAAGAAGTCCAATAACAAGAAGAAGGGACAAGATCAAGTCATGAGATCGGCCAACATTACTTGCTTTAAGTGCAAAATTATTGGACACCATGATATATCTTGTCCATTAAAGAAGAAGGCTTCAAATGAGAAGCAACAAGAGAAGTGGCATCAAGATCTATATAACGTTCAACCTCAAGTTGAAGAAATGCCACTACCCATGACGAACCAAGTTAATTCTTCCCAAGTTGAGAGAAGAAAGAAGAAGAGAAAGGGAAGCACACATTGTTATATTTGCCTTTAGAAGGGACATATTTCTTCATCATGTCCCAACAGTAAAATCTCTAAGCCTCCAATTGCCAATGACCATTATTCACTTGGAAAGGATAATGTTGGCAATTTGTTTGCCAAGTTTGTTGGTGCCCAAAGTGGTTTGGAACTGGATAAGACCATTTAGGTTGGCAAGCCTATTGTGACTAACTTGTTAGGACCCAACTTGGTTGGGGACCATCAAGCTCAAACTTGATCAATAGGTGTATGGAGGGCATTGGAGATTTGGCTAGTTCATGAAGAAAAATGATTTTCACCATTTATTGTGGTTCAGGCCAAGTCAAGTGGATTATCATCATATTTATCAATCCAATGCTCCTCTTTGCGGTAACTTGTATTTATATTGTTTACATTGAAAGTTACTAGCCCTTGGCATGTTGGTTTTGTACCTAGCATGTGTTTGTATATGTTGTGTCTCCCTATATGCTTGATTTGTGTTATCTAGCATATGTAGGTTGCAATGCACTTCATATAGTTGTGTGTGTAGTTTCGAGGCTTTATTGCTTCTTAGTATAATCCTATTTGGATCATTTGAGATGTTAATGGATCATCACATTATGGGGGAGTATTGTGGTTTACGCACGTCACAACCCAAAAATGTGTATATATGAGGAATACCACCTAGTATTGATAGTGCAACATTATCTAATCATTATGTGGTATGTCAAGATCATTTGAAATTCAAATTCTTATCCATTAATTACATCTAGTTGGATTTCATTTGCCTATTATGGATAAGTCATGGATTATCACATTATGGGGGAGGGAAATGCATTGTGCACATCGCAATCCTAGAAAATGTGGGCAATTGTGACATGCCACTTAGAATTGATATCGGAAATTATCTTGTATCTTTGTGGCATGCAAAGCTCAAACATGTCCCTTATCACATAAACAACCATTCATTGTTCACCTTTTGGATTTGTTTGAGAAAGTTGTTCATGGTGCAATTTGCCCATTGATTATCTCAAAGATCTTATTTGGAAAGTGTTTGAATCGAATCATTCCAATTATTGCTATGTATGATTATCTATCTAATTGTAATATCAAAAATCCCCTATCCAAGCATTGTGCAAAATTCTAAACTCATATCATATGCTTTGGATATTGAAGTTGATCTTGCATATCTTTGTATCTATCACCAAGTGCTAATTCCAAATACCATTGTGTTCTATTACAATCGGTATTCCATCATGTGATAGAATTCATTGATCATCTTCAACTCAGCTCTTGCTTTAATTTGCCTCTTATCTCTAGCCAAAAAGTCCTTTTTCTCCACGTGTTCGGTTGCTTGCACTCGGGTAGATGGTCTCCATCTCCATTGACATTCCTTAGAGGTTTTCTTCACTGGTTTGTGGCAATTACACCATTTCCTCAAGTATAATATTGTCCCATGGCTATTTATATCTAGAATCTCACATTCCTTTCATACATCTTAAGTTTTAGCCATAGTGATAATTGCCTAGGATTCGAGCTAAGCTTATGTCTTCCAAATAAAAACCATGGGTATTCTTATCCTTCTTGTATGATTCTTGCGCATGATATAGTAGTTCCGTGTGTATCCATTACTACACTCTGGTTGTTCCCCAAATTCACCAGAATATATTTCCATGGAGATGCAATTTTTGCTACTCATATTATGTTCAATTATTGTGCATCCTCCATATGGTTCCTGTCATGTGATGTGTGGACTTATCTATTCCCCTCTTACCACCTCAAAGTTTATCCTCTTGGATGCCATAATATTCTGGTATCTTTTCTTCCCTACTAAGTGTGGGTTGAGGCCTTCAGAGTATGTGGTCTTTTATCATCCATGGCATTTGGAGCCATTATGAAAAGTATATAGTGCTAGATTCATGTGTGGACATCTTACATTCATATCATATCATCTTGTTGCATTCTATTGATCCCCGACATAGTTTGAGGTCCTTCAACTATTCGTAATTGAATATGTGCATTTGATTTCACTCACACAATGAGATATGCACAAATTAAGGAGGAACTCATACTATATTGGTCTTCAAGATTTTTCATCCATTTTGGCACTTGTTGCCAATGGGAAAGAAGTTTAGAGGGTTTATGAAGAAGTGGTTTTAGGAGAAGTGGTTGTTGTCACTCATGCATATCTACCCTTGTTATATATGTTTGTTGCATGGATGTGTATATAGAGAAAACTCACTCCACCTAGCTTATGTCATCGAATATATGCAATGAAATTCAAGTTCATTCGCGCTTGCATATATTGTGGTGGAGTGTGCTCTATATGTGGTTCTACTAGCATCAAATGCTTGCGTAGTGTTTTGATGCTTGTACTACCGGTTTTGATAACATCAAGTAACCTTGTGATACTTGATGCTATCAAAACACCCCAAGTATACAATTTATCCTCGGATAAGTCATATGCTTATTTTTAAAAATTCATTATATAAACCCTCTTATTGAGATTGTCATCAATTACGAAAATGGGGGGGATTGAAAGTGCATGTAGTCCCGATGTATGGTTTTGGTAATTAATGACAATCCCTATGGCCTAATGTGTTTTTATTAAGATATATTTCAAGGAAAGTTCCCTAGGCAATGCATGAAGAATATTGGATGAAATGAAGGATGTTATCCACCAGGACAAATATATACATTGAGACATCGTAATGAATGAAATTTACTATGGAGCAACAATAGCATCAAGCTATATATGAAGATATGTTCCATGGGTGATTCAAGAAGAAGATTGGATGGATTTGGAATGAGTTCAATGACTGAATCAAATAGGACCAAGATGAATTCCATGTGATGAACATGATGTGATCAAGACAGAGTTCATTGAGGGATCTCAGAGGTTGTCATGCTTGGGCTAATGAGTTGTGCTATGATGGATCATGATCTTGAGAGAATGATTAAAATGAGGAATTCTAGATATGTCTTGAATATGGGATCTTGATGAGCTCATATGTTGAGTCATGGTTGCTTAAGTCTAGAAGCAAGTAATTTGAGTGAATAATTCATTGCACGTCTCAAGAGATTGTGATGGAGTATGAAGAAAGGCAAGTGATGACCAAGATGATATTCATGGAGAAACTCAATATGGTCATGAGAGAATTGTGATATTGGTGATCATGTCTTGAAGAAATGAACCACAGTGAAGAGTTTAGTATGTCCTTCAAGACACCAATATTAAGCATGTTGTAAAGGTAAAGGTTGAGAAAGATAAAGCTCAAAGATCGAATTCTAAATGGTCAGTGCACAAGCAAAAAAGATGTACCACATGGTATCTGGTGGTATGGTATGTACTTGTGAATTGTGCTTTGTGAACTAACCCATACTATGTGTTTTCTTTGTCTATTTGGGTTAGGTGATTCTCATTGGATAGCATCAAAAGAAAGATTTTATGTTGCCCATGTGAGGATGACATCAAGTGATGATGGTCATCAAGTTGAATAAGGACAAGTTCAAGATAAGCATCCCGAGGGATTAGATGCTTGAAGCTTGCGAATGATCACATGATTGGATATAAAGATGTTTTGCAAGAAGAGGATTCCCCATTGTATAAGCGGAAGATATTCGATGAACTTCACCAAGCTTTTGAGAGACATTGATTAATGGACATATGCTTGAAGCTTCAAGGTCCATCCATGGATGATTGGTACATATGAAGATGGTATACAATACAATGCTTTCCGCATGGCCTTCGGTAGTGCTCTTTGAAGTCTTTATCAAGTGACATGAGCAATATTGTGTTTCCAACTTGAGCCAAGCATGAACGTCAACATCAAGCTCACGTGGAAGGCTCAATGCAATGATGGAGGGGTCTCTCAATGCAGTCTAGTGTGGAGCTCTTTTTCCTTCCAAATCTCCAAAATATACATCCCAATCTCCAACATATATACACCACCTAAATTGCCAAAATATACACTTCAACACATACATTTTTGGTTGCTTTTACACTCTCTGGAAGTAGCTGTCGGAAGTTTCGGGATGAACTTCGGGTAGCTTCTGGAATCCGATGCTGCCTCTGGCGCAGGCTCGGGCCAGCTAACAGAAGCCTCTATGTTCAGCCAGACTATGCCCCGGTGCCAGCTCTAGAATCCAGAGCCCCCGGAGTCCTCCCCAGAATCTGGCAGAACCGAAATCCGGAGCTACCTCTGGCATGAATTCCGGCTTGACACCAGAGACTCTGGTGTTAGCCAGAAGGCATGCTTCGGAGCTAACACTGGAATCTGGGAGACTCTGGAAGTTCCCTACGAAACATCTGAGATGTGTCGGGGCACCTCCAATGGGCAAATTTCAATTGGGCTATAAAAGCCCACTTCATCTTCCCCTAAGGGGTATCTATCCCTATCCTTTGAGCTGAGCAATTTTCTCTCTCCTACTCCATTTTCTCATAGCTCAAAAGCTTCATTACCTCCACATCCCTCCTTCAAAATGACACTACTCCTTTGAGGGAAAAGAGAGAAGAGCCCCCGATCTATATTTCCACCAAAGGAATTTGGGTTTCCCTTTGAGTTCATTGAGGATTAGTTACTCTTGGAGGTTGGAGACTCCTAGGCGGTAGGAGTTCTCTAGTGAGGAATCAACTTGTGATATACATTTGAAACGTTTGTGAAGGTTTGGAGACTGCCTCATGGTCTAGCTCTAGTAGTTGGGAATCGCCTGCGTGGTGATATCTCAAGGAGATAGGGTGAGCCTTTGTGGTGTTGGGGTGCCTTTGTGGTAACACCCATCCCTCCAGCGGAAGAGGGTGAGCCTTCGTGGTGTTGGTGTGCTTTTGTGGTAACACCCATCCCTCCAACGGCGACTAGCTTCCCTCCAAGGAAGTGAACATCGGGATACATCCTCATCTCCACGTATTTTGGTTATCTCTAACCCTAGCTCCCTACTTGTGGTTTACTTTGGTCACCTGACCTTGCATTCACTATAACTTATTGATCTCATTATATTGTATTTTGTATCTCACTATAACAATTGTTTAGGCACACCTTTATATTTCGCATTGCCTAAACTTGCTAATAACTGAAGTAAAATTTGTAGTTGTCCCAATCTAGCCCCCTCTAGGGCCATCTTGATCCTTTCAATTGGTATCAGAGCAAGGTCTCTCCTTATAAGGCTTCACCACCTAGAGAGTAAGGATGTCACCTAGACGGTAGGACTTCTCCGATGAGGAATCAACTTGTGATATACCCCCAAAAAGTTTGTAAAGGTTTGGTGCCTGCCTGAAGGTCTACCACTAGTGTTTGGGAATCACCCTCATGGTGATATCTCAAGGAGATATGGTGAGCCTTCGTGGTGTTGGTGTGCCTTCGTGGTAACAGCCATCCCTCTTGTAGAATATGTTAAGCCTTCGTGGTGTTCTTGTGCCTTCGTGGTAACATCCATCCCTCGAACGGTGACTAGCTTCCCTCCAAGGAAGTGAACATCGGGATACATCCTCGTCTCCGTGTCTTCCAGTTATCTCTAACCCTAGCTCCCTACTTGTGGTTTACTTTGGTCACTTGACCTTGCATTCACTATTACTTGTTGAACTCATTATATTGTATTGTGTATCTCACCGTAGCAATTGTTTAGCCACACCTTTATATTCTGCATTGCCTAAACTTGCTAATAAGTGAAGTAAAATTTGTAGTTGTCTCTACTCACCCCCCCTCTAGGGCCTCGATCCTTTCAACTGTGTGCATAAAAAAACTCAGCCAAGAATAGACACTGGGCAATGAAGCGACTTTGTTGAGTGCAGGGCAATAAACACTTGGCAAAGGACATACACTCGGCCAAGTTCTGTGATTGCCGAGTGCAGGACGCAAAACACTCAGCAAACACGGGGACATATGTCCCTCCTCATCATGATGGATGGAGGGGTAACGGCGCTTCCATATTTGCCGAGTGTCGCCCGGCAGACACTCGGCAAAGTAATGGCCGTCTCAGCACTGTTCTCTTTACTAACAGATATCACAGCTTAGTGTACTGGTTAGGGGCAAAGGTTGTGACGTGGAGGTCCAGGATTCGAGCACCAGCCTCCTCACTCTTTTTTTCTTTATCAAGTGCCTCCTGTTTATTTTTTGATATTTTTTTGTTTGCTTATCCTTCCTTTATTTGTCTCTTTCTCTGTTTTTATTCAATTGTCCTTTATTTATTTTCTTTCTTATTTTCTTTACTTGTTTCATTTTTTGTTTCTTTCTTTATTTATTTTGTTGGATAAGGCCTAAACATAGGCATGTTAGTGTAGAAAAAGTTTCAAGGCCAACAGATGAAGCAACCGTCGCTTCGCCTTCAAACCAGATCCATTTGCTCTCGAAAACCACGATTCCTTCTAGGAGATGGTCTGGGTTCTAAGCAATTGACATGACAACTTTTGTGAACCTTCTCAGATTTTTAACACAGCCTCTAGGTGCCATATCATGATAGCATGCCAAGTTTAAAGACCAACAATGAAGCAACCATCGCTTCGCTTACAAACCAGACCCGTTCAATTTTGAAACCACAATTCTTCCTTAGAGATGTTCCGGTTTCTAAGCAGTTCATGTGACAATTTTTTTGAAACATTCTCAAATTTTTCACACAGCCTATAAGGGTCATATCAGGACAACGTGCCAAGTCTCATGTTTTTCTGACTCTGTTTGCATTTTTGAGAATTACCAAATCAATAAGCTCCATGTTGGTGGCCAAGTCTTGGCATCCTGGTGTTTGGCACTCCTTTTCTTTTGTTGTATCAGTCCTGAACATAGACTCAAGAACACAGAAAGAATTTTCAATGCATTTTTGGCCATTATTTCATGTACTTATAGTTCAAATTTGAGTTATATCCAATAAATGCCTAGAAATGCACTTAATGTCTTAAATATAGCAAACGGACCCAGAAAAAGCTGAACTTTTAACATGTGACATCAATGGTGTATGTTAAGTGTAGAAAAAGTTTCATGGCCAACAGACGAAGCGACCCGTAACTTCGCATGCAAACCTGACCGATTCCCTCTTGAAACGACGATTATTCATCGGAGATGGCCTGGTTTCTAAGCAGTTCACATAACAACTATTTTGAAACATTCTGAAAAATTTACCACAACCTCTAGGGGTCATATCATGACACCATGCCAAGTCTCATGTTTTTTTTGACTCCGTTTGCATTTTTGAGAATTAAAATACCAATTAGCTCCATGTTGGTGACCGAGTCTTGGCTCGCCTGGTGTTTGGCACTCCTTTTGTTTTGTTGTATAAGAAATAAACATACACTAAAGAACACAAATCGTATTTTTCAACCCATTTCTGGCCATTATTTCATGTACTTGTAGTTCAAATTAGAGTTATATCCATTAAATGCCTAGAAATGCACTTAATGTTTTGAATATACAAAAGGGACCGAGAAAAAAGCCAAATTTTGACATGTGACATGCAATGGTGTATGTTGTGTCTATGAAAAGTTTCAAGGACAACAGATGAAATGACCTGTCACTTTGCATGCGAATCTGACACGTTCCCTCTCGAAACCACAATTCTTTCCCGAAGATGGTCCAATCTCTAGGTAGTTCACATGACAACTTTTATGAAACCTCCAAAACAATCTACCACAGATATGGGTCATATCATGACCACATGCCAAGTCTCATTTTTTTCTGACTCCGTTTGCATTTTTGAGAATTAAAATGCCATTAAGCTCCATGTTGGTGACTGAATCCTAGCCCCCTGGTGTTTGGCACTCCTTTTCTTTTGTTGTATAAGGCCTAATAATAGACTCAAGAACACAAATAGAATTTTCAACTCATTTTTGGCCATTATTTCATGTACCTACAGTTTAAATTTGAGTTATATCCATTAAATACCTAGAAATGCACTTAATGTCTTAAATATAGTAAATGGACCCGGAAAAGGGCCAAACTTTGACAGGTGACATGCATTGGTATATGTTGAGTGTAGACAAAGTTTCAAGGCCAACAGAGGAAGTGAGCCATCACTTCGCATGCAAATCTGACCCGTTCCCTCTCAAAATGACAATTCTTCCTTGGAGATGGTCCGATTTCTAAGTAGTTCACATCATAACTTTTTTGAAACATTCTTTACCACATTCTATAGGGGTTATCATGACAACATGCCAAGTCTCATGTTTTCTGACCCCATTTGCATTTTTGGGAATTAAAATACCAATAAGCTCCATGTTTGTGGCCGTATCTTGGCCCCCTGGTGTTTGGCACTCATCTTCTTTTGTTGTATAAGGCCTAAACATAGACTCAAGAACACAAATAGGATTTTTCAACCCATTTCTAGACATTATTTCGTGTACTTGCAGTTCAAATTTGATTTATACCCATTAAATGCCAAGAAATGCACTCAATGTCTTAAATATACCAAACGGACCTGAAAAAAGGCCAAATTTTGACATGTGACATGAAATGGTGTATGTTGAGTGTTGAAAAAGTTTGAAGGCCAACAGACGAAGTGACCCGTCACTTCGCATGCAAACCTGACATGTTCCCTCTCGAATCCTCAATTATGGAGTTCATTTAAGCCACACAAAATTTGCAGCAACAAATAAAGATCAAAATTTGTATCACATCACTTAAACTAATAAAGATCAAAATTTGCAGCAACAAAAAAATTTGGAGTTCATTTGCCTCTTATTGCATTTATTGGTTTATTGGATTTTCCCTGAATGCTAATTCATAAAAATTCGTATAGCTATTCTCTTCATATCATATGGCCCAAACTCTTCCCAATGATCATGCCATGTGGGTTGAGCCCAAAAATATTTTTATTACAATTTATTTTTGGCCAAAAAGCAAATAAACCCATTTTACTTTTCAAAACCCTAAAATAAAGTTCTGAACTAAAAGTATTTATTTTCACAAAACAATAATTCAATAAAAATCATTTCTAAGGTCTACTATCTATAAGACCATTACTCACTTCAAAAATAATATTTTGAAAGTTGTTCAAATATTGTATTTTATTTGCTTTTGAAAAGGCCAGACATGGTATTTTAAATAGGGAAAAATATATAAATTTTCACCTGAAAATTCCCCAAAAATTACACAAGATAGATTTTGACATTCTTAACATCCCACATGAGATTCACCACATGGCCATGTTCAACTTTTTGATCAAACCTCACCAAAACAGATTCTGCTCAAAACTATGGTTTCTTGTTTGGGCATTTTCCAGTGATCAAAAAATTCCAAGAAAATTATCACATCATCTCCTCACTCCCCGGGTCACTCTAGACATCTTGTCCCCCTCAATCAATTGTAGTAAAATGGGGTAAAACCCTGGTTTTTAATTCTGCGGGAAGCTTGGTGCAAGCCCCTCTCCCTTCATTTTCTTATCCTCTCTAGCCCACTAGCCCTCCTAAGGCCCTAAACCCTATCCAAATCCACTAGACACTACTGGCATGCTCGCCCCCTCTCTTTCGTCTAGGACATGCCTAAAACTTGCTCTCGAGCACGCTATAGTGCCAACCCGAGCACTGTAGCGGCACATGCCTCAAGATGGTGTTGGGAAATGTAGTAGAAAACAAAAAAATCGTCCTATAAATCAAAAACCAAGATCACTATGAAGATGCATACAAGGTTTGATCTGATCGTTCCCAACTCAGTGTTGCAGTGGAAGAAGAGTTGGTGAAGATCGTGTTCTTGAATTCCCACGAACAGTCGCTCGAACAGTTCCCTCGAACGAAGATCGAACGCATGATCTCTCTACGGATTACACGCATACGAGACCTGTGATCCGGCAACGCTTCGCCGTCCAGAGGTTGACGTTGCCAGAGTCCAAGAAGAGGGAGCAGCAGCCCTTCGGGAGAGATCAATTATGGTGGAGAACAAGAGAGAGAGAGGGGGCGATCCTTTGCGCAGAAAATTGTGTCCAAAGATGGGGTGCCCCCTCAAGTATATATAGGCGCAGGGGAGGGCAGCCGCATTGGAGGAGGGGCTCCCTCCCCTAGGGGCGGCATACCAAAGGGTGGCGTCCACCCCAAACCCTAGCCGCACCCATTTGGCTTGGCCGCCAAGGTTAGGAGTGGCGCCCCCCTAATGGGCCTAAAGGCCCATGCGGCTGTCACCCCCATAGGCCTTGCCTACGTGGCTGGCCCAGGGCACCATATAATTTCCAGGGGGCTCTAGGAAAATTCCCGGAGCCCTCCTATATAAATATTTCCCCTCTGAAACATTTTCGCTCTTCTGGTTTAACCCGGTTTTCTCCGAAACTCTTCAGGTTCTCTCTCATAATTATTTCCATCATCTTCGAAACCTTTCCGGTGATATTCTCTTAAGATCCTAACTCATCTAGCACTCAACAGATCAAAGGTTCGTAAGCGTGTGACCCTGCAAGTTCGGTAGGTGATACACATGACCGGAAGTCCTTCCGTCCAATGATCAATAGCGGAACCGTGGACATCCATAATGACCCCTATACCTACACGAATGTATATCATGGTGAACCTGTAGTTACCCTATTGCTGTTCCTTTTGCTTCACGATACTTTACAAAACTTGAGGTGAGATATATGGGCTTCCTCGTGACTCAACACATCATCACTATGCCAGTTTCCTCATTACCGGTTTTGTTCTCTATTCTTGTTCCCGTGTTTCGGCATCCCTGTGAACAAATCACACTATGTCTACCCAGATGATGATGGATGCCGTCACACCGAGAGGGCCCCAGGAATATCTCTCCATCATCGGAGGGGCAACTCGCAGTCTTGAGCTATCTAGTCCCTCATCATACATTTCTGATGAACCTGTAAGTTGCCGTTATGATCTCCCTATTATGGTTGACGTTAGAACAACCCCGAAGTGCATCATCCAGTATGGAGTGACTCTATGCTCTCATGGTCTAAGGAATTATGCAAACATTAACTTTACTGTGTTATGGACTATAAACTAGTGACGAAGGATCTCATAGAATCACATACAACTTGGGTCAATTCCACACATGTGTTCTTCCAACATTGTGCCCTCAAAGTTGCTGGCATCCTTTGTTAGACTATATTCATGCCCATGAATAGGAAAACAGAATTATCATGCAACACTTGAGCTAGTCTTAGAGGCAAGACTAGGAATCTATTTTACCGTTTATTATTCTACACGTGCACATGAGTTTTCCTCTGAGGCTCGTGGTTATTGCTGACTCGAGAACCATTGTAGTTATAACATAGAATATAAACTTTAATTATAAACTTGGAAATAAATAATAGCACTTTATTATTGCCTCTAGGGCATATTTCCAACAGTCTCCCACTTGCACTAGAGTCAATAATCTTGTTTACATAACTTCTTTAACACCAATGGCAATCCGGTGTTATTCATGTTTTGCTCGTGGTATAGGCTTCGTCATCATGTCTGACACATTCAGATTCATGTGAATCTTGAGTACTTCACATAACCCTTCTCGACATGATGTCGGATAATGTTATACTTGCGTTCTATATGTCTGGACTTTTGGTGGGACCTTGGCTCCTTTGCTTGAGCCACGGCGCCACTATTATCACAACGGAGCTCCATTGGGTTCAACACGCTTGGAACCACACCTAGTTCTTCAAGGAACATTTTAATCCAAACCACCTCCTTCAAAGCTTCTAAAGTTGCGATATACTCCGTCTCTGTTGTAGAATCAACAATAGTGTTCTGCTTAAAACTCTTCCAGCACACTTCACCACCGTTGAGTGTGAAAATGTAGCCCGATTGGGATTTGTAGTCATCTAGATCAGTCATGAAGCTAGCATCAGTGTAACCGTTTACAATGAGCTCTTCATCACCTCCATAGACAAGGAGCATATCCTTCATCCTTCTGAGGTACTTAAGTATATTTTTAACTGCTGCCTAGTGAGCCAATCCTGGATCACTCTGGTACCTGCTGCTAACACTTAGCACATAAGAAACATCTGGTCCTGTACATAGCATGGCATATGATATCCTGCAAGTGCACAGGGCTTTGTAGCAATATTGCGGTAAGTAAGGTTTGTTGATCCCACAGGGAGCGAATAGGAAGGCACCACAAACGCCACAACTACGTTGTCACTTACGCAGTTCCGTACGCACCCAAACCGGAGTTTGGAAATCGTCTACTTAAGTCAGTTGCTAGGAAGACGAAATAGAAAGGTGATTTACTAAACTACAAATGGAAAAATAAAAGACAAAGACTAAAAGGGGACAAAACTAAGTGGAACGGGGCTTGAGTAGTAAGCATTCTCGAGGGATCCAGAGTCATCACCACAAGTATGATGCTGACAACACATGCAAAGGCATGGCTCTACGTTCGTATCACTAATCCACTTGATATGATTATGTTTGGGTGAAGCCAAATAAAGATACGTGCAAATCCTCTATAGTCACGTATCATGCATGCCACCACTGGTGTATCCCCACTCCGGTTACCACAACGGTGATTAAGGGTTTCCCCGTGAACACGGCATAAAGCTTTAGGGTTCTCCGTTACTCCCTATTGCAGTGATCCGGGAAGGTAGGGAGATAAGCACTTTCACAGCCAACCTCCGCATCCCACCATCACGCCAATAGTAATTCCCTCAAGTCCACAAGGGGCTAATGTTGAGTGAGCGCTCTTCCCAACACCACGAGGAAATTAATGCAACACATATAAAGAGAATGATCGGATCACTTATTAAACATCAAGTGGTAATCATGCAAGGGTTCATCCAAATCCTCAAGAACTAGTACAACTACTCAAACATCATAGAGGGGAGAGGCAAGTTACAAGCCGGCATGGAGCCGGTGGAGGAGAGGAGCATGGCAGCGGTGATGATGGAGGCGGCGCCGGCGGTGGAGATGTTGACGGCGCCGGCGATCGAGATGGCACCGGCCTGAAGGCTGGTGCACATGGTGTCAGCGCCTCCTCTTCCTCCTCTTGTCTTGGCCCTTCTTCTCTCTATGGAGGTGGTCTTGGAGCAGTAATGGAGATGGAGATGGTTCTGTGCGCGATCGATGATGATGGATGATGGCGGCTAGGGTTGGAGGTGTTTATATAAGAGGTTCCTTCGGTTCTCCTCCGTAGATGTGATTCATCCACCTTCATCCAAGAATTCTAGATGAGACAAATCCTCTCCCAAACCCTTCCTTATTGGCCAAGGATCATGAGGGAACAAACGGGGACGAAATCGGTGAAGAATCCCGTCTGAAAGAGCAACTTTCGGAGCTATTTGGGCCTGGTACGACCAACCATGGTCGTACCAAATGCCGTCTTTTCTTCTGACCTCCTCTGGTAAAACGGTCATCATTTATTCATACGAACTCTAATTTTGATGTCCTTGGGCTCATTGGAATCACGAGAACGACGCCGATGCAACTGTTGTGTTAGATCTTGATTTTGAGCAATTTATAAAATGACTTTTTCCACTCTCCAAAATGCCTTAGTCTGGTGCCTGGATGCCCTCCGCAATGAACCAACCCTTGGCCTTTTCGTCATGCTTGGTCCTAGGTTGCTCCAAAACACCTGTAAACATGACAAAACAAAGGAAACTAATAAAAACCATATAAAACCACAAACTATGCAATGCTCACAATGAAAAGAGTGAAAACTGGAATACATGCATAATGGACATATGTTTGGTTCAATGGGACATGATATAAGGAGATAATAGAAAAAAATGAGATCTAAAACTGCATAAAAATTAGAGCCATCAGCATACATGATGGAACCAATTGC
This sequence comes from Elymus sibiricus, assembly GCA_039707655.1. NCBI lineage: Eukaryota > Viridiplantae > Streptophyta > Magnoliopsida > Poales > Poaceae > Elymus > Elymus sibiricus. Next base: position 464,429,513 of record CM077676.1, read on the forward strand.
TGAGGCATATGGAACATCACTCATTCGCACTCGCTCATCAACTGTCTGTGGACAATGTTTCTTGCTAAGTGTTGTACCATGTGACATTGGGAGTAAGCCCTTCTAAGCGTTCTCCATTTTTAAACCTCATTAAAACCTTGTCAAAGTATGTGCTCTGGCTAAGTGCTATTCGGTGTCTTACTCTAAGTGCCCTGGAAGCCCTAGATCCACCGATTCCGTCGAGACCCGAGAGCTTCCAAGAGCGCGGCCATGGCGCCCCCGTAGCCATCGTCGTCCTCGAGCCTCACCACCGTGTCCAGGAGGTGTGCCATCGTTGACTACCTCGACTATGACCTCTGATTTATCCTAGAATGCCAAGCTGCCACCGTCTTCTTCCTCTTCCTCATATACAGCCGCCACACATCATCGCCGTCTCCTGCTCGTCTCCGTCCACGCCAGGGCCAACGGAGCACACCTACGTGTTCCTGGTGAGCAATGACTCCTTCCCATCCCTCTCCCGAGCTCGATTTCTTCCCGGAGCGCTCGATTCCATGTTCACCCGTGAGCACTACCGTGAGGCCATGTCAGCGGATTTGCTCCAGTGGCCTCTGATCCCTATTTGTTGCACTGTTCAACGTGTTATGTCACGTAGATGCTTTTGCCGTGCTTAGTTTGTCTGTTTGCTCACCGTAGCACCCTCTCCGAGCAGCACCCGAAGCATCTCTGCCATAGCTTGTCATCGGCATCATTCCCATCGATGTTCGGAGAGGTGAGGCACATGTGGGAGTGCGGCTTTTTGCACTGAACATTTTGCGCCCACGCACGCAACTAGGGGAGGCCGGAATCCAACTCCGGCGAGATCCTCCGCCGTCTGGTTAGGTCACCGCCGGCGCGCCACCACGTTTGCTCCGTCTGTCTCGAGTTCATCAACCATAGCCGCTAGATCTGAGATGAACGGTTAGGATTAGATTCAATGTATCGACTTGCCCCGCCGCGCCACTTCGGTCACTAACTTGAGGGACCCCTTGTCAGACACGGGGTCAAATACAAAAGCCACACCAAGCTCTCTCTATTTGAATACATGCACTCATCGCAGTGTCTAGGGCCACACTCTTCTACCACGTAGATGCGGGTTCAATTCCTCGCGGGGGCAGTGGGAAATAAGCCCCAATTTTGCCCGCTCGCGTCTCACTGACACGTGGGCCTGTGGGTCCCACATGTCAGTGGCACAGCAGCCACTGCTGACGCAGTAGCCACGTCAGCACACCCCTGGCCCACTTGTCATTCTCTGTGGCTAGCAGGGGCCTGGGTTAGAAAAGTTTCTGGTTATTATTATTTTTAAATAATTCTAATCCAGAAAAGTTTAAACAATTTCAAAATCATTTAAAATTGTTTAAATTCAAATAATTCAAATTTGGTTATTTTAAATCCAAAAATATACATATTATATATGAATTTGGGGTAGAATTTTCCACTGATTATGAATTAGCACCCTGTTTCTGCCTTTGGGCATTTTAAAATTCAACTCCTGGTTCTTTTGCATTTAGGTCCCTAGACTTTGTCAAAATCACAAGTTCTTCATACTTGTTAGGATTTTGACAAATGATACATGGATCTTGATCAGAAACTTGCAAGGTTTTTGTTGGTGCAACATGTTTTCAAATTTGAGCAAAATTTGTTCATGTTTTCTTCACATTTGCACAAAAGCCCCCACACTTTGTTCTATTCACAACTTCTTCATCCTAACTCCAATTGATGCAAATTTTATATCTATTTGAGTTAGTATTTCCTAAAGAACCAAAATATGAACTTGGTTTTTATGTATGGGAAATATTTAGTTTGTTCCACACTGTTTTGCACACACACCCCTCTAAATGAGCTTAATCATATCTTTTGCATCCTACATCCAAACCCCATGAATGTTATATTCATTTGGGTCTACTCAATCCATACATTCCAGAAATACAAATGGATTTCCAAGATTCTACTTCAAACTCCAATTCATTCCTGTTTGCACTTAAAGCCTTCCGAAACTTGTTCCGTTCATAACAAGAGCTTCACACTCTGTTTAATATGTTCTTTATATGCATTCTTGCTAAAAACATGTGTAGAACATGAATTTGCCATGATAATGCATCAACCTCACCATCTACTACTATTTAGCAATTATTTAACTTAAATATAATAAATGCACTTGGAGTTTCACTTGGATTAAATTCACTTTGATCCAACTCCAATTAAACATGCTAGGGATTAATTCAAATGCTTCTTTAACATGCCATGCATCATGTTGAATGTGCATTATGCCATGCCTTGTTTGTCTACCATAATCGTTTGCTTCTTTCTGGTTTTGCTTCTTCCATTAGAGTCGGGCATCGATACGGTTTACTAGGGAACTGTGTACCACAACTCAGAGGGGCATATCTATGAACCTACGGAAGAACAAAAGGCAAGGATGATCATTACCTTGGATATCATTACTAGCTTTGCTTGCTAGATCTCATGATGCTATCATTTGGTCTCATTACCTACCACTTTGTTATAAGCCTCCAAATTGCTATGATAAAGCCTCTAACCTCCACTACCTAGCTAAACCTTTTGATTGGCTATGTTACCACTTGCTCAGCCCTTCTTATAGCTTTGCTAGTTCCAGGTGCAGGTTTTTCCATGTGGGAACATGGATATCTTTGGGATATCATTATGCTTATGCTTATTTAATTAATCTTGCCTATATACTTGACTAAGGGTGCAAGGCTCAGGCCTATGCCCTGGTGTTTTGTTCCACTCTGGTCAACCTTGGTTACCGAGAACTGGTTATTATGTTCCTTGATGAGAGCATCCTACCATGTGTGGGATAGTATGGGACTCCCTTGAACTCCTTTATCTAGCGTTGTACTCTTCCAGAAGGCCCAACATTGGTGCTAAAATTTGCAAACATAAAACTTACATAGGGAGTTGATGTCACCCGAGGTATTTTTGAAATAACTTGGGCCAGCGCCTGAAAGCATTGGTCCGCATGGAGCAGCCTACGGGGCCACCACGTGAAACAGGGTTTGGCTAGTCGTAGCCTTCGCCCATCCGGCTGGGACCTGATCTAGAGATACGTCAGCTCTAGTTCGGATGTCAACCCACCTGGAGGTCTTCTGGATTAGTTTGACATTAGCTAGAGGAACTTGTTACCTCCGAACTTCCGGATCACATTCGTGTACATGATGGTTCTAAGGGCCAAGTAGCGGTTGGAATGGGGTATGCATGCGGAACTTATAATGAGAAGCTAGAGCACCCCTGCAGGGTTAAATATTTCAGAAAGTCGTACCCGTGGTTACAGACGACTTGGGAATTTATAATGCCAGTTTTAGACAACTTGAACTAATAACTAAAACTTGCTCAAATGTGTGCGTACCGTCATTGTCTCTTCTTGTGGGTATGCAAGCAAGAAGAGGACACGGTGGGGTGATGAATGACTCGTAGGCAGGTGTTTAGGACCCCTTATTGATCAACTAGATTGCGACCCCTTTTCCGTAGGTTGATCTCATCTTGTTCTAGTATTCGTAGGACTAGTTGGTTTCCATTGCTTAATTGCTTCTACAACCTCACCACTTAACGACATCTAACCCATAAGTACTGTTAGTCTTGATACCCTTGGTAAATAAGACTTGCTGAGTCCAAAAGACTCACCCTTGCCACAACAACACCAGATGCAGGCACCGATGAGACAGGTTCAGATGGAGTGCTTGGTTATCAGTCCCACTATGATGCAGATCGCAACGAGTACTACGTGACTCTCGGTTATGACCATGACGATCATTAGACATGGGGATCCCGGTTGGCAACATAGGATAGCAGGGTGGACGTCGTTTATTTGTCTTGCCTCTTAGGCAACATTTGCTTCTTGTCCATACTCAAACCCGTGTCTCTTCTGCTGCATGAATGATGTAATGTTGGGCCATGTTGACCTCTGAATGGTGCTAAATTATGATATTGGAATATTTTGGCCCTATTGCTCACTGGTATGTAAACTCTTCTATTCATAGTAGTTGTACTTGTTTGATGTTCACCTTGTTCACCACATATGATAGTGCGTGTATGTTATGAAGACTTATGTTGGGGCGACCAATATGCACTCCGATCCTTAGCAAGGATTGAAAAGTCTTCGGTGAGGCTAGAACCGCATGTTGGGCATCACAAGGAGCCACCGAGGAGGCAGAAGACATGGAAGAGGAGGTCGGCGAGTCCGCCAACAGCTGACCACTAGCCACGGTACCCTTACGCAAGTGGCAGGGGACCTCGACCTATGACTACTACATGGTGGACACGCCTAACACCGACCAGGGTGAAGGCAACGGCAACGACAATGGCAATGGCAACGGAGCCCTGGATGACCCCGATCATGACCCCGAGAGGAAGAGTCCTCCGCGTGATGAACCACGTGATGAGGAGGAGGATCCTCGATCATTGAGCGAGTTCGGTCCCTACGATGAGGACATTTTGAATGAATCGCTTTGTAGCCCTCGGCACGACGAAGCTCGGCAGAGATTGCTCAGGTCCGCAAGGAAGGTAGCCAAGGATAACAACCGGCTGCTCTGACGGATTCAAGATCTCAGGGATCACTGGCAGCAGGTCTGATGGTGTCCTGGACTAGGGGGTGCTAGCCACGTCGGATCCCGGCCAGGTGGGCCGGGACGAGGACCCCCTGTATTACCAACCAAGTGGGCCACGCTGGAGAGGCCCAGGAGCGCTAACGCGGTTCGACCCCGAAGACTTGGCGCATAATTCTAGACTTGGAGTTGGACTATGGCACATTCTATCCTTAATCGGAACCGACCTTTGTAACCCTAGGTACCCCGGCATCTATATAAGCCGTGGGGGTTAGGCCATAGTGGACGACTTAGGTTAACTCGCAATCGACATACACAATCTCGAGGTGGATCAAACCATGTACTCGATACTACCCAATCAATACAACAAAAGCGGGATGTAGGGTTTTACCTCTTCGAGAGGGCCCGAACCTATGTAAAACATCGTGTCCCCTATGTTCCTATTACAATCGTTCCTAGACTACCAGATCGGGACCCCCTACCCGAGATCTGCTGGATTTCGCGCCATCATTGGTGGCCCATGCAGGTCCCTCTGATTAGTCGAAGCGGTTCAATGGCGTCCATGGCCGACGATCAAATCGGTGACAGAATGATCTTCATACCAAAGCACCACCAACACGGCTAGACCAGTTGGTTGCGTCAAATCGAGGACTTAACCTCGCACCGGGATGTTGAACTCGGCGAATCAAAGACCGATGTACTTCCTCTGCCTATAGCACTAGAACGGGCCAGGGAAGCGCATGCTACACATGTCCAGATGCTGACGTCAGGTCCGGCCTCAGACGGATATCGCAACTCGTCAGAACAAATCTAGAGTTCCGGGCCGACGAGTCAGCTCGAGAGCCAGGGTCACTCGGTTCCGCAGCTTAATCTAGGGTTGAAGTTAGATTGAACCGTGAGAGAAACATCCTCGACACCGATGTTAGATCGGATCGGAAATCAACTGTTGCTCCCACCCACCGCCCATGTCGCTTACTGCCTAGACAACTCAGGGCCAGCCAACATCTGGGACCTAGCATTAGTCAAACAAGGAAGAGAAGAAACCGTCCGACAATTTTGGACATGTTTTCTATCAAGGAAGAACGAGATTCCAAACTGTACGCATGGAGAAGCCCTAGCAGCGTTTTGCTTCAACACACATGATGAGGGGGTCAGCATGGAGATCGCTTATCGCCGTCCTAGGACGTTTGCAGAGCTATCTGACCTCGTGACAAATTACTACGCCAGGGAGGACATCGGTTTAACCCGTCCCCGGCACTAAAACCCTAGCGCGAGGCTACCCGAAACCGAAGAAGTCAGCAAGCACCGTAGCCGTAACCAGAGATCCAAGCGCAACAATTCGGATAGAAGCGAAGGATAGCCTCCACAGAAGAAAAACCAAGACAGAAGCAAATCGTAGCTCGACTCAATACTCGATCAGCCAGGTGGAATCCATGTCGCCTTGTCGGATAAACCGGTCACCCATACAAACATGCATTATTGGGTGGTAAGGCAAGTGGCAAGGGGAGGCATACAACTCCTCAACCCCGGCAGCACAAGCCGAGGCATGGCGAATAACCTCGACCAAGGACAGCACACGTCCGAGGATGATGACGTGCTTATGATTTATGAAACGTATTCCTCACGAAACCAATGGAAGAGACCACTTCGAGAGATCTGCACCGTGGCCAATGTAACGACATTGGACGATGCCTGGTCGGACATTCCGATCACCTTTGATCATCAATATCAGCCGATTGGAGTCCACAACCGAGGAGTCGCAGCTCTCACCCTCAACCCCATAATTGACGGTTATCAACTGTCCAAAGTCTTAATGGATGGAGACAGCAGCCTCAACCTCATCTACGAGGAAACTTTGCAGAAGATGCAGTTCGACAGATCTCGGATTGAGCCGAGCAGGACAACCTTCAAGGGCATTGTCGCCGACAAGGAGGCATGCTATTCTAGAAAATTCATGCTTGACGTGGTGTTCGGAACTCCCAATAATTATCGGATCGAGGCATTAACTTTGACATAGTTCCGTTCCGGAGCGGCTATCATGCACTGCTCGGCCAACCAGCCTTTGCCATGTTTCACGCCATCCCCCATTACGTATATATGAAACTAAAAATGCCAGGGCCCAATGGCGTGATTACTATATGGCAACCCTGACCGAGCATTTAAAGCCGAAGACAAGACTGTAGCTCTGGCCATCGAAGCCAAATCCGAGGCATTAGCAGCCGTGGAGTTATCCGTGTTATGGGCAAAGGTCGACAAAGATGACGCAATCCTCACCAAGCGCTCAAAGTCAACATCTTTCAAATCAGCAGATGAGATTGTAAAATTCCAAGTCCATCCCGAGGACCCGGCTATAACGGCCTCAATTGGAACTCGGCTGAGTGCCAAACTGGACGTGGCATTATGCGATTTCCTTGGGAAAACTGGGACATATTTGCCTGGCACCCTTCCGACATGCCAGGAATCCCGCGAGACCTCGCATAGCACAGCCAGAACATAGTCGAAGTGACGGTGTCCTAGATTAGGGGGTGCCAACCTAACCGGGTCGACTCCTTGGATGGGCCGATATGCCCTTATACATAATCAAGATGGACTCCGGAAGCCGCAGATGGGAGACGTGATTAAGGCTGCCTCTACCGAAGACTTGCAGTACACTTCAAGATTATTCCAGCCGCCATACTCCAAGATACCGACCTTGTAACCCTAGATACCCTCCCTGGCGTGTATATAAGCCATAGGGTTTAGCCCGTAGGGGACATTAGCGCAACATCGAACACCTAGCCATAGTAGTTAGGCACACATTACGATCTCGAGGTAGATCAACTCTGTAATCGATACACCTCCATTAATATAAACAGAAGCAGGACGTAGGGTTTTACCTCCATCAAGAGGGCCCGAACCTGGGTAAAACATCGCCTCCCTTTGTCTCTGTTACCATCGATCCGAGATCCGCAGCTCGGGACCCCCTACCCCGAGGTCTGCCGGTTTTTACACCGACACTGGTGCTTTCATTGAGAGTTCCGCTACATGATCACCAGAAGGATTGATGGCTCATCTGCAGATCAACTGCATCAATGGCTGTGGGGACGTCTATGCCCCAGGACAGCTTTTCGTCTTCGGCAGCATGATATTTTGCGCTGACTCGACGATTCATCTGACCTCTGTCGAGAACTACGCCCCTGGTCGGATCGTGACCTTTGGCGGCCTCGAGTACACTGTGGACTCCCGTGGCGAGCTCGTCTTATCGGGATGGACTCCCGGCCGGATCGAAAGCTCGGCCGGTTCTGGAGGCTCGACTCCAGAACCGAACCCCGTCACGGTACCTCTTGAGACTCCGGATGCCGCCACTCCGGCCAGTCTCTCCCCGATTATCGGTCCGGAGATAGATCCGGCGCCCACTTCTGAAATTACGCCAGCGCCAGAATCGATCCCGGCGCAGAAATCGGATCCATGCTCGGATTCCCCTCAAACCGGAAACACGTCCGGTTCCACACCGGGGCTGCTTCAAATCAGCCCTGCCTACGGCGCATCCATGGATCATGAAGAGCTATCTCAGCTCGACAAGATGCTCGACCGTATCGGGAGCATGTCCATCTCGGACGGCAAGACTTCGGTTTATAAGCAGATCGGACTTAAAGCCGACAACAGGGAAATTCATACACCACCCATCACCCACCTAGTCGCCACGGTCGACGATTTAACTGACGTGTTGGACTATGGTGAACCTTCCGACATGGATGAGGATGCTGATGGCCCCCTTGAGGACACCTTAGCCCCGGTCAACACGGGCAGGTGGACGGCCACATCCACCTACGATGTCTACATGGTGGATACCCCCAAGTCCCCTTCGAGACGTCGACGAAGACGCCGATGGGGAAATAATGGAGAACCCAGTGGCAACGACGCGACAGCCAATAACAATGACGCGGAGGACGATGATGCCAATGACCACGAGGAGGAGATTCAAGCCTCCCCCGCAAGGGACGGCACACCAGATCGACCTCTTGTGGACTCTGATCCCGATGACCTCTTCGAAGGGGCCGACGACAATTACATGCCGGAGTCCGAGGAGGACGATAGCCTCGGTACCGAGGACTTCATCGTCCCCGAGGACCCCTTCGAACAAGAACGCTTCCGGCGACGCCTCGTTGCGACGGCTCGGAGCTTAAAACGCAAGCAGCAGTAGCTGCAGGAAAATACCGACGCGCTAAATGACAAGTGGGTTGAAGTGCTCTCTGCCGAGAAGGATATGGAAAACCGACGCCAAAGTGCGCCGAAGTCTTACCCACGCAAGCGCCTCCCACCAGAATTTGATGAAGAACTCGCTGACCGCCTCGATCGGCCCCCTAGAGGCTGGGAAAGGCCAAGACGAGAAGACCAAGGTGAAAGGCCACCCCCACGCCGTCATGGTAAAGAGCCCATGGACAACCTGGATCCTCACGACGCTAGACGTCGCATTGAAGAAAATAGGGCTCCCCCTCGGTCCATCTATGGATCCAGGGGACGCGCCCCCGCTGGGCCCAATGGCTACGATGCTTGGATGGACAGGAACGACCGTGCCCGAAATCAAGCTTACTCACGACTCTCTCCCGAGAACCGACGAGATCCTCCTCGATCCCGAGGTCCAGCTCACCCAATCTGCTTTATAGACGGGGTGATGGAGCATCAAGTCCCGGAAGGGTTTAAACCCATCAATATAGAGTCATATGATGGTACCACGGACCCAGCAGTTTGGATCGAGGATTTCCTCCTGCATATACACATGGCAAATGGAGATGATCTCCATGCCATTAAATATCTGCCGCTCAAACTAAAGGGGCCGACAAGACACTAGCTTAAAAGCCTACCTCTTCATTCTATCGGCAGCTGGGAGGCCCTAGAAGACGCCTTTCGAGCAAACTTCCAGGGTACATATGTCCGACCCCCGGACGCTGATGACCTCAGCCGTGTCACCCAGTAGCCAGGCGAATCAGCCCGCAAGTTCTGGAACAGGTTCCTCACTAAGAAGAACCAGATTATAGACTACTCTGAAGCCGAAGCCATCGCCGCTTTCAAAAACAATATCCGAGATGAATGGTTGGCTCGACAGCTCGGACAGGATAAACCGAGAACTATGGCAGCCCTAACTTCACTAATGACTCGCTTTTGCCCGAAGTACCCACAACGGCGAGGCAGGCACCTCGGAAATTCGAGACGCCAATGGAAAACCAAAGCGCAATAAAAATAAGCGCAGGTATAAAAATGGCGGAAGCGACACTGAAGATGCCACGGTCAACGCAGGATTCACCGGACCTAGAGCCGGGTAGAAAAGAAAACCCTATAAAGGGAACAAAGACAGACCTAGCCAGCTTGACAGACTCCTGGACCGCCCATGTGGGATTCATGGTACCCAGGAAAACCCAGCAACCCACACTAACAGGAATTGCTGAGTGTTTAAGCAAGCCGGGAAGATAGCGGCAGAGGGGCAAAATAAAACCCAACACCGCAGCGACGATGAGGATGAACCTCGTCAGCCCACTAATGGAGGGCAGAAGAAGTTTCCAAATGAGGTAACAGAGTTCAAGATGATCTACGTCACCCACATCCCCAAGAGGGAGCAGAAACGTGCACTTCGGGACGTATACGCGCTGGAGCCAGTCGCCCCGAAGTATAACCCATGGTCGGCCTGCCCGATCACTTTCGATAAGCATGATCATCCGACCAGCATCAGGCATGACGGATCGGCGGCGCTCGTCCTGGACCCCATTGTCAATGGTTATCATCTAACACGCGTCCTATTGGATGGGGGAAGCAGCCTTAACCTCATTTACGAGGATACAGTTCGGAAGATGGGCATCGACTCATCTCGGATCAAGCCGAGCTCTACCACCTTTAAAGGTGTCATCCCGGGCGTCGAAGCCCATTGTACGGGAACAATAACCCTAGAGGTAGTCTTCGGATCGCCCGAGAACTTCAGAAGCGAGGAGTTAATCTTCGACATCGTACCCTTCCGGAGTGGGTACCACGCGATCCTAGGGCGCACAGCCTTTGCCCCCTTTAACGCGGTTCCGCATTATGCCTATCTCAAGCTCAAAATGCCGGGACCCAAGGGCGTTATCACTGTTAATGGTAAAACAGAACGCTCACTCCGGACAGAGGAACAGACCGCGGCTTTCGCAGCCGAGGTTCAAGCGACCAAGGAGGCAGCCCGCAGCAGTAAACGCGCTACCCGCTCTTTGAAGCGTGTCAAGGCTGCACAAGTCGACCTCGGCCAGTTACCCCCGAACCCGAAATAGGGGTGCAGGCTCCTCGAGTGCCCTCTCTGTGGGCACTACGTCCCTAGAGTGCATAATTTTGCACTCAAGAACCCCTGGGACGCCGAGGAGCCAAAACAATTCTAAAGCGTCATGCGCGGGTTAACCCCGCAATGGCGAGGCTTAGAGCCCCAGCGCAGGCAGGCATCTGTAAAAGAAGCAGCCAAAATATGCATACGTCTAGGTGGCCTTAACCACAGAGTGACTTCGGCTACACCTCCACTCAAGGAGCTCGGTCAATCAAACACTTAGAGTGCATAAAGGGCCAGCAGGGCATCGACCTTCGCAAATTCTTCATCTTCAATCAGGACGATCTGGTCAACAGTTCGGGAACGCAGACGTGCGGCAAGCTTCGGTCCGGATCCTTTAAAATCCGTTAGTAATTATCCGACCTGTTTTTCCTCCTCCTTCTTTACCGTTTACATTGTATTCTTTCCATTACTCTCGTCCACAGGGCATGTACATGATTGATATTATGAAATAAAGAAACCGTTCCCTTTCAAGGTCCCTATTGTATTTCTTTATCAGCATAGCTCTGGAACGATGAAGTTCTCTAAAAAAGGATGCAATTGTATCACAAAAGTCCGATGTTTTCGGCGTCTCGGATTTTGGCCTTATATGCATCAGTTTCGAAACTAGATTTCGGTCAATAGTTGGGTTGCCCGGCTCCTATGTGTACCCCTTACATTTCCGATGAATTCGGCTAAGGGCGTAACGGGAGAACCACTGCGATTGCGCTGCCAGGTTAATTGGCGTGGCGCCTCAGTGGAGAAAGCCGAAAACTGACTATGTAGGTAAGCGTAAACTGGTCTGCCATCCAGAGACCGCGTCAAGCGATGTGATCGTAGAGATCACCCGTGTTAAACGAAGGGCTTTTATCTTTTAGCCGAAGTGTGCTCTGGCCTCGACCTCGGCCAAATAGGCCGAACACTTCCCACACCGCGGGCTGGTCATCACCCCCACAGTCAAACTCCTATGGCTAAATGAAAGACATCAAGCCACCATAGTCCGATTGCCTAGTTCCTCTAAGTCATCGACCACCCATGGGTACCGAGACGTCGGCTAAGGGTCAAGTATGGCTTAGGGAACACCCTTTGTATGACCTACACTGGGGCTGAAGCCAACGACATGCCACTCTCATTTTAAAAAGTCATATCGGAGGAATAATCAAATTACTAAATAAACACATACGGAACTTCAAGCCATTTTCATTTCAAACGATAAATTTTTTACATCATACACCCCGGCATTCCGGAGTACCTAAAAATACAGGGTGTCCTTAGGGCACATGGCCTCGGTGGTCCGAGCTCCCGCCTCCACCTTGGAGAAGAACTGCTCGGCGGTCCGCGGCTTATCGGCAGGAGGTCCAGCAGCACAAGTCTCCGCATCAACTTTGCGGAAGTGAGTCTTCACGCAAGCGTATGCCCTCCGAGCCCCTTCAAAGCATGCAGACCTCTTCCAGCGGTCAACGCAGGGTACGGCATCTTGGAGACGAGCCGACAGACCGAAGAGACTCCTCGGCATGGCTTCGGCCGGCCACAGAGCAACGCAGAGATCCTGGAGTGCTGGCCTGGTCATGCGGAATAGCTCGACCATCTGCTTCACTCGATGATTTAGCAGCTGCGCGGATGGGGACCCTGGGAATTGACCCGAGAAGGCTTTCTCCGCCTCATGACCTGCCAGCTGGCCGAAATAGCCCATCGCATCCTCCGCACTCTGTGGGAGATCCTCGAAGACCTCTGCGGAACGCCATAACTGGGTGAGCTCGACACACCCTTTGCTGCCAAACGTACACTGCAGCAAAAATATCTTACCCGAGGCGATTTGTTCCACTTGCTGGAGCACCTCGCGGTCCGCACGAGCCGAGGTGTTGAGTTCGGAGTGGGCACGTTGAAGCTTCTCGACCTCCTCTTTCACGCGTCACCCCTCCTCCTGAAGTTTGTCGCGTGCTTCAAAGACGTCCTTCAGGGTCTCCTCGACCTCCAACACCCGCGCCTGGTGCTTCTCACCGGCCGCCTTCTCGGCGGCCCGCGCCTTCTCGGCTGTGGCGGCAGCCGCTTTCTGCTACCGCACTTCCTTCCGAGCACTTTTAAGCTCGGCTTTGAGCGTCTCCAGCTCCGCTGTCAACATATTTAAAGCCTTAGTTGTTTTCCTCAACATACAACACACAAAGCAAGTTTCACCTTGTTTACCTTGAGATCGCTCAAGTCTCCTGTTCCTCTCTGCCATCTCTTCGGAGACGCAGTCTGGAACCAAGGTTGATACCTGTAATATCACAAAATCCTTGTTAGAGGGAAAATCGTCTAGACCATCAACATGCTCCAGGGCAGCCACTTCGGGTAGCATCCTGTGGGCTACTCAAACACGCTCCTACTTACTCAAGCGACCCTGATGACGGTTTCTTGAAACCGACTTCGGGCTCGGGGGCTACTCACTCATTACGCCGTTTAGCAGGCTACACTTTTTATGTCCTTGGACAAATTTCATAAAGACAAAGCAAACCGAATGTGCAGAAGATGTACCTCGAAACCTGCTATGAGGTTTTTGAAGACCTCGTGCAGGCCGGCCTCTGCAGACCGGTAGCCTTTCAGCGCCGTGCCTATCAAGGCGCGGTGCTCCTCCTTAAGAGAGCAGCCCTTTAGGGCCTCCTCCACCTCCTCGGCCCACCCCGCACCGGTCCGTCCTTGGACAGCAGGTTGGGGTGGAGGGATGACCTCGGATGGATCCACCCGAGGAGCCCCCGTCTATGAAGGCGGTGCCGAGGTAGACTCCTGCTGGGCCGATTTCTGGTCTTGTTGGGCCGAGGTTTCAACCTCGGCCATGACCGCCGCATCGTCAGCCCCCGCCGTGTTGACCTCGGGGGCCAGGGTGGATGTCGCCTCCCCCAGACCGATTTGCATCGGGGGAGAAGCAGCGGGCTCTGGAGTCCCGCTGGCGGACGGCAACCCGTTCGAGGAGCCGCTAGGGATCACCTTCGGCGGACTGTGTATGAAAAGTTGCTTCTGTGAAAATTTCCCTTGATGAAACTATGACTCAAGCAAGGGAGACCAGGATAAGGGCTTACCCTCGAGGCGCCGGCTTCTTCCTCCCCGTTTTGAGGGGGTCTTCCTCTGAGTCACCGGAGAGCTCGGCTCTCTCCGACGACTTGTTGGCGGCCTCGGATGAGGCTCGCCTCAGCCGCTTTTGGCCCTTGGGCGGCATGTCCACGTCGGCGTCTTCTGACACCGACCTCTTCCCCTTCAGGGTGGGGGGGGGGAATCTCCTCCTCGTCCTCCTCAGCGCCGCCGTCCTGAGCGGCGGAGGTGTGGGTCTCCTCTGATCGGGTGACCGAAGTCCCCCGGGTCCAAGCACTAGACTTCCCCGTTTGGGTCTTCGTCCCTTTGGAAGCCACCACATGTGGCTCGTCGGTCAGAAGCGCCGAGAGCAGGGGAGTTTGGGGTTGTTCCGGCAATGGGGCTGGGCATCGTACCCCCTTTACCCATGCCGACCACTTCTGCAAAATGTCAAAACACGACGGCCCAAATAAAGACTTTACTCCTCGGAGCAGTAAGCAAAGAATGAAAGATTGAAGGATGGAACCACTCACCGGGGGGGCCTCATAGCCGTGTTCGATGCCGCGGTCCTCTCCCTCCTTAGGAATCTTGTCCTTGGCCAGTTTCATGAGCTTTGTCCACATAGTGGCCAAGGTGGAGCGGAAGAAGGTGTTGATGGTGTCCATGTCCTCGGGCTTCTGTGTCCACATTAGGGTGGCCCAAAGTTGGAGAGGGAGGATGTGGCGGTTGAGCATGACGTTGATGACATCGGCCAGCTCAGCCTTCCCTATGGTGGTCCACCACACGATCCTCTCGACTAGGGTCTCTACCTCTTCGGGCTTCCCCCAGGCGATGCCCTTTTACTTCCAAGACTTGAGTTTCTTGGGAGGCCCGGCCGAGAAGGCCGGGACCTCGGTTTGACCAACGACAAGGGGTTCGGTGATATAGAACCATTCCTTTTGCCACTCCTTCACCGTTTCGATGAAGGTGCCCTTGAACCAGGTGGCCCCCTGGTTCTTGCTGATCATTGCCCCTCTGCACTCCGCAAGTTCGGAGCCGCTTCACTTCGGTTTAATCTCGAAGAGCTTCAGCCATAGGCCGAAGTGTGGCTCAGAGCGGAGGAAGGCCTCGCAGACTGTTATGAAAGCGGCGAGGTGGAGAATGGAGTTGGGGGCTAGGTGATGGGAATCTAACCCGTATTAAAACATGATCCCGCGCACAAAAGGGTGCAGCGGGAACCCCAGACCTCGAATGAGGTGGGGAACAAAGACCACCCGCTCCCCGGCGTTGGGAGCGGGTACCAGCTCGTTGGCCTCTGGAGCACGGGCGGCGACGGCAGGGGCTAGATACCACGCGTCGCGCAGCTCAGCGATGGTCACCGCCGTCACGGTGGATCCGCCCCAGTGCCCCTTAAGGGTATCGGCCATGGCTGATGGGGAAGTCGAGCTTGCGTACGAGAAAGGAATAAGAGCTGGATCTGGGCGTTGGAGCTACACGAAGCAGCAGCGAGGGAGGAATGGGAGCGTAGGCTATCGCGTTGTTCTCCCCATTGCTTTTATAAGCCTATGAAAGGCCAAGAGCCCCCTTTGATGCGCCGATAAATTCGTGATTATTATCAAGGATGCCGTTGAAACATATGGGGAAACGAAATTTTGATGATATCCCTAAGAAAGCGGGCACGATCTCTGCCTCGACGGGACGTGCCAGTAAAGGAGCCGCCTCGAAGCAGGATTTGAGGGGAGGCAGTAACTGCTCAACCTGTCGTGGGGCGGGTCTCTCCGATAAAGCTGTCAGGCCGGATTGGATTGTTCATACCGGCACAGCAAGCCTTCGAGGCTAAGATACTTGCTCACCTCGGATAGGGTACAATCTCGGTTGGACCACGGATGTCGA
Source organism: Elymus sibiricus (assembly GCA_039707655.1). NCBI lineage: Eukaryota > Viridiplantae > Streptophyta > Magnoliopsida > Poales > Poaceae > Elymus > Elymus sibiricus. The sequence continues at coordinate 464,445,305 of CM077676.1, forward strand.
TGCTCTATTAATAGAATTCAAAATATAAGGTGGAATTCGTCTGTCAAGCCGGAGACTTCGGATCCGAAGTGATGGTTCAAAGTTGTCCTCGGCGTAGAAGACCAGTTCGGGGGCTACTGACGGTGTCCTGGATTAGGGGGTGCCAACCTAGCCGGGCCGACTCCTCGAATGGGCCGATATGCCCTTATACGTAATCAAGATGGACTCTGGAAGCCGCAGATGGGAGACGTGATTAAGGCTGCCTCTACCGAAGACTTGCAGTACACTTCAAGATTACTCCAGCCGCCTTACTCCAAGATACCAACCTTGTAACCCTAGATACCCTCCTTGGCGTGTATATAAGCCATAGGGTTTAGCCCGTAGGGGACATTAGCGCAACATCGAACACCTAGCCATAGTAGTTAGGCACACATTACGATCTCGAGGTAGATCAACTCTGTACTCGATACACCTCCATTAATATAAACAGAAGCAGGACGTAGGGTTTTACCTCCATCAAGAGGGCCCGAACCTGGGTAAAACATAGTCTCCCTTTGTGTCTGTTACCATCGATCCGAGATCCGTAGCTCGGGACCCCCTACCCCGAGGTCTGCCGGTTTTTACACCGACACGAAGGCTTCAAACCAGTCAAGCAAGCACTGCGTAGGTTCTCAGAGCCAAAATGACAAGCCATGGGGGAAGAGCTAGCCAAATTATTAGAGGCCAAAGTTATCCGAGAAGTCAAACATCCCGCGTGGCTCGCTAACTTGGTGATGGTTCCTAAAAAGGACAAGTCTTGGCGCTTGTGCATCGACTTCAAAGACATCAACAAAGCTTGCCCTAAAGATGTAACATCCCAATTTTCAATTTGGATGTTTTACAATTCATTCATATGCATATCATATTTTCATTTCATTTTGGATTATTCAAATAATTTTCCACTCAAGAAAAATATTAAGAGAGAAGATAACATGACTTCTTCAGTACAAAAGGGAGTTGGAAAAGTATTTGAAAATTATTTGGCATTTTAAAGTTATTTGAAAATTATTTTAATACACAAATTAACTTTTTTGCAAAAATAATTATTTTCAAAGTATCGCGTTTAGGCCAGAGAAAATGTTCACAGGACTCTATATATGTCCATATATTTTCGTGAATTTTTTTGGAATTGTTATAATGTTATTTATATTTATTAGGACCCTAAACCTATCTCTGTTATTTTCTAAAAGAAAAAGAAGATTTTAAAACCTAGCTAAAAAGCGCCCAGGCCGAGTGTCGGGGATATAACCTCACGATATGACCCGGCTCATGACGTTAAGTCGCCCAGAGGTTAAGTCATCTCTGGGCTTAAGTCACCCTGAGGATGAGACCCGGCAGAAGTATGACCCGGCTGCTACAGTACCATGGGTGATGTTAACCCGTCTGCTACAATACCAGGGGTGATGTTAGCCCGGCTGCTACAGTGCCATGGGCGATGTTAACCCGGCCAGCTACAGTGCCGTGGGGTGATGTTAACCCGGCCTGCTACAGTGCCAGGGTGAGTTAACCCGGTCTGCTACAGTGCCAGGGGTGAAGTTAACTCGGCCTGCTACAGTGCCAGGTGTGGCACCACGGCTCAGAAAGACCGGAACACCCCGTATTCCAGCCCAGAGATAAAGTCTTCTGGAATACGGCACTGCTTGGCATAGAACAAATCAGCTCTTTATTACGAATAAACGGGGTACAAGGGTCCGATATTACAAAGGTTACAGGGGCACGGCGACACTTCGCCTGCCTAGATAGCTCTATGCTAGCAGCGAGACATGTCGAAGCAGAATAAATTCTAGCAGCGTAACAACGACGACGGTGATGAACTCCACTCCGCAGGGACTCTGGCTGGGACGTATCCTAGAGCGCAACCTCGGAATCCTTGACAAACAAGCAATCACGACATCACCTGCAATCTGGCATGACACGGCAGGTGAGTACTTTCAATGTACTCGCAAGCTCACAGCAACCAAAGCAATCAAGACATACAACAGTATGGCATTTACAGGTTAATCATCAAAGATGCACACGATACTACTAGAACAACATGAGCATGGCAACAACATGAGCATGGCAACAGCATGAGCATGGCAAGTGTATATAATTTATGATACGAGCATGATGATACGAGCACTAGCATGCAAGGGGGTCAACGTTTAAGGTCTCATGGACCAACTTACTCTGCTCGGAGGTTATCTCGTAACCACCAACTTACCATCGTGATCATCACACGACCACCTCAGGATCAACCAAGCTCGGTATCAACTATACCATCGTGATCATCACATGACCACACGGAGCTTGATCTCTACCTGTGATCATCGCATGACCACATAAAGATCAACCAACTTCTTTCTCATGGAACCGGGGTTGTTTATTATTCAGGTTATTATTTCTGTTGATCCATAGTGTGACCTACTACGAACTGTGTATATGACCGAGGACGCGGCTATCGATAGATTATACACTCTGCAGAGGTTAGTACACTGTACCCACACTACGGAACTCATGGCCTCTTGCTCCCATTCGGGTGGACCAACGACGTTCCGACAAAACCAGTCTATTGCATGACACTCTCTCGGCCACTCCCGACAAACTCCCCTTTGGGCTATGTCCTGGGTTGCCCCTGATGTCAACTTGTGACATCCACCACCTTTGTGGCTGCCACCGTCGTGGCCAAAACATAACATTGTCCCAAACAGGGACCTTGGATCCATACAACTTGGGCACTCAAGGCTTATGGTAGCCTACCTGATCAGGGTAGCGCGCACCCATAACCTTCCCTAGTTGGAGGTTCCGGCGAGAGGCATGGCAATAGACCGCATTAGGGCCTCCCCATCCAGGCAAGTGTGGTTGCACTGGTGAGCTCGATTCGGTGGCACCATGACTCAGCTAACAGATTTGTTCAAGTTCGATTAATGTCAGGTTCAACTTGAATGGTGATGAGCTGAGTCACTATAATATAGCATGATGAAATAACAATGCAAATGAGCATGATATCAATGCAACCATGGATGGGTAACATAACCATTTAACAACATAGCATCAAAATGATAACTTATTTATTCTACGGGATGCAAATGAGCATGGCATAATGACAATCATGAATATAACAAGTATTTTCATAATAAACCCTAACTATTCAAATGAGCATATTGTTATCACTAGCATCAGAAAATAAATCTGAGAACTAACATGATAATAATAATACTAGCAAATAATCATTTAACTTACTAGATGCAAATGAGCAAGGCATAAGAACGAGCATGGATTCACAAGCATATAATATTCACAAAATAATTAAATTAGCATACATTTATTTAAATATTCAAGTGAAAACCATGGCTACTGCAAGGCCATCATGCAAGTGGCTGTCGTGGCTTGCCTGGGGGTGGAGGAACCATCGGGGAGAGGTGCGGAGACACTCGCGGAAAAATCGCGGAAAAAGTTTCCCTCTCGGAGGGGGCTGAATAAGGGCAGGGGCAAAATGGTCATTTTCAGAGTGTGGTGACAACATCATGAAAATGGTACCATCAGAACAGGCTCGACGAACTGAGATCGTGGGCTTTGGAATCACCTGATTCGGAGTTACGGTCGCGAAGATACGGCCGTTCGTTCGTTAGGCAGAAAACAAATAAAAATATATTCATTTCTGCGCTTAACCGACGAACGTCCGCAATATAGCAGTTTCGGCTGGCTGGGATGGGCTGAAAGCGTATTCCGGAGAATACGTTTTCTGAGTAGGAAAGCGCATTTTCTTCCGAAGCAGAAGAGAAATACGTTTTCATAAGGGGAAAGCGTCTGTCCAGAAAAGCGCCTCCACTTAAAACGTGCGCGGGCCGGGTCAATGGCTCTGTCCGGCTGACGAGTGGGGTCGCGGGAGGTGGGGCCCGCCTTGACTGGTCGTCGTCTTCAAGCTCGCCTGCGCCCGCGCCTGGCCGTGGACAAGGCCGACTCCGGCGACGACAGCCGGCGGCTCCGGCCACCATTTGCCGTGCTCCGACCACCAGCGAGCTCATGGGACCGAGCCGCACCCATCCCCGCATAGCACGAGCACTGAGGAGGACCAGAGTGACGGCAGCTTGGAGGACGGCGGACGAGGCCATCGGCCGAGCTTGGGCACGCGGCCACCGGCGCCCTGGAGATCCAACGAGGATATGGGGAGGGTTGTGAAGGCCAGGGGAGGTCTCTGGTGGGGTCAGGGGGAAGAGAGAGGGCTCGGGGTCCCCGAATTTAGAGCAAGCCGAGGCGTCAGCCATGCCGGCCGTGGGAGCGAGGAGAGCTCCTAGAGCTGATTGGAGTTGCTGGGCTGGCTACTGTGAGGGAGAGGGAGAGGTTGGTGAGGAGAGGAGGGCCTCGGGTGGGCTTAAATAGCCAAGGGAGGAGATGTCGAGCCGGATGCAGCCGCAGACGCGCGGTTGATGCCTCTGGTATGACCGCGTACGCGTGTGCACGCGGACTGGCTCGGACGGCGACGGGAGAGGGGGTAGAGAGGTCTAGGGGAGGCTCATTCGGTGCAAAGCTATCGCGGGAAGGAAGAGGACAAGGGCTAAGCGACGACGGCCGCGGGCACGCGCTGCGGCATGGTTCACCGGAGAGGAAAGAGGAGAGGGGGAGGGGTCCAGAGAGTATACGCGGACGCAGGAGAGTGGTGGCGATGCTGTGGACATGGTGCGGTGGCGATACGGTGTGGTTTGGACGGCGGCCCAGGACCCCGACGGCCAGAGCACGCTTTCGGCGCTAGACCGCGTGGTCACCGCGTGCACTGGTGCACGCGGGACTTTAGGGCCGCCCACACTATGTCTACCGTGTTGTCTCTCGTAAGTGGGTCCTACCTGAGGTGATATATCAAAGAAAGGCACTGTGGGTGGATGGGAGACGTCGACTGAACTTTGCAGTTGCAAACTTAAGCAGGAAGTAGTGATCAAATGGACTAGGTTAAGAGCAAACCAGAATGTCTCAGAGGTTTATGGTAGGAAGGACTATGATCCTGTGAATTTTGAGGTCATTTGGACCAATATTTGACCTAGTTCCTTTGCAATTGCAAAATCTGGTCCAGAAACAAGATCAGGAAGTAGCACTCACATGGTTGCTTGGGTTGAGCTGAAAATTGTTTGAGCATGATCATTTGTGAATAGGAAGGTACCATAAAAATTTCATCCCATTTGGATAAGTATAAATGGTACTTCCTTCACAATGCTCCACACTGGACAGAAACTTGTGGGAATTTTGGGGAGCAAATGGCTTGGCAAAATAACGTGAGTTTTGGCATGCTCACATTATTTAGGGATATTTAGGTTCTGGATTAATTTCAGAATTTTTGAAGCAATATAAAATATAGTTGCTTCACAAACTGAAATTATGACCAGAAACCAAGATTGGATGTTGTGCTCACATAGTTTGTTGGATGGATATTAAATTTGGTGGAGAGTCATGATTTCATCATATAAATGATCTACCAAAATTTCAACTCATTTGGATAGGTCTACCTAGTACTTCCTTCACAAAGCTTCTCTCTGGTCAGAAACTTTGGGAATTTGCTGAGGAAGATTTACTAGGCAAATGAAGCTGAATTTTGGCCTGTGGCAATAATTTGGATATGAGAGAGTGCCGAAAAATTTTGAGGGCAATCAAGAAAAGATAAATAGCACTTCCTTCACAAAGTGCCCTGCTGGACAGAATAGGAAATGAATATTCCTGAATTATTTTTGAACTAGGCAAGGATGGGTTTTGGCATATTTGTGGAAGATATGATCCAAAGAATTTATGAGAATTTTGTGGAGGACAGAAATATAGGTTGATTCACAACCTAGAGTTAACATGGTTATTCCTTTAATAGAAAAAGGAATATTCCCAAGAAATAAATATTGGGGTTGGGCTAAGATGGAAAGGACATGGCCTTGGGATAGATTTGAGAATGAAAAGCCACTAGGAAGTGGCAGGAGAGAAGATCTTCCCAGGTTTCAAGACCACATAGCCACGGAAAAAGAACTCCAAATGAAAATTCGAAGAAATCCAAAAGAAAAAGAAAGGGCCAAAAATCGGGGTGTTACAAACCTACCCCCTTACGATAAATCTCGTCCTCGAGATTTGGTTGCTCAGGGAACAAGTATGAATATTCTGACTTAAGGAGACCGTTTCCAACTCGGTATCCTTTTTCTTGGTGTTCCCTCTGAATTGCATCTGACTGACTACCTTGCTCTGGGGTGGTTTGCTTCACTGTATCCAACATTCTGACAAATCTTTCTTCATATGTTCATCCTTGCTCTGACTTCACTTCTTTTATGTCTGCTGACTTATCTGATATTATCATGGCTGGAATTTTCATAAGTCCGGAAGTGACTTCCATTTGACGTGACATTCTTTTATCCAGTACCGATAGTATCAATGGAGTTGTGCATAAATTTTCTCGATGGACATGAATCATTTAATCATTGCCTCGGGTTACTCACGTAGGTGCATATCCTCCGGGTTCAAAATAATGCTGAGAATCATAACCGTTCTTTTGGCAGAATCTGACTGCTTGCAGGGATTTCTGAATCTTGCTGACTTCTTTGTCTCAGATCCGTACTGACGATTCAACTGTCACCCTGATATGAGGTCCTTACAAATAGAGTAGACTCCTTGGGTGTGTGTTCATGGTGATTAACACAGAATCAGACTATCGTGGGTATCCGTACCATGTGGTTCATGCCACAATTATCATACCTGTGTTGCCGGTCTTGCTCCTTCATTATCGTTTTCTTTTGTCCGAATCTTTTGCTGAAAGAGCTTGGCCATAAATATCTTTAATTCTTTGTGTGACCATAGGCACTGTCAGGTGCAATATTCTGGCAATCATACCTTATCCTTATCCTATGATCGTGCAACAATGCTTAACTGGCAAGTTCATCATCTCCCACGCTTTAACTGTAAGGCAATGATCATCCGAACCTTTGCATGAAATCGGCAAATAAATCAGTAGCCACCAGAACGGTCTTTACAACTCAGATCTGGGACATTACTGAAATAACTCAACCATGGCCCACGACGGCTGAAAAGCAGCTCAGAGCATGAGGCAGGGTTGATAAGAAGAATGTAGCAGTTCCCTAAGACGGCCGAAGAACAGCTCAGAGCATAGGGTTGCTGCTACAAAAAGAAACTCAACAGCTGCCCGAGACGGCCGAAAAGCAGCTCAGAACACGGGCAGTTGTTGAAAAGAGAAATAGAAAATCGGCATCCACCCTGGACGGCCGAACGCAGCTCAGAACACAGGCGTGGTGCCGTTTACCAGGAAAAAGGTAGGCAAGGCTTCATCATGATCATATACCAGGTTCACAGTTATTTGTATAGAGCTCACTGCTGTGGTCAATCATACATGACAGTGACAGAGGTTAATGATATCACTTTGTCGGTTGAGAGGAAGCTGGCCTTGATATCCACTGTCAGGATTGTTGTCCCAACACTGTCTTGCTTCATAGCTTGCATCACGCTGAGGTGTATATTCTTCCTCTTACATAATTCATGTGGTTGTCGGATTCTCTTCAGGCTTGCATCATCGTTCGAGTGACTTGCATGACCTTGGCAGCATGTTCACAATCTATATGGAAACATGTGTAACTGAACATCTGATTCCCGAGGCAGACACTTGTGTCTTGACTGATTCTTGCTTCTGACAAACTATTGTGGATCTTATTCTTGAGGTGCACTGCCCTCTAACTGCGTAATATCTTGTACCAAAGCCGATAAATGTTGGTAGTGTCGTACTGACGAAGACTGGATAGCTTGTGTTGGAAGCTACCTGAGGGTAGAGTGCTGAGGAAGGCTGGATATCTTGCACTCGAAGCTTTTGCCGGGATAGTGTGCTGAAGAAGACTGGGTATCGTACCTCAGAAGCTTCTCCTCCTGGTTGCTTACTGAAGAAGATTCGGTGCCTTATGCTGGAAGCTTTCTGCAGTGGCTTACAGAAGAAGACAGAGTGCCTTATGCTGGAAGCTATCCACATATCGTACTGAGGAAGACTGCGGAACCTTGCATCGTAAGCTTCCCTGGTAGCGTGCGGAGGAAGACTGGGTTGCTTACATCAGAAGCTTCTTTTTGATATGCAGACTGAAGGCCATATATAGATATATGCTCTTGATATTCCTTGCACTGGAATTGTATTGTTGTCTTGCACACAAATCGTCTTCTGGTTTAATTATGATTGTGATAGTTGCACACTGAGTCAGTCTTGATGCTGATAGTCATTCCAGAATATCATTTATATTCAAACCGAATATTCTCAATATAATGCAGTCCACTGATAATTCCATACTGTTTAGCTGAGCTTCAAAATATTTGAAATCCTCACTGATTCTTCGAGTCCGGTGTCGGTTGATGAGCAACTTTCATAAGGGGAAATAAGGTAACACCGAGGGCCCAAAGAAAGAAGCAAAAAGAAACGACTAAAACAAAAGCACACACAACATTAAGATAGCATACAATCAATATCACATTTCCCAGATATTCACCTCACTATGCATGCCTACTTAAGCACACAATTCTCGAGGGAACTCCGGTACTACGATCTAATATGCTGTGGCGGTGTGCACGAAAGTGAATTAGCGTGTGGAGAGGTTGGTGTAAACAGGGCTACACCAAGCGCTGGCTCAGCACCGGTTGCATCTGGACGGGCTTAGCGGTGAGGACGTACTCGGTGATCCTGTAGCGTGATACGGATGTCACGACCACATCACCATCAAGCGTACGGACAGAAATCATACTCGTCCCGGGAATGGGTGATGGAAGACCGGGTCTGCTGGCATTGCCCTTTTCTGATAGCAAAGATCAGTAAGGGTTGCCCAAGCGGCTAGTAGGATGGCAAGATCTGGGGTAGAAACATGTCTACCACCGAAAAGATAGGTGGGGCTGAAGAGAAAATATTGGTGCGATACCTGTGCATCAACCCTGCAAGTGATCGACACCACTAGGTACCTTGGCATCACTCCGCTGGGACAGAGATGACACCAAACACCAGAGAACGAGTATGCAAAACTGGAGGGTGCAGGTAGTGGATCGAAACCGATGCCACCTACACTCACAAGATCAACCGTTAGTGACAAGATAATAAGGCTATATGCATGCTATGCAGCAAACAAATGCAACAACCAAATGCAACAAACAGACTAGACTCAATACTACCGGTTCCTAACGCTCGCGCTGACTAGGGCGTCCTACAGCCAGACCTGCTCTGATACCAAGCCTTGTGGCACCCCGGCTCAGAGAGACCGGAACACCCCGTATTCCAGCCCAGTGATCAAGTCTTCTGGAATACGGCACTGCTTGCCATAGAACAAATCAGCTCTTTATTACGAATAAACGGGGTACAAGGGTCCGATATTACAAAGGATACAGGGGCACGGCGACACTTCGCCTGCCTAGATAGCTCTATGCTAGCAGCGAGACATCTCGAAGCGGAATAAATTCTAGCAGCGGAACAACGACGAAGGTGATGAACTCCACTCCGCAGGGACTCTGGCTGGGACGTATCCTAGAGCGCAACCTCGGGATCCTCGACAAACAAGCAATCACGGCATCACCTGCAATCTGGCATTACACGCCAGGTGAGTACTTTGAATGTACTCGCAAGCTCACAACAACCAAAGCAATCAAGACATACAACAGCATGGCATTTACAGGTTAATCATCAAAGATGAACACGATACTACTAGAACAACATGAGCATGGCAACAACATGAGCATGGCAACATCATGAGCATGGCAAGTGTATATAATTCATGATATGAGCATGATGATACGAGCACTAGCATGCAAGGGGGTCGACGTTTAAGGTCTCATGGACCAACTTACTCTGCTCGGAGGTTATCTCGTAACCACCAACTTACCATCGTGATCATCACACGACCACCTCAGGATCAACCAAGCTCGGTATCAACTATACCATCGTGATCATCACATGACCACACGGAGCTTGATCTCTACCTGTGATCATCGCATGACCACATAAAGATCAACCAACTTCTTTCTCATGGAACAGGGGTTGTTTATTATTCAGGTTATTATTTCTATTGACCCATAGTGTGACCTACTACGAACTGTGTCCATGACCGAGGACGCGGCTATCGATAGATTATACACTCTGCAGAGGTTAGTACACTGTACCCTCACTACGGAACTCATGGCCTCTTGCTCCCATTCGGGTGGACCAACGACGTTCCGACAAAACCAGTCTATTGCATGACACTCTCCCGGCCACTCCCAACAAACTCCCCTTTGGGCTATGTCCTGGGTTGCCCCTGATGTCAACTCGTGACATCCGCCACCTTTGTGGCTGCCACCATCGTGGCCAAAACATAACATTGTCCCAAACGGGGACCTTGGATCCATACAACTTGGGCACTCAAGGCTTATGGTAGCCTACCTGATCAGGATAGCGCGCACCCATAACCTTCCCTAGTTGGAGGTTCCGGCGAGAGGCATGGCAATAGACCGCATTAGGGCCTCCCCATACAGGCAAGTGTGGTTGCACTGGTGAGCTCGATTCGGTGGCACCATGACTCAGCCAACAGATTTGTTCAAGTTCGATTAATGTCAGGTTCAACTTGAATGGTGATGAGCTGAGTCACAATAATATAGCATGATGAAATAACAATGCAAATGAGCATGATATCAATGCAACCATGGATGGGTAACATAACCATTTAACAACATAGCATCAAAATGATAACTCATTTATTCTACGGGATGCAAATGAGCATGGCATAATGACAGTCATGAATATAACAAGTATTTTCATAATAAACCCTAACTATTCAAATGAGCATATTGTTATCACTAGCATCAGAAAATAAATCTGAGAACTAACATGATAATAATAATACTAGCAAATAATCATTTAACTTACTAGATGCAAATGAGCAAGGCATAAGAACGAGCATGGATTCACAAGCATATAATATTCACAAAATAATTAAATGAGCAAACATTTATTTAAATATTCAAGTGAAAACCATGGCTACTGCAAGGCCATCATGCAAGTGGCTGTCCTGGCTTGCCTGGGGGTGGAGGAACCATCGGGGAGAGGTGCGGAGACACTCGCGGAAAAATTGCCGAAAAAGTTTCCCTCTCGGAGGGGGCTGAATAAGTGCAGGGGCAAAATGGTCATTTTCAGAGTGTGACAACATCATGAAAATGGTACCATCAAAACGGGCTCGACAAACTGAGATCGTGGGCTTTGGAATCACCTGATTCGGAGTTACGGTCGCGAAGATACGGCCGTTCGTTCGTTAGGCAGAAAACAAATAAAAATATATTCATTTCTGCGCTTAACCGACGAACGTCCGCAATATAGCAGTTTCGGTTGGCTGGGCTGGGCTGAAAGCGTATTCCGCAAAATACGTTTTCTGAGTAGGAAAGCGTATTTTCTTCTGAAGCAGAAGAGAAATACGTTTTCATATTGGGAAAGCGTCTTTCCAGAAAAGCGCCTCCACTTAAAACGTGCGCGGGCCCGGGTCAACGGCTCTGTCCGGCTGACGAGTGGGGTCGCGGGAGGTGGGGCCCGCCTTGACTGGTCGTCGTCTTCAATCTCGCCTGCGCCCGTGCCTGGCCGTGGACAGGGCCGACTCCGGCGACGACAGCCGGCGGCTCCGGCCACCATTTTCCGTGCTCCGACCACCGGCGAGCTCGTGGGACCGAGCCGCACCCATCCCCGCATAGCACGAGCACTGAGGAGGACCAGAGTGACGGCGGCTTGGAGGATGGCGGACGAGGCCATCGGACGAGGTTGGGCACGTGGCCACCGGCGCCCTGGAGATCCAACGAGGATATGGGGAGGGTTGTGAAGGCCAGGGGAGGTCTCTGGTGGGGTCAGGGGGAAGAGAGAGGGCTCGGGGTCCCCCAATTTAGAGCAAGCCGAGGCGTCGGCCATGGCGGCCGTGGGAGCGAGGAGAGCTCCTAGAGCTGATTGGAGTTGCTGGGGAGGCTACTGGGAGGGCCTCGGGTGGGCTTAAATAGCCAAGGGAGGAGATGCCGAGCCGGATGCCGCCGCAGACGCGCGGTTGACGCCTCCGGTATGACCGCGTACGCGTGCGCACGTGGACTGGCTCGGACGGCGACGGGAGAGGGGGTAGAGAGGTCTAGGGGAGGCTCATTCGGTGCAAAGCTATCGCGGGAAGGAAGAGGACAAGGGCTAAGCGACGACGGCCACAGGCACGCGCTGCGGCATGGTTCGCCGGAGAGGAAAGAGGAGAGGGGGAGGAGTCCAGAGAGCATACGCGGACGCAGGAGAGTGGTGGCGATGCTGTGGACATGGTGCGGTGGCGATACGGTCTGGTTTGGACGGTGGCCGAGGGCCCCGACGGCCAGAGCACGCTTTCGGCGCACCAGACCGCGTGGTCACCGCGTGCACTGGTGCACGCGGGACTTTAGGGCCGCCCACACTATGTCTACCGTGTTGTCTCTCGTAAGTGGGTCCTACCTGAGGTGATATATCGAAGAAAGGCACTGTGGGTGGATGGGAGAGGTCGACTGAACTTTTCTGTTGCAAACTTAAGCAGGAAGTAGTGATCAAATGGGATAGGTTAAGAGGAAACCAGAATGTCTCAGAGGTTTATGGTAGGAAGGACTATGATCCTGTGAATTTTGAGGTCATTTGGACCAATATTTGACCTAGTTGCTTTGCAACTGCAAAATCTGGTCCAGAAACAAGATCAGGAAGTAGCACTCACATCGTTGCTTGGATTGAGTTGAAAATTGGTGGAGCGTGATCATTTGTGAATAGGAAGGTACCATAAATATTTCATCCCATTTGGATAAGTATAAATGGTACTTCCTTCACAATGCTCCACACTGGACAGAAACTTGTGGGAATTTTGGGGAGCAAATGGCCTGGCAAAATAATGTGAGTTTTGGCATGCTCACATTATTTAGGGATATTTAGGTTATGGATTAATTTTAGAATTTTTGAAGCAATATACAATATAGTTGCTTCACAAACTGAAATTATGACCCGAAACCAAGATTGGATGTTGTGCTCACAAAGTTTGTTGGATGGAGATGAAATTTGGTGGGGAGTCGTGATTTGATCATATAAATGATCTACCAAAATTTCAACTCATTTGGATAGGCCTAGCTAGTACTTCCTTCACAAAGCTTCTCTCTGGTCAAAAACTTTGGGAATTTGCCGAGGAAGATTTACTAGGCAAATGAAGCTGAATTTTGGCATGTGGCAATAATTTGGATATGAGAGAGTGCCCAAAAATTTTGAGGGCAGTAAAGAAAAGATAAATAGCACTTCCTTCACAAAGTGCCCTGCTGGACAGAATAGGAAATGAATATTCCTGAATTATTTTTGAACTAGGCAAGGATGGGTTTTGGCATATTTGTGGAATATTTGATCCAAAGAATTTATGAGAATTTTGTGGGAATTTTGTGGAGGACAGAAATATAGGTTGATTCACAACCTAGTGTTAACAGGGTTATTCCTTTAATAGAAAAAAGGAATATTCCCAAGAAATAAATATTGGGGTTGGGCTAAGATGGAAAGGACATGGCCTTGGGATAGATTTGAGAATGACAAGCCACTAGGAAGTGGCAGGAGAGAAGATCTTCCCAGGTTTCAAGACCACATAGCCACGGAAAAAGAACTCCAAATGAAAATTCGAAGAAATCCAAAAGAAAGAGAAAGGGCCAAAAATCGGGGTGTTCACCAGGGGTGAAGTTAACCCGGCCTGCTACAGTGACCCCGGGCGAGGTTCCATCAAGAAAGAGTAAAAATACAAGATGGAGACCCTTTAACTTGGAAGACACGGATGACTTAGAGTAGGACTCCAATCACGGGTATAACTCGGAATCTCATGTAAGCCGCCCCTTCAACTTATATAAGGAGGGGCAGGGCACCCCAAGAGGGACAAGTTTTTTGAGGTCTAGATAGACAGATAAGTCTGGAGACAGATGTTTTGACAGGTCTCAAGACACACGTTTTGATAGCTCTCGAGACAGAGTCAGGGAAACAACACCCTTGTAATCGTGACTATGATCATCAATATAAATCAAGCAGGATGTAGGGTTTTACCTCCACCGCGAGGGGCCGATCCTGGGTAAAACTCGCGTCTTCTCGATTCTGATCAACCACGTTCAAGCTACCACCTAGCTGCAATGGCCTCACCACTAAGTCCTTTTCACGAGGACATCTGTCGTGACAAAACCACGATAGTTGGCGCCCACCGTGGGTCTCTCGCTTGGTGGTGTTGAGTACTTGGAGGGAACACTTTTAGGGATCGAGAGGCTTATGACCCGCCGGATCAACAAGAGCCGGTGGGGAAGGATCTACATCAACTCCGAGTTCATCAGATTGAGATGGAAAAAATTTTAAAGGTCAGATTAAAGTCGGAAAGTAACTTTGGCAACGATGACACACACGCACGGCCTCCGTGCAATTAAGTGAAGGAGCACCCAAAGTCTACAGAGACGGCTACGAAGGAATATTTGAGGCAGTACACGTGGTGAAAACAAGTACAAAATTCGACGTATGAAGCAAAACCCACAAGGAGATTCATTAGCAGCGCAAGCATGAAGGGTCAATCGTTTTTCTGGACGGAAGTGGATCAGGCCATGGACTCGGTCTCCGTCTCGGTCTCTAAAAATCGCCGAACGGCCTCACACCACCTCTGCTGAGAGGCCGATGTCTTCAAGCACGCCTCCGCCTCAAGCCGTCGCCGTCACCTCGAGCCGCCTCTGCCTCGAGTCGCCGCCTCCGCCTCGAGCGCCTCCGAATCGATCCGGCCTCGCGCCGCCTCCGCCTGCGAACCGCCCCCACTCAGTTTCACTCCTCCGCCGGCCTCCGCCGCCGTAGCGCCCTCACCTCGACCGGCTTGCTGCCTCCACTTCTGCCACGGCCGCAGCCGCTCGCCTTTGCGGCCTCGCCTCCGGCTCGGCACCCGTGGCTTTGCCTCGAGTCGCCCCTGCCAGCGCGGCCTCGAGCCGGCCTCGCCTCTGCCTCGAGTCGCCGCCTCCGCCTCGAGGGCCTCCGAATCGCCCCGGCCTCGCGCCGCCTCCGCCTGCGAGCCATCGCCTGCGAACTGCACCGCCGGCCTCCGCCGCCACGCCTCGAGCTCGCCTCTGCCTCAAGCCGTCGCCATCACCTCGAGCCGTCTCCGTGGTGGCCCGCCTCCGCTCCGAGCCGCCGTCGCCAAGTCGCCGGCCGCCTTCGTCAAGCCGCCGCGTCGGGCCACTCCACCGGTCTTCGCTCCTGCGCCCGCCTCCGAGCCGCGCCGGACTCGAGCCGCCGCCTGCGAACTGCACCGCCGGCCTCCGCCGCCGCGCCTCGAGCTCGCCTCCGCCTCAAGCCGTCGCCGTCACCTCGAGCCGTCTCCGCGGTGGCCCGCCTCCACTCCGAGCCGCCGTCGCCAAGTCGTCGGCCACCTTCGTCAAGCCGCCGCGTCGGGCCACTCCACCGGTCTTCACTCCTGCGCCCGCCTCCAAGCCGCGCCGGACTCGAGCCGCCGCCTGTGAAATGCACCGCCGGCCTCCGCCGCCGCGCCTCGAGCTCGCCTCCGCCTCAAGCCGTCGCCGTCACCTCGAGCCGTCTCCGCGGTGGCCCGCCTCCGCTCCGAGCCGCCGTCGCCAAGTCGCCGGCCTCCTTCGTCAAGCCGCCGCGTCGGGCCACTCCTGCCGCTTCTACCGCGGCCGCCTCCGGGCTGCCCGGCCTCGAGCCGTCTCCGCGGTGGCCCGCCTCCACTCCGAGCCGCCGTCGCCAAGTCGCCGCCTCCGCCTCGAGGGCCTCCGAATCGCCCCGGCCTCGCGCCGCCTCCGCCTGCGAGCCATCGCCTGCGAACTGCACCGCCGGCCTCCGCCGCCACGCCTCGAGCTCGCCTCTGCCTCAAGCCGTCGCCATCACCTCGAGCCGTCTCCGTGGTGGCCCGCCTCCGCTCCGAGCCGCCGTCGCCAAGTCGCCGGCCGCCTTCGTCAAGCCGCCGCGTCGGGCCACTCCACCGGTCTTCGCTCCTGCGCCCGCCTCCGAGCCGCGCCGGACTCGAGCCGCCGCCTGCGAACTGCACCGCCGGCCTCCGCCGCCGCGCCTCGAGCTCGCCTCCGCCTCAAGCCGTCGCCGTCACCTCGAGCCGTCTCCGCGGTGGCCCGCCTCCACTCCGAGCCGCCGTCGCCAAGTCGTCGGCCACCTTCGTCAAGCCGCCGCGTCGGGCCACTCCACCGGTCTTCGCTCCTGCGCCCGCCTCCAAGCCGCGCAGGACTCGAGCCGCCGCCTGTGAAATGCACCGCCGGCCTCCGCCGCCGCGCCTCGAGCTCGCCTCCGCCTCAAGCCGTCGCCGTCACCTCGAGCCGTCTCCGCGGTGGCCCGCCTCCGCTCCGAGCCGCCGTCGCCAAGTCGCCGGCCGCCTTCGTCAAGCCGCCGCGTCGGGCCACTCCTGCCGCTTCTACCGCGGCCGCCTCCGGGCTGCCCGGCCTCGAGCCGTCTCCGCGGTGGCCCGCCTCCACTCCGAGCCGCCGTCGCCAAGTCGCCGG
The DNA here is from genome assembly GCA_039707655.1 of Elymus sibiricus. NCBI lineage: Eukaryota > Viridiplantae > Streptophyta > Magnoliopsida > Poales > Poaceae > Elymus > Elymus sibiricus. Next base: position 464,461,808 of record CM077676.1, read on the forward strand.
CCGACTTCGTCAAGCCGCTGCGTTGGGCTACTCCTGCCGCTTCTGCCGCGGCCGCCTCCGGGCTGCCCGGCCTCGAGCTGCCTCTGCAGTGAACCGCCCGCCTCCGTGTCGCGCAGCCGAGCTGATCCGCCTCGCCGCAAGTCGCCTCGAGTCAACCCCGCACTGCCTCCGAGCTGCTGCGGCCTCGCGCCGCCTCGCCCGAGCCGCCCCGGCCGGGCGGCCTCGCCCCGCTTCACCTTTGCCTCGACGCCTCGAGCCGCCGCCTCCGGCTGCGCCCCTGTTTGATCTCCTGCCGGTTGAAGAAAGGGGAGTGGGGAGCCGGCTGGAGGGTTGAAAAGGAAAAAAGAAAGAGGCAGGCTGCCCAAACCCGCAAAAAAAAAGGTGTGGTCAGCTCAAAATTCATCAGACCACACACGCCAATTATTGTGAGTATCTCCGACTCGCCCGCGGTTGACTTCAAACTCCACCGCAGTCATCATCAACCCCGCGGCTGATCGTTTCCAACAAAATAAATCAGGTGAAATCCATCCAGTAGATTTTTTCTGGATCCATTTTTATTCTTTCGAGAACAATTACTCTGGCTTGCGATATTTGTTATACAGGACAATTATTCACTGCAAGGACGATCGTCGTGCCACGGATACAGAGCTCGCACCAAGCATTCTCATACGCCAGCATCCGACCATGCCGCATTGCTCGACGAACGCATATGCAAGCCGCCGCCTCTGCGGTTCAGTCTACACCAACCCACGGCCGACTCACGCGCCAGCGCCGGCTTATACCGCCGTGGCCGACGTGCGCGTCCACATTGGCTTACAACGCCGCGGCCGACTTATGCGTCTGCACCGTTTTCCAATGCCGCGGTCGACTCTCATATCTACATCAGCACACCGGATCCGCGCCCGTCGGCACGAACTGCTCAAACGGATGCCGCCGCCCCAGTGGTCCGGTCTACTCCAAAAACTTTGAAGCAAATAAAAACATATTATCAGCCTCCGCCTGCACCGGATGGTTCAATAGACAGGCGCACAAGTTGCTGCCGCTGCGGTTTGGTTAACCTTCAACAAACAGCCGGGATAAAACCTCGGCCGGATTATTGACACGACTTATACAGGATCATCTATGACCCGGCACGGTGGACATCAACCTTCCGCGGATTCACATCGCGTTATCAACGCCAAGGATATACAACGAGCGTCGCGAAGCTCATCAACTCGCCACAAGTTTCTGGCTTCAATAAATTTCAGCTCTCAGCTGTCAAGTATATGCCGGTTTATGCTACGGCCAGGTATGAAGAATCTCAAGCCGACTCCTTGAGTCATCTTAAGACTCGGGGGCTACACAGACATGACTTGTCAGATTTGGTCCGTTTTCACAAATTCAAGAACCCCAGTCATTGCGAGGAAGACAACCCGGGCCTGGGGGCTGTTGCCTTATTGGCGAAAAATCAGGGTTACCAAAGAAGACTAATCGCCATGATGCGTAGTCTCAACATGGGTATCCCGCTCAATTATGGTCACTTGGGGGCTTCCAACTCATCGAGTTTAGCTTTTCACCACCCTCTTGATCCGGCAACAAACGCCACATTATATCATTGGTCACTTGGGGGCTTCCAACTCACCGAGTTAAGCTTTCTCACCCTCTTGACCCGGCAACAAACGCCACATTTTATCATGGTTAAACCTGCCTGTCTGCTTGATGCTACTCCGCTTACGTGACCCGGTGTACTCTTGACAAGTTAATCATTTTTATGACCCTGAACTTGTCTTGGTTAAAACATCGGTTTATGTCATGTGAGAGCCGGCTTAAAGAGAGCAAGGATAAACCATGGGCTATCATGCCAGCTTCATTGAAGCAAGACTCGAGCCTCGAAAGCCGGTCTCATGTCGTGCCTCGAAAGCCGACGGTTTTATACTCTGTTATCATACACATACATCATCATACGTTGCATCATCATGCATCATATATGCATATATATATTTGTTTATGTTGTAGGAGTCGGTTTTCAAACCGGGTTACATTGTAACTCTGCAGGAACAAACAAATCTTTAATAGCCAAAAATGGCTGGATTTTCATCATGGTTTATCATAACCAGTATTAAATGATTGAGATATCAATTCTCCTATTTTTCCCGGGGAACAATTCCAGCCGGGTCACATATAATACCTGGTCATTTAATTGACCGGGTTTTTGGTTATTCAAACATGTCCTTTGTGGAAGACTACAGCACTTACGGATTTTCTCACACATATTTGCCGGGTTGCATTGCAACCACGGCCAAGGATTTCTTTCATCGCAAAGGCATCACAGAGTGGATATAATTTTATTCTACAATGGAAGAAAAAGTCCCGAGTCGCCGCAGGCACACGACCCGGCACTTGGGGGCTACATTATTCAAATCAAGATTACATCAAGTATGAAAGTCCCATGTCACTGCAAGCATGCACCACGGCACTTGGGGGCTAATGCATGGTCATTTTTACTAGTCTCATTGAAGACCCGACCCATCACATAATGATAAGCCGGACCTTGGGGGCTACCAATTGCTCCTATCAAAAATTCAAAGTACACACGCCTTAATAGTGACCCGAAGCTTGGGGGCTACATCATATGATCTTCTTTTCAAAAGAGTACATGTAAGTTCCAAGTCGCTGCAAGCAAACGACCCGGCACTTGGGGGCTACAATAGTCAGTTGTTTAAATAGATCAAAAAGGTCCAAGTTGAAGACCCGGCCCATCATATACTGATGAGCCGGCCCTTGGGGGCTACACATGTGAAGTGCAAAATTTTCAGTTCATGAGTGAAGACTCAGATGGATAACCCGGATTTTTCTCACGGATAACCCGGATTTTCTCCAAAGTTGCAACATTTATATTTAAGCAAGTCTTAAGCTATCACTTTGCTCTACTCTTAAGACTTGGGGGCTACAGGTTATCTCCTCCAAGCTATTCAGACAAGTTAGCTCAACATCATACGGATTTTTTATTCATTGAAAGTTGGCACAACATCAGACGGATTTTCTTTTTATCAAGCCAAGGCATTCGAAGACAATTCAAAAATATCATAAGGGTGATTTTTTCAGCATGGAATCAGCATCAACATATTGACATGGAAGAAACTCAGGAGCTTAGCATGAATAAATCCAAGCTAATCTGGGGGCTAATGTCGGGGATATAACCCCACGATATGACCCGGCTCATGACGTTAAGTCGCCCTGAGGTTAAGTCATCTCTGGGCTTAAGTTACCCTGAGGATGAGACCCGGCAGAAGTATGACCCAGCTGCTACAGTACCAGGGGTGATGTTAACCCGGCTGCTACAGTACCAGGGGTGATGTTAGCCCGGCTGCTACAGTGCCAGGGGTGATCTTAACCCGGCCAGCTACAGTGCCAGGGGTGATGTTAACCCGGCCTGCTACAGTGCCGCGGTGAGTTAACCCGTCCTGCTACAGTGCTAGGGGTGAAGTTAACCTGGTCTCCTACAGTGCCAGGGGTGAAGTTAACCCGGTCTGCTACAGTGCAAGGAGTTAAGTTAACCCGTCCTGCTACAGTGCCAGGGGTGAAGTTAACCCGGCCTGCTACAGTGCCAGGGGTCAAGTTAACCCAGCCTGCTACAGTGACCCCGGCGCGAGGTTCCGTCAAGAAAGAGTCAAAATACAAGATGGAGACCCTTTAACTTGGAAGACACGGATGACTTAGAGTAGGACTCCAATCACGGGTATAACCCGGAATCTCATGTAAGCCGCCCCTTCAACTTATATAAGGAGGGGCAGGGCACCCCAAGAGGGACAAGTTTTTAGAGGTCTAGATAGACAGATAAGTCTTGAGACAGATGTTTTGACAGGTCTCAAGACAGACGTTTTGATAGCTCTCGAGACAGAGTCAGGGAAACAGCACCCTTGTAATCGTGACTATGATCATCAGTATCAATCAAGCAGGATGTAGGCTTTTACCTCCACCGCGAGGGGCCGAACCTGGGTAAAACTCGCGTCTTCTCGATTCTGATCAACCCCGTTCAAGCTACCACCTAGCTGCAATGGCCTCACCACTAAGTCCTTTCCACGAGGACATCTGCCGTGACAAAACCACGACACCGAGCGCAGCCGAGCCGGCCCAGCTCTTAATTCGGCCCACGGCCTGCTTCGCGCCGAAGCGGTATGCCCGCCCGTTCTCTCTCTCCCCTCGCGGTCGCTGCCAGGTAAGGCCCGCACCTTCTTCTTCCTTCGCACGCCGAGCCGGAGTCCCGCTCGAGCATGGCCTCGATGTTCAAACGCTCGGGATTTTATCCCTAGCTAGCCCCTTTGCCCACGATGATGCCCATATAAATACCAAGCCCCTGGGCGTCCTTTCCCCTCGAACCACATCACCCAAAACCCTCGTTCCGATATCCGCCACCGAAGCTTTTCCGCCGACGATTCCAACGCCGGTGAGCCCTCTCCCGACCCCTCCTTCTGTCCATCATCTTTTCTCATCACCATGCACTCGTCTGACATCTTTTCGACGCCTAGATCGCGCCGTATCCTTGAGCCCGTGCTCTCCCAAGCGCCGCCGGAGCCGTAGCTCGCCCGAAGCACCGCTTCGATGCCCTACTCGCCTACGACCTCCCTGAAGACGAACGCCACCACCCTCGGACTCGCAGCGGAGCGCCGCGTCACCCTGACCACTCCGCCGTCGCCGCCGACCACCAGAGCATCCCCGACGACGACTCCCGAGCCTCGCCACCGTCTTCTTCCATCGCGGTAAGAAGCCGTCATTTTCATCCGTCTGATCAAGTTCCATGGTGTAGATTAGATCTAATCTAAAATGAATCGGTACGTCTTTTTTTATTATTTTATGCGGTTTATTCCGGTTTAGCCAAAACCAACCAGCCGGTTTTCTTTTAGTTAGCCGCCGTGGACCGTTTTCTTTATTTGTCGGCCGTCCGCCGCTTAAGCCCCTCAGCGGACACCCTGCAGCCAATCATAGCTAGCCACGTAGTCAGGGATTTAAATCCAATTATTTTCTTCATAGATTTGTCCCTGTTTTTCAAACCCTCACAACTTTTAAACTGTTTGTCCAAATTTGATGAAACCAATGCCAAATTGTTCGTCATGATCACTTCTATCCAGTTAGACTACTAAATAATATTTTTGCAACTCTCAAAATTGAATTTGTCCAGATTCAAATTTAAACTTTGTTTGATCACAAATTTCAAACCGTAACTATGTTTAATTTGATTCTTTTTGCAAATTGAAGCTCTAGACCTCTACTATCATCTAGAATCATGATCACATAATTTCAACACTATTAAAATATTTTTTTATCCAGAAGCTTGAATTGGTTCTTTTTGGAGTTCTAGCATTCTTTTAATGACTGTTTTGCTTTGGATCTTCGATTGTTTATTTACGTGCCCTTGTTTGCTTACGATAGATTGTTCGAAGTGCGAAGCCAAGTATTATCAATCTCTATAGTTTGAGCACTAGAATCAAGGCAAGTTTACACTTCGATCATACTTTTTATATACCCATATTTTCCTATGCATTTAGTTCCACTTTAATACTACGCATGAGTAGGGTTATCAAATTGTGGCTATGCTTTGTAGATCTTTGAGGTAGGAACCTATGATCCTTGTCTCCCTGGGAATCATTGTTATATTTTGCTTAACTTTGCCATTGTAGACGTGTTGGTATTCCTGATTCATGAAAGTTGTGAGAGAGTAGTAAATAGGACTAACTGTTAACAACTTTAATATATCATCAAGGTGGAAGGGTTGCATGGTGAGGAGCACCCTGGAGTAACCAGGGATTTGCCCGAGTGTCCTGGAGTACCCAGTGATCACTCTTTTATGGAAAGCCACTCAGGTTCAAAGGGATCAAACAATCTTTCATAAATAGAAGCTTACGTGTGCAGCCACAAACTATTATGGGCTCTGGCTTGGTTGATCTTTGTAGTGACTCTTACCAGGTAGTGCTACGAGAGGTAGTGGGTTATAGTTGGGATGGGCACTACCAGGGTTAAGGGAAGCTCTCTGAAAGACCATGTCTTGGTCTTCCAGCTCACATACCCCGAGTGTGATGAGCTACAAAGGAGGTGATCAACTCTTGTGGGGGAAAATGCGCAAACCTTTGCAGAGTGTAAAACTAATCGATTAGCCGTGTCCCCGGTTACGGACAACTTGAGCATCTAGAAGTGAAATTATTGAGTGATCTCATCATATTTAATTAATGAATCGGGTTATAAAATAACTTCGGTAAGGGTTGAGTTGGAGGAACCATCTCAATAATGGCATGAACTTTGTAGTAAATAATTTGATTAAATTGATATAGGACAAAACTAGCTTTATGCAAAAACTTAAACTTAGAGCCTTCCACCAGCAGATTACATGTAGAGATAGAATTATCATTATTATTTCTATGGTGTGATTTGCCAGCATATTCCATTTGCTGACCTACACGGCTGCAACCTATCATGTTGCAGATTTGTCCGACGAGGATTAAGGTGCGATAGGTCGTTGTTCTGCACTCAGTTTTTGCCAGTGGAGTTGGATGGACTCATTTATCTTCTATGCTTCCGCAGTAATTTCTTTAGATGGCCTTCAGCCATATTTATGTAATAAATACTCTATTTGAGGACTTCCGATGTAATAAAGTGTGTGATTGAACTCTGTTATTTCATCAAGTACTGTGTGTGCTAGCAAGCCGATCCAGGGACTAGCACTTAAGCACAGAGACTCCGATCCATTTGGGTCTGGTCGTTACAAGATGGTATCAGAGCACACGCTGATCATAGGACGTGACCCTTAGGAAATGGAAAGCCATAGGATGAAAAACCTTATTTTACAACCTTTATAATAATTAACTTGTTCTCATACTCTTCCCTGACTCATTACTGATTTCTCTCCTCTTTCAAAAATATAGATGTCGACCACCATCATTGAGTTTGCTCAGCCCGACGAGACCATTCCCTTTGGATGACGCCTAATGAAGATCATGAAGCACCTGAGGATCGCCTTGCCCACTATGACCGGGTCCTTCATAGCCTCAATGCCAGAGACCCCCTGGAGGATCGAAGTCCACATCCCAGGACATACCTTTGGAAAGATCACCAAGGACATCGACTTCTTCTTGGAGGCGCCATCATGGAGCTTGGGCAGGAGTATCACCGCACACGCCGCACTAGGACGCATTCGAGAGGAGTATCGCATGGATCTCAAAGGAACCCCCTTCATCATGTGCGGACACCGAGACAGTGCGCACCATTGAAGATGACTCTACAGCATCCTACATCCAGGATATGGAGGAGCACATCCGCATAATGGAGAACAAGATGTTCGCAGTATGAACACCACCAAGAAATTGATGACCCGCAAGATCGAGCTTGAGGAGGAGCTTCAGGAGGCACACATGGAACATGAGGAGGAAATCAGTGAGCTACAGGAGAAGTATGAAGACGTGAAGTCCAAGCTGGAAGAAGCCGAAGAGAAGCTGGATCAAGGGGAGAACATCCAGGAGGACCACTCCTATGGGTGTTACGTCAGCCAGGACGAGGATCCTGAAGATGATCTTGACGATGATGAAGCCGGAGCCGTCATCAACATGATAGAGTCTTCTTTCGATGAGAACTAGTTGCAGACCACCATTTAGACATTAGTAATTCGATACTCGATTAGATTATTCGATTAGTTCGTTTTAGATTCTTTTGTGAGACCTTGTGTCATGGCTTGATTGTGTGAACCTTGATTGAATTTGAGTTGGTGTTAATTGCCATCATTTGCATATGGGTAGTGTTCTTCCCCTTAGGCCTAAATTCTCTCTATATCTCATCTATTCTACCCCATCAGATGCCGCCAAGACGTGCCCCTTGCGGGAATGGCTCAGGGAACAATATCCCACCCGGCTTAGAGCAGTTGCTCCAGACCCAAAACCAGATGTTACAGCTTTTGATGCAGAACATGAACCAGAACAACAACAACAACAACAACAACAACAACAACAACAACAACAACAACGACAACAACAACAACGACAACAACAACAACAACAACAAAAACAACAACAACAACAACAACAACAACCCTCCACCGCCGCCACCCCAAGTTGATAGTCTTACCCGTTTTCTGAGGTTGAACCCACCGATCTTCTCAAGCAGCCCAGAGCTGATCATAGCAGATGAGTGGCTTCGCAATATGAGTAGGAAGCTGGCCACGGCAGGATGCACCGATGCGGAGAAGGTGAGGTTTGCCTCTCACCAACTGGATGGACCGATAGCTTCATGGTGGGAGAATTACACGGCCACATACCCCATGGCGAATGTGACTTGGGACCAGTTCCCGGAGGCGTTCTGCTCTGCTCATGTTTTAGCTAGAGCTATGAGTCTCAAGAAGAGGGAATTCCATAACTTATGCCAAGGAGGACGCTCAGTGGCTCAGTATGTTGATGAGTTCAGCAAGTTGGCCCGTTATGCCCCAGGAGACGTGGCCACAGATGCAGCCAAACAGGAAAAAATTCTGGAGGGACTGAACGATGAGCTAGGAGTTTAGCTGACCATGGTGACTTTTAATAACTACCAAGAGTTGGTTGATAAGGCTATTATTCTTAAAGGCAAGCATCAGCTGATGGAGAACCGCAAAAGGAAATACGGACAGGGCAAGTTTCAATCTGGAGCTCAGCAGAAGCCCCGCTCCACACCTTTTTCAGGATATTCTGGATCAGGACCCAGTAAGTTTGGAGGGCACAATGATCATAACCATGGAGGTCATTCTCAGCATGGAGGAAATGGACACAACCACAGTAGCCATAGGAATGGCAATGGTAATGGAGGAAACGGAAATCAGCATCGTTCCAACCCTGCTACACCAGTGAAGAAAGATCTGAGCCACATCACATGTTTCAAGTGCAAGAAAATAGGGCACTACACCACCGATTATCCAGAGGCAAAGAATGGGAATGGCAATGGAAGTTCTGGAGGCAAGAAGTCCAACCCTTTCACTAAGGGGCATGTGAACCATGTCAATGTGGAGGAAGTTTATGAGCAGCCAGAGGCAGTGTTTGGTAAGTTTTTGCTAAATTCCCATCCAGTATTAGTTCTTTTTGACTCTGGTGCATCTCATTCATTCATATCAAGGGTAGTTGTGCAGAAGTATGGATTACCTACCAAGACCCTTACTATGCCTATTAGATTAAGTACCCCGGGAGCCGAGATGATGCCAGGTTTAGGATGTCACTATATGAACCTCTCTATTGGGCAGCATGATTTTTCCATAGACCTAATCATCCTAGATTCACAAGGATTGGACGTAATCCTGGGCATGGACTGGTTGTCTAGGTATGAGGGAAATATTGATTGTGCCAGTAAATCGATTCTTCTCACTACCCCAGAAGGGAAATGGATCAAGTATGTGTCCAGACATACACCAAGGAGGACTCAGGTGAACTCTCTTACGGGAGTTGTCCAGGAGGAAGTACCAGTGCTAAGGGACTATCCCGATGTATTCCCGGAGGAATTGCCAGGTATGCCACCAGACCGGGAGATCGAGTTCTTGATTGAGTTGCTGCCAGGCACAGGACCGATATCTAAGAGACCATATCGGATGCCCGCTAATGATTTGGAAGAAATTAAGAAGCAAATTAAGGAGTTACTACAAAAAGGGTATATTCATCCAAGTTCATCACCATGGGGAGCCCCAGTGCTTTTAGTGGAGAAGAAAGATGGAACCTTGAGGATGGTTGTGGATTATCGTTCGTTGAACGAGGTGACAATCAAAAATAAATACCCCTTATCGATGATCAATGACTTGTTTGACCAGCTAGAAGGAGCTAGTGTTTTCTCCAAGATTGATCTTCGATCAGGTTATCACCAGTTGAAGATCCATGAGAAGGATGTACCCAAGACAGCTTTTACCACGAGGTATGGGCTTTATAAGTATACAGTCATGTCCTTTGGTTTGACAAATGCCCCTGCCTATTTTATGAGCATGATGAATTGGGTATTCATGGAATTTTTGGATAAGTTTGTTGTCGTATTCATTGATGATATATTGGTTTACTCCAAGAATGAGAAGGAGCATGAGGAACATCTGCGCTTAGTTTTGGAGAAGCTCAGAGAACACCAACTATATGCCAAGTTCAGCAAGTGCGAGTTTTGGTTGAAGGAAGTTGGATTTCTTGGACATGTTGTGTCAGGTGAAGGAATAACAGTGGACCCTTCCAAGGTAGAAGCAGTCACCGAATGGGAGGCACCCACATCAGTCGGTGAAATTCGTAGTTTTCTTGGACTTGCCGGATAATACCGTAGGTTTATTGAGAATTTCTCCAAGATTGCAAAACCCATGACCGAGTTGTTGAACAAGGACACCAAGTATAATTGGACTGAGGAATGTGAGGTCAGTTTTCAGGAGTTGAAGCAATGTCTGGTTACAGCCCCAGTGCTAATTCTGCCGAATATACGAAAGGATTTTCAACTGTATTGTGACGCTTCACGTCAGGGACTTGGAGGTGTTCTTATGCAAGAATGAAAGGTCAAATCTTATACCTCACGTCAGCTTCGACCTCATGAGTTGAACTATGCCACACATGATTTGGAGTTAGCAGCCATAGTGCATGCACTTAAAACCTGGAGACATTTCCTTATTGGAAATCGTTGTGATGTTTACATGGATCACAAGAGTTTGAAGTACATGTTCACGCAGAAGGAGTTGAACCTCATGCAGAGGAGATGGTTGGAACTAATAAAGGATTATGACATGAGATTGCATTATCACCCAGGAAAGGCCAATGTAGTGGCAGATGCTTTGAGCCGTAAGAGTTATGTTAATACCCTTACAGCAGGAGGTTTACCTCAGGAGTTATGTGAAGATCTCAGAGATCTCCGCTTGGAGATAGTTCCACAAGGTTATGTAGCCACACTAGAGATTCAGTCCACCTTGTTGGGAAGGATCAGAGAAGCCCAGAAGTTGGACAAAGGTATTGCAGAGATAAAGGAAAGAATGAGCAAAGGAAAAACAGAAGGATTCCGTGAGGATGAACATGGAACTTTATGGTTTGAGCAGTGTATTTATGTGCCCAATGACCCAGAGATCAGGAAGTTGATTCTTCAAGAGGCCCATGATTCGCCTTATTCGATGCACCCAGGTAATACCAAGATGTATTTGGACTTGAAGGAATGTTTTTGGTGGACAGGCATGAAGAAGGATATTGCAGAATATGTGGCAGTATGCGATTTATGTCAGAGAGTAAAGGCAGAGCATCAAAAACTGGCAGGGTTACTTCAACTATTGCCGACACCTGATTGGAAATGGGATAAGCTAGGCATGGACTTTATCACAGGATTACCCAGGACTCGTTCAGGTTATGATTCTATTTGGGTAGTAGTTGATTGTTTGACCAAGGTAGCTCACTTCATCCCAGTAAAGACCACCTATACAAGTGCTAACTTGGCAAAGATATATATGACTAGGATTGTGTGTCTTCACAGAGTTCTGAAGGAGATTGTATCCGGTAGAGGCACTCTGTTTACCTCGAAATTTTGGCATCAGTTACATGAAAGTTTGGGCACCAGGCTGGAGTTCAGTACGGCCTTCCATCCACAGACAGATGGGCAGACCGAGAGAGTAAACCAGATTTTGGAGGACATCTTGAGAGCTTGTGCGCTAGACTATGGGTCAAGTTGGGATGATAACTTACCTTACGCAGAGTTCTCATACAACAACAGCTATCAAACCAGTTTGAAGATGGCCCCTTTTGAGGCATTGTATGGAAGGAAATGTAGGACACCATTGTTGTGGGATGGAGTTGGAGATCGCAAACTGTTTGGATCAGATTTGATCAGAGATTCCGAAGAGAAGGTCAAGTTGATCCGTGATAGACTCAAAATAGCTTAGTATAGGCAGAAGAGTTATGCCGATGCTAAGCGCAAGGAAGTGACGTATGAAGTGGGAGATAGAGCATATCTTCGAGTGTCTCCACCTCAAGGTATTAAGAGGTTTGGAGTCAAAGGAAAGTTAGCACCACAATTTGTGGGGCCATACAGAGTTCTGGAATGCACAGGAGAAGTTGCTTACAAGTTGGAGTTACCAGAAGATTTGTCTGGAGTTCATGATGTGTTCCACGTTTCTCAGCTGAAGAAGTACCATGCAGAGATGGCAGATATTCCTTTGAGAGATACAGTACCATTGGAAGCAATTCAGTTGGAGAGCGATCTGTTTTATGAGGAGAAGCCTGTTAAAATTCTTGAGACCGCAGAGAGAGTCACTCGTACCAAGGTCGTCAAGTTTTATAAGGTTCAGTTGAGTCACCACACCGAGGTGGAGGCTACTTGGGAACGAGAAGAAGACCTCAGACAGGATCACCCACACCTTTTTGCTGACCAACCCGAATCTCGAGGGCGATTATCATCTTAAGGGCGGTAGCTTTGTAACATCCCAATTTTCAATTTGGATGTTTTACTATTCATTCATATGCATATCATATTTTCATTTCATTTTGGATTTTATTTTTGGATTATTCAAATAATTTTCCACTCAAGAAAAATATTAAGAGAGAAGAAAACATGACTTCTTCAGAACAAAAGGGAGTTGGAAAAGTATTTGAAAATTATTTGGTATTTTAAAGTTATTTGAAAATTAGTTTAATACACAAATTAACTCTTTTGCAAAAATAATTATTTTCAAAGTATCGCGTTTAGGCCAGAGAAAATGTTCACAGGACTCTATATATGTCCATATATTTTTGTGAATTTTTTTGGAATTTTTAGAATTTTATTTATATTTATTAGGACCCTAAACCTATCTCTGTTGTTTTCTAAAAGAAAAAAAAGATTTTAAAACCTAGCTAAATAGCGCTCAGGCCGAGCGCAGCCGAGACGGCCCAGCTCTTAATTCGGCCCACGGTCTGCTTCGCGCCGAAGCACTACGCCCGCCGTTCTCTCTCTCCCCTAGCGGTCGCTGCCAGGTAGGGCCCGCACCTTCTTCTTCCTTCGCACGCCGAGCTGGAGTCCCGCTCGAGCACGGCCTCACCGTTCAAACGCTCGGGATTTTATCCCTAGCCTGCCCCCTTGCCCACGATGATGCCTATATAAATACCAAGCCCCCGGGCGTTCTTTCCCCTCAAACCACATCGCCCAAACCCCTCCCGAGAGCTCGCAATCGTCGTTTCGATCTCCGCCACTGAAGCTTTTCCGCCAACAATTCCAACGCCGGTGTGTCCTCTCCCGACCCCTCCTTCTGTCCATCATCTTTTCTTGTCACCACGCACTCGTCTGACATCTTTTCGACGCCCAGATCGCGCCGTATCCTCGAGCCCGAGCTCTCCCAAGCGCCGCCGGAGCCGTAGCTCACCCGAAGCTCCGCTTCGACGCCCTACTCGCCTCCGACCTCCCCGGAGACGAACGCCACAACCATCGGACTCGCAGCGGAGCGCCGCGTCACTCTGACCACTCCGACGTCGCCGCCGACCACCAGAGCATCCCCGACGATGACTCCCGAGCCTCGCCACCGTCTTCTTCCATCGTGGTAAGCCGCCGTCATTTTCATCCGTCCGATCTAGTTCAACGGTGTAGATTAGATCTAATCTAAAATGAATCGGTACGTCTTTTTTTTATTATTTTATGCGGTTTATTCCGGTTTACTCAAAACCAACCGGCCGGTTTTCTTTTAGTTAGCCGTCGCGGACCGTTTTCTTTAGTTGTCGACCGTCCGCCGCTTAAGCCCCGTAGCGGACACCCTGCAGCCAATCACAGCTCGCCACGTAGTCAGGGATTTAAATCCAATTATTTTCTCCACAGATTTGTCCCTGTTTTTCAAACACTCACAACTTTTAAACCATTTGTCCAAATTTGATGAAACCAACGCCAAATTGTTCGTCATGATCCCATCTATCCAGTGAGACTACTAAATAATATTTTTGCAACTTTCAAAATTGAATTTGTCCAGATTCAAATTTAAACTTCGTTTGATCATAACTTTCAAACCATAACTCTGTTTAATTTGATTCTTCTTGCAAATTGAAGCTCTAGACCTCTACTATCATCTGGAATCATGATCACATAATTTCCACACTATTAAAATATGTTTTTCTCCATAAGCTTGATTTGGTTCTTTTTGGAGTTCTGGCATTCTTTTAATGACTGTTTTGCTTTGGATCTTTAATAGTTTATTTATGTGCCCTTGCTTGCTTATGATAGATTGTCCGGAGTGTGAAGCTGAGTATTATCAATCTCTAGAGTTTGAGCACCAGAATCAAGGCAAGTTTACACTTTGATCATACTTTTTATATACCCATATTTTCCTATGCATTTAGTTCCACTTTAATACTATGCATGAGTAGGGTTATGAAATTGTGGATATGCTTTGTAGATCTTTGAGGTAGGAACCTATGATCCTTGTCACCCCGGGAATCGTTGTTATATTTTGCTTAGCTTTGCCATTGTGGACTGGGTGGTATTCCTGATTCATGAAAGTTGTGAGAGAGTAGTAAATAGGACCAACTGTTAACAACTTTAATATATCATCTGGGTGGAAGGGTTGCATGGTGAGGGGCACCCTGGAGTAACCAGGGATTTGCCTGAGTGTCCTGGAGTACCTAGTGATCACTCTTTCATGGAAAGCCACTCAGGTTCAAAGGGATCAAACAATCATTCATAACTAGAAGCTTACGTGTGCAGCCACAAGCTATTATGGGCTCTGGCTTGGTTGATCATTATAGTGACTCTTACTAGGCAATGCTACGAGAGGTAGTGGGTTATAGTTGGGATGGGCACTACCAGGGTTAAGGGAAGCTCTCTGAAAGACTATGTCTCGGTCTTCCAGCTCACATACGCCGAGTGTGATGAGCTACAAAGGAGGTGATCGAGTCTTGTGGGGAAAAGTGCGCAAACCTCTACAGAGTGTAAAACTAATCGATTAGCCGTGTCCCCGGTTACGGACAACTTGAGCATCTAGAAGTGAAATTATTGAGTGATCTCATCATATTTAATTAATGAATCAGATTATAAAATAACTTGGGTAAGGATTGAGTTGGAGGAACCATCTCAATAATGGCATGAACTTTGTAGTAAATAATTTGATTAAATTGATATAGGACAAATCTAGCTTAATGCAAAAACTTAAACTTAGAGCCTTCCACCAGCTAGATTGCATGTAGAGATAGAATTATCAGATCGAGGCTTTACCTTTGACATAGTTCTGTTTCAGAGCGGCTATCATGCACTACTCGGCCAACCAGCGTTTGCCATGTTTCACGTCGTCCCGCATTACGCATATATGAAACTAAAAATGCCAGGGCCCAATGGCGTGATTACAGTAGATGACAACCCTTACTGAGCGTTTAAAGCCGAAGACAAGACTACAACTCTGGCCATAGAAGCCGAATCCGAGGCAATAGCAGCCAAGGAGTTATCCGAGTTATGGGCAAAGGTCGACAAAGACGATGTAATCCTCACCAAGCGCTCAATGTCAACATCTTTCAAATCAGCCGATGAGATTGTAAAATTCCAAGTCCATCCCGAGGACCCGGCTAAAACGGCCTCAATTGGAACTCGGCTGAGTGCCGAACTGGACGTGGCATTATGCGATTTCCTTGGGAAAACTGGGACATATTTGCCTGGCACCCTTTCGACATGCCAGGAGTCCCGCGAGACCTCACATAGCACAGCCTGAACATAGTCGAAGCCTTCAAACCAGTCAAGCAAGCACTGCGTAGGTTCTCAGAGCGAAAATGACAAGCCATGGGGGAAGAGCTAGCCAAATTATTAGAGGCCAAATTTATCCGAGAAGTCAAACATCCTATGTGGCTCGCTAACTTGGTGATGGTTCCTAAAAAGAACAAGTCTTGGTGCTTGTGCGTCGACTTCAAACACGTCAACAAAGCTTGCCCTAAAGACCCCTTCCCAGTACCTCGGACTGACCAAATAGTTGATGCCACAGCTGGAAAGGATCTCCTCTGCTTCCTGGACGCATATTTCGGTTATCATCAGATCAAGATGAAGGAATCTGACCAGGAAACGACTGCATTCATCACCCCTTACGGCCCGTTCTGCTTCAATACAATGCCCTTTGGGCTCAAGAATGCTGGCGCCACTTATCAGCGGATGATTCAAACATGCCTACATCCACAGATCGGCAAGACAGCCGAGGCGTACGTCGACGATGTGGTTGTCAAAACCAGGCAGGCTAGCATGTTGATTGATAACTTGCGGGAGACGTTCACTAACCTCCGTGCATACAACATCAAGTTGAACCCAGAAAAATGCGTCTTTGGCGTACCATCCGGTAAGCTCCTCGGATTTATTATCTCTCAAAGAGGCATCGAGGCATACCTTGACAAAATTAGGGCACTAGCAAGGCTGAAGACACCTACCGAGCTCAAAGATTTATAGAGATTGGCAGGATGTGTCGCCTCCTTGAGCTGGTTTGTCTCACATCTTGGCGAAAAAGCACTACCTCTTTACCGGCTGCTTAAACAAACCGGGGGCTTCAAGTGGACCGCCGAGGCCAGCTCGGCTCTAGAAGAAAGAAAAACGTTGTTGGCTACCAACCCCGTGCTCACCGCTCCTCACCCCAGCGAACAAATGTTGTTGTATATCTCGGCAACTAACCAGGTGGTGAGCGCCGTCTTGGTTGTTGAGCGAGACATGGAAGGCCACAAGCTCAAGGTACAATGGCAGGTTTATTATGTTTCCGAGGTGCTCACCCCGTGTAAAGCATGGTACCCACACTACTAGAAGATAGCCTATGCTGTTTTCATGGCTTCTCAAAAACTTAGGCACTATTTTCAAGAGTGCTCCACAACAGTGGCCTCGGAAGTACAACTCAATGACATTATCCACAATCGAGACACCACTGGACGGATTGCTAAGTGGGCCATCGAGCTCCTTCCTTTCGAGATCCTGTATCGACCACGTCGGGCCATTAAATCCCAGGTGTTTGCCAATTTCGTCGCCGAGTGGATGGAGGTCGAGCTCCCTAGAGAGCACGCGGCTTACACCACTTGGATCATGTACTTCGACGGTTCCAAAATGCTTTCCAGATTAGCTGCCGGGGTGGTCCTAATATCACCTACCGGTGACACTATAAAGTACGTACTCCAGATCATGTACACGGACTCCAACAATGCATCGGAATATGAAGCATTACTGCACGGACTTCGGATGGCAGTCTCAATGGGTATCCAGCGTCTCAAGGTCCGAGGTGATTCGAACCTCGCTATCTCACAAATTAATGGTGACTTCGACGCCAAAGACCCCAAGATGATAGCTTATCGAAATGCAGTGATAAGCATGTCGGCTGGATTCGAGGGCCTAGAATTTCATCACATCCAACACGACAGCAATCAAGCTGCGGATATATTGGCTAGGATGGGCGCGCGACGTGAGCCAGTATCCCAAGACACATTCCTTGAATGGCTGTTAAAACCGTTCGTCAAGTCGGAGGGTGCAACCGAGCCAGGAACACCTTCCGGAGAACCCACTGCTGAGTTAGTCACCCCGCCTGCCTTGGAGCCGGACGAGGAGATAATTGCGGGCTCGAAGTATGAGGAAACCTCCTCAGCCCATGAGATTCTGGCAGTCATCGCACCATGGACCGAGCCACTCCTCGCATATCTACTATGCAATGAACTACCTGAGAACCAGACAGACGCGTGTTGCATCGTTCGACGATCGGCGGCCTACACCGTCCGTGAAGGGGAACTCTACAAGTGTAGTGTTACCGGCATGTTTCAACGTTGTATTTCCGAAGAAGAGGGACAAAAGCTATTGTCAGAAATTCACTCCGGCACCTACGGGAATCATGCAGCTCCTTGGACCTTGGTCAACAAGGCATTCCGAGCAGGGTTCTACTGGCCTACAGCAAAAACCGATTCATCTGACTTAGTCAATCGATGTGTCGGCTGCCAGCTCTTCGCAAAACGAAGCCATCTGCCACCACAGCCTTAAAAATGATCCCGATAACCTGGCCGTTTGCGGTCTGGGGTTTGGACATGGTCGGACCACTCCATAGATGACAGCACGGTAAAAAATACCTGCTGATCATGGTCGATAAGTTCACAAAGTGGATCGAGGCAAAGCCTATGACCTCGGCAAAGGCTAGGCCGGTGATTAAATTTCTCTTCGGCATGGTTCATCATTATGGGATGCCACATAGCATCATAATGGACAATGGGTCCAACTTCACGGCCGAGGAGGTTAAAGCATGGTGCGGTAAATGCAACATCAAGCTGGACTACGCCTCCGTCTACCACCCGCAAACAAACGGGCAGGTAGAACGCGCCAATGGACTAATCCTTAGCGACATAAAACCTCGGTTGATTCGATCCCTTGAGGAAGCCGATAACAAGTGGGTCGAGGAGCTTGACTCCGTATTATGGAGCTTACAAACAACTCCGAACAGATCCACCGGCTACACGGCATTTTTCATGGTGTACGGGGCTGAGGCCATCCTTCTCAGCGACCTCATACATGATGCACCTCGAGTACGCCTGTATGAGGATTAGGAGGCCGAGAAGAGTCACTAGGATGATCTAGATCCCCTGGACGAGGAGCGCGACGTGGCTAAGTCACGTTCAGCCTTTTACCAGCAACAAGTGAGACAGTACCAACAACGTGAGGTCCGGGCAAAGGCATTCAACGTCGGTGATCTAGTCTTACAGCATCACCCAGACAAGCCCGGCCAGCATAAACTGTCCGCGACATGGGATGGGCCGTTCATAATCGACAAGGTGCTCACTGGAGGAGCATATCGAATCCGCAATGCCAAGGACAACCGCTTGGAACCGAACCCATGGAATGCTGCCCTACTACGGTTCTTCTACGGCTAAACATCTCATCCTTATTATTCTTTTAAAATTAGTCTTTAGAACTAGTTATATATTTCTTACATGCAAAGTTAGACCCAGTTATTGCGTCCCTTATTGACTTTTGTTTTCTCTGGCATGGGAATCATTTGTTCTTTGGCCGTAAGGATATGGCTCATGGCCACACATTATGCACCAAACAACTAGGCCGGGGGCTGTAAAGGTGCCTCGGCCACTACTACTCAGATCAGTTCGGCTGGGGGCTGCACAAGCACCTCAGCCATACTCTGATCTACCAGCCTGATCGAGAAACAACCCGGCCGGGAGCTGTAAAGACACCTCAGCCGCCATCCCACTGATCTGTTAGAGTATCCGAGCATAATCGCCGCAACCCGCCAACTCGGCTGGTGCCGCCCTTGTAACTCGTTCTCAGCCACAATATGCATCGGTGATGACTTGTGACTTTTTCTAAGCTGGGTTGCCTGGCTCCTATGTGGACCCCTTACATCTCCGCATGCTCGGCAAAGGGTGTAACGGGAGCACCTCTGTGATTGTTTACCTCTAGGATCAGCATAGTCAGAGCACCTCGGGTGGATGAAGCCGAAAGCTAGCAGTCATAACACATGAACCGGTCGGTGCGAGGGAAGTGAAAATTACACCCCATTGGGGACTCGTTGGACTTAAATCCGACTTAGCAAATCTATCTTGAAGATGAGCCGGCCTCCTCGGATCGTAAACGAGTTGGCGTCGCTCCAAAAGAGTCGTTATGACATTCCTCGAGACAGGGCCCGTTGGTGGATCCCCCTTACCCGAATCATTGGTTGCATTGCAGCACCTATGCTACCTGATGAGCTTTCGTTTTGACCAAACAGGCCAGATTGCCTCGCTCCGAAATGATGTCCCCTGGGAAGGGTTGACATCCGGAGCACTCCTTTGCTTATGGCTGAGGAGGTGGAAGCCGATGGCTGGTTAACGCAAGTATTTTTCGCGGGATTAAGCAATTATAAGATACATGTACAAATACTATTCTGATAGTGTTTACAACCCATCAATAATTTCTTTAAGACGGCAGTCCTACTCAGTTACTTGAGCAAAAGGCATAACCCACTCAAATTGATGTCCGGTCGAATCTCCCGTCCATTGGGGTCATGAGGGCCCAGCAGGGCGATATTTTCGATCTTCAATGTTGGAAAATGAGTTTGTAGCATGGCCCACTCTTGCCGAGCACCTTCTCGGCAAGCCGAGATCTTCCATGTCCGGACCCACTGACACACTTCTTGAAGACGTTGGGCGAGGGCGGCTTGGTTCTCGGGCTATCCTTCCTTTGGCCATAAAGCCTGGAAGACCTTCTCCATTGAAGATTGGGTAAGCTGGTGCAGCTCACTCAACTTTACTAGGATTTCCTTTAAGGAAACCCTGGTATCTCCAGCTGGCAGCTCAGTCAGAATGGCTGCGATAATAAAAAGCAATGTCTTGCGCATAGGACAAAGGGTGCTAGCGAAATCCGAGGATATAATCAGACATCAAGTTGATTACCTAACTGGAACTCACAGGCCTCTCATGTTTCTTGCTCGGCAGCAGCCATCCGAGCTTTAACCTGCTCCAGCTTGAGACTTTGATGCTCCTTCTCCTCGGCCAGCCGAGCGTGGGCATCTATCAATTTGTTAAAATCATCGGTTATACGAGTAAGGACTCTGTGACCAGCAGACCTCTGCGACTCGGCATAACGAGCATTCTCCCGAGCACGTTCTAAATCTTTTTTGAGGAAAGCAACATGCTTGGCTACACACAAAAGAAGAAGTAAGTTCATCGTAAGCCTGTTACAGGCCAAGAAGTAAGATATCAGGAAATTAGTACCCGTGGCAGCTCCAGCAGCTCTCTTGACCTGCTCAACCTCCTTTTTTTTAATTCCTCGAGCTGGGCCTTGACCAGCACCCAACTCTTCGGATAATTGGCGCATTTTTTGTTAAAATTCCTACAAGTTATGCATCAACACTTTTTAGCCGAGGAATTTGACCCTTAGGTCGGCCGCTTGCGCCCAACCTAAGGCTCGGGGGCTACTAGATTCTGTGTTTTTCAATACCCTATGGTTGGAAATATACTTTATCGATCCTCGGGCTGAATGCAAGCACTCGGCCTGAGTCTCGGGGGCTACTGCACTTTGTGGTTTTTTACAGCCCTAAGGTCGGAAGTTAATTTTATCGATCCTCAGGACGAATGCAAGCACTCGGCCTGAGTCTCAGGGGCTACTGTGGTTTGCGGTTTTCTACTATTTTGATTCAACCTGTCACCCGACATCTTCCTCATCGGAGAGACACCTCGTTTTGGGAGTTTTGACTCATATTATTGAATCAGGTACTACATCCCTTCAGGTCTGTCCCAATCGTAAGGTCGGCACACACCTTGAGGGCTACTGGGTGCTAAAAGATCCGTATTTCATGGATTAAAAATTCTTACCTCCAGATCCTTATCAAAAAGCATGATGGCTTCTGTGAGCCCCTGGCGAGCGGCGCCGAGGTGCTCATCCATGAACCACAGAGCTTCATGCTGCCGGTCTGTAAAAGCCAGATGATTCAAGGAGATCTTTTTCTCCCAATGATGCAGCACACTGTCGACCTCGGATTGAGTCACGGACACGGCCGAATTCTCTCCTGGAGGAATAGTTTGGGCCTCCTCGGAAGGGGCCGGCTGAGGAGGAGCTATGGGAGCTGATCTAGGCTGAGGAGCAGAAGGCGCAGGAACCCTGTACCGAGAGGCAGAGGAGGGCCTACGGAAATGAGTTCGGATAGTGGACTATGGAAATAACTGAAGATATCTTTTGAGAATATATGCTTACCGGGTAGCAGCGGGAATCCTTTGGGGCACCTGCTCCTCGACATTGGCTTGACCGATGGAAAGCCTGGAGCTCCTCCTTCGAGATGCTTTAGGCGGAGCAGGTGCGATCCCCGAGGAAGTCCTCGGACGCTTGGGTCTGCGGTCGCCCGTAGAACGAGGAGCCGAAGTATGGGTAGCTAGAGCAGGGCCCGTAGTGGCTGCTCGCTTCCTGGTAGACGGACGCAGGACGTCCGTCGTATTGCTCGTAGGGAGGGTCTCGCCCAGGCGATCGATTACGATGGCGACTTCCTTGCCATCAATGCACTCCTGGTAATAAACACCGTCTCTGCGGGGGACGCTGATGTGGGTGTCCTCGGATGCCAATTATACCGCCTCCGAGGAGGGTCAACATCGCTATCTCAGGTCTCCGATTGAGGAGCTGGGGAATCCACCGTGGCAATCCACTATCGCCATCCCTGCTCGGACGTGCTGAAAAGCTAATCAGGTAGTTATATACCCTGCTCGGTAAAATGAAGGAGTCAGTTGTTAAAACTTTCTGCTTCGACGGGCTTCAAAGAAGAAAACCCATCGTATAAAGGCTCTTTGAGGAAGATTGCTTCCTCGCCTTTGAACATGGATGCCAGCATTGCTGCAAGTACTTGGTGGTTGTGGAATCTTCTTCGAATAGCGCGGGTCGAGTCATCATCCCCGTTGTATTCCCACATAGGGTGGAAGCACTGTTGGAGTGGTTGGATTCCTCGAGAAAGTGCCACCGCCATGACATTGGGCAGGGTCAGCCGGTGGTGACGAAGGCAAGCCACTTGAGTTGCTAGTCGGATCACAGCCGAGGTGCCATCCCGAGCTTGATTCCTCGGATGCCAATTATACCGCCTCCGAGGAGGGTAAATGGAGAAAGTTGCAAGGCCTTGCTGAGGCGGATCTTCAAGGGGTACATCGGGAATATAAAACCACTCTCCTTGCCAACGATCGCTGTCCTCTTTGGGGGTACCGATGAGGTATCTGGACCCGACAATCCTGCAGACCTTAGCTCCACCGCATTCAAACAGTCGACCCCCTCGGACTCATGGAACGACGTAGAAATACTTGCACCACAACTCTGGCATCCGAGGAAGGCTTCGCACAAAGTGACAAAGCAGGCAATGTGGAGGATTGAATTGGGCATAAGGTGATGAAGCTGAAGGCCGTAGTAGTGCAAGAGGTCCCGCAGGAAAGGATGGATGGGGAAGCCAAGGCCGCGGATGAGGAAGGGAAGGAGGCATACCCGTTCGTGCTCCCATGGCTTGGGGTGGGAGTCTAGAAGGAAATTAGCCCCCAGGCCTAACAATCCGGGGCGGGCACACACAATCTTCGGTGCAGGCAGATATCCCAGAGTAGAGAGCCGGTTCAATTCACCTTGTGCCACCGTACAGCTCTTCCACTCTCCCTCAAGGAGGCCGATGGGGCGCGAGGATGAAGCAGTGGCGGAATCCATGGTGGCAAGCTTTTTCGTATGGGGTCGATGGAGGTGGGTAGCGTGCGAAGCAGAAGTGGGAAAGGCGATGTGAAATCCCTCTACTCTACGGTTACGGCTTTTTGACCAAGATTCTAGCCCAGTATTAGCGCGGCGTTTCAGTCCTGCAACGGTAAATCCGTGTGTTCCCCAGGCGACGTGCGGCAGGCATGCGCGAAAATCGAGGGGGTAACCAATAAAGTTTGTTTTACGTGTCCTGGGACGTGTTGCGACCCGTTCGACTGGACGTCTCGATGGTGGGACCCCCAGTCACCGGCGTATGCCACATAGACCCCAGATGTGATGATTCGATTAAAAGCTGTCAGGAGTGGGGCAGGACAGTCACTCGGTCCTCGGCTTAGAAATTGCTTCGTCCTTAAGGCAATAGTACCTGAGTTGAGGTCTTCAGTCCCAACGACCTCCTCGGAATGAATAAGAACTCCAGATAAAGGGTTCGCGGACACTTCTCGAGGAATCCTCGGATACCCGAGGTATAAAATCCTTTAGTCAAAGCTTGGATGTCTTTAGATCGTTGGGAGATTCATTGAACCAGCAATGAAGCCGACGACTGAAGATGGGGAATACCTCGAAAGAACCAAGTAACGTCCTCGACTTAACAACCGGTTCAGGGGATACTGATGGTGTCCTGGACTAGGGGGTGCTAGCCACGTCGGACCCTGGCCAAGTGGGCCGGGCCGAGGACCCCCTGTATTACCAACCAAGTGGGCCACGCTGGAGAGGCCCAGGAGTGCTAAGGCGGTTCAACCCCGATGATTTGGTGCATAATTCAAGACTGAGTTCGACTACGGCACGTTCTATCCTTAATCAGAACCTACCTTTGTAACCCTAGGTACCTCAGCATCTATATAAGCCGTGACGGTTAGGCCATAGACGACAAGTTAGGTTAACTCGCAATCGACACACATGATCTCGAGGTAGATCAAACCCTGTACTCGGTACTACCCAATCAATACAACAAAACAGGATGCAGGGTTTTACCTCTTCGAGAGGGCCCGAACCTGGGTAAAACATCGTGTCCCCTGTGTTCCTGTTACCATCGTTCCAAGACTACCAGATCGGGACCCCCTGGATTTAGCTCCTTCAAGGTCCTCCAGTACGAGGAAGACCTGAAGGATAAGAGCAAGCGGAAGGTGACCAAGAAGGTACCATCCAATCATGGACAGAATCTGATCAAGGACTTGGACGACGACGTGGACCACAGTGCAGTCTCTAAACGCACATGGCCAAAAGACATGTACCCGGTGCAAGCGATCGGCCTCCTTGTCATGATGACCCGCGGGCCAAGATGGGCAAACATGCTCCAAAGGTGGTGGGACATCGCATGAAGAACCACGCCGAGGCATCTCGTAACGTGGGCTGCTCGGTCCCCTAGCGTGGGGACAAGTCAAACTCCCACCCTAAGAAGCAACGCCAAACACCACCCAAGGACGATGCTCCTCGGATGATCTATCAGGCCAAGCGCAGCGCGCCACGACCCTCTCACCACTATGAGATGTCAGTCGAGCAGGCATCTCGGTTGCGTGAGTAGGCCAGTGACAGGCACCAGCTGGCTTTCTCAAAATATGACGAAGCCACCGGCATTAACGATGCACATCACACCATTGACGCTCTCCGAGGAATAGGGGGGCCCATCTGCCTTCTGCCCTCCTTGGTTCTAAGATAAGATCGTCGCGCATCCCTTCCCATCAAACTTTGAAATCAGAAAGTGTGATAAGTACGAGGATACTACGGACTCTGCGATTTGGATAGGTGATTACATCCTCATGGTTCAAGTGGCAAACGGTAATGATTACATCCTCATGGTTCAAGCACTTGCCCCTTATGCTGAAAGGATCAACTCAGGCTTGGTTGCACACCCTCAAGCCCGGCTCAATCGGGGGCTGTGTAGACCTCCAGGCCGAGTTCATGGGAAATTCCGAGGTACGTACGTCCGACCGGCAGATGCCAGTGACCTGGCCAATATGAGGCAGGGGAAGAAGGAGACTATGCGTAGCTACTGGACCCGATTCCTCAAAAAGAAAAACGAAATCGTCGAGTGCAACGATGCCGAGGCCATCACCGCGTTCAAGCACGGTGCTAATGATGAGTTTCTCGCAAGGGACCTCGGTCGCTACAGGCCAAGACAATGCCTCGCCAAGAGGAGGAGCTAGGAGGGTGACCCCGGTCCGTCCGAGGTGGAGGACGGGAACGAAAAGTCTCGACGCAACCGCAGGAACAGGCGTCGGGGTTCTCCCAGCGACGACATGGAGGATGGCAAGGTAAACGCTGGATTCAACAACCAGCGTCAGTAGGGTGGCACGAAGAAAAGGTCGTTCAGGGCAAAAAGGGTGGTGGTGATCCCTCGCAGTTGGACAAAATCCTGGACAAGCATTGCGCCATCCACCCCGGAACTGCAGATCGGCCGGCAAGCCATGCTAACTGGAATTGTTGGGTCCACAAGCAAGCCTTGCAGATCGGTAACAGCAATCCCGAGAAGCCTAACCCTCAAAACGATGACGACGGGGACAGGCAGCAGCCCAAAAAGGGCAATGGCGGCCAGAAGCAGTTCCTGCCGGAGGTGAAGGATGTGAATATGATATATGCATCTCTGATGGCTCTATATTATACGCATTTTTAGAGCTCATTTTTTGCATGTTCTCTTTATATTTCGTGTCCCATTGAACCAAATATGTGTCCATTATGCATGATTACCGGTTTTTGCATTTTTCATGTGAGCATTGCATATTAGTGTTTTTATTTGGTTTTTATTAGTTTTCTTTATTTTTTCATATCTAAAGGTGTTTTGGAGCAACCTAGGACCAAGCACAATGAAAGGATCAAAGTTGGGTTCAATACAGAGAACTTTCAGTACCAGACTTAGGCGTTTCGGAGGTTGAAAAAAATGATTTTTCCAAATTGCTCCAAATCAAGATCTAACACCACCAGCACGTCGACATCTCTCTCGTGAATCCAACGAGCCCAAGAATGTCAAAATCGGAGTCCGTATGAAGAAATGGAGACTGTTTTGCTGGAGCAGTACAAAACAAAAGACGGCCATCCATATGACCGCACGCGGTCGTATGCGCGGTCGTACCAGATGATTTCTGCTCTGAAAGTTGCCCTGTCAGACAGGATTCTTCACCGATTTCGTCCCTGTTTGATCCCACGTGATCCTAGGACAATAAGGCAGGGTTTGGGAGAGGATAAGGCTCGTCTTGAGCCCTCACACCTCCATACCCTAGCCGCCGTCTAATCCATCATCCATCCACAACACAACACAACACAACTCCGGGCAGCTGCCGGGAGGCTCTCCCCCTTGGGGGAGGCCTCTCCCTCCACAGCTCCATCTCCATCACCACAAAGGCCGCGCAAGAGGAAGGAGGCGCCATCACCACCACCATCGTCACCGGGCGTCGGCCCTAGGCCGTGCGCGCTGGCATCCATCTCCCTCTTCATCTCCATCCTCGCACCTGTAATTTCTAAGATTGAACATGTTGATGACATCAATGATTCATTCCTCTTTGTGTCAATATTCATCAATGTTTGAGTGAATGATCCGGTTCTAGGTTGAGGTATGATCTAGTTTGAAAAATTAGTCATTGTGGCATCATCTAGTATTTACTCGCGTTGCACGTAATGTGGGTTGATGTCCTTTCATTTGATCTTTTGATCATTGCACATATATGGAATAGATGGATGAACACCATGTGATCCTTGGGTCCGTTGTGAGTGACAGTCCATGGACAGAAACCTTGGGAGATCGTTTAGTAAGCTAAGAATACCACCGTAGTACTAGTATGTCGCTACCACTTAGTCACCCCTCTAGTACTAGTGAGACCGAAAGCCTAGACACCGCCTTTCGCTCTATTCAGTCTTACCATTACAACCCTTTTTATTTTGTGTTCTAGTTTAGTTTATTTTCTGTCCTAGTTTGTAGTTTAGTTAAAAAACCCTTTATTCTTCTCGCTTTCCTAGCAACTGATAGAATAGACTATTTCCAAACTATGGTTTGGGTGCGAACGTAGCTGCATAGGTTACAACGTAGTTGCGGGGTTTGTAGTGTCTTCCTATTCGCTCCCTTTGGGATTCGACACTTACTTATCGCGAAATTGCTACATCGCCCTGTGCATTTGCAGGCCATCAAGCTTTTTCTGGCGCCGTTGCCAGGGAGCATAGCTCTTGATCATTACCATTCCATTCGCACATAGCTTATTTTGTTTGTTGTTATTTATCTTTCGGTTTTTTCCTTTAAATCAAAAAGAAAAAAAAATGCTTATCATGTCTTCAAGGATGAGTACTCAGGAAATATTGCAACAATGGACTAGAGACGATACAAGTCTATCGTGTTTGGCTACTAATGAAGAAAAGGTTGTACACGAAGAAGAATCAATAGCCCCCAATATTGATGCTACGATGCAAGAATTGGTAAGATTACTTGAATTATGCAATCATCAAACTAACTTGCAGAAAAATGATGGGAACGACAAAGAACAACCTACCTTCAATGAACAAGTGTGCATAGAAGAAGAAGAGAGTGGTGAGGAAGAGGAAGAAGAGGAATGGATTGATCACCCATCCCAATCTCCCACTTCTGACGGTAACTTTTTGCACACACTCAATAAATTTCTTGACGAGGCAACCCTTAAAAAGATCATGATTGATATGGATAGTAGAGAACTGCTAGACTTATATAACACATGTGGATATATGATATGTTCTCTATATCAAGTTTCATGCAGATATTGCTGGTCTCCAAAACATATTGACTTCCAATGCACAAAGACCTATGATGAGGTGATAGCATCTTACAACAATAGTAGTAAGATTAATGCCACCGAGGATATCATCCGGTATGTGTTGCAGACAAGCGCAGGGATGTTAATGTCGGAGATCGAATTTGTTCAAGCTTTCAAAAAGGGTAAATTACTTGATTGGATGCACTATAAGGTGGATTCAATAATTTAAATTTGTCAAGAAAATCTTTGCGATGAAGAAAATTTGCAAGATACTAATATGCAGGACCAAGAGTATGATGATGACTCTAGTTTGGACGAATTTGATGCTAATGAATCTTCCATGCAGGAATCGCCCTCAATTTGAGGATGAAGATTATCATGTTAGTGTTAGCGATAATGATAAACTAGAGGAGGAAAATACTTTTGATTCATCTTTGCTAATGTCCAGCTATGCTTCGTTGGACGAATTTCTTGAACAGGGGAAATCATTAGGGAGTGTTGAATTATCCACTCCGAACAAAGAATTTTATGAAGTGTTCCCCTACAAAGGTAGCTAAGGTAAAATTTCAAGCTTTATATATAAGTCTCTAACTCGTTTATTGCAGAAGTATAAGGAGACACGCTCACCCCACTCGGTGCATCAGTTTTTGCTTAAGAGTGAGGACATATTTACCTACATGATGCCGATGCACCGTAAGCGGGTACGACTCTGACCGGACTTTGCTATGAGGTGCTCCGAACCCCTGTCGGAGGTAAGACATACACTCGGGGCTGACATCCCTTGGGATCCCGGTGGATGAATTAATGGAGCACTGAAGCCTAGCTATATGGCTATAAATAAAGCACTGTCTAGGAGGTAACCCGGAAGTCTATAGGTGTCTTTCTTAGCTTTGTGTCTTGAGTCTAGTTGCATTGGCAGTTTTGTTTTATTTTGAGTAGTTGCTATTAGAGTTGGTTTTGGAGTAATGTTTGTCGGTAAAAAAATTAGCGTATCGGTAGCCTGTATTTTGTTGCATACCTCCTCTGATTTTTATTGCAAATATGCTATGTGCCTAACGTGAGGAGGAAGCACAAAAATTTTCGTGAAGTTCTGCATCTCCAGAAGAAAAACGGCGTACTGTATGACCGCCTCGGTCGTACGTGCGCTCATACCAGCTCCTGGCCATGGCAACACAAGAAGTCAGAGCGAAAGACGGCCTACCATACGAGCGCTCGCGCTCGCACGCGCGGTCATACCACCTGACGGCCATGCAGGAGCATCTTCACAGAGCGCAAGACGGTGTGCCGTACGAGTGCTCGCGCTCATACGCGCGCTCGTACCCGAAGTCAACCCTGACAAAGAGACCTCCAGAGCGCAAGATGGCATCGCGTACGAGTGCCTATACCATAGGGTGACGTTGGACATTTACTAAACAGACCGCACGATGGCATACCGTACGACCGCACCCGGTCGTATGCGCGCTCGTACCAGGCAGGCCCCCCCCCCATTTTGTTCATTTTTGACATCTGAGGTCGCCGGGGTATTTTCTAACCAAATATTTGCTTTCTATTTAACGTTATTTACCTTTGAAACTCCGTAACCAATAAATCTCTGTAGCAATTATGTTTTCCTTTATTTCTCTTTTCCGGTTGGGTATACGAACTCTGTTCGTATACCGAATCGATGTTTTTATTTGTGTGTTACTTTCGTATGGGCTTGGAGCTTATGTGGTGATGTGTACGGTATGGTGCCAACCGTATAAGAGACCCGCACAAGCCACTTGGTTGCTTCAACTCGACGGACTTCTCCGACAACTGCCCAGTTCTATCAGAGGGCAGTAGCCGGACCACAACAAGGAGATCCGACGAAGAAAGGTCCTTGTCTATTAGAGGAGAGGTCAATTGTGCCTCAACGGTAAAAGTGTCTAACCCTTGCTTAATCCTAAGCCTGGGGAGGTAACCACTTCTCACGCTCTCTTTTAATAACTGCACTTTCTTTTTACTTTCATAATTTTCCCTACTTTAGTATGCAAAGTTCTAAGCGTGGGGAGGTTTACTTTTGCATGTGTAGTGACTTGTGCAATGCTCTTTATCATAAGGATTTCATGCAATAGTGTGTCCCGCTGTTGTGACATGCTTGCTTTGCATTCGTTTACTTAGCATGTGGAAATATTGTTATCTTCTGAAAAACATTGCCATGTTCTTTTATCAAAACCCCAATAAAGGAGTCCTCTGAACTAATGCCTTTATTTCACCTAATCACATAAGTTGGGGACTCTAGTGGTGGCTTAATTAGCAATCGAATGTTGTAGAGGCTTTCTGCTGATAAACCCAGCGACTTTGGTTGATCCGGGATGCGCAACGGGGTTATCCCCGCCAAACTACCCCCTCGGGGTACTTAGCTATTGAGTCTTATGCAATATGACGCCGCAATACTCTTGTGTAGTGTTTGAGTTCTTTATGACTAAAGCGAGTTCGAAGCCTTTGCACTTCCGTTCATCTTATTTTGCTAGCCTCTACAGTACCGTGCATTGCCCGCTCTCACATTGAGACTTGGCGCATACTTCGCAGGTACATCCAAACCCGTGGGAGGGCTTTCTATTGTTCTCCTACACATAAAACACCACATCTCCACAAAACAGCCATGATACCTACCTACATGGCATTTTCATAGCCATTCTGAGCATATCGCCGTGCACTACCATCATATAACATTACATGACTAGAGACATGTTTTTTATTTGCCTTGCATGATCATAGTATGGCTAGCTCGATATTTTTATGGCTTGTCCATTTTTTGATGTCTATGCTACGCCGGATCATCGCACATACTTGTACACTGCCAGAGGCATTATTCATATAGAGTTTCTCTCATGTATTGAGTTTTGAGTTATGATTACATTCAGTTGAAATGGGTCATTAGAAAGTGTATTGTTCATCATTGTAAGGTGTTGCTTCTACCAATAAAAAAAGGAAAAAGAGAGAGAGACAAAATAAAAGATGCACCAAAGAGGTGCCACAAAAAAAGAAAAACAAGAAAAAAAAAGAGAAAAGAAAAAAAGTGAGGATGAGAGAAGGAGCAACACCATTATCCTTTTTAGTATACACTTGTGCTTCAAAGTAGCACCACTTCATGCATTGTAGAGTAGAAAGTTTCATGAACTTCATATGTTTCATACTAGTGGGGAACCTACATTATAGAACTTGGCTTGTATATTCCGATGACAAGCTTCCTCAAATGCTCGAGGTCTTCATGAGCAAGCAAGTTGGATGCACCCCCACTTAGTTCATAGGAGAGCTTTCACATATTCATAGCTCTGTGTGCATCCGAGTTGCATGGCGATCCCTACTCCTTGCGTTGACATCGATCATAAGGCCTTCTCCATTGTCTAATGGTCAGCTGCGTTGATGCAAGAATTTCTTTGTTTTTGACTTCTAAAAACCCCAACCATTTCCTATTTTTCCTTAAGTGCAAGGCATAGGCTCGCGCTCAGCGCTGCATAGGTAGTTGAGCGGTTGACTAACGCAGACAGACGATCTTGCTATTGTACCTGGTATGCCTTGGGTTGGTGTTTTTGAAGCGATCGCTAAGGCATAATTTCTTTTGTCTATGACGGTCATTGCTTTGCTCCTAGCATAATTTTGACATCCTCTCTAAACCTTTGGAAATGGGAATTTGGGCTCCACAAAAATATTTTCCTCTTTCTCGACCTCCATGGCAATGGAACTAAGAGGATAGCATGTACCACTCCCTTGCTACTTAACTTTTGCATGCTCGTACGATGAACATGGATATCATTTTTGGGGTTTGGTTCAGTGTTAGCTTTACAGTTGGTAGCAGTGAGCTTTTGGTCGTCAACCTTCTTACTCGAGGATGAGCAAGGTTTAAGCATGGGGAGGTTGATGGCTCTATATTTTATGCATTTTTAGAGCTCATGTGTTGCATGTTCTCTTTATATTTCGTGTCCCATTGAACCAAATATGTGTCCATTATGCATGATTACCGGTTTTTGCATTTTTCATGTCAGCATTGCATATTAGTGTTTTATATGGTTTTTATTAGTTTTCTTTGTTTTTTCATGTTTACAGGTGTTTTGGTGCAACCTAGGACCTGGCGCGATGAAAGGATCAAAGTTGGGTTCAATACGGAGGACTTCCAGTACCAGACTTAGGCGTTTCGAAGGGTGAAAAAAGTGATTTTTCCAAAGTGCTCGAAATCAATATCTAACACCACCAGCACGTCGGCGTCTCTCTCGCGAATCCAACGAGCCCAAGAACATCAAAATCGGAGACCGTATGAAGAAATGGTGGCAGTTTTACTGGAGCAGTACAGAACAAAAGACGGCCAACCATACGATCACGCGCGGTCGTACGCGCAGTCGTACCAGATGATTTCAGCTCTGAAAGTTGCCCTTTCAGACGGGATTCTTCACCGATTTTGTCCCCATTTGATCCCACACAATCCTTGGACAATAAGGCAGGGTTTGGGAGAGGATAAGGCTGGTCTTGAGCCCTTGGATGATCACATCTACGGAGGAGAAACCGAGAGACCCATTATATATACACCTTCATGCCCTAGCCGACGTCTAAGCCATCAGCCATCCACAACACACCACAACTCCGGGCAGCCACCGGGAGGCTCTCCCCCTTGGGGGAGGCCTCTCCCTCCACAGCTCCATATCCATCACCACGAAGGCCGCGCAAGAGGAAGGAGGCGCCATCACCACCACCATCGTCACCGGGCGCCGGCCAGGCCGTGCGCGCCGGCATCCATCTCCCTCTCCGTCTCCATCCTTGCACCTGTAATTTGTAAGATTGAACATGTTGATGACATCAATGAATCATTCCTCTTTGTGTCAATATTCATCTATGTTTGAGTGATTGATCCGGTTCTAGGTTGAGGTATGATCTAGTATGCAAAATTAGTCTTTGTGGCATCATCTAGTATTTACTCGCGTTGCACATTATGTTGGGAGACATCCTTTCATTTGATCTTTTGATCACTTGCACGTATACGGAATAGATGGATGAACACCATGTGATCCTTGGGTCCGTTGTGGGTGATAGTCCGCGGATAGAAACCTTGGTAGATCATTTTAGTTGAATAGTAGTGACCATCCGACCAGCGTCCGCCATGGCGGAACAGCCGCGCTTGTCCCTGATCCAGTAGTTGATGGTTTCAATCTCACTAGGGTCCTGATGGATGGCGATAGCAGTTTAAATCTCAACTACGCCGAGACACTGAAAAAGACACAATTCAACTCGTCACGCATCGAGCCCACTAAGACCAAATTTAAGGGTATTATCCCGGGCATGGAGGCTCGATGCACGAGAAGGGTTACACTTGACTTGGTGTTCGGTACTCCCGACAACTATCATCTAGAGCCTTTAAGCTTCGACATAGTCCTTTTTCGGAGTGGCTACCATGCCCTCCTAGGTCGGACTACGTTTGCACGCTTTCACGCCATGCCGCACTACGCGTACATGAAGCTTAAGATGCTGGGTCCAAAGTGCATCATCACTATCTGCAGCAATGTTGAGCGGTCCCTAAGGACCAAGGAGCAAACTCTAGCTCTATCTGCCGTGGCCGAAGCTGAGACCTTGGCAGCCGAGGAGCTATTCGATATGAGGACCAAGGTCGACAAGGATGACATCATCCTCACCAAGCGCACAAAATCGACGTCATTCAAGCCCCGCAATGACAATGTCAAGTTCTAGGTCCATCCCGAGGATCCGACCAAGTCAGCCTCTATGGGATCCGGCCTGGACCCCAAATAGGAAAGTGCGCGCCATGACTTCCTCCATGAGAATTGGGATATCTTCACCTGCCATCCTTCCGATATGCCAGGAATCCCAAGGGAGTTCGCGGAGCACAGCCTGAATATTATCCCGGCTTCAAACCGGTGAAACAGGCATTGCGTAGGTTCTCAGAGCCCTAGCGTAAAGCTATGGGTGAAGAGCTGGCCAAACTCATAAAGGTCAGCTTCATCCGTGAAGTCAAACACCCTGACTGATTGTCAAACGTGGTCATGGTGCCGAAAAAAGACACTTCTTGGTGCCTTTGCATCGACTTCAAAGACATCAACAAGGCGTGCCCAAAGGACACGTTTCCTCCACCGCGCATCAACCAGATCATTGACGCAACGGTCGGGCATGATCTCCTCCATTTTCTGGATGCGTACTCCGGGTACTACTAGATCAAGATGAAGGTGTCCGATCAAGAGGCCACCTCATTCATCACACCGTATGGACCCTTCTGCTTCATCACATTGCCTTTCAGGCTGAAGAGCACAGGTGCCACATACCAGCGGATGATCCAGATGTGTCTGCAGCCGCAGATTGGGACAACCATGGAGGTGTATGTCGATGACATGGTCATTAAGACCAAAAAAGTCGACACCCACATAAATGACCTGCGCGAGAACTTCAAGAATCTGCACGCATTTGACATAAAGTTGAATCCAAAAAAGTGTGTGTTGGGGATATTTACCAGCGCGGAGACCCGGCAGGGTGTTAACCCGGCCATAAGGCGAGCTTAGCGGGTCGACTCACTGCGGGCTGAAGACTGGGCCGGCGTAACGAGGCCTGGCAAGGTTAAGGCGGCTTAAGCAGTGGGCCGGCTTAACGAGGCCTGGCAAGGTTAGGGCGGCTTAAGCAGTGGGCCGGCTTGACGAGAGATAGAAGGCAAGATGGCCATCTTGGACAACAAGTAGGAAGGAATAAAGAGACGGGTCAAAGAACGACCCGGACTCTCATGTAATCTAGGGTTCCACCTGTGTATATAAAGGGGAGCACCTACACGAAAAGACTAAGTTGCAATCCCCTCGAGAGCTAGGGTAGCGAATCCGCATCCTTGTAATCGAGATCTACAGCACTATAGACAAGCAGGACGTAGGCTTTTACCTCCACCGTGAGGGGCCGAACCTGGGTAACCCGACGTCTTCTCGTTCCCGCTCAACCCCGTTAAGCTTCCACGTTAGTGCGATGGCTTCCTCTCTAAGTCCTTCTACTAGGACATCTGTCGCGACAAAACCACGACAGTTGGCACCCACCGTGGGGCTCACGCACGGTGGAGTTGAGTTCTTAGCGGGATCCCTTCCAGGGTTCGGGAGGTACGCGGTTGGCATGATGTCCAAAAGCCGCCGCGGGAAGTTCTACATCGACGATTCATACTGGGGCCCCGACGCCGACTCAATCGAGTACGGGTACCGGGTCCCCTTCGGCAAGATCCATACCTTCATCGGCGTGATCGGCGAGCCGGCCGCCGGGTTGGAGAATATCGCTGGCGTCGAGTCAGCACGCCGTGTTGGACAGCTCCCGGCGAGACCCGGTCCGCGTCAAGCCGGCCCAGATCACATCTTCATGGGCTTCACCCAAGGGATGGCCCTGTCGGAGAACTCCCTGTCTCAGGACGACACGCTGATCCAATCTGACGGCGAGTCCTCGACGGGGGAAACTGAGTCAATTCTTCCGCTACATGATGGAAGGCTGGGGCACACGGACGACGTCTTACCAGAGAGCCCTGATCCGCCTCGCTTCGCGGTGGTGTACATGGCGGGTAGGCAAGATCCAGCGCGAGACCGGGCCAATCCAACGGCGGGACAGAACAACCTCCTGGCCGGCTCAGGAGGAGCCGGCGCCTCGGCCTCCGGCTCTCAGAAAACCGGGGTTCAGGCACTCGCGGACTTGATGACTACGCTGGCGACCCTGTTGGCCGAGCCGGTCACTGCAGAGAACGCAGCGGCGCGCAACACAGAGATAACGAACTGTCGCGAGGAGATGGCCAAGATCCAAGAGGATATCCACGTAGAGAACGCCCGCATGATACAGGAGCAGGCACAGATCGCCGCGGAGAGGCAGCGCCTTGACGAGGAAATGCAGTACCTGAGCCGCCGGCAGGCTGAGTCAGAGCTTGTTCACCGGAGGCGTCGCCAGAGCCGGCTCCCGGCTGATCTCGAGCCGACTCAGCTGTTCACCACGCCGCCGGCTCCGACGAACCTGGGGGCTGGAGTTATCCCCCCGAGAGAGCCGCCGCTGCAGCAGCCTATTCAACAGCGAGAGCCGGCCCGACTTCGTACACCAGTTCAACAGCAGCAGCCGCCGTCTCACCGGTTCCAAACCCCAATTGCACACTACTCCAACCCGGTGGATAACATGCTAGAAGCAACCCACAAATTGGCAGCCATTCCGATTGAGGGGGACGACCCGATTCAGACGGAGGCCAGGAAAGCCATTGCAATGCTCAAGACGGCAGTGGTGCAGCAAGCCAACTACTCGCATAGCCAGCATCGGCTTCACTCAACCCCTCGTCAGAGCCGCTCCAGGGGTCATGTTGGGGATATAACCCCTGGGTATAACCCGCCTGGATGTAACCCGCCCATTTAGGGCCGGGTAATTACATGGCGACTCAAGAGGAAGGCTTTGGCTAGGAGGGCCGTGATGATCAGAAGACATAGGCCAGAGGTTGAGCCGCCCTTAGTGGGCCGACTTACGGTCCACCGCCTTAAGCACTTTCCTTGTAAGACGCCACGAAGAAGTTCCCTTGTGTAAAAAGATGAGTAAGAGTAAGAGTAGGTCACGGGTCGTGTTACGACCCGGACTCTGTTGTAAACCCAGGGCCTCGACCTGTATATAAAGGCGAGCCCCTGAGGCGGCCAGGACTAAGTTACGAGCTCTCGAGTACTAGGTTAGCCAAGTTGCACCCTTGTAATCGAGATCATCATCAATACAACCAAAGCAGGACGTAGGCTATTACCTCCATCGAGAGGGGCCGAACCTGGGTAAACCCTTGTCTCTGCATTCCGATCAACCCCATTCGAGTTACCACCTAGCTGCGATGGCCTCACGACTAAGTCCTTTCACAACGACATCTGCCGTGACAAAACCACGACAGTTGGCGCCCACCGTGGGGCTATCACTCGGTGGTGTTGAGTACTTGAAGGGAACTCCCGCAGGGATCGAGGGATACGCGATCGGCCGCATGACCAAGAGTCGACGCTGCAAGCTCTACATCGACGATTCAGGCTGGGGCCCCGAGGCCGACTCAATCGAGTACGGGTACCGGGTCCCCTTCGGCAGCATCCACGTCTTCATCGGCAAAGCCGGCGGATCTGAAACCGGGCCGAACATCTGCACCGACATCGTCGAGCCGGCTCGGCGCGCGCAACCCGCCCCGGCTCAAGCCGCCCGGAAGCACGTCTTCGTCGGTTTCACCCAGGGGGTGGACCTCGCAGATAACTCTGCGTCCGGCGGCGAAACCCTCGTCTACTCTGATGGCGAGTCCTCAGTTGGCGAAACCGAGTCGATCCTCCTGCTTTACGATGGCGGGCTTGGGGGCTACTCCGACGACCAGCCGTCTCAGGACTCCTTCAATGCGCCCCTCCGGGCTGCTGTTTATATGGCCGGCTCAACCCCGGCCCTTAACTCCACGTTGGCTGGGGCGGCGACGGGAACCGGCACCTCAGGGGCCGTCTCAGCCCTGCCGCCGGCTCAGGCCTTGACAGAATTGGAAACCGCCCTGGCGACGCTCCTTGCGACACCGGTGACCGCAGAGAACCAGGCGAAACGTAACACGGAGGTAGCTAAGCTCCGTGACCAAATGGCTAAGGTACAGGCAGATATCAACGCTGAAAACACTCGCATGGCGGAGTTGCAGTCTCAAGTCCAAGCCGAGGTAGAGCGCCTGAAAGCCGAAGCCTGGCGCATGGGGCTCCGTCAGAATGCCTCGGAAGCGGTTCATCAGAGGCGCCACATGAGTCGGCTACCGCCCAACTATGAGCCCATGCGTCTGTTTAACACGCCGCAGGATGCGCCTGTTCAGGGGGCTGGGGAAGGCACCCCGGAAGCTGCGTTTGTACCCCCAAGCAGAGGCAGGCAGCCGTCGCCGGGTCAATCACATCGACCGGCTCAGCAGCGCCCGCAAGAGCTGGCCCAGCCGGTTCAGACGCCTCCTCGTCGTTTCCTCACACCGGCGGGTCACTTCACCAACCCTTTGGATAACTTAGTGGCAGCAGCGACCAACCTGGCCGCGCTCCCAATCACGGGAAACTCACCGGTTGAGATTGAGGCCCGGAATTCCATTGAGATGTTAAAAATTGCGGCTGCCCAGCAGGCAAACTACTCCTACAGTCGGCGGCGAATTCACTCTACCCCGCTTCCGAGCCGGAGCCGGAGCCGCCATGATGAGTCGCCGGCCGTCTCTAGCAGTGCTCGTCGACATCGTGAGCAACCTCATGACCCGCCGCGTCGTGAGCCCCTTCGCGCCCAAGAGATCGTTGACACGGATCGGGCTCAGCGGGCAGCAGAAGCGGCGAATGCGGCGGCTCAAGCCCCGCTTGTCACAACCCAATTGACTTCCAGTAGCAGGACCATCGGGATACCGTGTTTGGTGCCAGCTTTGCGCAACGAGCGCATGCCCAAAGACTTCAAAGGCCCTCGAATGGTTCCAAATTACACGGCTGATCTTGAGCCGGCTGCTTGGATTGAGAGCTACGAGATAGCCATGGACATGCTGGATGTCAGCGACGCTGTCTGTGCCAAGTACCTGACGATGATGTTGGAAGGGCCGGCTCGTACATGGTTGAAAAACTTGCCCCCTAACTCCATTAACACCTGGGCGGAATTGAAGGACCGTTTCATCAAGAATTTCCAGGGAACCTACAAGCGTCCAATGACGATCGTCGATCTTCAGCACTGCATCCAACGTGAGGGTGAGTCGGCCCATCATTGGACGCGCCGGGTCGCAGACATTATTCA
Organism: Elymus sibiricus; assembly: GCA_039707655.1. Taxonomy (NCBI): domain Eukaryota; kingdom Viridiplantae; phylum Streptophyta; class Magnoliopsida; order Poales; family Poaceae; genus Elymus; species Elymus sibiricus. The sequence goes on from CM077676.1 coordinate 464,500,366, forward strand.
CGCCTCTGACAGCATCGCGGCGGCTCAGGCAGTGCTGATCCTGGAGAAAAACTGTCACTTCGAGCCCCTCGTGCAGAAACTTGGCCGGCTCAAGCCGAAGGTTCAGGATATGGGCGAGCTCATGGACGTCCTCACTAGGTATGCCGAGTCAGACACCACGAAGGATCCTAACCCGGATGATGACCAGACCGGCAAGGGAAAGAAAAACAATGGTGGCAAGGGTAACCAGCAGAACAATTCAGGGAACAATGGAAACCATGGTAATCAAGGCAATGGAGGGAAGCGAAAGTATCAGGAAGGAGGATCAGATTTGGTCGCCAATACCAACACTGGTTACAAATACCCGAAGGGGAATAATCCGGGAAGATCCTATAGTGGCAACAAGCCCCGTAATTTTGCGGAAGCCCTCAAAGCCCCATGCCCAAAGCACAGCCTCCCTAATAAGCCGTCAACCCACTCTTGGGAGAACTGTCACATAATGCAGGCTTTCGGCGAGCAGTTCTTTCAGAGCCATCAAGGCGGCGGCGGAGGTGACCCGGGGCAACCCGGAGCTGGCTCGTCTGGCGGTTTTCATAACCCGGGTTTCCATGGCCCGGGCGGCTCAGGAGCAGGTTATCAGGGGTCTGGCAACAACGGTGGCAATCAGCATTCAAGGCAAGGAAATCAACAGCAGGGCGGTCATCAGCATGGCAATCAGTCTGGTTTTCAGAGCAATCCCAAGCAGTTGAATAGTGGGCAATACCATGTGTTCACGACTCATACTGACAAACGAGATCGCAAACTCCGGAAACGGGCAGTCAATGCCGTTGAGCCGGTGGTCCCGGAATATCTACGTTGGTCGGAACAGCCCATTACATGGAGCAGAGAGGATCACCCTCCCCGGGTTGAGAATCCGGTATGTCTGGCCCTGGTTGTGGCGCCTCAAGTGGGCGGTTATTCACTCACAAAGGTGCTCATGGACGGCGGAAGCAGTATAAACATCTTGTACTATGACACTTTCCGACGGATGAATCTGTCTGAAAAACAACTCCAGTCGTCTTCCACCGTATTTCACGGGATTGTTCCCGGAAAGTCTGCATATCCTATCGGGCGGATCAAGCTAGACGTCGCGTTTGGCACTGATGATAACTACAGGTGTGAGTCATTGACGTTTGAGATGGTGAAAATCAAGAGCCCTTATCACGCCCTGTTTGGGCGGCCGGCTTACGCTCGCTTTATGGCTCGACCCTGATATGTCTACCTTAAGCACAAGATGCCTGGACCAGAGGGCACTATCATAGTTAATGGAAATCAACAGATCGCCCTTGAGTGCGAGGAAGGGGATGCAGCTTACGCTGAGACGGCTTGCGCTGCGGATGAGTTGAAATTTTACACTGCAAATGTTGACCCGGCCGATATGACGCCCTTGAAGAAACCCACCGCAGAGTCTGACCCGCCACTCAAGTTTAAGTCGGCCGAGGACACCAAGCAGGTTGAGTTTGTCTCTGGTGACCCGTCCAAAACATTCACTATTGGGACTGGTATGGATTCCAAATAGGAAAGCGCGCTCATCGAGTTCATCCGTGAGAATCGGGACATCTTCGCGTGGAAACCTTCTGATATGCCAGGTGTACCGAGAGAACTCGCTGAGCACCACCTTAATGTGGATCCGAAAATGAAGCATGTTCGACAATTCCTCCGTCGTTTTAACGAGGAGAGACGCAAGGTTATTGGGGAAGAAGTAGCCCGGCTCCTAGCTCCCGGCTTTATCGTTGAAGTTTTTCACCCTCAGTGGTTGGCTAATCCAGTGCTTCTTCTAAAGAAAAATGGCACTTGGCGTATGTGTGTTGACTACACAGATCTCAACAAGGCTTGCCCCAAAGACCCGTTTTCCCTCCCTTGCATTGATCAGATCATTGATGCCACGGCGGGTTGTGAGAGTTTGTGTTTCCTGGATGCTTACTCCGGCTATCATCAGATAAAAATGGCCGTCGAGGATCAGTAGAAGACGGCTTTCATCACACCCTTTGGGGCCTTCTGCTATGTCTCTATGCCTTTCGGGCTCAAAAGTGCAGGGGCGACTTACCAGCGCTGTGTCCAGAATTGCTTCCACAAACAGATTGGGCGCAACGTTCATGCTTATGTGGATGATATCGTGGTTAAGTCAGTAAAGAAGGAGACGTTGCTGGATGATCTCAAGGAAACTTTCGCTAATCTGTGGACTTACCAGATGAAGCTTAACCCGGATAAGTGTGTTTTTGGTGTTCCTGCAGGCAAATTGCTGGGTTTCCTAGTATCGGAGAGAGGCATTGAGGCCAACCCGGATAAAATCAAAGCCATCACCTCACTTGCGAAGCCAGAGAATAACAATGACGTTCAGCGCATGGCGGGTCGTATTGCAGCCCTAAGCCGGTTCATAAGCCGCCTTGGTGAGAAGGCTATCCCCCTGTACCAGATGCTGAAAAAGTCTGATGACTTTGTCTGGAGTGATGCAGCTGATGCAGCTTTCGAAGCCCTCAAGAAACAGCTGGCTGAGCCGCCTGTCCTCGCTGCTCCTATTGCTAAAGAGCCTATGCTCCTGTACATTGCTGCTAATAATAAAGCGGTAAGTGTTGCAGTTGTGGTCGAGAGGAAAGAGGCAGGGAAAGAATATCCAGTCCAGAGGCCAGTCTATTATGTCAGCGAAGTTTTGTCCGAGTCTAAGCAAAGGTACCCACATTGGCAGAAACTGGTGTTTGGTGTCTTCATGGCTAGTCGCAAGCTCCGACATTATTTTCTGGAGCACCCCATTACTGTGGTCAGTTCAGCACCCTTGGGAGATATTATCCAGAACAGGGAAGCCACAGGCCGGGTTGCCAAGTGGGCAATTGAGCTTGGCCCACATCATCTTAAATACGTGCCCCGCACGACCATCAAGTCCCATGCACTTGTTGATTTCATCAATGATTGGACCGAACTCCAAGCTCCAAAAGAGAAGCCTGATAACACATATTGGACTATACATTTTGATGGTTCCAGACAGCTAGAAGGCTCGGGGGCTGGAGTGGTCATAACTTCTCCTCGAGGTGATAAATTTTGTTATGTCCTGAGGATCATGTTTACTTGTACTAACAATGCAGCTGAATACGAGGCTCTCCTCCACGGTCTTCGGATGGCCAAAGAGATGAATCTCAGCCGGGTCAGGTGTTTGGGCGACTCAGATCTAGTCGCACAACAAGTTTCCGGAACGTGGGATTCCAAAGACCCACTTATGGCGGCTTATCGGTAGGCGGTAACCACGGTGGCAGGACACTTTAAAGGGTATCAAGTTGATCACATTGATCGACGGCTCAACGAGGCGGCTGATGCATTGTCGCGACTCGGCTCTCAACGTAAGCCGGTCCCTCCCAATGTTTTCCTTGACGTGCTACATCATCCTTCTGTCAAATTACCTTCCGAGGAAGATCTCGCTATTCCTGACCCGGAGGCACTGTTGGTGGCGGCTCTTCATGCAATACCGGACTGGACAGTTCCTTATCTGGATTATCTAACTCGAGGCGAGCTTCCTACTAATGAACTCATGGCTCGTCAGTTCGTCCGCCGCTCCAAGTCTATGACAATCGTCAATGGCGAGTTACACAGAAGAAGCATCTTAGGGGTTTTTCAGCGTTGTGTCTCCCCTGATGAAGGGTGAGAGATTCTCGATGAGATTCATGCTGGCGATTGTGGTCATCATGCCGGCTCAAGATCCTTGGTGGCAAAAGCTTTTCGGCATGGTTTTTACTGGCTTACATCTCACGCAGATGCTGAGGATATCATACAAAAGTGTGACGGTTGCCAGAAGTTTGCACGCCAGGCTCATATTCCGGCTCAAGAGCTCCGGATGATTCCTATCACATGGCCTTTTGCAGTCTGGGGGCTCGACATGGTTGGCCCGTTTAAGCCGTCCAAGGACAAGAAGACCCATCTTTTGGTTGCTATTGATAAATTCACCAAGTGGGTTGAGGCCGAGCCAATCAGCAATTGTGATGCAGCCACAACAGTCAAGGTTTTGAAAAAATTGATTTTTCGCTTTGGTTATCCACATAGCATCATCACTGATAACGGCACACATTTGTCAAAGGGAGCTATGAAGCAGTTTTGTCAACGAGAGCATATCCGGCTTGATGTTTCCTCAGTTGCACACCCTCAGTCCAATGGCCAAGCAGAACGTGCTAATCAAGAGATTGTACGCGGTATCAAGCGAAGGCTTATGGTCCCCCTCGAGCACACGCCAGGTTGCTGGGTTGAGGAGCTTCCTTCTGTCCTTTGGAGCATACGGACTACCCCTAACAGATCAACAGGCTATACGCCTTTCTTCATGGTCTACGATGCAGAAGCTGTCCTACCTAGCGATATTCGCCATGATTCCCCCCGGGTCACCGCCTACGTCGAAGCAAATAACGAGCAGGCTCGTCAAGATTCTCTCGATGCATTAGAGGAGGAACGAGATTTAGCAGCAGCACGATCTGCAATCTATCAGCAAGACCTACGTCGCTATCATAGCCGTCGGGTTCTCAGCCGTACTTTCCAAGAGGGCGACTTAGTACTCCGTCTGGTTCAAGAACAGGCGGGTATGCACAAGCTTTCCCCTCCCTGGGAAGGGCCTTTTGTCATCAGCAAGAATCTCAACAACGGTTCATATTACCTGCTGGATATACGTGAGCACAATAAGTCATGTACGTCGGAGGAGGAGACCAACAGGCCCTGGAATATCGCTCATCTCCGTCCTTATTACACTTAGAGCCACCGGCTCAATTTACTTATACATACCTTTGTATATATTATGATCAATAAAACATAAGCCAGCACCCTCGAAACTCGGGGTCTCTTCCATTTCATCTCAAATATTGTGCATGAGTCTTTTTGTTTTTTTTGGATCATTGGTCACTTGGGGGCTTCCAACTCACCGAGTTTAGCTATCTCACCCTCTTGACCCGGCAATTAACGCCACATTATCTTGGTTAAACCTGCCTGTCTGCTTGATGCTACTCCGATCAGGTGACTCGGTGTACTCTTGACAAGTCAATCATCTCTATGACCCTGAACTTGTCTTCGTTAAAACATCGGATGTCACATGAGAGACGGCTTACAGAGAGCGAGGATAAACCATGGGCTATCACGCCAGCTTCCATGAAGCAAGACTCGAGCCTCGAAAGCCGGTCTATATTGTCGTGCCTCGAAAGCCGACTCAACATTAATATCTATTCTTGACTTATGTTCCATTTTTACAGGGATTACAATTGTTTCCCATTGGCCATGAGCCGCTGGATCATGGATGAGCCGGGTTAAACAAAAATCCTAAACGGGTTATTTCAGACTTGTGTTACCACAAGTCGGACAGCTATTAAGCGCTCCGGGTTATTCTATACCTGTGTCCTGCAGTGAAGGATCAGTTACTGCTGGTTCATACAAGTATGACTCGCCATCCTGATATTCCACAAAGCAGTTTTCCAAAGAAGATTGGGCGGGTTAATATTCAATCATACCAGTGCAGCAGTTTCATCCAAAATACTGCAAAATTTCAAGTACGTGAAGGCACGTCAGAGCACTTAAGTGTTTTTTCTGCTATCCTATTACAAAAAGCCAAAATTGGGCTCCATAATGTCAAAGTTCTTTGGAGCTCTACTCCTGGGCACCCGTTTCAGCGCCCTCCGGGTTATCAGCTCCCGGGTTAGCTCCCTCTTGCTGTTTCTTGGCGGCTTGAGACTCCGGGTCATCCTGCTCCGGCTCTGTTGCTCCTCTTATCTAAAGATTTTCGAGGTCCCAGTCGAGGGTGGTCAAGGCTTGGAACTCGGCGTCCTCTCCCAAGATAATTGATGAATCAACATCAGGAGCAAAAATGTGCTTACGGCGTGTTGGCGTCAGGTCGATTGGCTCAAAGATTGGCGGTGTGACCCGTTGGTTATTTTCACCATAGGCCGCCTGGTACCTCTTCAAGTCTACCTCTTCAGCAATTTGACTCGCCATGACACGCGTCTCTTTCAAACAGCGTGAATAATCAGATGAACTGAATTCTGTGCCGTCCTCCTTCAATTCCGGAAACCCGCCAGCCAGCTCAGACAAGTCCATATCCGGCACATACGCCTTGGCTCGGCCCAGGGCTAGCATGCTGGCTGATCGGGCGGCTGATTTCTGGAGCTCCTCGATGTACTTCGGCAAGGTGGACAGTTGATTCAACACGTCCTTGATATATTTTGGCGGCTCTTTGTGTCTCATCACTGACATAATCATGAACAAACTCCCGGCATAGAGTTGCTCCACAAAGGTGTACATCGCCTTTAGCTTGACCAGCGGCTCTTGTCCTAGATTTACAGTCCGGTTCCGTGCAATTTTTTGCCCAAGTATAACTCAACTAAAGATTGCAGTTCGCAGGTGAGTTAACAGTACCAAATATGACTCGAATAAAAGATTGGCGGGTACTTACCAAAGATGGCTTGGGTCATTTGATTGAGGTGACGCTTTAACCCGGTTAACTCTTCAGAGAGAGGCTTGAGTTTGTTTTCTGCTTCTTCAGCACGTTTCAGCAGCAAGTTTCTCTCTCTCTCATGAGACGCTGTCAATACTCTCAATTTTTCGGCGGTCGTTGATGGTGCTTCTTCTAGAGACGCGGCTGCCGACTCGGCATCAGCTCGAAGTTTTTTCTCCGCCTTCAGTTGCTCTTGCAAGCCGGCTACTCTTGACTCGGCATCATTCAACAGACCCTGTCATAACCAGGTCACATTAGTACATTGTATAATCCTGAAGTCCCAAGTAGTTGCTAGCAATCTACATGGCACTTGGGGGCTAATGCAAGTTCACTTTTTTACAAATATCAAGGGAAAGGTCCAACTCAACTCAGCACAACGAGACGGCCCTTGGCGGCTATCACAGTCAGTTTTCTTCCAATATTATGCAGACCCGGCTGTTTCACAGAAACAAGCCGGCCCTTGGGGGCTACACATCAGTTTTCTCTATAATTGATGAAGACCCGGCTGTTTCACAGAAACAAGCCGGCCCTTGGGGGCTACACATCAGTTTGCTCTATAATTGATGAAGACCCGGCTGTTTCATAGAAGCAAGCCGGCCCTTGGGGGCTACACGTTGCTTTTACAATGGACAATCGTTGAAGACCCGGCTCATTTTATCAAAATGAGTCGGCCCTTGGGGGCTACAGGTTGCTTTTCAGACATATGTTAACGAACCGGCTTGTTATATACATAACAACCCGGTCCTTGGGGGCTACAGTTCCGCACCGAAGTATATCATCCTGGAAGTCTTACACACATTCATGCTGACCTCTGTCTAAGACTTGGCAGCTACACAAAATATATAAGTATGGAAAGGATGAGATTTGGTTTACCTCATATTTCCTTTTCAACATGTTAACCAAGTTGGCTTCCATCTCCCGGCTTGTAGATAGCCGAGTCAGATATAATTCATGAATATCAGCCGCGCTGAGTCCTTCAAGCATTGGGAGATCAAGTTTGTTTTTCCCTTTCTCAGCCGCCACCGGGTCATCTTTTGATACAAGTTTGGTCAAAACAGTCGATGGCTCTGGAGATTTAAAAGACACCCCTGTGATGGTGACTTCGTCGGCAGGTTGCGGAGATGATAAAGCTATATCTTCAGTCGCCTTCCTTGGACTAGAAGGGTGAATAGAACTTGGCGGGTTAAGATCCTCCATCATGTCAGACGCGCCTACTTGAGTATTCACCTCTTCAGTAGTTGGCGGCTCGTTTTGCTTGGGCGGATCAACATTTGCACCAGCTTGATCATTCGCCGTCTCAGGTTGTCCTACAGTGGTCACCAAATTTGGATCTTCCGATTCAAGGGTTCTCTGGGGTCGAAGATGACTCGCCAGTTTTCCTCTTCTTGGCCTTGGCCCTGCGAAAGCACAAGCAGATTCAGATAAATAGTACAACAGGTATAACCAAGTATGACTCATCGACAAGCACTTACCCTGGTTTGATGATCAAGGGTGGCAGTTGAGTGGAAGATGAGTCGCCAGATGATGGCGGCGACTCCTGATAATCCGAATCAGACGGGTTAAGTGGTTGTTTAAAAAGACCGGCAAGCGGGTGAGATGGAGTAGGACTGTGAGGCACCTCATTTCGATGCTTGCGGGGGATTGGCGTATCAGATAAACTGCCCAAAAGTTCTCCAGAGCCACTTCGCGTCTGGCGCCTTATTGATTTGGCATGCTGTGATTTCTTTAAAGAAAATTTTTGGTCTAAGTAAGCAAGTGGATGGGAAAAGGGCACTTTCCTCACGATTTTTCTTAGCCGTTGGGGAACAAAGTTGTCTGAGTCGGAAGAGATAGAAATTACCTCAACATCATCAGCCCGGCTTCCATCAACATCGTCCTGGAAATAAGAGGCGTCAGCCAGTTCAATGAAAAGACAGCCAAGGGAGTCAAGTTCTACCTCTGATTCATCGTCAGCCAATGGCGACTGGCCCCTAGCTGCCGTCTCATGTTCAGCGATCGGTTTGTTCTTTTTTCGAGCCGGCACAGCTTTGGATTTGGCGATTGCTTTCTTCGTCCTCCTGTTCCAGAATGAAGAATTGACCTGCAGTTTAATGAGATCAACGAGTAAGCTTAATTTATGGATTGATAAGCCGGATGAAACAATTACAAGAATGCTTACTGGAGGAGCTTGGTTGAGGGCATAAAATGGCTTCAGTCCGGTCTTGTTGCATGCTTCTTGAGTTTCCCCGAGTAGCTTCTTCGTCGCCTTATTTATGTCATCAGCTGACATATCAACAGGACTGAACCGTTGAGGGTCGCTTGACTCGCCAGAATAATTACACATTAAGTCGCCTCGGCGGCTTAAGGGCAGGATCTTCCAGGTAAGCCAGCACCGGGTCAAGCCAACACTAGTCAGACCGTTCATTAGCAAAGCTCTCAACTTTGGATAGACGTGGGCGACTTGCGCACGTTCTTCTTGTGAAGCCCAGCCAGGAAGTTCAAAGGTTGGAGGAAGGCGTTCAGGTCTGTAACCCGGCAGAGGGCTTTCATCAGCTGGAGCTCTGTTCTTGCAGTAGAACCACGTTTTATTCCAACCTTTAGGGTGACTCGGTAGAGGTGCTGCAGGAAAAGGGACGTCTCTTCGTCTTTGAATTGAGACCCCGCCAAGTTCTAGGCAGGGGCCATCAGCGCACTCAGTTTGCCGGTTGAGATAGAAAAACTCTCTGAAGATAGGAACGGTGGGCTCTATTTGCAAATATACTTCACAAAAAACTTGAAATTGGCACAGATTGGATACAGAGTTTGGACCAATGTCTTGAGGGTGAAGGTTGTAAAAGTGTAGAACATCCCGGAAATTTTTTGACCCGGGCGGAGAAAAACCCCTGAGAACATGGTCTGTAAAAATCAAAACTTCCCCCTCGCGGGGGTGAGGGGTGTTTTCTGCTGCTGAAGGGGCTCGATAGCCAATTACTTCTTGAGCCGGCAGGAAGCCTTGCTCTTTATAATCTTTCAGTACAAGATCAGATACTTGAGAATACGTCCAGTTGCAGACTGTGGTCTTCGCCATAGCAAGTCGCCTAAATATGAACGAGGAATGCAAAAACATAAATGGCAGGATTACTCATGTTCATGAAAAGCTCGCATCATATGATAAAAGGTACAGGGGCGAGTCATCACGTTCAGTAAGTCCCAAATACGCTCGTCAGGCCCATGTGCCGGCTCAGGAGTTGAGGATGATACCAGTTACTTGGCCGTTTGCAGTCTGGGGGCTTGACATGGTGGGACCCTTCAAACGTTCCAAGAACAAGCATACGCACCTCCTGGTGGCTGTGGATAAGTTTACCAAGTGGGTGGAGGCAGAGCCAGTCAGCAACTGCGATGCAGCAACGGCTGTCAAGTTCCTGAAAAAGCTGATATTCCGATTTGGGTACCCGCACAGCATCATTACAGACAATGGAACCAATCTCTCCAAGGGGGCTATGGAACAGTTCTGTCAACAAGAGCACATCCGACTTGATCTGGCATCGGTTGCGCATACTCAGTCCAACGGGCAGGCAGAAAGGGCTAATCAAGAATTACTGCGCGGTATCAGACCCCGGCTCATGGTGCCTCTGCAGCGCACGCCGGGTTGTTGGGAAGAAGAGTTACCTTCAGTACTTTGGAGCATACGGACTACTCCCAACAGGTCGACAGGCTATACGTTGTTCTTTCTGGTCTATGGTGCAGAAGCCGTGCTTCCAAGCGATATTCGTCACGACTCCCCTCGAGTGGCGGCTTATGTGGAGGTAGATAATGAGCTGGCTCGCCAAGATGCTCTTGATGCTTTAGAGGAGGAGCGAGACCTTGCCGCATCCAGATCAGCAATCTATCAGCAAGACCTACGCCGCTATCACAGCCGTAGAGTTTGAAGCCGCACTTTCCAGGAAGGTGACTTAGTGCTCTGTCTGATTCAAGACTAGACGGGCATGCATAAGCTGTCTCCACCTTGGGAAGGGCCCTTTGTGGTCAGCAAGAATCAAAACAACGGGTCATATTACCTGATTGATATACGGGAGGGAGACAAGTCGCGTACTTCTGAGGAGGAAATAAGCCGGCCCTGGAACATTGCCCAGCTCCGGCCGTATTACACCTAAGTCATTGACTAGGTTACACCTTGTACATATCTTCCATCATGTATATACCTCTTTTGATCAAATATAATATCGACCAGCAACACTGTGTGAAGGTGTTGTTTTGCCTCAAAACTTGTGTACTGGATCTTTATTTGTTGATCTTGGTTACTTGGGGGCTTCCAACTCAATTGAGTTTAGCTTACAAAACCCTCTTAACCCGGCGAGATGCCACAACGTTGGTTAAACCTGCCTGTTAGCAAGATGCTACTCCCTATAAAAACGACCTGGCGTACGTCTGATGAGTCAATCACGTATGTGACCCTGAACTCATCTGAGTTAAAACGTTCGATTGGTTGTGGAGAGCCAGCTTTCAGAAAGCGAGGACAAACCAACAGGCCAAAGTGCCAGCATCCTGACGAAGCGTATTCCTGCTTAGGCATTATAAGCCGGTCATTTAACGTTGTGTTTAGCAGGCGGCTTAGATTTTATGAGCCGGATTGTTTCATGCATTTTCCGTGCATCGAATTTATTTTTGCATACATGCATACATCCGTGCATCACATTTGCTTACGTTCCTTCTCATATTCGGATTCATTGCAGCAGTAACATCGATTACTCGTTCATATGATATCATAAATCGCCATCACATGCCTGTGTTTTTCAGCAGCGCCGTTCTATTAACAGAAACCGGCTCTCGCAGCACAAGAGGACTTAAGAGGCAAGGCATTCTTGAGTGTGGTGCACAAGCGGCTAAGGAATCCAGTGCGCGATGGCAGTGGCATCAGGGGTTTATGCTATCCTTTTACAAACCGCCCACCAATGGCGGTCATGGAAAAAAGTTTTTTACACGTCTTGCCTATGCAAGGTTAAGCTGGCATTCTACATTGCCGGGTCAGAGCTGGCGTCGGCACCCGTTGCAGCGCCATGAGCCGGCTCTTCACGGTCATCGTCATCCTCCTCTTCTTGGCTTGAGTCGTCGGCCGACCACTGAATTGAGTGCAATGCTTCAAATAGGGCGTCTTCGGATATCAAGGAGGAGGGGTCGACGTCAGGGGCAAAGGATTGCTTACGTGTCCGGGTTAGAGCCACCGGCTGATGATTTGGCGGCTCGATCCGTTCATTGTTCTTCGAGTAAGGCGCCTGGTATCTACTCAAGTCGGCTTCTTCTGCGATGGTGGTGGCGGCGACCCGGGTTTCCTTGATGCAGCGTTGGAAGTCCCTCTTTGAGAATGGTGTGTCGTCGACATTGAATTCTGGGTATCCGCCTGCCACCTGAGCCGGGTCAAGCTCTGGCACGTATGCCTTTGCCCGTGCAAGAGCGATCAGAGCTCCCGTGCGGCAGCACGCCCTTTTCCAGTCATCGAACCACCTGGGCACGATGGACAGCTCTCTTAGTGTATCCGCAATCAGCTGAGGCGGTGCCTTGGTAGTTTTGGCGGCCATTATGCAACGGCAGCCTCCTATGTACAGTTGTTCTACCAAGGTATAGATCGCCTTCAGTTTCACCACTGGTAGTTGCACAAGAGTTTGATTTTTTCGGCCTGCAAAGCACAAGTCTGCACGATCAGTTGAGCCGGCCACGGATGATAAGCTGGTCCAATGGAATTATACTCAGTTTTACTTACCGAAAATGGCTCGGCACATGGCGGTAATTTGACCTTTAAGAGTCGTCAGCTCCTGGGTCACCGGCTCGAGCTTGGCCTCCGCTTCTTCAGCTCTCGTGGCTTGGGCGGCTCTTGCAGCCTCAGTTTCTTGCAAAGTGGCCCTCACAATGGCCAAAGCTATCTTAGCCTCCGCGGCGGCTTCCTCATCTTCTTGGCGCAATTTCTTCTCTTTTTTGGCCTCCTTTCGGAAGCCGGCAGCCTGAGTTTCTACCTGGTCCAGCATTTCCTGCAGAGCAGACCGTTATACAAAGCATATATGGCCCGGGTCGCCCTCAAGAGCAACCCGGGTCATGGGGGCTACATATTATCGAGCTTCAAAATAAGCAAGGAAGTCCCACACAGCTGCGGCAGTCTACATGGCACTTGGGGGCTAATGCATGAGTTGATTTTTCTGATCAGTTAGGAAGACCCGCCCATCATGAATGATGAGCCGGCCTTTGGGTTATCGACTGAAGTTGAGCTTACAAATTATCATATTTTGGAAGTCCCGAGTCATTATTTCATATTAACCCGGCCCTTGGGGGCTACATATATATATGGTATGCAGTAAAAGGCGCAGGTTACCTCGTATTTCCGCTTCAAAGATGTAATCATAGCCATCTCCGTGTCCCGGTTTTCAGAGAGCCGGGTCAGTACAGTTCGGTGCATAGTACTGGCGTTTTGATCTTCGAAAGTAGCAAAGTCAAGAGTTGATTTCTCCTTGTCCTTTGGGGCCGGCTCAGGCTTGGCTGGGACCTTGGTGAGGGCGGTCGAGGATTCAGGTACAGCAGTCCGACGCTCACTTGTCACTGCTATTTCTTCTTGAGCCGGTGCTTTGTCATGATCCGGCGCTTCAGGCTGAGGGGCGTTTTGATCTTTACTTATGCTTTCCCTCTCCTGAGCTAGAGGAGAGGTGCGAGCCGGACTTGTCATGACCAAGGGCGGCGGGCTGTTTCGGTCGGCCGGCTCGTCCTGGGCAGCTAAGGGTGCCTCTTCTGCTTGGGGGCCAGTCTGAATGACCGGGTCAGATGACTCGGCAGCTGTTTTCTTCTTAAAAGCTTTGGCACTGTACAAGGAGTAAGGGAGTTACTCATTTTTAAGGATGCAAAATAAAATAGTCAAACTACATTACAGGAACATCTGCTTACCCAAGATTGATATTGAAAGCCGGCGCCTGCGTGGCGCTTGACTCACCTAAGGAGTGCGATGTCTGATATGCCGAGTCATTAAAGGGTAAGGTTTCTTTATAAAGGCCAGCTAGAGGAAAACGATAAGTTGGGCTAAGAAGCACCTCAGCGCGCGCTTTGCGCGACGGCGGCTCGTATGGAAGCCCGCTACTTAACTCGCCTTCGCCGCTCCGGGTCTTCCTTTTGGTGGTTCCGGCTTGACGAGTTTTCTTCAAAATAAATTTGGGGTCCAAGTGAGCATCTTCGTGGGAAAAAGGGACCTTACGGACGGTAACCCGGGGCTTCCTTCGAACCTTGCGGATCACAGCCCGGGTTTTCTTCCGAATAGGTACTGGAGAGTCTGAATCTGAGGAAATTAAAGTTACCTCTGGCTCAACTGCATGACTAACTTCAGCTTCTTCCTGGAATGAGTGAGCATTAGTGATCTGATTAAAGAGGCGGCTTAAGAGAGTCAAGTTCTACCTCATTGTCTTCGTCGCTATTCGACTCCTCTTCGTCGTCTTCTCGAGGAGTAGGGTTTACAGGCTCGACCCGCCACCGGTTGTCGTTTTCCTATACCAGGGCAGATTGGCGAAACGAAGGCAAAGGCAATGTGATATTGGTAATGATTAAGGGGAGAAGGCGGCTTACTGGAGGGGCCGGCTTATTGGCGCTAAACGGGGCAAGTCCCACGGTTTTGATGTCCTCCATCGTATCACCAAGGAGTTTCTTGGCTAGCTTTATAACCTCCTTTTCTTTGAGGTTGACCCGGTTGAACCGGAGTGGATCTTCACGATGGCCGGTGTAGGTGTGCATCAACCGGGTCCTGGAGCTCAGCGGCTGAATCCTCCATTCAACCCAGGTCCGGGTCAAGTCGGCACCGGTTAGCTGGCAGCAATCCGGTATGCGGGTATATTTCTTCTTCAGGAGCTCGCCATGAAATTATCTCTTTAGCTGGCAGCAATCCGGTGTCTGTCAGAGCCTGCAGACTCAGTTCAGACCTACTGGACTTGCCCCAATTGACGATCTTGGGATTGGGAGGCATGTTCTGCAAGGGGAGGAAAGTATCATAAGCCGGTAATGCAAGCACTTAATGAGATGTGAACGATGCAACAAGACAGCAAGTAAGCAGTTTGGCCGGTTCATAGAAAAGATGCATGTCGGTTGCCAGGTCAAGATTATCAGCACGGATAAGCCGGGGGTTACATGCTCAAATTTGGTTAAGTACTGAGGCATGGCTTGGGCTACGAGTCTGCAAACAGGGATCCAACCGAGTAACTATTCTTACGGATTGGAAAATGCTTCCAAAAAGAAATTTAAAGACCTAAGTGGGCTCCTGAAGGGCTTGCGTTCAATGCGGGTCCGCGGAGGACGATGCGGAGATCTAGATGCAAAAAAATGATGCTACCGCAGTAAGTAAAATGTCTACACGGATCATTTCACTGGTTTTAGATCCGCTAAACGAGATGAGAAGGATGAACATGAAGAACACCGACGAACTGCATAGAAAAATGAGCGCCATAGATCCGGAAAGGCAAGGGTTTTAACGTACCAGATTGCAGCGAATGCAGCAGCGGTGTTTTTGTTGAGCTCCGGCGAAGATGGGGCGTCAGAGAAGGATGAGCTCGCGGCGGCCGGAGGGCTCGAGAACGGCGGTGTTTCAGGTGTGTGAAGCGACAGGCGCGAGGAGGAAGATGAGAAAGAGGGGTAAAAAGGCAGCAGTAAGGATGAGCTGGCATATTTATAGATGCGGTAAGGTTAAAACGGCAGGGGCGGAACCCCAGGCGGCGCAGTAATTTTCGGTGGTGTGGTGCCTCGATTCTCGCGCTTGACGAGACGGGACGTACCCACTAAAGGATTTCGGATGATATTATCCGGATTTCGCGGAAGTGGATCATGACGTCATGAGGAACAAGAATTGAAGATGCTTAGTTTGAATCTGAATGGGCGAACCTGACGATCACTTTAACCCGGCGACTTGAGCCGGTCCAAGATGGTGACTTAAAAGAGCGGCTTGGGATGAGTTTGGAAATGTATTACTAATGTTTTGCTTTTTCAGGATGAAGTTTAACGTGAATAAATTCAAGTCAAACTGAGGGCTAATGTTGGGGATATTTAACAGCGCGGAGACCCGGCAGGGTGTTAACCCGGCCGTAAGGCGAGCTTAACGGGTCGACTCACTGCGGGCTGAAGACTGGGCCGGCGTAACGAGGCCTGGCAAGGTTAAGGCGGCTTAAGCAGTGGGCCGGCTTAACGAGGCCTGGCAAGGTTAGGGCGGCTTAAGCAGTGGGCCGGCTTGACGAGAGATAGAAGGCAAGATGGCCATCTTGGAGAACAAGTAGCAAGGAATAAAGAGACGAGTCAAAGAACGACCCGGACTCTCATGTAATCTAGGGTTCCACCTTTGTATATAAAGGGGAGCACCTACACGAAAAGACTAAGTTGCAATCCCCTCGAGAGCTAGGGTAGCGAATCCGCATCCTTGTAATCGAGATCTACATCAATATAGACAAGCGGGACGTAGGCTTTTACCTCCACCGTGAGGGGCCGAACCTGGGTAACCCGGCGTCTTCTCGTTCCTGCTCAACCCCGTTAAGCTTCCACGTTAGTGCGATGGCTTCCTCTCTAAGTCCTTCTACTAGGACATCTGTCGCGACAAAACCACGACAGTGTGTCTTCAGCGTATCGTCCGGGAAGCTGCTGGGATCATCGTCTCCTAGCACGGGATAGAAGCCAATCTTGATACGATCAAGGCGCTGGCAAAACTCAAGAAGCCAAAAAAGCTCAAAGATATCCAATGACTGGCCGGATGTGTCACTTTCCTTAGCAGGTTTATCTCCTGGCTTGGTGAGAAGGCACTTCCCTTATACTAGCTCCTGAAGAATATGGATAACTATGAGAGGCTCCGGAAGCCGGCAATGCCTTAGAAGAAATCAAAGCGCTCCAGGTGACCAATCTGACCCTCGCGGTACCTCACCCCAGTGAGCCGATGTTGCTCTACATCTCGGCTACCAATCAAGTGGTCAGCGCTATGTTGGTCGTCGAGTGAGAAGAGGATGGTCACACATATACAAGGTGTAGAGGCTGGTCTACTATATTTCCGAGGTGCTGTCCCCGTGTAAAACGAGGTATCCGCGCAAAAAGAAAATTGCTTACGCAGTCTTCATGGCTTCTCAGAAACTCCGGCATTATTTCCAGGAGTGCCCCATCCCTGTGGCTTCCCAAGTCCCCTTGGGTGACCTTGTTGGTATAGTGGATAATGGGTACCCACTAACCCGTCCACGCGCGTGCCCCGGTAGCCCTTGCCGGGGCAGGGACAGACAGTTGCTCCGGCAATGCAAGCCACCTCCCTCATCCAAGAGGAGGAAGACCTCCAGGCAGGTCAATTACAAGACCAAAGGATATCTTCTCTGGGCTTCCACACCAACAAGCAGAGCTTAGAAGAGTTGCTTAAGCAGATCAGCAGCATCGCAAGGCAAGAGGTTCCCGGGAACGGCTATGGCTTCCCGGGAACGCATTCCACCCGCCAAGCGAGGGTGTTTCTACACCACATGTTCTCCGCCACCCCACGTGCTGAGATTCGTGGCAGAGTAGGACATGGGCTCGCAGGCATTTTTACTGCCTACGTGTCATGCGCGACTGGGGAGTTGGTGGCGTAGGAGGTAAAAGTACTATGACTCACCATGGTCAAACCCACATGTGAGCTACCTGCCCCCGTGCGTGGCACGATAATAATAGGTAGCTGCGGCATGCAGTGAACCGGGACCAGTGCTCGTTCCCGGGAAGGGAAAAGGGAGGACACCTAACCAAGCCATTTAATGCATTCGACCTACTCTGTCAGTGTTAGGTACTGACCCCTGTAGCCATTGTGGTACCCCTTGAGCTATAAAAGGAGGGCCATGGCTACAGGGTCTAGGGTCGATCTTTTTGGAGCCTGATCGACACTTGGAAGAGCACGTAGAGCGCCAGGACCCATTCCCGGGAGCCGGCTGCGCCTTGTACTGTGTGATCTCCTTCCTCCCCCATATAAGCAAAACAGCAGGAGTAGGGTATTAGGCATCCGTGCGGGCCAAACCTGGGTAAATCTTCTCGCATCTGTGATCGTCGCCGTTGGCCCATGTCCGCCGCGCCACCCTCCGAATCGGCAAAGGGGCCCTTCCGGCCCTTGGTGTCCTGTGTCTCGCGCACGGCGCCATTTGGCACACCAGGTAGGGGGTGTGCACGTGGATCTCCATCGACCTTGTCCTCGACTCCAAGCCCGAATGGCACGTGGTGGACGCTCTACGGCGGCGGCGGGCAAGCGCGCGCAGGTGCAAGCGTCGCCGCGCCCGCCAGCAGAGGAACACTGCACCACCTGGGGGTGGTGTGGCGGATCCTCACTTCCATGGCGGCGCCGCCGTCAACCTCCGGTGCCCCCGCGCGGTTATGGAGAGGGGCGCCTCCTCACGGGGGGCCGCGGGGACGTAAGACCCACATACTACTCACCCCATCGCCTCAGGCAGGAGCCCGGTGAACCGCTTAGGGACTACGTCCAGCGCTTTCGCCGGATGCAGCACAGGATCCCCGACCTGCGCGCTGCTTCTGTCATTACGGCATTCTACGAGAACGTCCGTAGTGTCAGTGTGCTCGAGGAGCTCTCTGCTCGCTGGGTGCACACTGTGGCGGAGCTCTACAGCCTCGCCTACAGATGCGCCCAGGAGAAGGAAGCTGGCATCCCTCCGGGGGCTGGTAGGTGCGGCCGCGGTGGCGAGGAGCCCAAGAAGAGGGAGCTCTTCGTCGTGAAGGTCACTTTCAACAAGGATGGGTCCCACTCGATCATCATCGGCGCCGACCTGCCCGAGGAGTAGGCCAGTGCTCTTGCCTTGTTTCGGGGGCATGATGGTGCCCCCACTAGGCAATCGAGCACTGACCGCCTAGTAAGCTAGAATCAGATCCCCTGTGTAATGAGTAAGCTAAGTCCTTTGTTGTGCTATGTGAGCACTTTTGCTTGCCGTCCTTCCGGGTTTGCTTGTTGTCTTTCCTGATAAGGGGAACTTGTGGCTGTAAATGTTTCCACTGATGCATGGTGTAATGTTGTTTGATAAGAGGCACGGTGTAGAAACTAGCATGGTGACAGTGTTCACGGTCCGCCCTGACACCGCCAAATTCCACACCCGAAAACCACACGGTCGCCGAGCCTGACTCAAGTACCGTAGCGTTGGTTGGATGCTCTTTCGTTCGACCTTCAGTTCAAACACGTAACCCCATCCATCTGGGGTTAACTCTTGCCGCAAGTTTCTCTTATCAGAACAGCACTGAGCCCTCCCCCCGGGAACAGCTTCAAAGCCCCAGGAACGGATACGGCGGGAATGTCTCGCCCTCGAGCGCCTCTTCATGGACAAGGCCAGGGGCAAACGGCAAGGTGCCTCATGACGCGCAAGGGAGCATTGGGGTCGCCCGCCAACGGAACCAGAAGCAAAAAAAAAAGCTAAGTAAAGAGTGCTTTAATTGCTTCTATCATTTCGCTTTTAGTTCTTGGACGATTCCTCAAGATTTCTGTACTTAGCCCGTACATAAACGAGCGTTCGCGGGACTCCCTGCGCTCTTGGCCTGTTCCGGGTCCGCCCAGCAACACCTATGTAGCTGCGGGTGTTCATGGAACGTTAAGCCCCGGGAAGGCAGCGTTCCCTCTGGCTGCTAACTAGGACCCGATCCTAAGCACCATTGTCGGGACGCGCGCACCAGGGAGCATTCCGGGAACATGGGGCATGCACAAGTACAGAAAAATTGTGCTAAGGGCAAGTATGTCCTTCAGCTGGTGTTGAATGATAAGAAGAAGAAAATTAAGTGGGGACTGTTAGTAGTGTATGGTTCTGCCCATGAAGAGTTTAAAGAGGAATTCCTTATTGAGCTTGCTGCTATGTGCAGTAGCATGCAAGTCCCCTATATTGTGGGGGGGGGGGGGGGGGGGGATTTCAATATATTAAGGCATTCTGGGGAGAAGAAATAAGAAGATGACTAATCATAAATCTATTGATATGTTCAATTCCATTATCAATACTTTGGCTCTTAGAGAGATCCATATAAGTGGGGGCAAGTACACCTGGACTAATAACCAGGCTCATCCCACTTTGGAAAAATTGGATCGTATTTTGATGTCTGAGGCCTGGGAGGACTTGTTTCCGCTGGTCTCGGTTAGGAAATTGGTTCGGTAGATCTCGGATCATAATCCATTGTTGTTATCATCGGGCGAGGAAGGTCGCGAGGCTCCTAAACCTAGAGAGTTTCGTTTCGACTTATCCTGGGTCAAGGATGATAGATTTTTGCCTTTGGTCAGCAAGATTTGGGCTAGGAAAGTTTTTTCTTCAGACCCCATCGATATCCTTAATATTAAGCTGAAGAGGTTCAAATCATATTTCAAAGGATGGGGTTCTAATAAATTTGGCCACGATAAGAAAAGGAAGGAAGAGCTTAGGATGGAATTATCCATGCTGGAAGAATTAGAGGAGGAGGGTCCGCTATCTCCTGAATTATATAGTAGGAAGGTGGACGCTAGGTTTGAGCTACATGAATTGCTGGTGAATGAAGAAATCTTTTGGTTACAACAATCACATGTGTAGGAGATATGCCCTAGAGGCAATAATAAATGTTATTGATTATCTCCCTGTTCATAATTAGGTTTATGTTCCATGCTATAACTGCTATGGTTCTCGAGTCTACAATAACCACGAGGCTCGGAGGAAGACTCATATGCACGTGTGGGATAATAAACGGTAAAATGTATTCCTAGTCAAGCCTCTATGACTGGCTCAAGTATTGCATGATGATCCTGTTTTCCTGATCATGGGCATGGCTATGCCGGCAATTTTGAGGGCACAATTGTTGGTAGAACACTTGTGTTGAATCGACCCGATTGATGTTATGCTATGAGATACATTCGTCATAAGTTTATGGTTAATAACACAGAGAAGTTAATGTTTGCATAATTCCTTAGACCATGAGAGTGTCGAGTTTCTTCATGCTTGCTTCATGAACTTTGGGGTTTGTTAAACGTCATCCGTAAATGGGTGGCTATTACGGCGGCTTACGGGTTCATGGAAAAGTATGTCAAGGGACTTGATAGCTCAAGATTGGGATTTGCTCCTCCGACGATGGAGAGATATCTCTGGGCCCTCTCGGTGTTACGGTATCCATCATCGTCTGGCCAGACACAGGGTGATTTGATCACAGGGATGCCGGAACACGGGAACGAGAAAAGAGAACAATACCGGCAACGAGGTAACTGGCATTGTGGACAAGTGTTGATCCACGAGGATGCCGATGTTTCTCACCTCGGGTATTTGTAACATATCGCGAAGCAACAGGAATAGCACACGGCAACTGGAGGTTCACTCGAATATTCATTCGTGTGGGTATAGGGGTCAATATGGGTGTCCACGGCTCTGATGTTGATCATTGATCGGAAAGTGTTCCGGGTCATGTCTATACTTCACCGAACCTATAGGGTCACACGCTTAAGGGTCATCTATCTGCTGAATACTAGACGGGGAGTCTGAGAGAAATTCACCGAAAAAGTTTCGGACGAAACGGAAACGTTCCGGAGAGGATATCGGAATAGTTCCGGTGAAACTGAAAAGTTGTTTCAGGGTATTCCATAAAGTCAAATTGGTTTCGGCACATGCCTGGAAATTATTGGAAGGTACCAGAATTGTTCCGGTAACTTCTGAGATTTTTCAGAGACAAAAACCGGAAATGTTCCGGACTGCCGGAACCGCTTTAGTTGCTTTTCACAGATGAAAATCACTAAACCGAAAAGTTGTTTCGGAGTACACCATAAAGTCAAATTGGTTTCGGCACATGCCTGATAATTCTTGGAGGGTGCCAGAATCATTCTGGAAACTTTCTGGAATTTTCCGGAATGAAAACCGGAAATGTTCCGGAGCTGCCGAAACCGCTTCAGATGCTTTTCGCAGATGAAAATCACTAAACCGGAATTGTTCCGGCTCGCGTTGAAAATTATTTTGGTGGGTACTGGAAATGTTCTAAGCCCACATGAATATTTTCAGTTCGATCAGACGCTGAAAAATGTCGTCGTGAATAGTGAAATCAGATTTATGGATATGGTTGGAAGTTGGCTTTCCACAAATATCTTCCCAAGATATTTTGGGATGACATGGCATTTTGGATATGCCCATCCTACCCCTTGTTTTTCCTATAAATAGAGGGGAGGAGGCAGCCCCATATGCTACATCCTTGCTCTCACATACACATGCCATGACATTTCTGGCTTCTCTCTCCCTCCCAGCGAAATAGTTTCGTAGAGCCGAAAGGCTGTCTGGGTTCCGGTGGGAACTAGTTCTGGACGGCGAAGCCCTGCCGGATAGATGACACCGTATGTGTGCAACTCTGTAGAGAGATCGTAGTTTCGGTCTTAGTTCGAGAGTGCTTCCCGAAGGGCTGTCCGAGTTACAGTTTGTGTTTCGGGTGTCCTCCCGAAGGGCTGTCCGAGTGACCCGCCCGAAGGGCTGTCCGTGAGGCCTCCCGGAGGGCTGTCCGAGGATCCGTCCGGGGGGACTATCCGAGGGACTGTCCAGGGGCCTCCCGAAGGGCTGTCCGAGGATCCGTCCGGTGGGACTATCCGAGGGACTGTCCCGATGCCTCCCGAAGGGCTGCCCGGAGATCCGTCCGGTGAGCTGACGTGGGAGTACATCCTCGCGGTTGGGAGGTTGTAAATCCTAGCTGCGGGGATCTGCACCGCCGATCGTCATCGACTCTACTTCCGCTGCGCTACGAGTCGGTAACGAAAAAGATCAAACCTTGTATGCAGTCTCCATAGTGATCCTGGGCTGGTACGTAGGTCGGAAATTTTTGTTTTCTGCTGCGTTCCCCTACAGTGGCATCAAGAGCCGTGCTATGCGTAGATGCAGGTTGCGATCTAGAATACATAGAGATGTATGGGTGTTGCACAATATAATTAGGTAGTAGATGAGATCTATTGCTGAAAATTATTTGTGCGGGTGACAGATGAAGTCTGTTACCCGATGTTCTTGTTGCTTCCCTAGAATTTGCGTTTGCTCAATCTCGAGACAGTATGGTGGAATTTCACAAAGTTCTGGCAATCCGCGATCCTGATTGATCAACGAAGTGCTTCAGTTCTTTGGGTTCCGCCATAGTCAAAAGAAAGATGAAATTCGCAGATGAAAGGGCATTGCAGATATGATCTGCACGGGGGTCATGCGTATGACGAAGTTTAGTATGGGGCTCGAGATTTAATTATCTCGTGTTTCATACACCCCGCGATGTTAATCTGGCGACTTGAATTATCATACTTGATGATAATACGTAGGTAGCTTCGGTTTGTTCGAAACCTTAGAAGCCACGTAAAATGAAATTTGCATAAACCAACTAGAGGCGTCTAACTTGGTTTTGCAGGATGGTTTGCATGTGCATATGATGTGGTATAGCAGTGCTCATTATAATTTGATTATGTATGAGATGACTATATAATGTAAATTGATTAACATGACCTGCGTGTCATGATTCGGCATGATGGCTGGAGCCATATGATTGTCACTTTAATGACCTGCGTGTCAACCTTCAGTAATGCACTTATTTTATTAGCTATAGACATAGCAATATTATCTGGTGCATCGACAAGGTGGTGGCAATCTTCGCGAAGGTGAACACCGACGCGAATGCCGAAGACGAAGAAATGAAAGACTTCTCCGTCAGAAAGGGCTATACCATATCTTGCTATTATGAATTGCCTGAGATGTTTATCCCTTATGATGCACCCTTTTGATTGCGCGGTAGTCGCTTTTATTAGGGTGATCTCTCACAAAAATATCAAGTAGTTAGTGTTCTCCCAAGTGTAGCACCGTCACAGCATCCTTCCTTTCGAGGTGCGCCATGATCTATATGGGTACGAACGATTGTACGGGTGTAAGGCGGGTGAGGTCAGACCTCGCAGCAAGATCACTTGGTTGTCTTGACGTTCATGGCAGGATCGTCCTGAGCTCGGAACACACGCATCGAAAGATGAACAAGAGTCACATAGAGATGTGATCGGCAAGTTTGCCTACCAATTGAAGTTCGCGCCATCGGTGTTCATCTCGAACAATGGCGTTGAATGGAAATGTGGGTCTTGAATCACTCACAATCAATTATGAGAGATATTGATTTGAGTGGGAGCACACTTTAGAATTAATTCTTTTAATTCTTAGTGCAATTAATTTTGAACACGGTCTAAGTGTGATTTGCATAATAGTTGTAGAATAATGGCTCGCGTTTCCACCTTCCCTGTTAAAATTGAATAGCTGTTAAATATCTGGTTAAATCTTTACGGTTGGTAACGTAATGTGAGGATTGTCCTCAAGTGTGCCAAGAAGGACTTTGTCCTATCGCATGCTTTCGGTATTCTCCCGCTAATGCTATGGATCATATGACTCTCGTCCATCGATCCAAAAGCTAGAATTCCTTTTCAGTCAAAGTGAAAAATGTTTGCTTCCATGAGACCCGAACTTCGAAAGTTTGGATAGTTATGTGATATTCATGGAATCTGAAAATCATTTTCAGAGACAGACAAAGGCTAAAAGATATGAGATATCCAAAGCAATGTTTGTTTGCAAACTATTAGTAAAGGAGTTTACTATGCATTAGACTGATAAGAGAGGGATCCAGGAGAACGCCTGTCATATGATGAAAGGTGAATAAAACAACAACTTAAAGAGAAAGGAAGTGTCCGAAGGGTGTTAGTAAGACTTTCACGCCTAGGAAGTCTGGGGCTAACGCCACTCTTAAGTTGGATGCTTCTTCTGAGAGTAGGAGAAATACTAAAAGTTAAACTGTTAGAAGTATAAAGGCAAAAGGAAAGAAGACTGGAATATCCAGCTCATGTATGAATGTCATACAAGTTTTTGATGTATAGAAGGCTGGTCTAAGATATAGTTCTTGGGAATTATGGTTAAACATGTTAATCACTAATTCTTGGGTATTGTGAGTTAATCACAAAGATACCCGCTCGATTGCATTCTGTTGCAACTCGATGTAAGAACTACTATGGCCTGAAAGACTAGCCAGGGATGAGGTTTAGATACACGCAGGGAACATAGTAAATGTTACTATGCCTTCCATCGGTGTATTCCCTATGTATTTATTTTCATAATTCATTTTAGAGTTTCACACTCTAGCCCTTTGCATAAAGTATCTTGCAAGAAGGTTGTTCATAAGAGAACTTTTGATGTTCGGTGTTATGAATAACATGAGGGGCATACTTTCATTATGAATGAGATGTATGTTATGAATATTGATAATAATACATTACCTCTGGGTTTACTTTCATAATTTATTTTAGAGTTTCATACACTCTAGCCCATTGCACAATGATTGTTGCAAAAGAGTTGTTCATAAAACAACAATTGTTGTTCAGTATTATGAATGACATGAGGGGCCATGCTTCCATCCTAGATGGGATGTATGTTATGAATATTGATGGAAATATGATACATCCATAACACTGACGCTAAATGTCGCAAGACTAAAAGAATACCACACAAGTGTGGCACTGCATTTGGTCACATTGGAGAAACCCGCATGGAAAATTCCATTATGATGGATTTTGAAGTCGTTTGATTTTGAATCATCTGACACTTGCAACTTTCCTCTGAAAAGTGAAGTGACTGAAATACCGTTCACAAGCCATAAGGAACGAGCATAGAACATATTGGTGATCATACATTATGATGTGTGTAGTCCAATAAATGTTATTGCAAGTAGTGGATTTATCTATCTTCAGAAATGACTCAAGTAGATATATGGATATTTACTTGATAAGACGTGAGTCTGGATCTTTTGAAATCATTCGAAAGGTTTTCAAAATGAAGAAGAAAATATTGTAACAAGAAAATTATGTTTCTACAATTCGATTGCAGAAAGGAATATTTGAGTTACAAGTTTAGCGAATGTCTGATGAGTTGTGAAAGGGGTTTCATAACTTGCACCTCCCGGAACACCACTGCAAATGGAAAGTCCGTGAAGATGTAATCGAACCATTTATGACATGGTAAGATCAAAGATGACATAAATAGATTTGCCATTATCCCTTTTAAAGAGTAATGCTTTAGAGACTGCGGCTTTTACACTGAAAAGAGATCCATCAGGTCTGTTGAAATGACGCCATGGTATGGTACGCCCAACCATGTTATATCTTTTCTTAACATTTGGAAAATGGGGCTTGTGTAAAAGGTTACAAACCTATTCCAAATCAGACAAGTGCTATTTTGTAGGTTATCCCAAGTCATTGGGTATTCCCCCACCACTATACCGAGGCAAACGATTTTGCCACAAAACGGTATGCTTTTAAAGAGAATAGTTCTTACAAAAGGTGAGTGGGAGGACAGTGCAACTCGACGAGATAACCAGTATCTTCGTCATCAGGTCAAAGGAAAGTAACCTTGGAAGTGATTCCGGAGTTTCCTACTGCGACTGATACGGAA
This sequence comes from Elymus sibiricus, assembly GCA_039707655.1. NCBI lineage: Eukaryota > Viridiplantae > Streptophyta > Magnoliopsida > Poales > Poaceae > Elymus > Elymus sibiricus. The sequence continues at coordinate 464,526,205 of CM077676.1, forward strand.
GTCTCTACAATAAAATGTATGGACTTCGGTCAAACTTGCAGCTAAACCACGTAGGCAAAGCTCGTGCAAACCTATCAGGTGCGCAAACGAGATATTGTTGTTAGACAACAGTATACCTACAATACACAAGGAAGCGTTGATGGGCCCTGACTCCAGAATTGGCTAAATGCCAATACAATCCGAGATAGTTTCCATATAAGTGATTCAAGATTAAAATCTTGATACACCTTTCGGAAGACTTAGAGTCTAACGAATATTCATGGAACTAAAAACTGATACGGATAAAATGTTTATCCATAAAGCTCGACTTGTTGCAATACCAAGTTCAAGGAGTTGACTACGATGAGGTTGTCTCACCGTAGCGATGCTTAAAGTCGGTTCGGGTTGAACTAGCAATTAATACATATTTCAATCATGAGATATGAAACATGGATGACAAAAGGATTTCCATCTGATGGAAATGAAACCTAGGACTTGTATGTGATACAGTCCAAAGTAATTTGTCGATCCAGAGGATGCTAGTAAGTATGCAAACTTCAGAGTTCCAGCGATGGACAGAAGAGAGCAAAGTGGAGTTGGAATCTTCGTTTTTGATGAAATGGTCAAAAGAGTTTGACTTCATCAAATGGGTAACGAAGATGCTTGTGATTCAAGAAAGTAAGTGGGAGCATAATAATATTTCTAAAAACCTTGTGTACTTAACACATTGTTAATTGGAAATAAATTTCTTGACACGAATTAGGACTTCATTTGAAAATAGTTTTTCAATGAAGTGCTTAGGCTAAATAGCCTCAATATTAGGCATGATGATCTATGGAGATAGATTTACCTAATGGGGCTAAGCAATGAATACATATTGACAAGATGCTAAAACCTTTTAGCATTTAAAACGCCAAGGAGTGATTCTTGCCGAAGTCACATGGAAAGAGTTTTTGCAAGACTCGGTGTCCCAAAACACTGATGAGTAAAATACATGATGGAGATTCCACACACTCTTGTGTTTGGATTAACCATGTATTCCATGGTATGTAAAAACAAACAGATATGTCCAATACTCCAAAGTTGTTGCGAGTATAGATACCATAGTGATCAAAGTACTGATCATGGGACAACAGTGAAAGATGTCATTAAGTGCTAAGAGTAGTGTTGATGACATGTTTTCTCGCAAGTAGAGATTATGAAGTGCTCGTTGTAAGTGATTACATCAATACAGTCTTCATCAATGCTCCATGCGATTTTCGATTTAAATTGAGGGTTTTGTGTGATACACAATATGGTGGCACGGTAGTTGGAAATTGTTCCAAACAAGATACTGTGGCGAATTCTATAACAAAGGCTAAGTATGTTGATGCTTAAGAAGCGACAAAGAAGTTGTTGAATCATATAGTTCATTCATGAACTTAGTATGGTTCCAAGATGACTTTGGTCTATGGGACACTATTGCACATAGTTGCTCCATAGCTCAGTCTGAGGAATCAGGTTTCGACCAATGATTCACACATATGCAAGGCCAAGTCCAGACAAAATATGAATTTTGTGAAAGCGTGAAAACGCAAGGATATACAAAGTTACACACAGAGCTGAAGTCGTCAGATCCGTTGGACATCAGGCTATACCACATGCGAAGCATATTTTACACCAGTATGCCATAGGTGTAAAGTGCATTAGCATTGACTAGATTATTGACTCTAGTTCAAGTGGGAGTCTGTAGGAGATATGCCCTAGAGGCAATAATAAATGTTATTGATTATCTCCCTGTTCATAATTAGGTTTATGTTCCATGCTATAACTGCTATGGTTCTCGAGTCTACAATAACCACGAGGCTCGGAGGAAGACTCATATGCACGTGTGGGATAATAAACGGTAAAATGTATTCCTAGTCAAGCCTCTATGACTGGCTCAAGTATTGCATGATGATCCTGTTTTCCTGATCATGGGCATGGCTATGCCGGCAATTTTGAGGGCACAATTGTTGGTAGAACACTTGTGTTGAATCGACCCGATTGATGTTATGCTATGAGATACATTCGTCATAAGTTTATGGTTAATAACACAGAGAAGTTAATGTTTGCATAATTCCTTAGACCATGAGAGTGTCGAGTTTCTTCATGCTTGCTTCATGAACTTTGGGGTTTGTTAAACGTCATCCGTAAATGGGTGGCTATTACGGCGGCTTACGGGTTCATGGAAAAGTATGTCAAGGGACTTGATAGCTCAAGATTGGGATTTGCTCCTCCGACGATGGAGAGATATCTCTGGGCCCTCTCGGTGTTACGGTATCCATCATCGTCTGGCCAGACACAGGGTGATTTGATCACAGGGATGCCGGAACACGGGAACGAGAAAAGAGAACAATACCGGCAACGAGGTAACTGGCATTGTGGACAAGTGTTGATCCACGAGGATGCCGATGTTTCTCACCTCGGGTATTTGTAACATATCGCGAAGCAACAGGAATAGCACACGGCAACTGGAGGTTCACTCGAATATTCATTCGTGTGGGTATAGGGGTCAATATGGGTGTCCACGGCTCCGATGTTGATCATTGATCGGAAAGTGTTCCGGGTCATGTCTATACTTCACCGAACCTATAGGGTCACACGCTTAAGGGTCATCTATCTGCTGAATACTAGACGGGGAGTCTGAGAGAAATTCACCGAAAAAGTTTCGGACGAAACGGAAACGTTCCGGAGAGGATATCGGAATAGTTCCGGTGAAACTGAAAAGTTGTTTCAGGGTATTCCATAAAGTCAAATTGGTTTCGGCACATGCCTGGAAATTATTGGAAGGTACCAGAATTGTTCCGGTAACTTCTGAGATTTTTCAGAGACAAAAACCGGAAATGTTCCGGACTGCCGGAACCGCTTTAGTTGCTTTTCACAGATGAAAATCACTAAACCGAAAAGTTGTTTCGGAGTACACCATAAAGTCAAATTGGTTTCGGCACATGCCTGATAATTCTTGGAGGGTGCCAGAATCATTCTGGAAACTTTCTGGAATTTTCCGGAATGAAAACCGGAAATGTTCCGGAGCTGCCGAAACCGCTTCAGATGCTTTTCGCAGATGAAAATCACTAAACCGGAATTGTTCCGGCTCGCGTTGAAAATTATTTTGGTGGGTACTGGAAATGTTCTAAGCCCACATGAATATTTTCAGTTCGATCAGACGCTGAAAAATGTCGTCGTGAATAGTGAAATCAGATTTATGGATATGGTTGGAAGTTGGCTTTCCACAAATATCTTCCCAAGATATTTTGGGATGACATGGCATTTTGGATATGCCCATCCTACCCCTTGTTTTTCCTATAAATAGAGGGGAGGAGGCAGCCCCATATGCTACATCCTTGCTCTCACATACACATGCCATGACATTTCTGGCTTCTCTCTCCCTCCCAGCGAAATAGTTTCGTAGAGCCGAAAGGCTGTCTGGGTTCCGGTGGGAACTAGTTCTGGACGGCGAAGCCCTGCCGGATAGATGACACCGTATGTGTGCAACTCTGTAGAGAGATCGTAGTTTCGGTCTTAGTTCGAGAGTGCTTCCCGAAGGGCTGTCCGAGTTACAGTTTGTGTTTCGGGTGTCCTCCCGAAGGGCTGTCCGAGTGACCCGCCCGAAGGGCTGTCCGTGAGGCCTCCCGGAGGGCTGTCCGAGGATCCGTCCGGGGGGACTATCCGAGGGACTGTCCAGGGGCCTCCCGAAGGGCTGTCCGAGGATCCGTCCGGTGGGACTATCCGAGGGACTGTCCCGATGCCTCCCGAAGGGCTGCCCGGAGATCCGTCCGGTGAGCTGACGTGGGAGTACATCCTCGCGGTTGGGAGGTTGTAAATCCTAGCTGCGGGGATCTGCACCGCCGATCGTCATCGACTCTACTTCCGCTGCGCTACGAGTCGGTAACGAAAAAGATCAAACCTTGTATGCAGTCTCCATAGTGATCCTGGGCTGGTACGTAGGTCGGAAATTTTTGTTTTCTGCTGCGTTCCCCTACAACATGAACGGTGGTTGCTCAAGGGTGATTTGAATACTGATTATTTTCATAGAATTGCTAATGGGCATAAACGTAAAAACACTATCCATTCTCTCAAAGTTGGTGATGTAGAGGTGGAGGGTACTGATAATCTGATTACCCATGCCACCGAATTTTATAAAAAGTTGTTTGGCCCCGCCTCGGGAAATCAGTTTCACCTGGATCCTGATACATGGTCGGAAGAGGAAAAACTTAATGAGGCCGATAATATAGACCTATGTCGTGAGTTTACGGAGGAGGAAGTTAGGGAGGCCTTGTTTGCTATGGCTCCTAATAGAGCTCCGGGGCCTGACAATATTCCAGTAGAATTTTATCAAGTGTGTTGGGAGGTGGTTAAAGAGGATATTATGTCTCTGTTTAGACATTTGCATCACGGGACGCTTGATGTGCAACGTCTCAATTATGGGATTATCACGTTACTGCCAAAATTATCTGGAGCTGATAAGATTCAGCAATTCAGACCCATTTGTCTTCTTAGATGCCCATATAAACTAATTACTAAAGTTTTGGATCGCCGTGTTGCGGTGTATGCGGATAAGTTGATCAGCCCTGTTCAAAATGCATTCGTTAAAGGGAGGAATATTATGGATGGTGTCCTATCGCTTCATGAGATCCTAAATTACACTTACGTTAAAAAGAAAGTAGGGATTGTGCTGAAACTTGACTTTGAAAAAGCTTACGATAAGGTCAATTGGGATTTCCTGCTTGAGTGTCATAGATTGAGGGGCTTTAATGAAACCTGGTGCGGGTGGATAAATCAGATCCTTCGCAATGGTACGGTGAGCATTAAGCTGAACAATTGCACAGGGCCGTACTTCCAAAGTGCGAAGGGAGTGAGGCAGGGTGATCCACACTCCCCCTTCTTGTTTAATATGGCTGCTGAGTGCCTTACTAAAATGATTAAGAATGCTCAACGAAACAAATTGCTTGTGGGTTTAGCATCGGATCTGATACCTGATGGGGTTGCTGTCCTACAATATGCGGATGACACCATCATATGCTTGGAGCATGACATAGACAGAGCAGTTAACCTGAAGTTGCTGCTTTATATGTTTGAGATGATGTCTGGCTTAAAGGTCAATTTCCAAAAAAGCGAGATCCTCACTGTGGGTGGGGACGATTCTGTGGTAAAAGAGTATGCGGAGTTGTTTAATTGTGACATTGGCAGCTTCCCTATTAAATATCTTGGCATGCCAGTTAGTTATACTAACCTCAGGAACTCTGACTGGGAATTCATAGTGTGTAAATACCTCAAGAGGTTTGAGGCTTGGGCGGGTAATGCTGCATCAATGGGAGGGAGGCATACTTTGTTGGATTCAGTTGTGACTCAAATTTCGTTGTACCACATGTCCATGTGGCTCATGAATAAAACATTCATCGAGAGGTTGGATAAACATAGAAGGAGGTTCTTCTGGCAAGGTTGCAATAAGAAAAAAAGATACTACCTTGTTAAATGGAGTAGAATTTGCCGATCTAAAGAGAAGGGTGGTCTCGGGATCAAAGACCTTCGAAAACAGAATATTAGTCTCATGGTCAAATGGTGGTGGAAACATGAAACCCAACATGGTGTGTGGCAAGATATTGTGCGTGCACGATATCTTCATAATAGAACGGTGGCTGAGGTTGCACCCAGGTTTTCTGACTCGCCATGTTGGAAAGCCCTGTTGAAAGTTAAAGAAATCTATATGGTTGGGAGAAAAGTTAACATAGAATCAGGAAACATTGCCAGGGTATGGAAAGATTCCATTAACGGGCTGCCCCCGTTTCTGGAACAATACCCACGGCTTTTTGAGATCTGTAATGCCCCGGACTGTACTGTGAATAAGATTTGTGATGTGGATGTGAACTCCTTCTTTAGACGAAGGCTCACACCTGATCTGTTAGAACAATGGTGTGAAATGCGGGACACAATCCGCAAATTACCCCTCACTGATGTAGACGATCGGATCTCGTGGGGTATGAATCAGAATGGTAAATTTAGTACCAAATCAGTATATAAATGGCTCGAAAAACCGCTTAGCGGATGTCACTACAAGTGGATCTGGAGAGCTAAAATACCTCTTAAGATCAAAAAAATTCTATGGCAAATGTCTCAGGATGCAGTACTGACTAGGCAGGTAATGAAGAAGAAAAAGTGGCCAGGGAACCCATCCTGCTCTTTTTGCAATGATGTGGAAACCTCCCAACACTTGTTCTTTTCCTGTCCGGTGGCTGAAATTGTGTGGCGATCCATTGGGGTGATCCTTGGCACTGACAGATGCCCTAATAACTATTGGCAATTCTTTGCTTGGTGTCATGCCTTTCTCCCTGATGGCGAGAGGTTTTATACAGTGGGACTTGCGGCAGCCTGCTGGGCTATCTGGCAAGCGCGTAATCGTGCTACCTTTAAAAAAAAGCAAATTAAAACTCCTTTTGAAATTGTTTTTTCTATGTGTTCTTTTCTCTTGTACTAGACAGGACTGCAGCAAGGGAGCGATGCTGTCAAGTTACGTTCGGGCGCCGAGATGATCAGAGCTAGCACGATGCAGCTGATGGAGATGTGTGAAGCTGCAAAACATCCAATTGGAGGGGCATGACGGCCACGCTTGTCCCAGGCCGGGTTTCGTCGCTGGATAGATAATCCTGGAGTTCTTACAGCAAGAAGGCTGTGTGCTTTCTGTTAGTTTTGGTGCGGTCCCAAGTCGTTTTCTTTCTGGTGCTGTAGTATGTGGGTGCTGTTGAAAAATTATGTGTGCTGCCAGGTTTTCGCCCCATAGCATTCGTTTCGATGGCGGGCGAATGCAGTGGGTTTCCTGGCAGTGCGTGAACTCGCTTTACTCCTTTCTCTCCTCATGACAATGGTTCTGGACTGGTTGTATTTCCGTTCATTTGCAATGGAAAGGGGTAAAGCCCGGTTCAAAAAAAAAAAACAAGTACAGAAAAAGGAAAATCGTTGGAGAGCACTTCCATCGCCCCTATTAGTTCGCTTTGATGCTTGGATGACTCCCAGAGTTTCTGTACTTGGCCTGCACGCAAAGGAGTGTGTTCGGAACTCTCTGCGCTCTTGGCCTGTTACGGGTCTGCCCGGCAACACGTATGCAGCTGCAGGCGTTCACGATACGTTAAGCCCCGAGAAGGCGGCGTTCCCTCTGGCTGCTAACTAGGCCTGATCCTAAGCGCCGTTGCCGGGGCGTGCGCACCAGGGTGCATTCCGGGGACGTAGGGCGTGCGCCAGTACAGAAAAAGTGAAATCGTTGAAGGGACAGGGCATCTAGCATAACAGTCATATGCGCAAAATAAATAAATGCGTACAACTTCCCACACTCTGTACATAACTTCTGGCGCCCCGTGCCATACGTTTTTTCTGCCCGCAGAACAAGAACTGGCGGCAACAGTTGGCGTGGCGAACCAAGGATTCGATCTGCATCAATAATCTACTGCAGCGTTCGTCCGGACTACTGCATCCATAGTCCGGAAATGCCCCTTCACGGACAGGCTTCGGGGGCAAGTGGCGTGGCGCCTGATGGCGTCAAGGAATCGTTTGGGGTGCCCGCCAATAGAAGCATGGAAAAAGATAAGTCAAGAGTGCTTTAATTGCTTCTGTTAATCAGCTTTGATTCTTGAGCGATTCCCGAGTTTTGTACTTAGCCTGTACGTGAAGGAGCGTTTCCGGACCCTCTGAGCTCTTGGCATATTCCGGGTCCGCCCGGCAACACCTACGCGGCTGCAGGGGTTCACGGAACGTCAAGCTCTCGGGAAGGCGGCGTTCCCTTTGGTTGCAGAACTAGGACCAAATCCTAAGCGCCATTGCCGGGGTGTGCGCACCAGAGGGCATTCCCGTGAACGTAGGGCACATGCCGGTACAAAAAGGGAAAAATCATCCAAGGAGATGGAGCACTTAGCATAATAGTTATATTTACAAAATAGGCGAATGCATACAGCTTCCTGCATTCCGCTCATAACTTCTGGCACCCCGTGCCATCTGTTTTTCTGCCTCACAGAACAAAAGGGTCGGCAATTACAAAGTGAGAAGAGAAAATAAAAGGAGAACGGAAGAAGGGCGCCGACAGCAACCGACAAGAGGCGGCGTCAAGCGTTGCCGAAATCGCCCTCCTTCTCCATCTTCACCACGGCGTCGGCAACGTTCGCCACGGCACGCTCAGCTTTCACCCGGTCCTTGAAGCTGAGGTCTTCAAGGACGACCTCCACCGGGAAGCTGGGGACGGCATGGCGAATGCCGGCGAGGACGCGGGAGGCGACGGCGGCTGCCGCCCTCTCGACCTCCGCGTCCCGCGCGGCCCCCACGTACTGGAGGAGATTGTCGAGCTCCGCCGTGAGGTGGCGGAAGAAGGTGACCAGGTGGTCCAGCTTTTTCATGTCGAAGGAGAGGTAGGGGACGAACGGTAGGCGCCTGATGGCGTCAAGGAATCGTTTGGGGTGCCCGTCAACAGAAGCATGGAAAAAGATAAGTTGAGAGTGCTTTAATTGATTCTGTTAATCAGCTTTGATTCTTGAGCGATTCCCGAGTTTTGTACTTAGCCTGTACGTGAAGGAGCGTTTCCGGACCCTCTGCGCTCTTGGCCTCTTCTGGCTCCACCCGGCAACACCTATGCGGCTGCGGGGGTTCACGAAACGTCAAGTTCCCAGGAAGGTGGCGTCTCCTCTGTTCCCAGGAAGTTCCCAAGAAGGGCGCCGACAGCAACCGACAAGAGGCGGCGTCAAGCGTTGCCGAAATCGCCCTCCTTCTCCATCTTCACCACGGCGTCGGCAACGTTCGCCGCGGCACGCTCAGCTTTCACCCAGTCCTCGAAGCTGAGGTCTTCAAGGACGACCTCCACCAAGAAGCTTGACGTGGGAGGTGACAGCGGCCGCCGCCCTCTCGACCTCCGCGTCCCGCGCGGCCCCCACCTGCTGGTGGAGATTGTCGAGCTCCGCCGCGAGGTGGCAGAAGAAGTCGACCAGGTGGTCCAGCTTGTTCTTTTTGAAGGCGAGGTAGGGGACGAACGGCTGGAGCCCAAAGCCGTCTATCTCCCTGTTGAGCTGGAAGAAGATGTCGCGCGGCGCAGCCACCTGGGCGTGGTGGTGGGTGTGAAGCTGGCCGAAGAGTTGCTCCACCTCCCGGTGGCGGAGCCGCTCATGCTCCATGTTCACGCGCAGCTCAGCGGCCTCCCCTTCCAGGCGAAGGACGGTGCCGCTGAGGGCCCTGGAGCTCACGAACTTCCGCCTCCTTGGCAGCATGGCACACGCACAACTACTGCAGCTCGAACTGCGACACTTCACGCGCCATGGGGGCGGTGGGGTGTGCAGCCGTGAAAGGATCTGATGAAGCGCGGTGGCGGCTAGAAGGTGGCAGAGTGTGGGGAGGAGAGGCAAGCGAGTGGAGAAGTGCCAAGGCCGAGCCTAGCTTTTATGGGCTGAGAAATTGCTGTGCTCGACTCTTCACTACTCCAAGGCATTAACGCCATTAACCGGCCTTTGGCTTCCCAAGGCAAGCCCAGGCGGTGCCCTGTCACGTCAAACCTTGATAGGTCTTGATGACAGTGGGCATCATGACGTTCCTGCCGGTGCGAGTACCGAAGGGGTGCAGGATCGAAGAGATAGTGCGCGAACCGCCGTGGTTTCAGATCCATGGTGGCAGGCGCCAGCGATTCGATTCTTGCGCACGGTGGAATCATGCTACCATGTTTACGGCACCCAATAGCAGAATGGGGGGCCGTTGAACGTTGCAGTAATTAAGGGTGAATGGGTCGAGCCCGTGCCCTTTGCTAGCCTTTATTTGGCGGAGAGGGATCCGGTGCCTTGCCCACAGCAAGGCACGCCGTAACTGGCGGGCAGCCCACCGTTGGATCGGGGGGGGGGGGGGGGGGCGGGCGGGCCAGATTGATTTTTTTGTAGCAGAAAACACTGTGGAGAGTACTGTAGCAGAAAGCACTGTGGAAGGGTCACTGTAGAGAACACTGTAGCTCGGGTGCTGTTCACACGGATCTGTCCGTTGATTCTAGATCGGACGGTGTGGAGAGAGGGGCCAGTCACCGTACTGTTCACCGGTGACATGCTCATGGCATGTCACTGGATCTCAATCCTTATTTGGCAGGCTCGGGGGCTGGCTCCCCATTATACCATACAAAGTGATAGAGCAATGCTACATCCACGGGTTTTTACGAACGTTTATGAAAGGCAGAACACTTGGCAAGTTTTAATTGGAGAGAAGGGGGGAGGAGGGAGTTAGAGAATGCAACTCACAGCCTGCTGTATTGATCACTCGATGGTGTATATGTACAGGTTACAGAGAGAGAGAAGCAGGGAGATCGTGAGAGTTACAACGGCATGGAGCCAGTAGTGCCTAACATCTAGGACAGGATATACACGACGTGTAGTGGCCGTTCGGGTGCCTGAAGACCCGGGCTGATGGTTCAGCCGTGGCCTGACGTGCACAGCGTGGGCGCATTCCAACACCCCCCCGCAGTCAAAACGTGGGGCTCGACGACGTTGAGACTGGACCGGAAGTCAAGGAAGACACCCGACGGTAGACCCTTGGTGAAGATGTCGGCAAACTGCGAGCTCGTGGGTACATGCAGGACGCGTATCTCACCGAGAGACACACGCTCTCGGACGAAGTGAAGGTCGATCTCGATATGCTTCGTGCGTTGATGTTGCACCGGGTTGCTCGACATGTACACAACACTGATGTTGTCGCAGTAGACCACCGTGGATCGCGAGGGCGGTAGATGGAGTTCACCGAGGAGCTGGCGGAGCCAAACGCACTCAGCGACAGCGTTGGCGACCGCCCGGTACTCTGCCTCGGCGCTCGACCGGGAGACGGTGTTCTGACGCTTCGACGACCACAAGAGGAGGTTGGGGCCGAGGAAGACACAAAAGCCCGAGGTGGACTTCCGTGTGTCAGGACAACCAGCCCAGTCGGCGTCGGAGTAGGCGACAAGCTCGGTGGCGGGGTCGCGATGAATCTGGAGCCCAAGGTGAGTGGTGCCGCGCAGGTAGCGAAGGATGCGCTTCACCAGCTGAAAGTGACAGTCGCGAGGCGCATGCATGAACATGCAACACTGCCGGACGGCGTAGGAGAGCTCGGGGCGCGTCAGCGTGATGTACTGCAGAGCACCAGCCAAGCTGCGGTAGAGCGACGGGTCGTGGAAGAGCGGCCCGGTGTCGGTGGAGAGCTTGGCGAGCGTGTCGACCGGAGTGGAGATGGGTTTGCAATTAAGCATGCCCGCACGATCGAGGATCTCCAGGGCGTATTGTTCCTGCGAGAGGAACAACCCGCGCGCGGTGGCGGTGACGTTGATGCCGAGAAAGTGATGGAGCGCGCCGAGGTCACTCATCGAGAACTCGCGATGAAGAGCCTGGATGACGGAGTCGAGGACGGCGGTGGAGCTGGCGGTGAGGATGATGTCGTCGACGTCCAGAAGCAGATAGGCCAGCTGACCACCGCGGCGCAGGATGAAGAGCGAAGAGTCCGACCGCAACGCGACGAAGCCAAGCGTCCGCAGGTAGGTGGTGAAGCGAGTGAACCACGCCCGAGGCGCCTGCTTGAGACCGTATAGGGAACGGTTCAGCCGGCACACATGCGATGGCGAGGCAGCGTCGACGAAGCCGGACGGCTGCTGACTGTAGATGGTCTCGGCAAGGTGGCCGTGAAGAAACGCATTCTTCACGTCCAACTGGTGAATGGGCCACGCCTTGCCGACGGCGATGCTCAGGACGGTACGGATGGTGCCCGGCTTGACGACGGGGCTGAATGTTTCGGCGTAGTCGACGCCGGCCTGTTGCGTGAAACCGCGAAGCAGGCGGGCGGGCCAGATTGATTTTTCTGTAGCAGAAAACACTGTGGAGAGTACTGTAGCAGAAAGCACTGTGGAAGGGTCACTGTAGAGAACACTGTAGCTCGGGTGCTGTTCACACGGATCTGTCCGTTGATTCTAGATCGGACGGTGTGGAGAGAGGGGCCAGTCACCGTACTGTTCACCGGTGACATGCTCATGGCATGTCACTGGATCTCAATCCTTATTTGGCAGGCTCGGGGGCTGGCTCCCCATTATACCATACACAGTGATAGAGCAATGCTACATCCACGGGTTTTTACGAACGTTTATGAAAGGCAGAACACTTGGCAAGTTTTAATTGGAGAGAAGGGGGGAGGAGGGAGTTAGAGAATGCAACTCACAGCCTGCTGTATTGATCACTCGATGGTGTATATGTACAGGTTACAGAGAGAGAGAAGCAGGGAGATCGTGAGAGTTACAACGGCATGGAGCCAGTAGTGCCTAACATCTAGGACAGGATATACACGACGTGTAGTGGCCGTTCGGGTGCCTGAAGACCCGGGCTGATGGTTCAGCCGTGGCCTGACGTGCACAGCGTGGGCGCATTCCAACACCCCCCCGCAGTCAAAACGTGGGGCTCGACGACGTTGAGACTGGACCGGAAGTCAAGGAAGACACCCGACGGTAGACCCTTGGTGAAGATGTCGGCAAACTGCGAGCTCGTGGGTACATGCAGGACGCGTATCTCACCGAGAGACACACGCTCTCGGACGAAGTGAAGGTCGATCTCGATATGCTTCGTGCGTTGATGTTGCACCGGGTTGCTCGACATGTACACAACACTGATGTTGTCGCAGTAGACCACCGTGGATCGCGAGGGCGGTAGATGGAGTTCACCGAGGAGCTGGCGGAGCCAAACGCACTCAGCGACGGCGTTGGCGACCGCCCGGTACTCTGCCTCGGCGCTCGACCGGGAGACGGTGTTCTGACGCTTCGACGACCACAAGAGGAGGTTGGGGCCGAGGAAGACACAAAAGCCCGAGGTGGACTTCCGTGTGTCAGGACAACCAGCCCAGTCGGCGTCGGAGTAGGCGACAAGCTCGGTGGCGGGGTCGCGATGAATCTGGAGCCCAAGGTGAGTGGTGCCGCGCAGGTAGCGAAGGATGCGCTTCACCAGCTGAAAGTGACAGTCGCGAGGCGCATGCATGAACATGCAACACTGCTGGACGGCGTAGGAGAGCTCGGGGCGCGTCAGCGTGATGTACTGCAGAGCACCAGCCAAGCTGCGGTAGAGCGACGGGTCGTGGAAGAGCGGCCCGGTGTCGGTGGAGAGCTTGGCGAGCGTGTGGACCGGAGTGGAGATGGGTTTGCAATTAAGCATGCCCGCACGATCGAGGATCTCCAGGGCGTATTGTTCCTGCGAGAGGAACAACCCGCGCGCGGTGGCGGTGACGTTGATGCCGAGAAAGTGATGGAGCGCGCCGAGGTCACTCATCGAGAACTCGCGATGAAGAGCCTGGATGACGGAGTCGAGGACGGCGGTGGAGCTGGCGGTGAGGATGATGTCGTCGACGTACAGAAGCAGATAGGCCAGCTGACCACCGCGGCGCAGGATGAAGAGCGAAGAGTCCGACCGCGACGCGACGAAGCCAAGCGTCCGCAGGTAGGTGGTGAAGCGAGTGAACCACGCCCGAGGCGCCTGCTTGAGACCGTATAGGGAACGGTTCAGCCGGCACACATGCGATGGCGAGGCAGCGTCGACGAAGCCGGACGGCTGCTGACTGTAGATGGTCTCGGCAAGGTGGCCGTGAAGAAACGCATTCTTCACGTCCAACTGGTGAATGGGCCACGCCTTGCCGACGGCGATGCTCAGGACGGTACGGATGGTGCCCGGCTTGACGACGGGGCTGAATGTTTCGGCGTAGTCGACGCCGGCCTGTTGCGTGAAACCGCGAAGCAGGCGGGCGGGCCAGATTGATTTTTCTGTAGCAGAAAACACTGTGGAGAGTACTGTAGCAGAAAGCACTGTGGAAGGGTCACTGTAGAGAACACTGTAGCTCGGGTGCTGTTCACACGGATCTGTCCGTTGATTCTAGATCGGACGGTGTGGAGAGAGGGGCCAGTCACCGTACTGTTCACCGGTGACATGCTCATGGCATGTCACTGGATCTCAATCCTTATTTGGCAGGCTCGGGGGCTGGCTCCCCATTATACCATACACAGTGATAGAGCAATGCTACATCCACGGGTTTTTACGAACGTTTATGAAAGGCAGAACACTTGGCAAGTTTTAATTGGAGAGAAGGGGGGAGGAGGGAGTTAGAGAATGCAACTCACAGCCTGCTGTATTGATCACTCGATGGTGTATATGTACAGGTTACAGAGAGAGAGAAGCAGGGAGATCGTGAGAGTTACAACGGCATGGAGCCAGTAGTGCCTAACATCTAGGACAGGATATACACGACGTGTAGTGGCCGTTCGGGTGCCTGAAGACCCGGGCTGATGGTTCAGCCGTGGCCTGACGTGCACAGCGTGGGCGCATTCCAACACCCCCCCGCAGTCAAAACGTGGGGCTCGACGACGTTGAGACTGGACCGGAAGTCAAGGAAGACACCCGACGGTAGACCCTTGGTGAAGATGTCGGCAAACTGCGAGCTCGTGGGTACATGCAGGACGCGTATCTCACCGAGAGACACACGCTCTCGGACGAAGTGAAGGTCGATCTCGATATGCTTCGTGCGTTGATGTTGCACCGGGTTGCTCGACATGTACACAACACTGATGTTGTCGCAGTAGACCACCGTGGATCGCGAGGGCGGTAGATGGAGTTCACCGAGGAGCTGGCGGAGCCAAACGCACTCAGCGACGGCGTTGGCGACCGCCCGGTACTCTGCCTCGGCGCTCGACCGGGAGACGGTGTTCTGACGCTTCGACGACCACAAGAGGAGGTTGGGGCCGAGGAAGACACAAAAGCCCGAGGTGGACTTCCGTGTGTCAGGACAACCAGCCCAGTCGGCGTCGGAGTAGGCGACAAGCTCGGTGGCGGGGTCGCGATGAATCTGGAGCCCAAGGTGAGTGGTGCCGCGCAGGTAGCGAAGGATGCGCTTCACCAGCTGAAAGTGACAGTCGCGAGGCGCATGCATGAACATGCAACACTGCTGGACGGCGTAGGAGAGCTCGGGGCGCGTCAGCGTGATGTACTGCAGAGCACCAGCCAAGCTGCGGTAGAGCGACGGGTCGTGGAAGAGCGGCCCGGTGTCGGTGGAGAGCTTGGCGAGCGTGTGGACCGGAGTGGAGATGGGTTTGCAATTAAGCATGCCCGCACGATCGAGGATCTCCAGGGCGTATTGTTCCTGCGAGAGGAACAACCCGCGCGCGGTGGCGGTGACGTTGATGCCGAGAAAGTGATGGAGCGCGCCGAGGTCACTCATCGAGAACTCGCGATGAAGAGCCTGGATGACGGAGTCGAGGACGGCGGTGGAGCTGGCGGTGAGGATGATGTCGTCGACGTACAGAAGCAGATAGGCCAGCTGACCACCGCGGCGCAGGATGAAGAGCGAAGAGTCCGACCGCGACGCGACGAAGCCAAGCGTCCGCAGGTAGGTGGTGAAGCGAGTGAACCACGCCCGAGGCGCCTGCTTGAGACCGTATAGGGAACGGTTCAGCCGGCACACATGCGATGGCGAGGCAGCGTCGACGAAGCCGGACGGCTGCTGACTGTAGATGGTCTCGGCAAGGTGGCCGTGAAGAAACGCATTCTTCACGTCCAACTGGTGAATGGGCCACGCCTTGCCGACGGCGATGCTCAGGACGGTACGGATGGTGCCCGGCTTGACGACGGGGCTGAATGTTTCGGCGTAGTCGACGCCGGCCTGTTGCGTGAAACCGCGAAGCAGGCGGGCGGGCCAGATTGATTTTTCTGTAGCAGAAAACACTGTGGAGAGTACTGTAGCAGAAAGCACTGTGGAAGGGTCACTGTAGAGAACACTGTAGCTCGGGTGCTGTTCACACGGATCTGTCCGTTGATTCTAGATCGGACGGTGTGGAGAGAGGGGCCAGTCACCGTACTGTTCACCGGTGACATGCTCATGGCATGTCACTGGATCTCAATCCTTATTTGGCAGGCTCGGGGGCTGGCTCCCCATTATACCATACACAGTGATAGAGCAATGCTACATCCACGGGTTTTTACGAACGTTTATGAAAGGCAGAACACTTGGCAAGTTTTAATTGGAGAGAAGGGGGGAGGAGGGAGTTAGAGAATGCAACTCACAGCCTGCTGTATTGATCACTCGATGGTGTATATGTACAGGTTACAGAGAGAGAGAAGCAGGGAGATCGTGAGAGTTACAACGGCATGGAGCCAGTAGTGCCTAACATCTAGGACAGGATATACACGACGTGTAGTGGCCGTTCGGGTGCCTGAAGACCCGGGCTGATGGTTCAGCCGTGGCCTGACGTGCACAGCGTGGGCGCATTCCAACACCCCCCCGCAGTCAAAACGTGGGGCTCGACGACGTTGAGACTGGACCGGAAGTCAAGGAAGACACCCGACGGTAGACCCTTGGTGAAGATGTCGGCAAACTGCGAGCTCGTGGGTACATGCAGGACGCGTATCTCACCGAGAGACACACGCTCTCGGACGAAGTGAAGGTCGATCTCGATATGCTTCGTGCGTTGATGTTGCACCGGGTTGCTCGACATGTACACAACACTGATGTTGTCGCAGTAGACCACCGTGGATCGCGAGGGCGGTAGATGGAGTTCACCGAGGAGCTGGCGGAGCCAAACGCACTCAGCGACGGCGTTGGCGACCGCCCGGTACTCTGCCTCGGCGCTCGACCGGGAGACGGTGTTCTGACGCTTCGACGACCACAAGAGGAGGTTGGGGCCGAGGAAGACACAAAAGCCCGAGGTGGACTTCCGTGTGTCAGGACAACCAGCCCAGTCGGCGTCGGAGTAGGCGACAAGCTCGGTGGCGGGGTCGCGATGAATCTGGAGCCCAAGGTGAGTGGTGCCGCGCAGGTAGCGAAGGATGCGCTTCACCAGCTGAAAGTGACAGTCGCGAGGCGCATGCATGAACATGCAACACTGCTGGACGGCGTAGGAGAGCTCGGGGCGCGTCAGCGTGATGTACTGCAGAGCACCAGCCAAGCTGCGGTAGAGCGACGGGTCGTGGAAGAGCGGCCCGGTGTCGGTGGAGAGCTTGGCGAGCGTGTGGACCGGAGTGGAGATGGGTTTGCAATTAAGCATGCCCGCACGATCGAGGATCTCCAGGGCGTATTGTTCCTGCGAGAGGAACAACCCGCGCGCGGTGGCGGTGACATTGATGCCGAGAAAGTGATGGAGCGCGCCGAGGTCACTCATCGAGAACTCGCGATGAAGAGCCTGGATGACGGAGTCGAGGACGGCGGTGGAGCTGGCGGTGAGGATGATGTCGTCGACGTACAGAAGCAGATAGGCCAGCTGACCACCGCGGCGCAGGATGAAGAGCGAAGAGTCCGACCGCGACGCGACGAAGCCAAGCTTCCGCAGGTAGGTGGTGAAGCGAGTGAACCACGCCCGAGGCGCCTGCTTGAGACCGTATAGGGAACGGTTCAGCCGGCACACATGCGATGGCGAGGCAGCGTCGACGAAGCCGGACGGCTGCTGACTGTAGATGGTCTCGGCAAGGTGGCCGTGAAGAAACGCATTCTTCACGTCCAACTGGTGAATGGGCCACGCCTTGCCGACGGCGATGCTCAGGACGGTACGGATGGTGCCCGGCTTGACGACGGGGCTGAATGTTTCGGC
Source organism: Elymus sibiricus (assembly GCA_039707655.1). Taxonomy (NCBI): domain Eukaryota; kingdom Viridiplantae; phylum Streptophyta; class Magnoliopsida; order Poales; family Poaceae; genus Elymus; species Elymus sibiricus. Next base: position 464,543,777 of record CM077676.1, read on the forward strand.
GTAGTCGACGCCGGCCTGTTGCGTGAAACCGCGAAGCAGGCGGGCGGGCCAGATTGATTTTTCTGTAGCAGAAAACACTGTGGAGAGTACTGTAGCAGAAAGCACTGTGGAAGGGTCACTGTAGAGAACACTGTAGCTCGGGTGCTGTTCACACGGATCTGTCCGTTGATTCTAGATCGGGCGGTGTGGAGAGAGGGGCCAGTCACCGTACTGTTCACCGGTGACATGCTCATGGCATGTCACTGGATCTCAATCCTTATTTGGCAGGCTCGGGGGCTGGCTCCCCATTATACCATACACAGTGATAGAGCAATGCTACATCCACGGGTTTTTACGAACGTTTATGAAAGGCAGAACACTTGGCAAGTTTTAATTGGAGAGAAGGGGGGAGGAGGGAGTTAGAGAATGCAACTCACAGCCTGCTGTATTGATCACTCGATGGTGTATATGTACAGGTTACAGAGAGAGAGAAGCAGGGAGATCGTGAGAGTTACAACGGCATGGAGCCAGTAGTGCCTAACATCTAGGACAGGATATACACGACGTGTAGTGGCCGTTCGGGTGCCTGAAGACCCGGGCTGATGGTTCAGCCGTGGCCTGACGTGCACAGCGTGGGCGCATTCCAACACCCCCCCGCAGTCAAAACGTGGGGCTCGACGACGTTGAGACTGGACCGGAAGTCAAGGAAGACACCCGACGGTAGACCCTTGGTGAAGATGTCGGCAAACTGCGAGCTCGTGGGTACATGCAGGACGCGTATCTCACCGAGAGACACACGCTCTCGGACGAAGTGAAGGTCGATCTCGATATGCTTCGTGCGTTGATGTTGCACCGGGTTGCTCGACATGTACACAACACTGATGTTGTCGCAGTAGACCACCGTGGATCGCGAGGGCGGTAGATGGAGTTCACCGAGGAGCTGGCGGAGCCAAACGCACTCAGCGACGGCGTTGGCGACCGCCCGGTACTCTGCCTCGGCGCTCGACCGGGAGACGGTGTTCTGACGCTTCGACGACCACAAGAGGAGGTTGGGGCCGAGGAAGACACAAAAGCCCGAGGTGGACTTCCGTGTGTCAGGACAACCAGCCCAGTCGGCGTCGGAGTAGGCGACAAGCTCGGTGGCGGGGTCGCGATGAATCTGGAGCCCAAGGTGAGTGGTGCCGCGCAGGTAGCGAAGGATGCGCTTCACCAGCTGAAAGTGACAGTCGCGAGGCGCATGCATGAACATGCAACACTGCTGGACGGCGTAGGAGAGCTCGGGGCGCGTCAGCGTGATGTACTGCAGAGCACCAGCCAAGCTGCGGTAGAGCGACGGGTCGTGGAAGAGCGGCCCGGTGTCGGTGGAGAGCTTGGCGAGCGTGTGGACCGGAGTGGAGATGGGTTTGCAATTAAGCATGCCCGCACGATCGAGGATCTCCAGGGCGTATTGTTCCTGCGAGAGGAACAACCCGCGCGCGGTGGCGGTGACGTTGATGCCGAGAAAGTGATGGAGCGCGCCGAGGTCACTCATCGAGAACTCGCGATGAAGAGCCTGGATGACGGAGTCGAGGACGGCGGTGGAGCTGGCGGTGAGGATGATGTCGTCGACGTACAGAAGCAGATAGGCCAGCTGACCACCGCGGCGCAGGATGAAGAGCGAAGAGTCCGACCGCGACGCGACGAAGCCAAGCGTCCGCAGGTAGGTGGTGAAGCGAGTGAACCACGCCCGAGGCGCCTGCTTGAGACCGTATAGGGAACGGTTCAGCCGGCACACATGCGATGGCGAGGCAGCGTCGACGAAGCCGGACGGCTGCTGACTGTAGATGGTCTCGGCAAGGTGGCCGTGAAGAAACGCATTCTTCACGTCCAACTGGTGAATGGGCCACGCCTTGCCGACGGCGATGCTCAGGACGGTACGGATGGTGCCCGGCTTGACGACGGGGCTGAATGTTTCGGCGTAGTCGACGCCGGCCTGTTGCGTGAAACCGCGAAGCAGGCGGGCGGGCCAGATTGATTTTTCTGTAGCAGAAAACACTGTGGAGAGTACTGTAGCAGAAAGCACTGTGGAAGGGTCACTGTAGAGAACACTGTAGCTCGGGTGCTGTTCACACGGATCTGTCCGTTGATTCTAGATCGGACGGTGTGGAGAGAGGGGCCAGTCACCGTACTGTTCACCGGTGACATGCTCATGGCATGTCACTGGATCTCAATCCTTATTTGGCAGGCTCGGGGGCTGGCTCCCCATTATACCATACACAGTGATAGAGCAATGCTACATCCACGGGTTTTTACGAACGTTTATGAAAGGCAGAACACTTGGCAAGTTTTAATTGGAGAGAAGGGGGGAGGAGGGAGTTAGAGAATGCAACTCACAGCCTGCTGTATTGATCACTCGATGGTGTATATGTACAGGTTACAGAGAGAGAGAAGCAGGGAGATCGTGAGAGTTACAACGGCATGGAGCCAGTAGTGCCTAACATCTAGGACAGGATATACACGACGTGTAGTGGCCGTTCGGGTGCCTGAAGACCCGGGCTGATGGTTCAGCCGTGGCCTGACGTGCACAGCGTGGGCGCATTCCAACACCCCCCCGCAGTCAAAACGTGGGGCTCGACGACGTTGAGACTGGACCGGAAGTCAAGGAAGACACCCGACGGTAGACCCTTGGTGAAGATGTCGGCAAACTGCGAGCTCGTGGGTACATGCAGGACGCGTATCTCACCGAGAGACACACGCTCTCGGACGAAGTGAAGGTCGATCTCGATATGCTTCGTGCGTTGATGTTGCACCGGGTTGCTCGACATGTACACAACACTGATGTTGTCGCAGTAGACCACCGTGGATCGCGAGGGCGGTAGATGGAGTTCACCGAGGAGCTGGCGGAGCCAAACGCACTCAGCGACGGCGTTGGCGACCGCCCGGTACTCTGCCTCGGCGCTCGACCGGGAGACGGTGTTCTGACGCTTCGACGACCACAAGAGGAGGTTGGGGCCGAGGAAGACACAAAAGCCCGAGGTGGACTTCCGTGTGTCAGGACAACCAGCCCAGTCGGCGTCGGAGTAGGCGACAAGCTCGGTGGCGGGGTCGCGATGAATCTGGAGCCCAAGGTGAGTGGTGCCGCGCAGGTAGCGAAGGATGCGCTTCACCAGCTGAAAGTGACAGTCGCGAGGCGCATGCATGAACATGCAACACTGCTGGACGGCGTAGGAGAGCTCGGGGCGCGTCAGCGTGATGTACTGCAGAGCACCAGCCAAGCTGCGGTAGAGCGACGGGTCGTGGAAGAGCGGCCCGGTGTCGGTGGAGAGCTTGGCGAGCGTGTCGACCGGAGTGGAGATGGGTTTGCAATTAAGCATGCCCGCACGATCGAGGATCTCCAGGGCGTATTGTTCCTGCGAGAGGAACAACCCGCGCGCGGTGGCGGTGACGTTGATGCCGAGAAAGTGATGGAGCGCGCCGAGGTCACTCATCGAGAACTCGCGATGAAGAGCCTGGATGACGGAGTCGAGGACGGCGGTGGAGCTGGCGGTGAGGATGATGTCGTCGACGTACAGAAGCAGATAGGCCAGCTGACCACCGCGGCGCAGGATGAAGAGCGAAGAGTCCGACCGCGACGCGACGAAGCCAAGCGTCCGCAGGTAGGTGGTGAAGCGAGTGAACCACGCCCGAGGCGCCTGCTTGAGACCGTATAGGGAACGGTTCAGCCGGCACACATGCGATGGCGAGGCAGCGTCGACGAAGCCGGACGGCTGCTGACTGTAGATGGTCTCGGCAAGGTGGCCGTGAAGAAACGCATTCTTCACGTCCAACTGGTGAATGGGCCACGCCTTGCCGACGGCGATGCTCAGGACGGTACGGATGGTGCCCGGCTTGATGACGGGGCTGAATGTTTCGGCGTAGTCGACGCCGGCCTGTTGCGTGAAACCGCGAAGCAGGCGGGCGGGCCAGATTGATTTTTCTGTAGCAGAAAACACTGTGGAGAGTACTGTAGCAGAAAGCACTGTGGAAGGGTCACTGTAGAGAACACTGTAGCTCGGGTGCTGTTCACACGGATCTGTCCGTTGATTCTAGATCGGACGGTGTGGAGAGAGGGGCCAGTCACCGTACTGTTCACCGGTGACATGCTCATGGCATGTCACTGGATCTCAATCCTTATTTGGCAGGCTCGGGGGCTGGCTCCCCATTATACCATACACAGTGATAGAGCAATGCTACATCCACGGGTTTTTACGAACGTTTATGAAAGGCAGAACACTTGGCAAGTTTTAATTGGAGAGAAGGGGGGAGGAGGGAGTTAGAGAATGCAACTCACAGCCTGCTGTATTGATCACTCGATGGTGTATATGTACAGGTTACAGAGAGAGAGAAGCAGGGAGATCGTGAGAGTTACAACGGCATGGAGCCAGTAGTGCCTAACATCTAGGACAGGATATACACGACGTGTAGTGGCCGTTCGGGTGCCTGAAGACCCGGGCTGATGGTTCAGCCGTGGCCTGACGTGCACAGCGTGGGCGCATTCCAACACCCCCCCGCAGTCAAAACGTGGGGCTCGACGACGTTGAGACTGGACCGGAAGTCAAGGAAGACACCCGACGGTAGACCCTTGGTGAAGATGTCGGCAAACTGCGAGCTCGTGGGTACATGCAGGACGCGTATCTCACCGAGAGACACACGCTCTCGGACGAAGTGAAGGTCGATCTCGATATGCTTCGTGCGTTGATGTTGCACCGGGTTGCTCGACATGTACACAACACTGATGTTGTCGCAGTAGACCACCGTGGATCGCGAGGGCGGTAGATGGAGTTCACCGAGGAGCTGGCGGAGCCAAACGCACTCAGCGACGGCGTTGGCGACCGCCCGGTACTCTGCCTCGGCGCTCGACCGGGAGACGGTGTTCTGACGCTTCGACGACCACAAGAGGAGGTTGGGGCCGAGGAAGACACAAAAGCCCGAGGTGGACTTCCGTGTGTCAGGACAACCAGCCCAGTCGGCGTCGGAGTAGGCGACAAGCTCGGTGGCGGGGTCGCGATGAATCTGGAGCCCAAGGTGAGTGGTGCCGCGCAGGTAGCGAAGGATGCGCTTCACCAGCTGAAAGTGACAGTCGCGAGGCGCATGCATGAACATGCAACACTGCTGGACGGCGTAGGAGAGCTCGGGGCGCGTCAGCGTGATGTACTGCAGAGCACCAGCCAAGCTGCGGTAGAGCGACGGGTCGTGGAAGAGCGGCCCGGTGTCGGTGGAGAGCTTGGCGAGCGTGTGGACCGGAGTGGAGATGGGTTTGCAATTAAGCATGCCCGCACGATCGAGGATCTCCAGGGCGTATTGTTCCTGCGAGAGGAACAACCCGCGCGCGGTGGCGGTGACGTTGATGCCGAGAAAGTGATGGAGCGCGCCGAGGTCACTCATCGAGAACTCGCGATGAAGAGCCTGGATGACGGAGTCGAGGACGGCGGTGGAGCTGGCGGTGAGGATGATGTCGTCGACGTACAGAAGCAGATAGGCCAGCTGACCACCGCGGCGCAGGATGAAGAGCGAAGAGTCCGACCGCGACGCGACGAAGCCAAGCGTCCGCAGGTAGGTGGTGAAGCGAGTGAACCACGCCCGAGGCGCCTGCTTGAGACCGTATAGGGAACGGTTCAGCCGGCACACATGCGATGGCGAGGCAGCGTCGACGAAGCCGGACGGCTGCTGACTGTAGATGGTCTCGGCAAGGTGGCCGTGAAGAAACACATTCTTCACGTCCAACTGGTGAATGGGCCACGCCTTGCCGACGGCGATGCTCAGGACGGTACGGATGGTGCCCGGCTTGACGACGGGGCTGAATGTTTCGGCGTAGTCGACGCCGGCCTGTTGCGTGAAACCGCGAAGCACCCACCGTGCCTTGTACCGAGCGAGGGTGCCATCCGGATGAAACTTGTGTCGAAAAATCCACTTGCCCGTGACAACATTGGTACCTGCAGGTCGAGACACTAAACACCAAGTATTATTCCGCATCAGTGCATTATATTCCTCGAGCACGGCGGCGTGCCAGTTGGGATCTCGCAGAGCAACGCGGTAGGAGGAAGGGAGGGGACTGATGGGAGGGGTAGCAACGTGGAGAGTTTTAGGCTGAGAAAAGCCGGTTTTGCTCCGGGTCTGCATGCGATGGACGTTCGTGGCTGGGACAACCGGGACGGCGCGCTGTGGTAAAGGCGGGGCACGCGGCGCGCATGAACTGGTTGCATGGGAACGAGCAGAGGCCGGGGACGCACGAGTGGTCGGGCCAGGCGGGAGGCTGGTCAGCTCGGTGGGCGGGCTGGTTTGCTGGCGTGGCGTGGAGGGGTTGGAGGGGGGCGTGTGGCCCGCGGCCTGGCGCGTGCTTGCGGGACCGGCGGGCTCAGCCAGCGAGCCAGCGGACGCGGTGGTGCGCACAGATCCCGGAGGGGATAACGCCGGCGGATCTGAGATCATGGGAGCGCAGGGGGTTGCTGCAGCTGGAGTAGGGCTGGGTGACGATGGGGGGTTGTCAGAACAGTAGGGAAAAATTGTTTCATCAAACGTAACGTGCCTAGAGATGATGACTTTGTGGGTGGACAAGTCCAGGCACCGGTATCCTTTGTGCTCTAAGGGATAGCCAAGAAAAACACACCGAGTCGATCGCGGGGCGAGTTTGTGGGGGCTCGTGGCAATAGTGTTAGGGAAACAGAGGCATCCAAACACGCGCATGTGGTCATACGTGGGATGATGTCCGAGGAGGAGGAAGAAAGGGGTCGCGAAGTTGATCGCCGAGGATGGTCGCCGGTTTAAGATGTAGGTGGCAGTGTGTAAGGCCTCTACCCAAAAGGGAGGTGGGAGTTTGGCGTGGGTGAGAAGGACGCGTAGTATATCGTTGGTGGTGCGGATGAGGCGTTCGGCTTTCCCGTTTTGGGGAGAGGTGTGAGCAGGAGAGACGGAAGGATGCACCGTGGCGAGAGAAGAGATCGCGTAAGGAGGAGGTGAGGAACTCGCCGCCGTTGTCACACTGCAAACATTGGATGGGAACCCGAAATTGTGTGTGCACATACGTGAAGAATCGTGAGACGGTGTCGGCGGTGTCGGACTTGTGGCGTAATGGAAATGTCCACGAGTAATGCGAATAATCGTCAAGAATGACAAGGTAGTACTGAAAACCAGAGAAGCTAAGGACGGGGGAGGTCCACAAGTCACAATGTACCAGCTGAAAAGGGGCACTAGTTTTGGATACAGAACGTGAAAATGGCAGCCGAGGCTGCTTGCCTAAGTTACATGCGGTGCAGGCAGAGGTACTAGGCGAGTTTTTATTACAGGTTGGAAGGAAATGACGAGCTAACATGGAAACAGATTTATTGCTTGCATGTCCTAAACGTTGATGCCACATGCCATTGGTGACGACGGAGAGCGCTGCTTGGACGCCGGAGTTGTTGAAGAAGGGGTAGAGCTCTCCGTGGCTATTGGATCGCAGAATTATCCTCCCCGTGGCTAGGTCCTTCACAGAAAAGCCGAAAGGATCAAACTCGATAGAACAAAAATTATCGATAGTGAAACGACGGACAGAGATTAAATTCTTGATAATTGTTGGAGAAATAAGGACATCATTAAGAGAGAAATTGGAGAGAGAAGTGGAGCCGACAGCAGTAATGGGGATGCAAGATCCGTCACCGACGAGTATGCCAGAGGAATGACGCGCAGATGGGGAATTATACGAGGTGAGTGAGCTCGTGTTACCTGCAACGTGCGAAGTCGCGCCGGTGTCAAGGAACCAATCCGAGGCGCCACCGGCCTGCTGGTGCTGTACGGATAGGTTCTGAAGGGCAGCGTATAGCTGATGGTACTGCTCCCACGTCGGCCCGCTGGATGACGACGCGGCAGCCACCGGGTAAGCCTGGTGCGGCGGTGGTGGGCGCGGGCCGAGGACGCCGGCTGCGTTGGGCGCAGCCCAAGGCGCACGAGGCTGAGAAAGGCCGGGGAGTAGAGCCCCGTACGGGGCGAAGAAACCCGCAGCGGGAGGCGCCTGCGAGCCGTGGCCAGGGGAGGAGGCACCACGACCAGCCGGGGCACCACGCCCACGGCCACGCCCGCGTCCACCGCCGCGCTCGGTGGGCGGGGAGGCGGTTGGGACTCGGCCCCGGTCGTTCGTACCGCGCTCGGTGGAGGAGCCGCGCTCGGTGGAGGAGCCGCCGGAGCCCTGCCCGATGGCGAGCGCGGTGGCGGTGGCTTCGGGATGTCCATCCAGGCGCGCCCGCTCGTTGAGAGAGATCTCCTCCATGAGTAGCCTGGACCGCGCCTGCACAAAGGAAGGGAACGACGATTGCATGGGCAAGAGGGACGCCATGACGTGGAACTTACGACTCAGTCCGCGGATCAGCTGGAGCGTGAGGGACTGGTCGGAGACGTGTTCGCCGACGTCCTCGAGCGCGTCGGCGAGGGACATGAGCCGCCTGCTGTATTCGGCGACGGAGAGGTCGCCCTGGACGAAGTTGCGGAACTCGGCGCCGAGGATGACGGCGCGCCCGGCTTGATTGTCCATGAAGAGGAGATGAAGCTGGGACCAGATGGTGTGGGCGGAGCTGGCCGGGGGCGCCACGCCGGCCAGGAGCTCTTCATCGACCACGCCGTGGAGTTAAAGCACCACGGTCAGGTCATCGTTGCGCCACGCGGCGCTCTGGGCGAGCGGCTCGGCGGCGATGTCGAGGTGGTGCTGGACCTCGTGCTTGCATGCAATGAGGTAGAAGAGATGGCGCCACCGTGTGTAGTTCCCTGACTCGAGTTGGAGCTTGGAGGTGAAGTAGTGGGCGATGGAGTGCGGGAGCCCGGGGTAGGAGGACGGTCCGGCGTCGGTGTCGCCGAGGCCGAGGGACGGCACGACTGCGGAGCTGTGGCCGCCCAATGTGAGGTGGGGAATGGGGACGCTGCCGGCGGTCCGGAGGATGCTCGAAGGGGCGGCGATGCGGGCCGCGGACGACGACGAGGCGGTGACCAGCGGTCGCTCGGGGACGGCCGTCTTGCCAAGATCGGCCGGGCTGGCGCGGCGAGGTACAGGAGCCGCGGCCGGTGCAGGCTGCTGTGGTGCAAACGCGGGGGGAGCAGCAACGGCAATGGGGATGGGGGCGAACGGGTCGGACGCCGGTGCGTCGAACTCCGCCGAGCGGGTGCGGCGAAGGAGGCGATGCATGGCGGAAGCAGTAGGGAGAGGAGGACCGAAGGGACTCGGCGTCTGATACCAAGTTAGAGAATGCAACTCACAGCCTGCTGTATTGATCACTCGATGGTGTATTTGTACAGGTTACAGAGAGAGAGAAGCAGGGAGATCGTGAGAGTTACAACGGCATGGAGCCAGTTGTGCCTAACATCTAGGAGAGGATATACACGACGTGTAGTGGCCGTTCGGGTGCCTGAAGACCCGGGCTGATGGTTCAGCCGTGGCCTGACGTGCACAGCGTGGGCGCATTCCAACAGAGGGGCCCACCCCCGGTGAAAATCAGGGGGGGCGAGAGGATTAATAGGCAAGTTACGTAGCACCTTCGTAACAGGTTCGTAGATGTAGGATTATTCCACAGTGATATTACCGCGATGCAGCTTGGCAGAGACGGCTCTCTGCCACGTATGGCCCTCACGCTGAAATGTCCACTAGTACAAAACGGGCCTTTAGTCTCGGTTGGGAAGGGCCTCTAGTCCCAGGTCACTAACCGGGACAGCCCAATCGGGACTAAAGGCCTCCACGGTCACAAACCACGACTAAAGGCCCTCCACGTGGCCGTGCTAGTGCGCTGGGTCTGGGGACCTTTAGTCCCGGTTGGTGACACCAACCGGGACTAAATCCCTGCCACTTTAGTCCCGGTTGGTGACACCAACCGGGACTAAAGGTTTAGGGGTTTAGGGTTTATTGTTTATTTTTCCTTTTCATTTTGTGTTTTTCATTTAATTATTTTTCATTTCAAACATATTTTACGCTACTACGTACGTACTGTACACGTTATGCATATATAATAGAATTTCTCGTAGAACCAATCATATATCATAGAATTTCTCGTACGACCATGCATGCATACACACATATATATATACAATTTGGTATATACAATTTCTCCTACAATTTGCAGATCATTACATGCAGGCATTAGGTGAAATGGTATACTCCGTCGGGAGATATGACCTGCTCAAGCAAAAATCCCGCCATTTCCTCTTTAAGTGCTCGTATGCGGTCCTTTGGTAGGAGCCTATCCCGCATCTCCATCATCTTTAAAGAAGGAGATCAATATGAATATATTAATTGTGTGTATATATATTAGATCATGATAAAAAAAATATGAATAGTGTTTACGTACCCAAAGATATCTTTCATCTTTGGTCTTTTCGGTAATAGAGCGAATGAACTCGAGAACGTAGTATGCACATAAATTTGTCCCCTTTTCCTGCCTCATACAGTACTTTAAGAGAATAGAATTCAATCAGATAATAATCAAGCATGATAATTGTATTGAAACTAGAATTAAAGAGATGCGTGGACGTAGCTAGTACTACTTAATTACCTTGCCCCGTCGCCATTTCAGCTGTTGTTTCCATTGACCGACAACCTCTTGGATGAACTTTTTCCAAACCCTGCCCGGCAAAGAAAATGAATAAAGAAGTTATTAATTACTTGATATCAGGAAATGAACTAAAGAGGCCGACATAGTGCAATAATGATTGAAATTACCTGTCGAGCATCAACTTCAGGCTTCTGTATTCTTCAGGGTCTTTACCTAGTGAGTCCAGTACTTCAACAGTTCCCTCGTCAACTCTAATGATTAGCAGGATCCAGTGGAATCTGCGCACACGTTTGTATAAGCGGGCATGCATAACTCATCAACTACACTTAACATCGAGTAAGCAAAAATACAATTTGTAGTACAAGACAGTAATACTCACCTGAAGTTGTAAGGAAAAAGTATTTCTGGTCTGGTATTTAGGTCCTTCAAAAACAATAGCAAACTATTCTCTGTGTCTTGTGGGTGGTTATTTAACACAGTTTCATAAACGGTATTTGGGTCAATGAACCCAATGCCATAGACTCCATCTCTGTTCATTTCAAAAATCTTCATTCTGCATATATAATACCACACAAAAGAATATAGTGAGGATAATCACAGGCAATGAACGAGCTGAGCTAGAGACTTAAATTACAGAAAGAAATCACTTACAGACAATAGCAACTGACGAGAGATTTGTCGAGTGCGTCTTGATTGAATAACTGAAAAAATTCTGGAATTTCAATCCACACAGCATTTCCATGAAAGTAATGCTCTGGCTTGACTTTCACCATGAGGGTCTCTCGCCCGGCATTTACTTCTCTCAGGTACCACTGATGCAATTTGCGCATTTGCGTTGGTAGAAGCTCCTCCTCGTCAGGCCTGACCAGAGGCTTTCCGGGGACATATTTCCATGCTAGTTCCTTCGGATCCATCGTGGGAAATTCCTCGATGCCTAGGAGTTGTTCAATAGTGACACCCATCTCTCTAGCCATCCCTCTTTCAGCGTCGGTTACCGCCTTATCGGTACTCACCTTGAGCGGGGGGGTCGATTGCACTGCCTATTCTCCGAGCTGGGGAATATTTTTCCCGCTTTTATTACTACCTGTAAGGCTCGACTGCTGCTTTTTTTGTTGATAATATGACTTGCTAATAGAGCGTTCATAGTCTGATTGCCTTTTCTCCACAGCCGGTTTAGCATTATCCAGAAAGTGTTGTACGACTTTCTCAGGTATTTTCTCCTTTGGCGGCGGGGGCGGTTTCGGTGCAAAATGGATCTGCAATTCGGAAGCCACTTGGGCTTTGGTTTCGTCCTCAGTCATCTCGTAAGCCAACTTCTTTTTGGCAGGAGGCTCGGGTTTCTTCTTTGGTGCTCTCTTCCGCTTTGGAGTCGGCCCACGCGGCGGAGATCGATATCGCGTACTCGCGCTGGGCTCCGTCTTGAGGTGGGGTGGATTCGGCTGACGCGGCGGAGATCGATATGGTGGCGGACTCGCGCTACGCTCTGTCTCGAGGTGGGTTGGAGTCGGCTGACGCGGCGGACTTGGAGGAGGAGTCGGTGCCCTTGGCGTCGAGTTTGGAAAGACGATGCAATCCTTTCTCCATACAATGATACCACGTATCACTTCTCCCAGTGTCTGCTCCCTTGACCTCCAGGAAAGTCAAGCTGTAGTGAGTCATATGCCGACAGAACTTCATCCACCCCGACACGAGCATAGCCAGGTGGAATCGGATTGCCGTGGAAGGTTGCTTCAGGGGGATTTGGTAAAGCATAGCCGTCCGCCACCTTCATGGATATGTTCTTCAGTGGAAGGTGTAGCTCACAACTTGTCATCTCTTCGATATCATCCACGGGGTAGCGAGCCAGCAGTGCATCATCGGCCGGGACCCCCGTGGAACCCACGCTGCTTTTCGACATAGATGGGACGGTGCTATCCAATGCTGGATCTGCTTGCTGCTGCCGCTGAGACACCCTTTCCATGCTAAGTGTGTCGATCTGCTCCGGCTGCCGCAAGAAAGCGCGTTCGAACTCCGCGTACTTTGCTTCTAGCTGTTGAAACCGGTCAGCATCCTGCTTCTTCTTGTCTTCCTCCTGCTTCTTCTTTCTCGCACGGCTTCTGTAACTGAGGTTCCAGTCCGCAAACCCCTCAACCCACGGAACAACACCTTTGCCTCGTGTTCGTCCCGGGTGTTCAGTATTCCCGAGGGCGCGTGTAAGCTCGTTGTTCTCTCTCTCGGGCTGGAACACCCCCGTTCGAGCCGCTTCTATTGCATCAAGTAAAGCGTTCGAGGCTTCTTTAAGACTTGCCTGCTCAATAATCTCCCCTATCTTTGGGTCCAACTTTCCCCCATGCGCATAAAACCAAGTCCTGCACCTGTCGGGCCAACCCAATGTTTTTGGAGTGACCCCTGCAGCAATCATCTTTTCCTCAGATTCATCCCACTTAGGCCGACCAGTCTTGTAGCCACCTGGCCCCAGAACATGGTGAAACTGTTTCTTCTCAGCATTGATCTTGTTTTTCCTCGACCATTCCTTAGCTGCTTCCGATTCCTTGAACTCCACAAATAAGTCCCAGTGATCTTTTGCCTTCTCCGGTGCTACAGTGAATTCTGGAGTCTGCTTTCCTGTTTCGACGTACCAGGCCCATAATATTTTCTTGTGGTTGCGGAATTGTGTGGCCATCTTCTGAAGAGCACTCTTCTTGACTTTCTCCTGTTCTGCATCTGTTAAATGCTCTGGTAGGGTGAAATGTGACATGAGCGTTTCCCAAAGCAGATCTTTTGCTCTTTCGTCGACAAAACTAACTCCTCGATGTCCCTTTGGCTTATTCCATTCTTGAACGGAGATCGGGATTTGGTCCCTGACAATAACTCCGCACTGACAAGTAAATTTGTCCGCATTCTTTTTAGGAGCAAGCGGTTCGCCATTTGGTTTGATCTCATCGATGTTGTACTTTATGCCAGCCTGCAACTTTTTTGGCCGGGCTTCGTACTGCCCTGCTTGTAGAAGATTTGCTCGATCCGGAGGGCTAAAAGAAGAAAGATTCGTTAATATATATATATACAAATCAATTAATATATGTAATGATCACCAGAGGACTTATATATACCTCGCCAGTCTTTGTTAATTGAAGATCATTGCCTTCGCCATCATTGTTTGTGTGGCCTTCGTCTGTTGGTTCTTCCTCAAATATTCCCTCTCCGGAATTGTTCAGATATTGTGAGCCGTCATCTTCAGGTTCACCCTCTGGGTTTCGGATCATGTCGAACATGATATGCTCTTGATCATGGTCGTCTCTGCCGCTAGCGTCCATAGCTTAACTAATCCAGAACAAAGATAAAACAATTTAGCATTCAAATTAGAATGCATCTCGAATAATATCACTAATACATCTCGAATAATCCAATTAATGCATCATCGAATATTATCGAATATAATCTCGAATACATCTCGAATATTATCACTAATACATCTCGAATAATAATCCAGTTAATGCATCATCGAATATTATCGAATATAATCTCGAATATTATCACGAATACATCTTGAATATTATCACTAATACATCTCGAATGTTATCTCGAATACATCTCGAATATTATCACTAATGCATCATCGAATATTATCGAATATAATCTCGAATACATCTCGAGTATTATCACTAATACATCTCGAATATTATCATATAACATCACTAGCTAATACAGATCGAATACTATCGAATAATCCAGTTGACTCGCGGTTCCTGACGCGCGGGCGGTGGACACCCAAAGAGAAGGAACCATCACAGGATCATAGCTCGGGTGAGATCCCTGAAGAACCTGCCAGGTATTGGAGAACCTGACGTCCAACGCAACCATGTAGCGACGGACATGCTCGTCCTCCTCCCTGACACGGCGACGTACCAACTCCTCGGGGGCCGGCTGCCTCCGCACCGATAGTGGCCCACGCGACTGCCACCAAAGAAGCTCCGGGTCGACGATGGGAGCCCGGTTCCTTACCAAGCTGCGCGCCCCAGAAGGTAGCACCTCCCAGTGCCAGCCCGGCGGAGCCCAGTCCCGGACATGGCGCCTCTCAAGCAGGTTGTCGCCGCCGAGTCGACGACGAGGATGCGGGCCGGGCCTACCTTTAGTCCCGGTGCGAGCCACCAACCGGGACTAAAGGTGAATTTCACCAGGCCGAGCGGCAGGAAGCTCAGACCTTTAGTCCCGGTTGGTGGCTCGCACCGGGACTAAAGGGGGGCCTTTAGTCCCGGTTGGAGCCACCAACCAGGACTAAAGGGTTGGTCCTGGCGTGGTGGAAGTTTAGTCCCACCTCGCCAAGCGAGAGGCATTTGCACCTGTTTATAAGCCCCGCTGTGATAACCGTCTCGAGCTCCTCTCTAAAGCAGGCAGTATATGCCTAACGTTCCTCTCTGCCCTGTTGGGCCTACTTGTCCTGCGGGCCTGCATCCTAGCCCATATAAAGTTGGGTTTCTAGTCGTATGCAGGCCGTGGTGGCCTCGTAGGCGGGCATTTTTTTATTTTTTGCAAATGTTTTAGTCCCGGTTGGTGGCTCCAACCGGGACTAAAGGTCTTTTCCAGATTTTTTTTGAAATTTGTGTGAATCACTAGTTTGTGAATAACTTTACTTTAAAAATAGATTTTTGAGTGATTCTTTTTCCTGCTGTTTAATATTAGTGTGTTTTATCAGTATGTTCAATTTGGTAATTTTTAGGTTATTTAAATAGGTGTTTTAATCAAAAATAGATTCTATTTAGCTCTTTTAGTTTTATAGCTCAAAAAAATCATTAAATGCATGAAAAATAGCGAATGAAGTCAGAAAGGGTTGAAAATTTATGATGTGGCTTTGAATGGTGCATGTTGAATGCACAAAAAGTCTGGAGTTAAAATAAGTTTAAAAAAATGAAATGCCTTTGTAACAGATGAGTTTTCGTCCGAAACCCTGATACTTCGAAAGAGATTGTCCAGTTTGTACACGAAGTGCATCTAGTTTTTGTCGTAACCCTCTCAACTTTTTAGCACATGCTATGTGGGTAAAATTATGATACCATGCCAAGTTTCAACCTTTTCAGAGTTCATTTGTAGTGCTTTTCAATTTCAGGGTCATTTAGCTCAAAAAATCAATAAATGCATGAAAAATAGCAAATGAAGTCAGAAAGGGTTGAAAATTGATGACGTGGCTTTGAATGGTGCATATCGAACGCACAAAAAGTCTAGAGTTAAAATAAGTTTAAAAAATAAAATACCTTTGTAACAGATGAGTTTTCGTCCGAAACCCTGATACTTCGAAAGAGATTGTCCAGTTTGTACACGAAGTGCATCCAGTTTTTGCCGTAACCCTCTCAACTTTTTAGCACATGCTATGTGGGTGAAATGATGATACCATGCCAAGTTTCAACCTTTTCAGAGTTCATTTGTAGTGCTTTTCAATTTCAGGGTCATTTAGCTCAAAAAAAATCAATAAATGCATGAAAAATAGCGTTCCTTCGCGTTTCAAATGCCAAAACACATATATATATACCCTAACTATTACAAAGATTCCCTCCGGTTTTTCCGAAGTGGGACTTTCCAGATAAGTCCGGAAACTCACTAGAGAAGAAAGTGATGACGGTGAAGCCGGTCACATCCCAGAGTGGGATATTGGGGTATAAAACTTTTTCTTCGCGTGTGTCCCTTTGCGCCGTAACCATGGACAATCTTCATCATTTAACAGGATGCTTGGGTCAGTCTTCACTGTGAAGGGAGCAATTTCATGAAACTTTTCATAATCTTCTGACATGTCTGTCTTGTCCTCCACTCCCACGATGTTTCTTTTCCCTGAAAGAACTATGTGGCGCTTTGGCTCATCGTATGATATCTTCGCTTCCTTATCTTTTCTTTTTCTCGGCTTGGTAGACATGTCCTTCACATAGAAAACCTGCGCCACATCATTGGCTAGGACGAATGATTCGTCTATGTACCCAAGATTGTTGAGATCCACTGTTGTCATTCCGTACCGCGGGTCTTCCTTTACGCCGCCTCCAGTCAGATTGACCCATTTGCACCGAAACAAAGGGACCTTCAAATCACGTCCATAGTCAAGTTCCCATATCTCCTCTATGTAACCATAATATGTGTCCTTTGGCCTATTGGTGTTTGCTGCATCAAAGCGGACACCACTGTTTTGGTTGGTGCTCTTTTTATCTTGGGCGATCGTGTAAAATGTATTCCCATTTATCTCGTACCCTTTGAAAGTCGATATAGTCGAAGATGGTGACTTGGCCAGCAAGTACAACTCATCTCCAAAAGTGCCGTCATGCATGAGACGTGTTTGCAACCAACCGCCGAATGACGTCATGTGTGTACGTTTGATCCAGGGCTCAGACTGCTCCGGGTTCTTGGAGCGTACACTATCCAGGTGTTCCTCGATATACGGAGCCACCAAGCTGGAATTTTGTAGAACTGTGTAGTGTGCTTGCGCCCAAGAATGCCCGTCCATACATATTACTGAATCCTTTCCTAGCATGCCTTTTCCACCCAGTCTGCCCTCATGCCGCGATTCGGGAACACCAATCGGCTTAAGGTCAGGAATAAAGTCAACACAAAACTCAATGACCTCCTCTGTTTCATGGCCCTTGGAGATGCTTCCTTCTGGCCTAGCACGGTTATGAACATATTTCTTTAAGACTCCCATGAACCTCTCAAAGGGGAACATATTGTGTAGAAATACAGGACCCAGAATGGCAATCTCGTCGACTAGGTGAACTAGGACGTGCGTCATGATATTGAAAAAGGATGGTGGGAACACCAACTCAAAACTGACAAGACATTGCACCAAATCATTCTGTAACCTTGGTAGGATTTCTGGATCGATTACCTTATGAGAGATTGCATTGACGAATGCACATAGCTTTACAATGGCTAATCGAACGTTGTCCGGTAGAAGCCCCCTCAATACAACCGGAAGCAATTGCGTCATAATCACGTGGCAGTCATGAGACTTTAGGTTCTGGAACTTTTTCTCTGCCATATTTATTATTCTGTTTATATTCGACGAGAAGCCAGATGGGACCTTCATACTGAGCAGGCATTCAAAGAAGATTTCCTTCTCTTCTTTGGTAAGAGCGTAGCTGGCAGGACCTTGATACTGCTTTGGATGCATGCCGTCTTTTCCGTGCATACGTTGCTGGTCCTCCCGTGCCTCCGGTGTATCTTTTGTCTTCCCATACACGCCCAAGAAGCCTACAGGTTCACGCAAAGATTCTTCGTCACGTGCATCACGTCGATTGCAGAGCGGACCTCTAGGTCTTTCCAATAGGGTAGGTCCCAAAATATAGATTTCTTCTTCCACATGGGTGCGTGTCCGTCAGCGTCATTCGGAACAGATTGTCCGCCAGGACCCTTTCCAAAGATTACTTTTAAATCCTTGACCATATCAAGTATATCATCACTAGTACGGTGGCGAGGCTTCTTCCGGTGATCTGCCTCACCTTTGAAATGCTTGCCTTTATTTCTTAAGAGATGCTTGATCGGAAGAAATCGACGATGTCCCAGGTACACATTCTTCTTACATTTATCCAAATATATACTTTCGGTCTCATCTAAACAGTGTGTGCATGCGTGGTATCCCTTGTTTGTCTGTCCTGAAAGGTTGCTAAGAGCAGGCCAATCATTGATGGTTACAAACAGCAATGCTCGTAGGTCAAATTCCTGCTGTTTGTGCTTATCCCACACACGTACACCTTTTATGTCCCACAGCTGTAAAAGTTCTTCAACTAATGGCCTTAGGTACACATCAATATCGTTGCCGGGTTGCTTGGGGCCTTGGATGAGCAATGGCATCATAATGAACTTCCGCTTGTTGCACAACCAAGGAGGAAGGTTATAGATACATAGAGTCACAGGCCAGGTGCTATGATTGCTGCTCTGCTCCCCAAAAGGATTAATGCCATCTGCACTTAAACCAAACCATACGTTCCTTGCGTCATCTGCAAAGTCCCGCCACTTTCTCTCGATTTTTCTCCACTGCGACCCGTCAGCGGGTACTCTCAACTTCCCGTCTTTCTTACGGTCTTCTTTGTGCCATCGCATCAACTTGGCATGCTCTTTGTTTTGGAACAAATGTTTCAACCGTGGTATTATAGGAGCATACCACATCACCTTGGCAGGAATCCTCTTCCTGGGGCACTCGCCCTCAACATCATCACTAGGGTCATCGCGGCGGATCTTATAGCGCAATGCACCGCATACCGGGCATGCATTCAGATTCTCGTACTCCTCACCGCGGTAGAGGATGCAGTCATTAGGGCATGCATGTATCTTCTGCACCTCTAATCCTAGAGGGCACACAGCCTTCTTTGCTTCGTACGTACTGTCGGGAAATTCGTTGTCCTTTGGAAGCATCTTCTTTAACATTTTCAGCAACTTTTCAAATCCCTTGTCAGCTACACCATTCTCTGCCTTCCATTGCAACAATTCCAGTGTGGTACCCAGCTTTTTCTTGTCATCTTCGCAATTTGGGTACAACAATTTTTTGTGATCCTCTAACATGCGCTGCAATTTCAACTTCTCCTTTTCAATTTCGCAGTTTCTCTTTGCATCAGCAATGGCCCGACCAAGATCATCAGCGGGCTCATCTGATGCCTCTTCTTCAGCTTCTTCTTCTTCATTCTCTTCCCCCATTGTAGTACCATTGTATTCAGGGAACCTAGCATAGTTGTCATCATCCTCTTCTTCTTCATTCTCTTCCATTAGAACCCCTCTTTCTCCGTGCTTGGTCCAACAATTATATCCGGACATGAAACCGGACATAAACAGGTGGACGTGAATGACTTTTGAGCTAGAGTAATTCCTATCATTCTTACAGACACCACATGGACAACACATAAAACCATTCCGCATGTTTGCCTCAGCCGCACGCAGAAAACTATGCACGCCATTAATGAACTGGGGAGAGCGTCGGTCATCGTACATCCATTGCCGACTCATCTTTATTACACAACACCAAAAAGACCAAATTAATACAAGTTCATACATAAAGTTCATACACACTTATTCTCATAAAACAACATAAAACTATCTAGCTAAAGCATTTAAATGCAACAACAAATGCGATCAAAATCGCAACTAAGGTAATAATTGATCCAACAGCATAATGATACCAAGCCTCTTTATTAATGGCATAGTTTCTAATCTTTCTAATCTTCAAGCGCATTGCATCCATCTTGATCTTGTGATCATCGACGACATCGGCAACATACAACTCCAATTTCATCTTCTCTTCTTCAATTCTTTTCAATTTTTCTTTCAAATACTCGTTTTCTTTTTCAACTAAATTTAACTTCTCGACAAGAGGGTCGGTTGCAATTTCCGGTTCACATACCTCCTAGATAAAAATATCTATGTCAACTTGATGGGCATAATTGTCAAAAACGCGAAATGCAACAAATAGTTATAAAAGAGAATATATATACCACATCCAAATCATAAACCGGACGAGGGCCGACGGGGACGGATATCAAAGTCATGGCACTATGTATAACAAACAATCATACATGTAAGAAAATTATACAATTAACTATCTAAATCATACAAATAAGATTTCTTTTAATAAAAAGCATAAGAACAAGAGGCTCACCAAGGTGTGGTGCCGGCGACGGGACGGTGCGGGCGATCGACGGTGGTTAGGACGGGGACGGGAAGGCACTAAGTAAACCACACCTACACATATACAAACTAAGAAGTTAATTTGAGCTCAAATTGCATATAAATCAAATAAACTCCCACATAATTACTCCCAAACTAGAACCCACAAATCACTATACTTATAGAGCATTGCACGAGCTAATCTAGCAATGAGAGATGAAAGGACAAAGTTGCTAACCTTTGTGAACACTTGGATAGATGGGGTGCCTTCAAATCTTGACAAATCTTTGGCAAAAATGGAGGATGAGCTCGAGAGCAAGGGGAAGAACAGAGGAGAGAAAGGGGAAAACAGAGAGAATGGGCTCGGGCTGGACGAAGGGTTTATATAGGGACGTCTTTAGTCCCAGTTTGTATCACAAACTGGGACTATAGGGTGCACCTGTAGTCCCGGTTTGTGATACAAACCGGGACTAAAGGGGCTCGTGGGGGCCCCAGCCTGACACCAGCCTGCCACCACCCCTTTAGTCCCGGTTTGTATCACAAACCGGGACTATAGGTAGAAAATGAACCGGGACTAATGATGCCCGTGCCACCGACCGCTCCTAGCCGTTGGAACCGGGACTAATGGTCACATTAGTCCCGGGCCGTAATCAAACCGGGACTAAAGGGGCGAACGAAAGGTCTGTTTTCTACTAGTGGTATGGGACCTAGCGACAGCGGGAAGCGCGCCCCCGGTCCATACCCGGGGGCTGCTGTCGCGCCAAGAGAACGCTCCGGCAAGGCCAAGCGCATTGGCAGTATCGCAAGGGGGTAAATGCCCGAGAACGGCTATGGCCTCCCGGGAACCCCTTGCTGGGGGAACCTTTAGACGGCTACCCGACAAGGTTAAACATGCCTCCTTTGAGAGGCATGCCATTTTAGCTTATGGAGGAAGCTCTCTGCCACATGTGGCATGCGCGTCAATTGGGCCTGACCCTTACTGTTGCGGAAAACACGCGTCCGGCCTAGGCCCGGGGGCTACTGTCCGTAGTGGATAACGGGTACCCACAAACCCGTCCACGCGTGTGCCCTGATAGCCCTTGCCAGGGCAGGGACAGACAGTTGCTCCGGTAATGCAAGCCACCTCCCTCATCCAAGAGGAGGAAGACCTCCTGGTAGGTGAATTACAAGACCAAGGGATATCTTCTCTAGGCTTCCACACCAACAAGGAGAACTTAGAAGAGTTGCTCAAGCAGATCAGCAGCACCGCAAGGCAAGAGGTTCCCGGGAACGGCTATGGCTTCCCGGGAACGCATTCCACCCGCCAAGCGAGGGTGTTTCTGCACCACATGTTCTCTGCCACCGCATGCGCTCAGATTCGTGGCAGAGCAGGACATGGGCTCGTAGGCTTTTTTACTGCCTGCGTGTCATGCGCGACTGGGGAGTTGGTGGCATAGTAGGTAAAAGTACTATGAATCACCGTGGTCAAACCCACATGTGAGCTACCTGCCCCCGTGCGTGGCACGATAATAACAGGTAGTTGCGGCATACAGTGAACCGGGACCAGCGCTCGTTCCCGAGAAGGGAAAAGGGAGGACACATAACCAAGCCATTTAATGCATTCGACCTACTCTATCAGTGTTAGGTACTGACCCCTGTAGCCACTGTGGTACCCCTTGAGCTATAAAAGGAGGGCCATGGCTACAGGTTCTAGGGTCAATCTTTCTGGAGCCTGATCAACACTTGGGAGAGCGCGTAGAGCGCCAGGACCCATTCCCGGGAGCCGGCTGCGCCTTGTACTGTGTGATCTCCTTCCACCCCCATATAAGCAAACAGCAGGAGTAGGGTATTACGCATCCGTGCGGCCCGAACCTAGGTAAATCTCCTGCATCTGTGATCATCGCTGTTGGTCCACGTCCGCCACGCCACCCTCTGAATCGACAAAGGGGCCCTTCCGTCCCTTGGCGTCCTATGTCTCGCGCACGGCAACATACCTCATCAACAACCGGGATGCCACAGGTCGGATCAAGAAGTGGGCCATTGAGCTCTTGCCTTTCGAGATCCAATATCATCCACGTCGGGCTGTGAAGTCCCAGGTGTTGGCTGATTTTGTTGCCGAATGGATAGAGGCCGAGCAACCCAAGACGGCGATGGAGTAGAAGCACTGGACCATGTATTTTGACGGGTCCAAGATGTTATCCAGCCTGGGGACTGGTGTCGTCCTCGTTTCGCCAACCGGTGACATGATGAAGTACGTGCTACAGATCCTTTACACGGACTTGAACAATGTTGCAGAGTATGAAGCTCTCCTCCACGGTCTTCGGATGGCCGTGTCTATGGGGATCCAACGGCTCGAGGTCCGAGGTGACTCCATCCTTGTGATTTCTTAGATCAACGGTGACTTAGATGCCAAGGACCCGAGGATGTCAGCATATCGCAAGGCTGTGATGGAGATGACAGGTTGGTTTGATGGCCTCGAATTTCATCACATGCAGTGCGATAGTAATCAAGAGGCTGATGTACTAGCCAAGATGGGCGCACAGTGTGAATCTATGTCCAAAAACACATTCCTCGAGCGACTGCTCAAGCCGTCCGTCAAGCTGAAGATCGGACAGGAAACGGTCACTGAGACTGGGGGCTCTGAGCCCAGCCACACAATGCCCATGGACGAAGATCCCGGCACCGATGAGACCGGGGGCTCAGAGGTGGAGGTCACCTCCACGGCCAATGAGATCACGGCGGTTATCCCTGCATGGGCCGAACCCATCCCGGCTTACCTTCTGCGCAAGGAGTTACCCGAGGACGAAACAGAACATATGGACACCATCGTTTGCCGAGCTGCCTCCTATGCCGAGCATGAGGGCGAGCTGTACAAGCACAGTGTTATTGGCGTCTTCCAGTGCTAGCTGCATATCTCCCGAGGAGGGTCGACAACTCCTGCATCAGATTTACTCTGGCACTTGTGGACACCACGCGGCTCCTCAGACCTTGGTGAGCAAGGCTTACCGTGCAGGCTTCTATTGGCCTACGGCAAGGGCAGACGCAACGGACCTCATCCAAAAATGCCTGAGATGCTAGATGTTTGCAAAATCCAGCCACTTACCTACTACAGCCATTCGAACAATTCCTATAACTTCGCCATTTGCAGTCTAGGGGCTGGACATGATTGGACCTCTACGATCAGGCGAGGGCGGAAAGAAGTACCTCCTCGTCTTGGTCGACAAGTTCACAAAGTGGATTGAAGCATAACCGGTTACCAGTCAAGTTGTCGAGCTGGTCCTCAAATTCGTCTTCGGTGTGATTCACCGCTATGGCATGCCGCATAGTATAATCATGGATAACGGGAAAAACTTTACAGCAGAAAAGTTCCAGAACTATTGCGAGGATTGCAACATCAAGCTGGATTATGCCTCCGTGTATCACCCGCAGTCCAACGGGCTGGTCGAACGAGCAAATGGATTGGTCCTCCGTGGTATATAGCCGAGGTTGGCGAAATCGCTGGAGAAGGTGGATGGGAAGTGGGTCAAGGAGCTTGACTACATCCTATGGAGCCTACAGACCACACCTAACCGGTCTACTGGCTACACACTATTCTTTATGGTCTACGGTGCGGAGGCCGTCCTCCCTAGCGACATCGTGCATGGCGCTCCTCGTCTACGTCAGTATGACGAGCAGGTTGCAGAGCTGGAGCACCAGGACAACTTGGACACCCTGGATGAAGAACGGGACATCGACATAGCCAGGTCGGCCATCTACCAACAACAGCTTTGCCGCTACCAAGCTCGTGAAGTCCGTGGTCAGGCGTTCAATGTCGGCGACCTCGTTCTAGGTTGGTACCATGACAAGAAGGGCAAGGACAAGCTCTTGCCTTCGTGGGATAGTCCTTACATCATCGACAGGGATCTCGCTAGAGGAGCATATCGGATCCGAGAAGCAAAGGACGGAAGACTCGAGCCCAGCCCCTGGAACATATCTCTGCTACGTCGTTTTTATGCTTAGCTACGTTTATCTTTATTTCAGGTTAAATTCTTGTTTAGCTCAATCCAGTCATTATAATACGAATTAAATAAAGTTTGGTACCCCCAAGTCGAGGTATCTTATATTCTCTTTTGTGCCTTTATTTAACTTGTTGATCGTGCTCAATAATTTACCCAAGTCCGGTTTTTTTCCTGGAAGTTTGATTTTGCTCCCCCAGGCCAGACTTGGGGGCTGTTAAAGCCTTTACTTTAATTTGTGCTGCTAGCTAGCCTATGTGTTTTCTTCCTTAGTCATTTTACTACCTTTTCCTTTGCTACGGTCTTCGACTAGTGTCTTTGGCTAATAGCCAGGTTGCCTTGCTTCTCTGTTCGCCCATAGTTTCCGCTAGTTTGGCTAAGTTGGCCATTGAAGCACTCCTCGTTGCCTTGTTGCTGAGGAGCTTGAAGCCAAAAGCTGGCCGGCACACTATTCGAGATCGGATGCAGACAAAGTTAAAGCACGACGGAAGCACACTTTTTTTTAAAGACCAAACTAGTTTTTGGCACCCAAAATATGCTACAGTAGTTAAGGCTTAATGTTTTTACAACACTTCCTCGGCATTCCAAGGTTGGACTACTACTAATGAATCTACTCTATTATCTGTTTCAGGAGGCAGTCCTGCTCGGTTAGCAGGGCGCACTCCATCACAACGTCGAAGTAATTTTTCGGTGCCACCTCATTCCTGTCTGGACCCAAGGGGCCGGCCTTCGCAATAGAGCGGATGTTGAGCGTGGGGTAGTGGGCTTGGAGCATTGCCCAGGCCTAGCGCACTCCTTGTCGGGCAGCGGACACCTTCCAGGCACCAATCTGGAGAGGCGGTCCTTGGAGGCGGACGACCAGGTCGAAGACATTGCTCGGGGTGTCCTCCTCGGGCCAGAGCAGCTCGAAGATGCCCTCCATCGCCGGCATGGCAAGTGCATGCAGCTCCCCAAGCTGCTTAAGCTTGTTTCCAAGGATCGCAGCATGGCTGGAGTCCTAGAACTGGAGCGAGAAGGCCCAGTCCTACCCGTGCTCTAGATCATGACTGCCACTATAAAATTGGCAGGCACGGGCGGCACTCTGGGGTAGGTCGACGAAGCTCTCTGAAGAACGCCAAGCTTATGTTAACTCGGCATAACCTCGACGTCCGAAAATGCACTGCAGAAGATATGGCTTACCGGCTATGATATCCGTAGCCTGCTTCACCTCCTCCTCGGAATGGGCCTGATGCACCTTGGCCTCGTGTAGGTCCGAGGCCTGCTTCTTGAGGTCTCCAGCCAAGGTGTCATGCTTGATCTTCAGCTGGTTGTACTGCTCAATGTGTTTGTTCACATCTTGCTGGAGGAGCGTGGAAGCTTCCCAGGCAGCCTGACCGGACTCCTGCTCCTGCTTGAGGAGAGGGGTAGTCTTCTAGGCTACTTCCTGGGTAAGCCGAGTGTGACAGCCAGAGACCGGTTCTCCAGATTATTCGCGTGTTATAATTATTATATCGCGTTAATTATTTATTCGTTGCATTCATCATGGCATCATTCGCGTTGCATCGGCAATCCGTTGCCGTCGTACCGGATTCATCCGGGTGTTTTCAAAACTTAGCCGTTTGTAGTTGCCGCTTCTCCAGGTGTTCCCCTTTGTCTCCGCTGACCGTTTCTCAGGCCAACCACACTTGCACGCGCCCGCGATGTCATTAAAATATTATTTTTAAGTGGGAATAAAATGTTCTCGGAATGAGTTGAAACTTGACGTGTGGCGTTGTTATATGTTAGGTAGACCTCTTGTCAAGTTTTGTCACATTTGGAGATCGTTTGATACCCTAACGGTTAAACTAGGAAGGCACTATAGCCGGATTAAATTGCGGATGTTTTCTAAATAAAACTTGTCAACGCGGGCTTTATTTTCCCTCTTGTCTAAAGCCCATGGACTTCTATCACAGCCACTAGCCCACCTAAACTCCCCCTCTCATCTAAGCCATCGGATCGCCATCCGACGGACGGGATCCAACCCACCATAGCCCCTCCCATTGCCACTTGCTATATATAGCAGATGCCCCCCTAACCAAATCTGTCCAAACCCTAGTTCCTAGGCATTTTGTCCCATCCATCCATTCCTCCCCTCAATTTCTGTGCCGCCGCCACCTGCAGTCCATCCATCCATCGTGCCCACCAACCAGCTCCCGATCAAACCAACTCGCAGCCACCGCTCCTCGTTTTCCCGGCCGGACAGATCGCAGTAGCCAACCACCATCCTCCTCGCATCCCGCGCCTCCCCTGGACGCGTCCAGCGCCGCAAGCAACCGGAGCCACCAACCGAGCCACCTCCCTCCAGCAGCGCCTCGCACGTCCCCGTGCTCCTGCAGCCACACCGCCGTCCAAGCAGCAGGTCATCCCGCCCCATCTCTCTTTCCCTCGTCGGAGCTCTCTCTCTCTCTCTCTCTCTCTCTCTCTCTGAGTTTTCTCGCTCCCTGTATCTTCTCCAGGGACATAGCGCCATGGCCATGGAGCCGAGCCCCCCCTGGCGATGAGTACCTCGCCACCCCCACGGACCGGATCCGGCCCGGATCCGCCGCTCGCCGTGCCGCCCGTCCGCTCCGGACCTCCCCTGCATCAGGCCGCGGCGCCTCTGCCCTCTGCCTCGTCTCCATGCGCGCGAGGACGACGGCGACAGCGTCCTCTAGTGCTCATCTTCATCATGGGCCACGCCAGATCGCCAAGGCCCAGCTGCAGCCAGCCCGACTCCTGCCGCGTCGACCGGCCTCCCCAGCGAAGCCCATCACCGACCAGGCCCAAATCTGGCCTAAGTGAGCGCCCTTCTGTATTCCTCACCGACCAGGCATGATTGTTATTAACACTCACCCCTGTGTAGCCCAGTTCACCCAAGATTCAGCCCAGTAATGTTTTTCCTGTTCTAGCGAATTTCCTAATTATCCAGAGTAATGCAGTTTTACAGATTAGTCCTTGCACTTCACGCATTTAATAACTCCACAACCGTGCATCGGATTAAACTGATTTATATATGTAAAATGCTTAGAATTTCGTGTAGATTCATAGTATGCAACTCTCATCCATGTTAATAATGTTTAAATTGCTGCTTGCATTTAATTTGTCCAAATAACATATTAAAATGGTTTATTTCATAACTAAATAACCGTAGCTTCGAATTTAATAATTTATATATGTAACATGACTAGAAAAATGTGAAGAATAACTTGGTGCTATTACTTTTGCTGTTTGACAATAATAAAATATGATTTAGGACAGAACAGTACCAAATTCAAAATTTGCATATGGGGAATTTCTGGAATTGCTATATGTTGTTTCTGGCCTCATTTAAAATGTCCTAATAGGTAGTTTACTTCCGCTTCACCTCTTGCCATGTTTAACAACATTTAAACTTGTTGATTACATGAATGGGATTGAACTAAGTAATTGAATGTGGAGTTTCGTCAATATGCAACTTGTCGCATATTGAGCTTCACTTAAGGTGTAGTATTTGTTTGTTGCACCTTGCCATGCCATGCATATTTAAACTTGACATGCATCATGCTTGGTTGTGCATCATGCCATGAATATGTTGTGATTGTTTACCATGTCGTTTGCTCTTTCCGGGTTGCTTCTTCTCGTTAGCGTCTGGTAACGATACAGAGTGCATGGATTAGTTCGACTACGCTTGTTCGACTACTTCATGGATTCGATCTTCTTCAAAAAGGGATTCCAGGCAAGATGATCATTACCTTGGATACCATTACTAGCTTTGCTTGCTAGATGTCTTGATGCTATCGTTTGGTCTCGCTACCTACCACTTGTTTGCAAGCCTCCCAATTGCCATGATAAACCCTCTAATCTCCACTATCCTAGCAAACCTTTGTTTGGCTATGTTACCGCTTGCTTAGCCCCTCTTATAGCGTTGCTAGTTGCAGGTGCAGTTTGTTCCATGTTGGGACATGGATATCTTGGGATATCATTATATCATGCTTATTTAATTAATTCACCTATACACTTGGATAAGGGTGGAAGGCTAGGCCTTTTGCTGGTGTTTTGTTCCACTCTTGCCGCCCTAGTTTCCGTTATACCGGTGTTATGTTCCTCGATGAGTGCTCCTAACACATGCGGGGTTTATGGGCCCCCCTTGTTCATTCCATCTTTGTGTTGAACTTGTCCAGCGAGGTCTCAACTTTGGTTCTAAAATTTGCCCAACATAAGAACCTGATAATTAATTAATGCATAGGGGCTGATCACCTCGGGGATTTCTTAATTCAACATAAGCAGGTGGGCCAGTGCTGATGGTGCTGGTCCAAAACAGAGCCACTTGCGGCACCTCCCAGGGCAACTTGGGTTTTGGTAGCTGTACGTAGTGGTCATCTGGCCGTGTCCTGACTACGAGATGCGCGCGGCTCCAATCGGGGTGACGACACGCCGGGAGACCTTGTTGGATTTGTTTTACCTTAGCTGGAGGACTTGTTACACCGGACCCCTACGATGCGTCGTGCAATCACGATGTTGAGGTTTCCAACTTATGCATGTGATCGTTTATAATGGATTAGTTGGAGCACCCCTGCAGGGTTAAATCTTTCGGAAAGCCGTGCCCGCGGTTATGTGGCGACTTGGAAATTTATGACAGCCGGTTGTAGAGAACTTCAAACTAAACTTAATTAAAACTTGCCAACCGTGTGTGTACCATGATTGTCACTTCTTGTGAGTTTGGGATCAAGAAGTGGACACGGTGGGGTTATGAATGACTCGTACGTTGGTGTTTAGGATCACTTATTGATCATTACTAGTTGCGCCCCGTTATGCGTAGGATTTATCTCTTCTTGTTCTAGTACTCGTAGGACTAGTTGGTTTACTAATGCTTAGTGCTTGCTGCAACCTCACCACTTAACCATATCCAACCCATTAAGTATTGTTAGTCTTGATATCCTCGGTAATGAGATTGCTGAGTCCCCAAAGGCTCACAGATACTACAACAGCAGGTGCAGGTACAGGTAAAGCGATGCTCTAATGTGAGAGCGATGCGTTGTTCTATTTGGAGTTCTTCTTCTTCTTCGACGACGACCATAGGATGGGTTCCCGGTTGGCAGCCTGGGATTAGCAGGGTGGACGTTGCTTTCCTTATTTGGGGCCTCTTTAGGCCAATTTGCTTCTTATCCGTACTCAGATCCTGTCTTATTGTATGATGATTGTTATGTATTGGTGGATTATGATACTTATGTTGTTAGCTTCCTTTGTTGTGGCGAGTGTAAGCCAACTTAAACGCTTGTATTCTCATCTCTTCAGTTGATGTTGTATTTGTTGTGATGTCCACCTTGTTACCGACATGTGACACGTCACATGTTGGGGCGACTCCAATATGCGCGTCTATCCTTAACGAGGATCACAAGTCTTCGTGGGGCTAGGACCGCATATTGGGCATTACAAGTTGGTATCAGAGCCAGGTTACCGACCGTAGGAGCCCATTGCTTGATCAAAAATGGCCGTTGTTGAGTCTAGAAAGAAAAAACTATTTTGAGTCTCGCTATCAGAGAGTAGGAATTCTTTTTACTCCTTTTCCCCAGCGTCGCTCTGGCGAGGAAGTGTGACGTAAGTGTTTTGATCTAATCCTCTCCTCCTTCAAAATTTTTAGGATCACGCGGGTACTTGGAATCGTTACGATATCGGTGTGGTGGAATTCTGTTCTTGGTGCCTCCTGACTGTATGGATTGGACCCGGGAAGTTGAGCTCCAAGGGGTTCTTGCCACATTTGCTATCGTTTCAGTTCCCACTACCTGAGGACGCCGATTTTTGAAATCGCTTCTATACTATTCATGGCGAGAGGAGTTTGGCGTCACCCAGTACTGGGGAGAGCGTCCAGATGTACTGCCATATTTAGTATCGTTGAAGATTTCGAAAGTCTAAGGTAGACGAGTTTGCAGAGTTTTTGGTTATGTGATTGACGAAGGTGATACATTTGGAGCGTAGTTTGATATTAGGTTGCTTTTGTGTGAGATGATGTTGCTCATTGTATCATTGGACCAGATTGCATAACCAAAAATTTCGGAAGTTCATAGGCGGGAACTCAAGTAGCCCACCTAGGTCCTTGATCTTTCCAACAAATGTACGATGTGAGGTTGGGGTTCGACATCTAGTGGTAGACTCTTTAGCGGTCTTTCTTACAGAGGTTTCGTTGTGTTTTAATGTGCCCCTGTCGTTCACTACGGCTCGGGAACACATCGTTGAGCGTCACGTGCACTGCAGTTGCACTGTGATAACCACTGTATGATCGAGCCCGCTTGAGTGTTACGACGGAAATTTTGAGCGGAATCTCTGTCATGGATTTTTTTCTGGCTTAATTTACAAGCTCAATCCTTTGTTTTATTCAAGTTTTGGTATTTGAGTTGCTTCGATGTCTAGTGTTGATTCCATACGTACACCGTTGAGAAAACTAAGGATTTGGTTCGTTTCATCCGTCCTAAGTTGTCTTTGTTTTCCCCACCCTCCCGCCCTTTTTCTTCAAGGAGCCCCAAATCTCAATCAAGTGTCCTTTTATTCATGTGAAGCTTCAGCTTCCTTTTTCTCCCATATTTCAATCCGGTGATTCCTTGTGAAGATGTTCAGGAGATCTAAGTCATCATTCTTCGTTCTCGTTTTCTTCTCCAGTGGATTTAATTCAAGCTTTCGGTGTTCATTCTCTTGTTCAATGCTTTCCCATGTTCGAAGATCGTACCCAAGCCTCTCTTGATCTTTAACCTCTCTCTTTTCATCTCTGGAGTGCAGAAGATATCTCAGAAGAGTCGTGTTTCCGTTTAAGATCATTTCAAGTTATTTTGGGGTTGTTACCTCATCAAGTTTTCAATTTGTGCCGGTGCAATCTCTCTTTCTAAGCGATCGTTTCAACAGTGTTTCTTTTGAGTGGGCCTTAACCCACAAGTCCCCAGGATCTTACCTGGCTTTTCAAATCTTTTCTCGGAGATCTTCTCAAGTTCTTTTCCAAGTCTGACGGAAGAATGAATTCCATCAGTCAGATGCCTTCTCCAAGATCATTTTCAAATTCTTTTTCATCTTGGTTACAAGCCTCTTGTTCCGGAGTGTCTCATCAATTCGTGGTGGTGCTCCTCATCGTCATTCTCAGCTTTGAAGACCGAGGAAGAATTTTCCTCTAAATCCTTGTCCGTTCTCTTCAAGCTTCTTGGTTCAACCTTTGATGCTATCCTCTCAAGTGTGTTTCTCCAAGTGAAGCAATCCATTCAATTTCTTTTGAGCTCCGAATGGGTCATGAGCAAAGACTTCTCGAGATATTTCTTAAGGAGCATTTCATGAAGTTGTTGTCATTTTGATTCTCCGAAGGCCACCAATTTAGAAGAATTGGAGAACGGAAGCTGATGTCATCTCTATTCTTTCTGTTAGAATAATCCGAGGTGCGTAGTCAATCTATCGAGGACCAAGCAGTAACACGAGGCACGACACCGAGATTTGTTAACGAGGTTCACCATCATGGCTACATCTTCGGGGCCTGACTATGGGCACTCATCCCCATGACACCGCTACAATACCGCGCCCCGGCTGCCCGGGCGCCGGCACACGCCGTCGGCTCCCCCTGCGTGTCTGTGCTATTATGTTGGCATAGGTTACATCATGTGTCTACCCCCACATTATATAAGAGGTCTAGGATAGAAGTGTCCTATTAGGACACGTCTCCATACCCTATCTACACACAGTTTGAATCCAAATCCAACTGTAACCTACCTTGTACAAAATATATTCGACACAATTTCAACACTTTCCTCCGAAGATCGTTGTCATTCTAGGAGTTTTTCCCTTTGTCACCAATTCTTCTAAATTGATGTTTCCACATTCATCTCCAAATTCTTCTGGTGCTTCGTTCAAGATTTCTTCTAGTCGGATCGTGATCTCTTCGTTCTCATGTGTATTCATCCTTTCAAAGTACCTTCATTCATTTTCTAATTCTTCCCGGCGATTCATTGAAGACTTCTCCAAGTTTGTGCGATCACTCTTCTATCTTCTCGAGGATAAGAATTATGGTATGTTTGTTCGTAATTCTTATTCTCATTTCTCTCTTGAATCTCAATCTTCTTCCAAGGATCCTGTTCATAATTCTTATTCTTGTCTCGTCAAGGTGATTCATTTTCTTCTTCCGGGGTTTTGATTATGATGAATGAATTCTGGGTTCCGAGTGTTTCATCTTTTCTTTTCCGGAGTTCCAAGTTTTCTCGATGATCTCGTCAGGAAGCTCTATCTCTTCGTTTTCAAAGATGATCGAAGGAAATCATTGTGGACTTCTTTCTTTTATCTTTCCATCTTAATTTTTCCCAATCATTCTCTTATTTTGAGAGTTCTTCCCGAAGGCTCTTCGTGGTGGTGGTTTGTCAAGAATTCTTTTAATTCTGAAGTGTTCTCAAGATTCTTTCTCGAAGTCGAAATCCGCCAAGCTATACTCCTAAAAGACACATGATGTTGGATGCATGTTTTGTTTTAGGAGCTCAAGCATTCTTCATCTTGCATTGCGAAGTGCAATTCCTTCTCCCTTATCTTTTGTGGTTGTGTTATATCATGCTTGATTTATGAGGAGACACGAAGAGAAGTTGTCAAGGATGAGATTTTCTCAAACCATCGTTCTCTTCGTTCAGGAGATCGTTGCAACCCATTAATTTCTTCGTTCGAGTTATCTTGGTATAGATTTCACCAAAAGCCTTTCCATAGGGAATGTTGTTATTTGTGGTGCTTATCAATGATCTAGTTTTTTCTCGTTATCCTCTTGGTGAAAGAAGTTTTGCATCTCTTTGTTGCTCTCAAGCATCATAGTTTTCGTTAGTGGCAGGTTCTCACCTCATAGTTTTGAGATGTTTACCATAAGCCCATTGGTCAATAATCTTTTGGTTGTTGAGATTCCAACAACTCCGTTCAAGCCTTCCTCGTAAGGATGCTCTTTCAAGTTCCTTGTGGTAGAAGATGTTGTTTTCTTCTCCGTTCTTTTCATTCAACTCTTTCTTTTGTTCCGGAGGCATTGTGTTGTTGCTCTCTTCAAAGTTTTATCCCATCTTCTTAAGTTCATGTTCTATTCCTGGCTTCTCTTTTCAACCGGAGTGGTTTCAAATTCTTTCTTGTTCCTTGTGCCATCCTTTAGGACTTTTGTAACCTCCAAAGTTCTTTGGTCTCACTCGTTTGTCAAAGAAGCAACTTAGTATTACCTCTTCGTCCGTTTCGTTCCTAGATCTCGAGGCGAGATCTCTTGTAAGTGGGGGAGAGTTGTGACAGCCCGAGACCGGTTCTCGAGATTATTCGCGTGTTATAATTATTATATCGCGTTAATTATTTATTCGTTGCATTCATCATGGCATCATTCGCGTTGCATCGGCAATCCGTTGCCGTCGTACCGGATTCATCCAGGTGTTTTCAAAGCTTAGCCGTTTGTAGTTGCCGCTTCTCCGGGAGAGGTGAGTGTTCCCCTTTGTCTCCGCTGACCGTTTCTCATGCCAACCACACTTGCACGCGACCGCGATGTCATTAAAATATTATTTTTAAGTGGGAATAAAATGTTCTCGGAATGAGTTGAAACTTGACGTGTGGCATTGTTATATGTTAGGTAGACCGCCTGTCAAGTTTTGTCACATTCAGAGGTCGTTTGATACCCCAACGGTTAAACTAGGAAGGCACTATAGCCGGATTAAATTGCGGATGTTTTCTAAATAAAACTTGTCAACGCGGGCTTTATTTTCCCTCTTGTCTAAAGCCCATGGTCTTCTATCACAGCCACTAGCCCACCTAAACTCCCCCTCTCATCTAAGCCATCGGATCGCCATCCGACGGACGGGATCCAACCCACCATGGCCCCTCCCATTGCCACTTGCTATATATAGCAGATGCCCCCCTAACCAAATCTGTCCCAACCCTAGTTCCTAGGCATTTTGTCCCATCCATCCATTCCTCCCCTCAATTTCTGTGCCGCCGCCAACTGCAGTCCATCCATCCATCGTGCCCACCAACCAGCTCCCGATCCAACCAACTCGCAGCCGCCGCTCCTCGTTTTCCCCACCAGACAGATCGCAGTAGCCAACCACCATCCTCCTCGCATCCCGCGCCTCCCCTGGACGCGTCCAGCGCCGCAAGCGACCGGAGCCACCAACCGAGCCACCTCCCTCCAGCAGCGCCTCGCGCGTCCCCGTGCTCCACCTGCAGCCGCGCCGCCGGCCAAGCAGCAGGTCACCGCGCCCAATCTCTCTTTCTCTCGTGGGAGCTCTTTCTCTCTCTCTCTCTCTCTCTCTGAGTTTTCTCGCTCCCTCTCTCTTCTCCAGGGACATAGCGCCATAGCCATGGAGCCAAGCCTCCCCGGAGACCAGGACCTCGCTGCCCCCACGAACCGGATTTGGCCCGGATCCGCCGCTCGCCATGTCGCCCGTCCGCTCTGGACCTCCCCTGCATCAGGCCGTGGCGCCTCTGCCCTCTCCCTCGCCTCCATGCACGCGAGGACGACGGCGACAGCGTCCTCCAGCGCTCGTCTTCGTCATGGGCCATGCCAGATCGCCAAGGCCCAGCCGCAGCCAGCCCGACTCCTGCCGCGTCAACCGGCCTCCCCAGCGAAGCCCATCACCGACCAGGCCCAGATCTGGCCTAAGTGAGCACCCTTCTATATTCCTCGCTGCGTGCGCATGATTGTTATTAACGCTCACCCCCTGTGTAGCCCAGTTCACTCCAGATTCGGCTCAATAATGTTTTTCCTGTTCTGGCGAATTTCCTAATTATCCAGAGTACTGCAGTTTTACAGATTAGTCCTTGCACTTCATGCATTTAATAACTCCACAACCGTGCATCGGATTAAAATGATTTATATATGTAAAATGCTTAGAATTTAATGTAGATTCATAATATGCAACTCTCATCCATGTTAAAAATATTTAAATTGCTGCTTGCATTTGATTTGTCCAAATAACATATTAAAATGGTTTATTTCATAACTAAATAACCGTAGCTCCGAATTAAATAATTTATATATGTAACTTGACTAGAAAAATGTGTAGAATAACTTGGTGCTATTACTTTTGCTGTTTAACAATAATAAAATATGATTTAGGACAGAACAGTACCAAATTCAAAATTTGCATATGGGGAATTTCCGGAATAGCTATATGTTGTTTCCGGCCTATTTAAAATGTCTAGATAGGTAGTTTACTTCCGCTTCACCTCTTGCCATATTTAACAACATTTAAACTTGTTGATTACATGAACAGGATTGAACTAAATAATTGAATGTGGAGTTTCGTCAATATGCAAGTCGTCGCATATTGAGCTTCACTTAAGGTGTAGTATTTGTTTGTTGCACCTTGCCATGCCATGCATATTTAAACTTGACATGCATCATGCTTGGTTGTGCATCCTTCCATGAATATGTTGTGATTGTTTACCATGTCGTTTGCTCTTTCCGGTTTGCTTCTTCTTGTTAGCGTCCAGTAACGATACGGAGTGCTTGGATTCGTTCGACTACGCTTGTTCGACTACTTCATGGATTCGATCTTCTTGAAAGCGGGATTCTAGGCAAGATGATCATTACCTTGGATACCATTACTAGCTTTGCTTGCTAGATGTCTCGATGCTATCGTTTGGTCTCGCTACCTACCACTTGTTTGCAAGCCTCCCAATTGCCATGATAAAGCCTCTAACCTCCACTATCCTAGCAAACCTTTGTTTGGCTATGTTACCGCTTGCTCAGCCCCTCTTATAGCATTGCTAGTTGCAGGTGCAGTTTGTTCCATGTTGGGACATGGATATATTGAGATATCATTATATCATGCTTATTTAGTTAATTCACCTATACACTTGGATAAGGGTGGAAGGCTAGGCCTTTTGCTTGGTATTTTGTTCCACTCTTGCCACTCTAGTTTCCGTTATACCGGTGTTATGTTCCTCGATGAGCGCTCCTAACACATGCGGGGTTTATGGGGCCCCCTTGTTCATTCCGTCTTTGTGTTGAACTTGTCCAGCGAGGTCTCAACTTTGGTTCTAAAATTTGCCCAACATAATAACCTGATTATTAATTAATGCATAGGGGCTGATCCACCTGGCGAGCCGGGGAGTTGACCTCCTCGCCGGCGTCTTCGATATGCCTGGCCTCCGAAGGTATCAACTCAGGGGGCATGGGTCTGGTTCTCGCCGCCCGCTTCGGATGCGGGCGGAGGGTCTGTCGAGTCACCCTCGAACGACATCGGGTCGTTGGTGGGCCCGATGACCTCCTCGGCCACTGCTGTAAAAACAGCGGCGAAGTTCCAAGGAGGAGGTGAGGAGGCCTGGGAGATTGGCCTCGCCATCAATGCCGCCATGCTGGAACGGGGGATGTCGTCTATGGACGGGGCTGGAGCCCCAGATGAGGCGCCAGCCACATCGGCATCCAGCGAACACTGCGGTCTGTAGACAAATCACAGTAAAAGATAAATCACGAGGCCAAAGAAATGACGGTATAAAGTTCAGTTGAGAAACACTTACGCGGTCGCGGCTGGCCGGGCCCGAGGTTTCCATGCAGGCAGAGGCACTGTGGCCTTGCCCGCACGATCGGGACATGGGCGGTAGAGGCAGGCGAGGTGGCAAGTACTAGCACCTTGTCTTGAAGCTCCTTTTGGCGCTTTTCTCGCCCTGCGTCCTCGGGCAGGTCTTGCCCAGCGGCACCGGAGGCCGGCATACCCATGCTGGGGACACGCTATCGCAGCTCGTAGCTACCCGTCCCGGCGTCCTTGGTCTCTCTGCTCGACGCATCGTCATTGAGGTTGTCATCATCGTTGTCGTCGAGGTCGACCAGGATGGCGGCACCTCGGCCACACTTGGTGGTCTTGGCGGTGTCCTTGGACCGGCACTAGGCCAGCCCCTTATGCTAGGGATCTTCCGGTTGTGGGGCTAGAGCGTTGAGGCTGGCTGCCCAATTCCTCCACGGCTATGACGACGAGAAAATTGTCAGAGACATAAAAGACAAACTTGATTATTAGAGAGAAAGAACAAGGACAAGTGCTTACCACCTGCATTGGCGTGAGGCCGGAGAATCCGGTGTCATGTGGCTCATTGGGGAAATTGGCAGCCTTGCCCTTGAACATCAACGAGAGCATCTCCCTGAAGGGTTTGCCCTCGTAATAACGACCCTAGATGGCCCGGGTGGCATCATCCACGCCGTTGTACTCCCACATCGGATGTACCCGATCTTCGAGTGGCTGGATCTCGTGTCTTACAGCCACGAGCATGACGTCTACCAGCATCATTCCCTCCTCGGACAGCTTGCCTACCTTCTCGGCCAACCACTAGGGACTCCGGCAGCTCACTGCTCCTTGGCTTCCAGGAGTGGCGCCTGGTCGGGGAGTCGGTGTGAAGGGAGTGATGATACCGGCCCGGGGTGGATCTTCAGGCCTTACATCCAGGATGTAAAATCATTCCTC
Organism: Elymus sibiricus; assembly: GCA_039707655.1. Taxonomy (NCBI): domain Eukaryota; kingdom Viridiplantae; phylum Streptophyta; class Magnoliopsida; order Poales; family Poaceae; genus Elymus; species Elymus sibiricus. Next base: position 464,581,259 of record CM077676.1, read on the forward strand.
CTGCCAGTTCTTGTTTGTGTCGACAAAATCCCCGTCCAAGTATTTGGTGCTGGCGATCTTGCTAATGTTTACGCCATCGCACTCACACGTCTCATTGACGTCGGTCTGCAGCTTGACACAGAAGAGCTTGCACCACAGACCAAGGTGCAGCTAGCAGCACAAGAAAGCCTTGCACAGCGTGACGAAGCATGCCATGTGGAGAATGGAGTTGGGGGAAAGATGGTGGGGATGGAGGCAGTAAAAATGGAGGAGGCCCCGGATGAAGGGATGAATCGAAAACCCCAACCCGCGAATGAGAAAAGGCACGAAGCATACCCGCTCGTTCTCAGCCGGATGGGGGATGGTCTCTTGCATGACAACATCGTTGATGGAGGTGAGCCCGGGGCGCGCGTAGGCGGTCTCCGGCGGTGGCAGATACCCGACGGTGGAGACAGCCACGAATCTACAGAGAAAATAGAGGGGGGGCTGGGCTGCCTGTGTCATATGAACATATGTTGGGCTGGGCTGGGAAATGGTTGGGCCTATGTTTTTTGGGCTGGGCTGCACACTGATGAGTAGTAGTAAAAAAATTGTTCGATTTTGGAGGGGAGGCTTGAGCCCATCCAAGCCAGCCCCTTGGATTCGCCACTGGGTGGAGACCTGATTCAGCTGGCCGCGTGACACCGTCGTGGCCTTCCACTTGCCCTTGGTGGCGGACACCACCTTGGGCGTCGGAGCAGGGCCCTTGCCCGTGTCGATGACTTGGCCACCCCTCCACAGACGGCGGTCTTCGGCCATCGCTCCTGCCGCGGTGGAGTTCTGCGATGTGTAGGGGAGAAATCTTGGTGGCGAACAACGAGAGGGCGCGTGAGCAGTGGAGCTTGGGCGCGAGGAAGAAGACGAGTGCGAGGGGAAGGAGAGAGTAAAGCCATCTGTCGCATCACCTCCTCCCTTTTATAGGGAGTGGGGAAAGTGGAACAAAGGCGGCTTAATGCCCCCACGCGGCAGCAAATCTCTTTGCATTCCCACGTTAAGGCGTTGATGGCACGCGGGGATTGAGGGGTTGCTATTAACCCTCATGCGGGGATCGAGGGGCACGCCCCCCGTTAATGGGACGTGGCCTGAGTGGGCATCTAACACACTCCCGCACGTCATGTTGACCGTCAGGTCAAGGATGACACGTGGCCAGGTGGGCCCGTGGATAAGACCGGTCTGGCTTGTCAGGACCAGACCGGATAACCTTTGTGGTACTGCGCGGGAGTTCTTCCCGCCAATTGGCTGGCTGCGCGGGAAATATTTTCGACCTGCAGGTCGGCTAATTCCTTCAACATTTTCAAGACTGAGGTGGTCTACATCACCTCGGAAGCAGCTCGGCAGATGGACGTTGGCTGCATGAAGATACTGCTCGGGGGACGCTTCGTTGAACCTATTTCAAGCCGGCGACCGAAGACAACGTGCAGCTCAGATGGTCTGAGGTGTAGCCAGACTTGAAGACCGATTCAGGGCCTACTGACGGTGTCCCAGCTAAGGGGCCTCTTACCACGTCGGTTCCCAGCCTGGTGGGCCGGACTGAGTACCCCTTTGTTGGTTCCGTCCTGGGCCACTTCGGGCAGCCCATTGTGTATAACGAGAAGATTCCAGCAGGCTTGGCATGCAAGACAAGAAGCTAGGCTCGTGGAGGACTCTGCCTCCTCGTACGTAGCCAACTAGGATCCATGTACCCTAGGGCCCCTGGTGTGCTATATGTACCCTACTTGTAGATGGACAGATTACAATCCCTTGGTACTTTGTACTTGATACACACCCCAACGCAATAAAGCAAAGAGCAGGACGTAGGGTATTATCTCCTCCGTGAGAGCCTGAACCTGGGTAAAACCCTTGTCTCTATTACCATCGTGCCAAGTCGCTTAGCTAGGATACCCTACCAAGGGATCTGCCAGATTTTGCTCCGACACTCGCTCTTTAGAAGATTGGGTATTGACCTGATCAATAATACCCATTCCTCTGAATTTGTTCCCTAGGAGGAGCAAAATGGATTTTTGTTCATGAAAGGAACGAATATAATGAGGTGGTGAGATATAAAGTGAGGCTTGTTGCACAGGGCTTTACGCAGAGACCCGTCATCGATTATGATGACACATATTCTCTTATTATGAGTGGACTAACGTTCTGATATTTGATATCACTGGCAGTTAATAATGAATTTGTATATTCAACTGATGGATATTGTGACTACATAGTTATATGTGTCACTTGATTCGGATATCTCCATGATAGTTCCTAAGGGAATGAAGATTCCAAATTTAATCGCAACATATATTACGTAAAGCTTCATGTCATTTTATGACTGGAAGTAGTCGGCAAGGATGTGGTATAACCGACTGAGTGAGTTCCTTTGTTAGAAGGATTACTCAAATAATGACGATTGCTCATGAATGTTTGTCTAGAAATCCAAAGGTGGATTTTGTATCATTTCTGTGTATGTTGATGATTTGAATATCATTAGAACTACACAAGAAATACCCGAGACAATCAAATCATCTTAAGATGGGGTTTGAGATGAAAGATTTGGTTGAGACCAAACTTTGCTTGGGTTTAGAACTTGAGCATATTCCTCCGGGAATACTTGTTCATCAGTCTACATTTATCCAAAAGATAGTTGAAAAGTTCAACATGGATAAATCATATCCATCAAAGACCAATGGTCGTCAGATCTCCTGATAGAGATAAACACCCATTTAGGTCTAAGCGCGATGATGAAGAGATGTTGAGACATGTGTTTCCATATTTCAGAAGCAAGTATGATGAAGGATGACGTTAGCTATGGTTGTCCTAGGCAGTGGCCTGGGCAGGGATGGACGCCATTTACTTTTCTTTCAGCCTTCTTAAGGCATTTGTTAAACTTTATCTGTCTAAGGTATATTTCGCTTCCGTTGTGAGTTGTATCTTGGTCGAAAGACCCTTGTATTGTATTCATTTGTTAAATTTGACTCTTCGGAGTTGTTGTATATATATGTTGTTGTGGATCTTTTCTGAATTGTGTTATGATATCTGTTGTTCCACCTGCATGGCGTGTATGTTGTGACGTGCATGTTGTGTTTGGTGGGCGTCCTGGGAACGATACTATGCCATGGCTAGCGGAGGTGCTAGATCTGTATAGTGCCAATTCCAGGGCATTACAAACGGTGATGGATGCTAACTTTTGGAAAGGTGTGCTCCTATGCATAAAGGTGTTTAAGCCATTGGTGAGAGTTCTTCGTTTGGTTGATGGGGATATTAAGCCATCGTTGGCTTGGCTATATGGAGATTTGGTGAAGGCAAAGACAGAGATGAAGGATGCATTTAACAACTTGGAGAGGAACTACAAAGAGACTATGGCCATTGTTGACAAGAAGATGAATGGAAGGCTCGATTATCCATTGCACATGGCGGCATATGTGCTGAACCCACACTATAGTTATGCGGATAGCTCCATCTTTACCACTACAAATGAAGGCTTCATCCAGTGTGCTGAACAATATTTTGCAAATAATTATGATACTTGCATGTTGGTTGTCAATGAGGAGTTTCTAAAATTTGAAAACAAAGAAGGAGCAATTGGGAAAAGACTTGCAACAACATGTGAAAACAAATCCTACAGCCCAAGTATTTGTTGCTCCTTCCTATTGTTCAGAACTTCGTATTGTTCCTAACTACTACTCCAGCAAGCTGCTGCTGCTGCTAGGTGCTGCTGCTGCTGCTTGTTCAAATTGCTAACGCTTGCTACTGTCCAAAATAGTTGGTTGGTGGAACCTTTATGGTGGAGAAAAACCAAACTTGAAAGAGATGGTTATGAGAATCCTATCTTTGACCTCTAGCCCTTTCAGTTGTGAAAGAAACTGGAGCGCCTTTGAATCGGTATATCTCTAATCTCTAGTTCTTTACTCTACTTGTCTCATCTCATTTTCTATTTTCTAATATTCTCATGTGATGTTTAATATGTAGATACATACCAAGATAAGAAATAGGCTCACAACTGAACGCCGCAACAATTTGGTCTTCATAAGATTCAATAATTGAATGTTGTCTAGGAAACAAAAGCTCCTGGAGAAGACGAAATGGGATGTGCTCCTAAGCACCGCTGCTACCGAAGCTCAAGGATTTCTTTTTGAAGGAGGGGATGATCATGCAAATGTTGTTTATCTTGATGAGCAGGATGGGGATGTCCATCCGGGTACGGGGATATCATGAGATCTACTTGGTGAAGCAATGGGAGCACAAGAGCAACTCCAACTTTGTAGGAGTGCAAGAGTGAGAGACCTTGAGGAGGAGGAGTTTGAATTCGATGGTAATGAGATGGAGGTGGATGATGAAGAGATTGAATATGAGGATGATAAAAGGCATTGAGCAAGTGATCATGCCATCAAGTGATCAAGTTATCAATTATCATGCATTTGTCTTTTGTTTGTTATGTAAGACTAAGAGTCTAAGACTATGAGGGGTCGGTGGTGAGACTATCGTGGTGCTTTGGTTTGGTAGAACTAAGTAAGTTCAAGACTTTTATTGGTTATATGCATAATATGCTTGCTTGTGAAGTCGTGATATGATTTGCCTATGGCATTGCTTGTTTGCTACTTTGCTTTGCTTGCTCATTCACTTTGGGGAAGCTAGGAATGGGGAGAAGGCTATGAGCCAAAGAGATAAGTTTCATTGTACATATATAATGGCTGATTGGCTGTACAAGGATATGTATGCCACATGTTTAGTTGCTAACATCTTCTCTATGATGTATGTAGCTGCTGCACAATCATCAATGCATTGGAGGGAGAGGATCAGAGGACAACACACACAACAAGGGAGGGGCAACATGATGGAGAGAGCACAAGGTTACAATTATACCTTCAGTTTACATTCTAGCACTATTTTAGATAGCAAACCCCTCTCTGCTGCCCCTCTAGATTTGTCCTCGGCCCTGTCCGTACGGTATCCGTACAATTGTGTATGGAACGCTTAATCGCACCTGAGCAGCGCATAAGCTATCAAGGCGCAAGTAGGTGGCCAAACGCATAATTAACGCCTAGCGCTTTTTTGAACTTTGGCAGCAACGTCAACCCGAGGTTGTTTCATTTCATGCTCTATTCGTGCAAAAATTATTTCGGAGACAATATTTACATCAGCAAAATAGGTGTACCAGGGGCTCTCATTTCTTTCCTTCCTTTTTCTCTCCTCTTTCTTAGTCATTGAGAGTTGCTTGGTTTCACACAGCTCTCTCCTCTTTTTCGGCTGCGCCGCCGGCCGTAGTGGGGATGGGAGGGGAGCCCGAGTCATTCTATATAGTAGTTTTAGGTTAGTTGTTGCCTTAGAGAATGATGTCCTTGCCTCTATGCTTCCATCACATCACCCGCTGATCTGCTACTCAAGAGACCAGGTGACCCCTAGATGGGTGGAAAGGAAGGTGCGGCCCAAGATGGGGGGAAAGGAAGGTGCGGCGGCGAGGCAATGCGGGGAAAGGACAAGTGGAGAGAGAGAGAGAGAGGGGGGGGGGGTGGATGTGGACGTGGAGGGGGAGGGGGGAGGGAGAGAGAGGAACGTGGTGCCCTGAGGGGGATGGGGTAAAATCAGAAAAGATGGAAACGATCCAGTGTGGTGAGCCCAGAATGTCGATTATTGCGGGAAAAAGACTCGAGTCCAGAATGGGCGCTCCACCAGCTCTATTGTCCTTCCTTTTGCCAGACAGACGACAATGCAATCAAGCACCAGCTTTGACCGAGTGCGTCTGACTGTGCGTGGTTGCCGACCGGGCGGCCGGTCAAATCCGAGAGACGAGCTCTTCTACCTTTCTCGACCTGATCCGGCTGCCGGGAGGCCAATTTTGAGCGGAGCGAGTCGGCGGTGACACAGTCGACGAATTTGGAAGCGGCGAGAGATCGGTGGCAACACAGTCGAAGGACTAGGGCGTGGCTCTTTCTGCGGCAACTGAGGGGATCGAGCCGTCTCCCGAGGGTGCTAACGGGAGGGGTTGGCGGGTGTCTTTGTGCGATGAGACGAGATGGGAAGAGAGTGGACGATGTTTTTCGTGAGTGATGATGTGATATAGGGGAACGAGTTAGTGAGCACATGTTTTTTCGGTGAGATGAATGTGTCCGGTGAGGGCCGAGCCTACATAGGCCCAGTGACATGAAGCCCAAACCACTTGGTAGGCAAACCAAGCGCCGGTGTACTCGCCAAGAAAAGAATCTAGGCAGGCTCACCTTTGTGCCTTCATTAGGTCGGCCTGTATTTTGTTTAATTAGTAAGTATACGATGATATTTGTCACACCACAGTATAAACCGCATTCGGCGTACACATTATGAATTGTAATGATATTTTGATCAATGTTTCTATCTAAGTTTTTTGTTCCGTGCATTCAACTAGTTAGTTTTAAGAGTGAACCCATGGACTACGGTACAGCTCGAGTAGTTAGGCAAATCTATTGCCACCAACAGTCAATGGAATATGGTACAAGCACCAAGTAATGATCTACCATTGACCAAACAATGTGTAATTATGTGAAGATGTTGTAAAAGAAAATCAAAAGTGTAAACGGAAAGTTACCAAGATATACATGTATCATGGTATAATAAGGTAATCATCCAAATCAGTAGATCAGTAACATCCAGCAAAGGTTAGCATACAGTAGTTCACCAATTCAATCTTCCAACAAATAAAAGGCAAACAGTTATACATCCTGACACTGTCAAATTTTAGCCTGTACCAACAAATATCAAGTCAATAACTTGACAACCCACTAATATAAGTTACCTATGTATATATATGGGCAAGTGTGTTTGTCTTCACTATTATAGAATCATACTTGTTACCAAGGATCCCTCGAAATTTCAAGGTGCAACAAAGAACAGAGTAAAGCTTAGCAACAAATGCACAAATTTACTAGGTACATATTATGCAGCAACCACAAAACAACCAATACAACACAAAATAAATACCCGACCTCTTACCCCAAAAAAGTTTATATTGACTTGTGTAAAAGCAAACAAAATCAGCTGCTATGAAATTGTAGCAAGAGAGATGAATATATTTGCAAGGAAATCCATTTTATGGCGACCATAACAAGCCATACATTACACAGATTGGGCATAAGATGCGACACACATAAAGCCCATTTGATTAGCACCTTCACTAAAATAGCATTGTGAACTCCAACCAGGTAACCAAACTAATCTAACGAGAACTAGTTCTAGAACTTGATGAACGGAAAGGCCATAGGAACGAGAACGGATTCCTTCTCCTCTGACGCCCACTGGTTCTCCCACTGCTACTTGAACTGTGATTTTGGTTGATTGATCTTGAGCGTGAGCAGTTAGCACCACTAGAGCTCTGTGTTGGCAGCTCATATCGGCAAACAGGACAGGAATTGTGTTGTTCTAGCCAAGGAAGTATGCAATCTGAGTGGTATAAATGCTTGCATGGCATCTCTCTTGCTTCTGATCCCAGTTCAAACTTGTCCTTGCAGACAGGGCAATGCGAGTCTCCAGTGAGAAGCCTCGCTGTGACCCTAACAGTAGGCATAGCATCAATCGAGGACTGAGAGGCAGGTGGTGGCCCTTGGCGATCATTATGAGTCAACTGATCAATCAGATCTTCTAATCCAGGCCCAACAAAGTAATCTGCAATGTTTGCCCTCCGCATGCCAACATCACGGCGTCCATTGACGAAAACGTCGAAACCATTATTGTCCTCTGAGAGATGACCGGGGAGCTGGCCACGGAAGAGCAACCATGGCCCTTCAGCCACAAACCTTGGGTCATGATGAAAATCACTATACATCCCAACAAAGTGGCTCATGACAGCATCGACATCATCCATTTCAGCCACAAATCCAGAATCACAGTAAGGGCACTCCATCTCCCGGCCACGGGGCCTAACCCGCTGTCTACACTGGAAGCACCAATATGGCTGCCTACCTCCTGACATTTCTTCAGGTGTACTGCCTCGCAAAGAAACCAAAAGGAAGCAGATCTCCTTCGCTCTGCAAAATAGACATAATAGCCAAGAGTTCAGCAACAAATTTCAAACGTCCTTGCACAATCACACTAGACTGCATACACAACCTTCCACACAATTATCCCAACATAGATAAGTGAAAAGATGAAAACGGTAGGGGCATGTATGGTCCAAGATCAGTCCAAACAAGTGATCTGCGTATTCAAGGACTTCTTAACATTGTGCAGCAGTTTATAATACTACACTATGTCTAGATCATTTTACCTTGCTTAAAAAATTGTTCCAACAAAGATAAGTCAAAACTCGGAAGACAAAAGCGATAGGGACCTTCACAGTCGAAGATCAGCCCAATCAACTGAACTGGATACCGTAGGATTCAAAAAATTCATCAGCTGTCAATACTACACTAAGGCCCTGCTTGGATACCATATAAATATATGCGGCTGTATTAAGATACATGGGTATTTTACTGGTCACGGTCTCACGGATGAAACCACCGGAAATCATTTTCCCTGTAAAAAAAACTGTCGCGATAGCACACAAGTATTCCACAAACACACATCTGCACGTACAGGCCACACCACAGCTCACACATACACAAATGCATGTACATGCAGCTGCAACTCCAGAATCAATTCTTACAACTTCTGAACAGTCACACCACAGCATGTAAATTGCAGACACGTCCATATCCCTTGTACATAAACATCAATTTGGCACACATAAACTAGAAATTATTTTATCAAAATTTCAATTTTGACATGGGAGGAAACTTGTTTCCACTGTGTCAAATCAAATACAAGACGAAGCTGAGATCCAGCTGATGCAAGAAAGGTTTGTTTGTCGGCGTTCACAAGCACCTTTGCCACATACTGTACAAGAATTAAACAAGACACATGCATCCACGGGCAATACAATTGAACTTTTACTCTGCAAGGAAGGAAGAAGAGATGAGATCCCGGCTGGTCAGGCAAGGAAGCACCTGATGGTAGACACCGCCGGGGAAGCAGACTGTGGTGGACGACAGGACAGGTGCCTCGGAGGAGCGGAAAAAAACCGCAGGAGACGAGAGGACACGGGGTGGGGTCCCGCGTTGCGCCGGGGAGATCCCGCAAGTTTGGCCGCCGCACACGTCGCCCTCCTGTTACTCCTAGCGCTGGATATCAGAGAGAGGAGGAAGAACAGGGGAGGAGGAAGGAGAAAGCAGGTAGATGCAGAGCTTCTCTGTGCCGTTCGGTTCTCGATACCCTTGCACACGCTGGTCAGTGGTCACCAACAAGGAAGGATTGGATAAGCACGGCAGGAACCATACGAGTGCGAGGTGGGACCGAAGGCATTGATCCTCCGTTCGCTTTTTTTTTTTTTTGAACAGAAGAAGGGTCCAGAAGGACCCCGATGCTTATATTAAACATAAAGCAGCGATGCACAGCATCTTACAACAGGACCCTTAACAACCAGGAAATACCAAACTGGTCCCTTTTTTTACAGAGAGGACCCCAAAAAGCTGATGAAGATTGCAATCGGATCCCTAGCTGCTCCCGCACGAACCCAACCTTGTGGTCACCGGGGACGGCACCACTTGGGACGGCGAAACCTCCATGGCACCTCGCCATGGACTTCGTGCTGAAGCCGCACTGCCTCCCATTAGACATCATGGCCGGGAGGAAGAAGAAAAGCCGCCATTCGGCTAGAAGATTCGATGGCGAGACGAAGACAGCCGGCAATCGACCGCAACTGCAGGCGCCAAGGCATCTCCGTGGGAGCCACCGATGACGAGCGCGAACCCAACCTGGATCTCCATCTCCCCATAGCTCCTCCTCCACCACCGTGGTGACCTTGGAAGCATGGAACATGGAGGCCCTGCTCAAATCCAGGGAACCAAACGAGCTTATTCTTGGAATCGCCGACGACACAAATCCCGCCAGCGGCTGGCAGCCAACCAGCGCAAGCAGGACCACCATCGCCAAGAGCCACCAGCCGTTGCTCGAAGACGACGGCGGCACACTCCGCCATGGCATAACGCCAATCGCCACGGAGGCAAAACTCAACCTAAAGCTAGACCAGAACCTAGTAGTATGTACAGGACTAGTCCACGCACCTCTCCCATCTCTACTCCGGCCGGCATCGCCGTCGAAGGAGATTAGGGATCGGGCGGGATCTCCATGGCTACGGCTGACTCTCAACGGGCTCTCTCGAAGGAATGGGAAAGAAGGGTCCTTCCCGATCCTCCGTTCGCTTTGACCGTGAGATGCTTCCCCCGTGGCCCAAGGGTGTAATGATGACCGACATGTGGGTCCACAACTACAGTGTCAGTGTGGACGAAGGGCGTCCTGCGCTTTTTTAATTATGGGATGGGAGGCACCGTCAAGTGATGCTGCATTAAGGTGTCGGGGATGATGCTGGGTTGCTACGATAAGATTTTTTTGGCACTGTAAATGCTACGAGCATGCTAATACCTGTTCGACGAAATTACGCGATCAGTTGTCTAGCTTCATCAATCAATTGGTTGGCGTTTAAGCTCCTTGACGCGAATGTTTTTGTTGCAGCCATGGAAAGAGGGGCCTGGCCGTGTTTGAGCGGGTGAGTAGCGACCCCATGCGCACGTCCTCTTCCCTCGCAGGCAAAAAGGTGAGTGGTCCCACTGCAAAAAAATGTGAGCAGCATCCCCCTCGCTTTCCGTGAGATGCTTCCCCCGTGGACCAATGATGGCCAACATGTGGGTCTGCGAGTACGGTGTCAGTGTGGAGGAAGGGCATACTGCGCTTTTTTAATTGTTCCGAGCCATGGGGTACGAGGCTAGATCGGCCGCCGGTGGCAGGAACGGACGGTGGGATGGGAGGTGCTGCGTCGAGGTGTCGGGGATGCTGACTTGTTACGATAAGATTTTTTTGGCGCTGTAAATGCTACCACCATGCTAATACAGATCATAGTATCGTCTCCATGAGTGTGGGACCTAATAGATTAGGTTAAACTACGAGTCAAATGCGTTGGCGGTGCATGAACTTGCAATGCATGTGCACTTTGGTGCCCCTAGTTGTAGAATACGAAAAACTGGTGCAAACAGTTGGCTAATGCATGTAATACGGTGCACTTTCTATCTATAGCCGTCAAACATTGACTACGTGGCACCGTATTCCGTCTGTAGCCCGGTGAAGCCCATGCGGCGTCGGCAGCGGTGGCGAGGAGGAGAAAGGGGAGGCAGGAATGGGGGGTGGCGGCGCTAGGGTTGGCGCCCGAGTCGCTCGCGGGAGCGACACGGCGCCGAACCGGTTTCTTCAATCAAAATACCTGTCGTCCTTGTCTGATCAATACAGTTAGAGTGTATGTCATGCGTCGGCAGCGGCGGGGCATCTCCTCCCATTCGCGCGAAGCTCGGGGTAGCAGGGATCCCAGGCACGTGGGGGTGCGGATCTCCAGCTGGCGCACGGCGACGCGGCGGACCGATTCCTAGCGTCGGCGTGGGGGCGCGGTCGCGGCGGTGTAGCGGTGGCGTCGCGGAGGCCTGGTGGCGCGGCTTGCACGGGGGTGTTCGGCCAGCGGTGGATCTGACTGCCGTCGAAGCTCCTGGTCATGGCGGCGCTCATGGTCCTCTCCTGGGCGGCGTGTGGCGGCGGGCCGCGGTGGGTAGGGTTGGCTCGTGTGGGTTGGGGGCGCTCCCGGCGTGGTGCTGGTGCGGCTGCTCCCTGGTTCGTGGCGCGGGCAGGGCTCGTCAGGCGGTGGATGGCGCCCCGGTGTTGGGTTGCTCGGGCGGACGACTTGTTCGGTACGGGAGCGGAGCCATGGTGGCTTCCTCCCCTCGCGGCACCTCCCAGTTGCATCAGTCCAGTCCCGATTCGGCTGCCCCTCTGTCAGATGTCTCAGTTCCGATGAACACGGGTATGGCATCGTGCGGGTGCGCGTTTGACCAAGGCCAGTGAGGTATGGCCGTGGCGTACTGGATGGCGGGCTGTCGACAGCCGCTGGGTAGTGTCCCCTCCCAGTCCAAACAGGACTGGTTGAGGATGCTGGTGTGGGTGACTTCGTCGCCAATTACGCCGGATCCCGGTGGCTGATGTCGGGCCAGGAGTGGAAGGAGGTGCCTTCCTGCTCTTTCCTCCACAGTTGGTGAGCTGTAATGTTGGCGGTGAGCAGAGCCTCGGGACCTTGGATGCTGGGGCGGCGGCTCTTGATGGTGAGGCCGCGCGGTTCGCTCTGCGGTGAGCAGCAGTGGTGGCGTCTCCTCTTGGCTATGTGGGTAGCGAGGGGAGAGGTGGCGGGTGATCCTGGTGTCGTCGTGGCTTCGGCGGTGCCGACTCCCTGGTCTGGATCTGGAGGCCTCGCGCAGGCGGTGGCGCCCCCCCGTGGGTTCGGTAGGCAACTTTGGTTCCGCGGGTGGCACATGTGAGGTTTCAAGCGAAAGCTCCGCGCTCCGGCGCTAGCAACAGTGATGCCTGCGGGTGTCACTTCCCTCTTGGCGGCGTCGTTGTGGGTTTTCTCGCGGTGCCTGGGCTCCGGGTGAAAACCATAGTCCGTTCTTTCGGGCTCGACGGCGGCGGCGCTTGCCGTCGTCACCCTCTTGGGGGCGTCATCGTGGAGCCCCGGTTCCTTTCGGCTGTGGTTGCCAGCGGCATCGGGCATACCTTGATCTTGACATGTGGCATCCTTGCCTCTGGCATGGGTTAGCCCCGTTGGTCTCCTATCTTATGCACATATTTTGTCAAATCCTTAAAACGGCTAAGATGTGCATGGAATTCAAATTCATATCCATATGCACATATTTTGTGGAGTTTGCCCTATGTAATGTAGTTATGGTAACTACTTCGGACTCAATAAGTTTGGGGACCATATTGTACTTAACTTGTTTTAGGTACATTGGAGAAGCATTGGGTGCTTGGCTTATTCATGAAGAAGGTGGTGACACCGTAAGAAATTAATGCCAAGCTTGGATAACTCATTGATCTACTACTTCATACCAATGCTATCTCGGTAACAAGTATTTATTTCATGCATATATAAAAATGGAGTCAACCTTGTGTAGGTTGCATCATGGCATGAATAGTACTTGTTAAAGTTGTGTTTCTTGCATTTGCTTAAAAGCCACTTTACTGCAATGGTGAGTCATTTGAGAAGAAGCATATAATGGGATCTATAAAATCGTATTCATGATTCATTTATCCCAAAAGATGCCAGTTAAGCAATTCATTGCATATAAATTCCTCAGATGTGCTCTCATGTGCAATATTGATTAAATTGCAAAAACACTCTATCTGCTCTTGGTATTTGCTATCTTGCGTAGTAATTCATTGTTATGCAAATGAGATTAATATGTGCCATGTGCCAGGTGCCTTGTGCCTTGCTCTTATGCTAGGATCAAAGTTGTATAATAATGGATTCACTTGTTGAGATCATGTTCTTATCAATTGTAACCATTTTGTGTATGAGAGTTTCTTTGTGGATGCATATCATGATGAATATTGGCCACTCAGAAAGTTTTATACATGAGAAAGTTAATAGCTCTCAGTGATATCATTTAGTCCTTGTTAGCCACTCGGTTTGCCTCTTTTTTATTCTTTGGTGGATCCGGTGACAGGTTGAGTAGTGAGTGCTTGTATGTATTGCCTATATCATGGCGCACTCATGTGTGTTGGATGTATTTTGGACCCATACTCGATATGATCATCATGTCCAAAATATGTTCTTTGGATCCTTTGAATGTTTTCTTCTCATGGTTAATGCTTACTTTCATATCATATCATCTTGTTGCATTCTGTGGATCCCCGACATAGTTTAAACTCCTCCAACTATTTGTAATTGAATGTGTGCATTTGATTTCAATCACACTATGAGAAATGCACAAATTAAGGAGGAACTCATACTATATTGGTCTTCTAAGTTTTTCATCCATTTTGGCACTAGTTGCCAATGGGGGAGAAGTTTAGAGGGTTTATGAAGAAGTGGTTTTAGGAGAAGTGGTTGTTGTCATTGATGCATATCTACGCTTGTTATATATGCTTGTTGCATGGATGTGTATATAGAGAAAACTCACTCCACCTAGCTTATGTCATCCAATATATGCAATGAAATTCAAGTTCATTCACGCATGCATATATTGTGGTGGAGTGTGCTCCATATGTGGTTTTACTAGCATCAAATGCTTGTGTAGTGTTTTGATGCCAGTACAACCGGTTTTGATAACATCAAGTATCTTTGTGATACTTGATGCAATCAAAACACCCCAAGTAAAAAAATTATCCACGGATAAGTTGCATGTGTGTTTTTAAAAATTCATTATATAAACCCTCTTATGGAGATTGTCATCAATTGCCAAAATGGGGGAGATTGAAAGTGCATGTAGTCCCGATGTGTGGTTTTGGTAATTAATGACAATCCCAATGGACTAATGTGTTTTTATTAAGATGTATTTGAAGGAAAGTTCCATAGGCAATGCATGAAGAATATTGGATGGAATGAAGGATGAAATCCATCAAGACAAATATATGCATTGAGACTTGGTAATGAATGACAATTACTATGGAGCAACAATGGTATCAAGCTATATATGAAGATATGTTCCATGGGTGATGCAAGAAGAAGATTGGATGGATTTTGAATGAATGCCATCAATGTCTAGATATGCATCAAGATTGAGTTCAATGACTGAATCAAATATGATCAAGATGAATTCCATGTGATTAACAAGATGTGATCAAGATGGAGTTCATTGAAGGATCTCAGAGGTTGTCATACTTGGGCTAACGAGTTGTGCCATGATGGATCAAGATCTTGAGAGAGTGATTAAAAAGAAGAATTCTAGATACGGCTTGAAGATGGGATCATGATGAGCTCATATGTTGAGTCATGGTTGATTATGCCTTGAAGCAAGTAATTCGAGTGAAGAATTCATTGCACCTCTCGAGAGATTGTGATGGAGCATGAAGAAGATCAAGTGATGACCAAGATGATATTCATGGAGGAACTCAAATATGGTCATGAGAGAATTGTGATATTTGTGATCATGTCTTGAAGCAATGAAGCATAGTGAAGAGTTCAATATGGCCTTCAAGACACCAATATTAAGCTTGGAGTAAAGATAAAGGTTGACCAAGATAAAGCTCAAAGATCGAATTCTAAATGGTCAACGCACAAGTGAAAAAAATGTACCACATGGTATCTAGTGGTATGGTAAGCAATTGTGAATTATGCTATGTGAACTAACCCATACTATGTGTTTTCTATGTCTATGTGGGTTAGGTGATTCTCATGGGCTAGCATCAAAAGAAAGATTTTATGTAGCCCATGTGAGGTTGACATCAAGTGATGATGGTCATCAAGTTGAATAAGGACAAGTTCAAGATAGGCATCCCGAGGGATTAGATGCTTGAAGCTTGCGAATGATCACGTGATGGACATGTGAAGATGTTTTGCAAGAAGAGGATTCCCCATTGTATATGAGGAAGATATTCGAAGAACTTCACCAAGATTTTGTGAGACATTGATAAATGGACATATGCTTGAATCTTGAAGGTCCATCCATGGATGATTGGTACATATGAAGATGGTATACAATACAATGCTTCCCACATGGCTTGTGGGGGAGCTATTTGAAGTCTTCATCAAGTGACATGATCAATATTGTGTTTCCAACTTGAGCCAAGCGTGAACGTCAACATCAAGCTCAAGTGGAAGGCTCAATGCAATGATGGAGGTTGACCCCAAATTAACAAAGAGAGACAAAAGAGGTATACTCAATTTACAGTTCTTTTATCTCTATTGAGTATAGGAAAGCCGCACTATTAAGAGGGGTCTCTCAATGAAGTCAAGGGTAGAGCTCTTTTTCCTTCCAAATCTCCAAAATGTACATCCCAATCTCCAACATATGTACACCACCTAAATTGCCAAAATATACACTTCAAGACATACATTTTGGCCTGCTTTTACACTCTCTGGAGGTACCCGTCGGAAGTTCCGGGATGAACTTCCAGGAGCATCCAGAATCCGGTGCTGACTCCGGCGCAGGCTCCGGCTGACTAACAGAAGCTTTTGTGTTCAGCCGAAGTACGCCCCGGACCCAGCTCCGGAAACCGGTGCCCCCGGAGACCTCCCCAGAATCCGGTAGAACCGAAATCCAGAGCTACCTCCGGCACGAATTTCGGCTTGATATCAGAGACTCCGGTGTAAGCCAGAAGGCATGCTCCGGAGCTAACACAGGAATCCGGGACACTCCGGATGTTCCCTCTGGAAGTTCCGAGACGTACTTCTAGGACGTCTCGGGACACCCCCAATGGGCAGATTTCAAGTGGGCTATAAAAGTCCCACTTCATCTTCCCGAATAGGTATCTATCCCTATCCTTTGAGCTGAGCAGTTTTCTCTCTCCTACTCCATTTTATCATAGCTCAAAAGCTTCATTACTTCCACATACCTCCATCAAATCATACTACTCCTTTAAGGGAAAAGAGAGAGGAGCCCCCGATCTATATTTCCACCAAAGGAATTTGGGTTCCACTTTGAGTTCATTGAGGATTTGTTACTCTTGGAGGTTGGAGACTCCTAGGCGGTAGGAGTTCTCCAGTGAGGAATCAACTTGTGATATACCCCCGGAACGTTTGTGAAGGTTTGGAGACCGCCTCAAGGTCTACCACTAGTGGTTGGGAATCTCCCACATGGTGATATCTCAAGGAGATAGGGTGACACTTTGTGGTGTTGGTGTGTCTTCGTGGTAACACCCATCCCTCTAGGAGAATAGGGTGAGCCTTCGTAGTGTTGGTGTGCCTTCGTGGTAACACCCATCCCTCCAACGGTGACTAGCTTCCCTCCAAGGAAGTGAACATTGGGATACATTCTCGTCTCCATGTCTTTCGGTTATCTCTAACCCTAGCTCCCTACTTGTGGTTTACTTTGGTCACTAGACCTTGCATTCACTATAACTTATTGAACTCATTATATTGTATTTTGTATCTCACCGTAGCAATTGTTTAGGCACTCCTTTATATTTCGCACTGCCTAAACTTGCTAATAAGTAAAGTAAAATTTGTAGTTGTCCCTATTCACCCCCCCTCTATGTGTTGGAAATATGCCCTAGAGGCAATAATAAAGTTGTTATTATCATGTTTCCTTGTTCTTGGCAAGTGTTTATTCTCCATGCTATAATTGTATTAACCGAAAACTCAAATACATGTGTAGATACATAAACAAACACCGTGTCCCTAGTGATCCTCTACTTGACTAGCTCGTTGATTAAAGATGGTTAAAGTTTCCTAACCATAGACATGAGTTGTCATTTAATAACGGGATCACATCATTAGGAGAATGATGTGATGGACAGACCCAATCGTAAGCTTAGCATTTGATCGTGTCACTTAGTTTAATGGCTACAGCTTTCTTAATGTCAAGTGTCTGTTCCTTAGACCATGAGATCATGCCACTACGTAATACCGGAAGAATACTTTGTGGGCATCAAATGTCACTTCATAACTGGGTGATCACAAAGGTGCTCTTCAGGTATCTCGGAAAGTGTTTGTTGGGTTGCATGGATCGAGACTGGGATTTGTCACTCCATGTAACGGACAGATATCTCTGGGCCCTCTTGGTAATATGACATACTAAGTAGCTTGCAAGCATGTGACTAATGTGTTTAGTCACGGGGATATTGTATTACGGAACGAGTAAAGGGAACTTGCCGGAAACGAGATTGAACTAGGTATGGTGATACCGACGATCGAATCTCGGGCAAGTAACATATCGCCAGACAAAGGGAATTGTATACGGGATTATCTGAATCCTCGACATTGTGGTTCAAACCGATAAACATCTTCCTTGAATATGTGGGAGTCATTATGGGCATCCAGGTCCTGCTATTGATTATTAATTGGAGAGGTGTCTCGGTCATGTCTGCATGTTCTCGAACCCGTAGGGTCACACACTTAACGTTCGGTAACGCTAGGGTAGTAATGGGATATTCATGATGGTGGTACCGAAGTTTTGTTCGGAGTCTCGGATGGGACCCCGGATATCACGAGGAGCTTCAGAATGGTCCGGAGACAAAGAAAACATATATGGAAAGTATTTTCAAGGTTACCGAAAAAGTTCGGATTTCATCGGTATTGTACCAGAAGGTTCTAGAATGTTCCGGAGGGTTCCATGGTGGGGCCCACTTATCTAGAACGTCCCACATGGACCAAAGGGTGGCGCACCAGCCCTACGTGGGCCAGGCGCCCAGCCCCACTTGGTCCATGCGCATGGGATAAGGGATAAGGCCAAATCCCTTGAAAATAGGGGGAGACTTAGAGGCCAAGTACTATTCATGATTACTGTTCACGATTACTGTTCACGTATTATTCCTCCTCCAAGTTTCCTCCTCTATATAAAGGGAGGGGAGGGGCTAGGCGCAGCAAGAGAAAACCCTAGCTGCTGCCCTCTCTCTCTCCCTCCACCATCTCCTCCTCCATTTGCGCTTGGCGAAGCCCTGTCGGAGTTCCACCACCACCACCACCACGCCGTCGTGCTGCTGGCCTAGTTCCCATCTACCTCTCCCTCTCGCTTGCTGGATCGAGAAGGAGGAGACGTCACCGAGCCGTACGTGTGCACATCTCGGAGGTGCTCGATCGGATTGGATCGTGAAGAGTACGACTACGTCAACCACGTTCGTTGAACGTTTCCGCTTTCGGTCTACAAGGGTATGTAGACACACTCTCCCCTCATTACTAGCATCTAGTAGATTGATCTTGGGTGAATCCGTAGGAATTTTTTTTGTTTTCCATGCAACGATTCCCAACACTATGGCCATCCCGATCCTTTCAATTGGTATCAGAGTAAGGTCTCTCCTTATAAGGCTTCACCACCTAGAGAGTAAGGATGTCACCTAGAGGTATAGCGAATGATGACACTTTGTGTTTTGATGGCACAAATTACCACTTGTGGAGAATTCGCATGCTTTGTCACTTTTGGGCCATGGGTCCAAATGTTTTGCAAATTGTTGTTGTAGGGACTTCTATTTTTATGGATGGCCTATCTCCACCCCTTGAGGATATGCATCTTGATAGTGATGCTTCACTTGCTATTCACCAAGCTATAACCTTTGAAGTGTTTAAGTCAATCTTGACTTGCAAGTCGGCTCATGAGGCTTGGACCAAACTTGAAATTATATATGGTGGGTCCAGTCTTGATGAAGTAAATATTATTTCGGCGGATTCAATGGAGGAGTTTTCCACATCTTCATATCATGAATATCTATCCAAAGCTTCCGCCTCCGATTGCTTGGACATTTCAACATCTTCCACTTCACCAACATGTGGTTTGTCACAAGGTAATGACATGGTGAGTGGAGAAATTTCGTGTGATGATGATGATGATGATGATGATGAGATTATGATTGATGATCCTTCATGTTTAATGCTAGTGTTGTAGCCTATAT
Source organism: Elymus sibiricus (assembly GCA_039707655.1). NCBI lineage: Eukaryota > Viridiplantae > Streptophyta > Magnoliopsida > Poales > Poaceae > Elymus > Elymus sibiricus. Next base: position 464,600,612 of record CM077676.1, read on the forward strand.
GGACTTGAATATATCTTGCACAAAAAATTTCATACATTCTTGTGTTGATAGTCCATGCATATCACCTAAAGATTCTTTGACAAATATTTGTGATGATATGCTTGCTCTTCTGTATTGGCATGATCAAAATGCTTCAATTTCCTCTAGATATTGTATGACTAACCATGTAGAGGAAATCGAGAAAAATGTGGCACACTCCATTGATGAAGAAATTGCTAGAAGAGCAAATAACAATATCACCAAGTTGAGGAGGAAATGAATGAGTGTCACGAGTATGGGCATTATGCAAAGGAATGCCATATTCTCGATGACAAAGTATTCTCCTCTCCAAAAGATTCATCATCAACCCCGTTTGTTCACATGTGCCTCATGGCAAGAGGTAATCACGAGGTATCATCTCTTCATAGTGATAGTGATGATGATAGTGATGATGATGATGATGATGATGATGCTAGCAATTATGATATGAGTCAAGGTCTCTATGAAATTGCAAAAGTTCTTCGTAAGGTTAAAAAGAGCACTTATATGAAGTTCAGAGATCTTATTGCTCACCTTGATAAACATAATGATTTATTTCATGGAGTGCAAGAAAAAATTAAAACTTGAACATAAAATTCTTAACGCTCATCAATCTCTTAGAGACTTAATGTCTTCAAAAGAAGAGATTGAAGTTGCTCATTGTAAACTTAAAGAGGATTTTGAGCATCTTGACCTTGGCTACAAGAATGTCAATGGTGTGCTCACCAAACTCTCTAAGTCTCATGAGGAACTTCAAGCTACTCATGTGAAGTCTTTAGTTTCTTCTTGCTCCTCTCATATTGTCAATAATGCTTGTGCTACTAACTCTATTTCGTGTGAAGCATCAACATTGAAGGAGAATGTTGAGATAAGGGCTCAACTTGATTTGCTAGCTAAAAATTATAGGAAATGGAAGAAAGTCATGAAAAGCTCTCGGGCTCTCATGAGGATCTTCTAATCTCCCATGATAGGCTAAAGTTAGCTCGTGAGACTATGGTCACTAAGGTAACATCTTGAGAGTCTCATGTGGACGTTAGCACATCTTCTACTCGAAATGCTTTATTACCATGTGCTAGTCCTAGTAATTCATCTAGAACTTATGTTGCTACATCTTGTGATGAAGTGCTTACCATGCCTTGTTGCTCTAACAATGAAGCTTCTACTTCCTCTAGTTCTTTTGTCGATACTAATCTTGTAGAGGAAAATGAAGACCTCAAGGCCCCAAGTCACTAGTTTGAAGAAAGATTTGGAAAAGTGATATGATAGGAAATTCACACTCAACAATATCTTGAGTGTGCAAAACAACCCTCATGAGAAGAGTGGGCTTGATCTCATCTCCAACAAGAATAAGTCCAAGAACAAGAAGAAGGGACAAGATCAAGTCAAGAGATCGGCCAACATTACTTGCTTTAGGTGCAAAAAATGTTGGACACCATGTTAGATCTTGTCCATTAAAGAAGAAGGCTTCAAATGAGAAGCAACAAGAGAAGGAGCCTCAAGATCAATATAATGTTCAACCTCAAGTGGAAGAAATGCCACTACCCATGACGAACCAAATTAATTCTTCCCAAGTTGAGAGAAGAAAGAAGAAGAGAAAGGGAAGCACATGTTGCTATATTTGCCGTGAGAAGGGACATATTTCTTCATCATGTCCCAACGGTAACATCTCTAAGCCTCCAATTGTCAATGACCATTATTCACTTAGAAAGGATAATGTTGGCAATTTGTTTGCCAATTTTGTTGGTGCCCAAAGTGGTTTGGAAGTGGATAAGACCATTTGGGTTGCCAAGCCTATTGTGACTAACTTCTTAGGACCCGTTGGGGACCATCAAGCTCAAACCTGATCAATAGATGTATGGAGGGCATTGGAGACTTGGCTAGTTCATGAAAAAAAATGATTTTCACCATTTATTGTGGTTCAGGCCAAGTCAAGTGGATTATCATCATATTTATCAATCTAATGTTCCTCTTTGTGGTAACTTGTATTTATATTATTTATATTGAAAGTTACTAGCCCCTTACATGTTTAGGTTTTGTACCTAGCATGTGTTTGTATATGTTGTGTCTCCTAGTATGCTTGATTTGTGTTATCTAGCACATGTAGGTTGCAATGCACTTCATATAGTTGTGTGTGTAGTTTCGAGCCTTTATTGCTTCTTAGTTGAATCCTATTTCGCTCATTTGAGATATTAATGGATCATCACATTATGGGGGAGTATTGTTGTTTACGCCCCTCACACCCCAAAATTTGTATATATGAGGAATACCACCTAGTATTGATAGTGCAAGATTATCTAGTCACTATGTGGTATGTCAAGCTCATTTGAAATTCAAATTCTTATCCATTAATTACCTCTAGTTGGATTTCATTTGCTTATTATAGATAATATGTGGATTATCACATTATGGGGAGGGATATGCCTTGTGCACATCACAATCCAAGAAAATGTGGACAATTGCGGCATGCCACTTAGAATTGATATTGGAAATTATCTTGTATCTTTGTGGCATGCAAAGCTCAAACAAGTCCCTTATCGCATAAACAACAATTCATTGATCACCTTTTGGATTTGTTTGAGAAAGTTGTTCATGGTGCGGTTTGCCCATTGTTTATCTCGAAGATCTTATTTCGAAAGTGTTTGATTCAAATCATTCCAATTATTGCTATGCATGATTATCTATCTAATTGGAATATCAAAAATCCCCTATCCAAGCATTGTGCTTAATTCTAAACTCGTATCATATGCTTTGGATATTGAAGTTGATCTTGCATATCTTTGCATCTATCACCAAGTGCTAATTCCAAATACCATTGTGTTCTATTACAATCAGTATTCCTTCATGTGATAGAATTCACTGATCATCTTCATTTCGGCTCTTGTTTTAATTTGCCTCTTATCTCCAGCCAAAAAAGTTGTTTGTCTCCCCGTGTTGGGTTGCTTGCGCTCGGGTAGATGATCTCCATCTCCATTGACGTTCCTCAGAGTTTTTCTTCAATGGTTGCAATTACACCATTTCCTCTGGTGTAATCTAAGACTTTGAGTAATTGATCTTGAGGCCAGTGGCTTTGGCATATGAATCTAGTAGAGCCTTGATCGCGTGCATTATTTCTAAATCAGCCGGTAGAAATAAGATAGTGTCGTCGGCGTACTGTACACTACTAGAAAAAAGGCTGTTAGTGGCGCACCTATTTTGGCTATTAATGGCGCACTATAGGTGCGCCACTATTATCACGCCATTAGTAACAAATAGTAATGGCGCACCTCTGGTGCGCCATTAGTAATCCAAATACTAGTGGCGCACCATGTGGTGCGCCATTACTATTGCTACAGGTGCGCCACTGGTAACTTTTTTTATTGAATTTTTTTGAATTTTTTTTTGAATGGTGCGCCACTGGTACTAGAATTGGTGCGCCACTGCTATATTTTTGAAATCTGGATCACGATTTTTTTTGCTCGTTTTTGCTCGTGTTTTTGCTCATTTTTTTGCTCTTTTTGCTTGTTTTTGCTCGTTTTTGCTCGTTTCTGCACAACCGCCGACGAAGTTGGGCCGGACCACCCGCGAGAGGCGAGCGATGCGCTCGTCTCCCTCCGTCCCTCGCACGAGCAGGAGGCCATGGCGGCGCTGCATAGAACAGGGGCAGCGGCGCGAGGCTCCTCGATGGTCGGAACGGCATGGAGGCGAGGGGGAAACGGGCGGATCCGGTGATGGGCACCTCAGATCTGATGGCGGCTTGGCAAACGGAGGATGGGTCTGACTGGGCATCTCTGGCGGCGCCATGGAATGTACCTGCGAGGGGGAAGACAGAGAGAGATGAGGGAGAAGAGCAACGAGAGGGAGAAGGAGGCCAGCGGCGAGAAGGGACGGCTGGAACCGGCTCTGGTGGTGCTCCGGCGAGGGCGTTGAGGAGGTCGGGCGCGGAGGCGCGGCCTCGGGCACTCACCTGGGAGGCAAACGGGAGGAGCTGCGGGCGGCGGCGCTCCTGTGGCTCCTACGAAGGGAGGAAGAAGGGGAAGGGGAAGGAAGAAGCAGGATGGCAGGAGAGAGAGGGGTCAAAGAGGATAAGAGAGGGAACCGGTGGTGGGTGGGAACTGCCACGTCACTGCCCAGACTTAGTAATGGCGCACCTAGGTGTGGTGCGCCATTACTATGTACCTTAGTAATGGCGCACCACACCTAGGTGCGCCATTACTAAGGTACATAGTAATGGCGCACCTAGGTGTGGTGCGCCATTACTATTTTTAAATTTTTTTGAATTTTGAAGGCGGGAAAATAGTAGTGGCGCACTATGCACTGGTGCGCCATTGCTAATTTTTTTAAATTTTTGTATTATTTTGCCTCCAGATCTAACAATGGCTGTAACGTTTTTTCTGTTAGGTTTTTGAGGATTCTAAAAAATCAATAACGGGCGTAGCCGGTTAAATTTGGATGTAACTTTTCGAGTAGTATCTTTTTCATATAAAAAACTTTTTCATCGGAGGTCGTATGCAAAAGTTACGGCCATTTTACCGAAACACGGCGGGTTTTTTTTTGCAAAAAAATTCAAAATTCATGTTTGTTAATTTTCGTAACAACTAGAACACATAACACATGGGCATCAATTTTTTTGAATTTTTTTGAATCTTTTATCATTCTGTTTTATTTTTTTTAAACCGAAAAGGCGATCCACGGGGGGGGGGGGGGGGGGGGGGTGTTTGTGTGTGTGCGGTGGGGTGTGTCTGTGTGTGTGAGCAATAGTACTGGCGCACCCTCCCTGGTTAGCAATGGCGCACCAGGGAGGGTGCGCCATTACTGTTGCTCACACACACGGACACACCCCACCGCACACACATAGCAATGGCGCACCACACCAAGGTGCGCCTTAGCATAGTAATGGCGCACCTTGGTGTGGTGCGCCATTGCTATGTCTGGTGAGGTGGGGGGGTGGGCAAAAAAAATAACAATGGCGCACTGCTCAGGTGGTGCGCCACTACTAAAAAAATAACAATGGCGCACCTGTTTCTGGTGCGCCATTGCTATATAGCAGTGGCGCACCACCACCATGGTGCGCCACTAATAGGGATATTGGCTATAGGCAGTTTTCTAGTAGTGATATTACCGGGTAGTCTTCTGAAGCAGGTTGTGGGATGGGTAACTGAATGTGTCCCTCTTGCCAAGCTCTATTCACCATGGATTGTAACAAGTCTGCCGCGAGGACAAACAGAAGAGGCGATATTGGGTCACCTTGGCGTACCCCTCGTTTACATTTGAATTCTTTTCCAGGAACTCCATTCAAAAGCACCGAAGAGGACCCTGAGTGCAATAGCATTCTCATCCACATCAGCCATCTCTCATCAAATCCCTTTTTTTGTAGCATCTTCAGTATAAAAGAGTGTTCCATTGTGTCAAAGGCTTTTTCGAAGTCGAGTTTTAGAATGACTATTTCTTTCTGAGAGGACGTGCAATGATGGATGAACTCGAAAGCCCAGCCAAGGCAATCTTGAATCATTCTGGTTTTGATGAATCCGTATTGGTTCCTATGTACTAACTTTAAAATCCATTTTTGTAATCTCTCTGCTAGGATTTTTGTGAGAACTTTCAGAACACAGTTTAGCAAAGAAATAGGCCGAAAATCATTAACCTTCTCCGGATTCAGTTTTTTTGGGATCAAAGTAATTAGAGAGGAGTTCAGACTTTCTAAACTGATTGTACCTTCCCAAAAATCCTTGCAGAGCTTATAAAAATCCATTTTTATGATGTCCCAACATACTTTGAGAAATTGCCCCGTGAACCCATCAGGTCCGGGTGCCCCGTCGCTTGGAATGAGCTTGATTACTTTGTCAATTTCAGTTTGTGTGAACGGCTCTGAAAGCTTTTCCAAACCGGGCACAGTTTGACTTAGATCCTCCAATTCGAAGTCATATTCCGGTTGAGTTTCCACTCCCATTCTGCTTTTAAAAGAAGAGAAAAAGGCAACTGCCGTTTTCCAGTGTTATGGTAGTAATAACATTCCTTCTATATCTCTCTGTTGCTCGTGCATGGAAATACCTTGTGTTGGGGATGCACAGGTAGAGTAGGGGTGCTAGCTCGCTGACAGACTGCCCATGCAGCCATCGGTCTTCCCAGAAGCGGGCAGTTGAGCCATTCCCACTGGCCATGGTAGTGGACGCAAAGAATAGCGCACGCTCCTCGGAGGTGTATTGCAGGTCCAGACCTTGCCACGCGCGGTCATGATCCGTGCGTGCGAGTCGCAGCCAGCGTAGCCGGAGCGGGAGCCCGGTGCGCTCAAGATCGCGAACGCCCAGACCACCATACTCTATCGGGCGGGAGACGTGGCGCCAGTTCACGTGGCAGTGTCCTCCATTGGCAGCAGCGCGCCCAGCCCAAAGAAACCCCCTCTGAATCTTCTCGAGTTGCCTGAGTGTCTTCTTCGGGGGAGCGATCGCAAGCATTTGGTGTACTGGGATAGAGCTGAGCACAGATTTAACCAAAGCAAGCCGCCCGACTTTGTTCATTAGCCATGCCTTCCATGCTGGGAGTCGTCCGGCGACTGAATCCACGAGGGGTTGCAGCAGGGCAGCGGAGGGACGGCGTGTCGTCAGTGGGATGCCGAGGTAGGTGATGGGCAACTCCACTATCGGGCACCCCAGCTGCGCTACCGTCTCTGCAGCCACCGCGTCGCCATGAAGGACGGTGGCCGAACTCTTGGCGTAGTTCACCTGCAGGCCAGAGGCCATGCCGAACAAGTCTAGGATACCCTTGACCGCAGCCACGTCGCCCGTCGTTGCATGGCAGAATAGCATCACGTCGTCGGCGTAAAGGGAGATCGCCGGGACCTCCCGTTGGGGGTGCAGCTGCTGCAAGATGCCGACTTGCAGGGCGTGTCGCATCATTCGCCCAAGTGTGTGTTGGAAATATGCCCTAGAGGCAATAATAAATTGGTTATTATTATATTTCCTTGTTCATGATAATCGTTTATTATCCATGCTATAATTGTATTGATTGGAAACTCAAATACATGTGTGGGTACATAGACAACACTGTGTCCCTAGTAAGCCTCTAGTTAACTAGCTCGTTGATCAAATGATGGTAGAGGTTTCCTAGCCATGGACATGAGATGTCATTTGATAACGGGATCACATCATTAGGAGAATGATGTGATGGACAAGACCCAAACTACGAACGTAGCATTTGATCGTGTCAGTTTATTGCTATTGTTTTCTGCATGTCAAGTATCTGTTCCTATGACCATGAGATCATGCAACTCCCTGACATCGGAGGAATACCTTGTGTGTATCAAACGTCGCAACATAACTGGGTGACTATAAAGGTGCTCTACAGGTATCTCCGAGGGTGTCTGTTGGGTTGGCATGGATCAAGACTGGGATTTGTTACTCCGTGTGACGGAGAGGTATCTCAGGGCCCACTCGGTAATACAACATCACAATGAGCCTTGCAAGCAATGTGACTAAAATGTTAGCCACGAGATCTTGTATTACGGAACGAGTAAAGAGACTTGCCAGTAACGAGATTGAACTAGGTATAGAGATACCGACGATCGAATCTCGGGCAAGTAACATACTGAAGAACAAAGGGAACAGCATACGGGATTAACTGAATCCTTGACATAGAGGTTCGACCGATAAAGATCTTCGTAGAATATGTAGGAACCAATATGGGCATCCAGGTCCCGCTATTGGTTATTGATCGTAGAGGTGTCTCGGTCATGTCTACATAGTTCTCGAACCCGCAGGGTCTACACACTTAACGTTTGGTGACGATTAGTATAGTTGAGTTATTTTGTTGGTGACCGAAGGTTGTTCGGAGTCCCGGATAAGATACCGGACATGACGAGGATCTCCGGAAGAGTCCGGAGGTAAAGATTGATATATGTGATAATAGTGTTTTGATCTCCGGAAGAGTTCCGGAATTCACCGGAAGAGGTTCCGGATGTTTCCCGAAATGTTCGGATACGAGAACACTTTATTTGGGCCAAGGGGTAAAGCCCACGAGGCTTAGGCAAGGTGCAAAAGGAAGTTTTGCTGGCGTCTGGGGCGGTACTACCGCTTATCGTAAGCGGTACTACCGCTAAGGGCGGTACTACCGCTTATCGTAAGCGGTACTACCGCTACAGGCGGTACTACCGCTTATCATAAGCGGTACTACCGCTTGCACGCGATACTGCAGGGATCCGAGTTGGACTCTTTCCCTGCGGGCCAAACCAACCTTGTGCGGGCAAAACCGACCTGGAGGAGGCTTTTACTCCAAGTTTAGACCCCAAGGCTCAACATATAAATAGAGGGGCAGCGCTAGCACACGGGACACATTAAGATTTCCCAAGCCGTGTGTCGGCAACCCTAACCCTCTAGTTCTCCCGTCATAATCTCCGTAGTGCTTGGCGAAGCCCTGCAGAGATTGTTCCTCACCAACATCACCACGCCGTCGTGCTGCCGGAACTCATCTACTACTTCACCATTGCTCGCTGGATCGAGGAGGTGAAGGCGTCATCAAACCGTACGTGTGTTGAACGCGGAGGTGCCGTCCGTTCGGCACTAGTTCGTGATCGGATCGAGGGACGACTTGCGATTTGGATCGCGGAGACGTTCGACTACATCAACCGCGTTTCTTAACGCTTCCGCTTAGCGATCTACAAGGGTATGTAGATTCAATATCCCTCTCGTAGATGCTCATCACCATGGATAGATCTTGTGTGTGCGTAGGAAAAATTTTGTTTCCCATGCAACGTGACCCAACAGTGGCATCTGAGCTAGGTCTATGCATAGATGAGATCTCGAGTAGAACACAAACGAGTTGTGGGCGTGGGTGTATACATATTGCTTGCCGTTACTAGTTGATATTTGATTCGGCGGTATTGTGAGATGAAGCGGCCCGGACCGACATTACGCGTACGCTTACGCGAGACAGGTTCCTTCAACTAACATGTAACTTCATTGCATAAAGATGGCTAGCGGGTGTCTGTCTCTCTCACTTTAGTTGAATCGATTTCAATGAAGAGGGTTCTTTTAGAAGATCAAAAAGCAATCACTACACCACGTTGTGGTTTTGCGTAGGTAAGAACGGTTCTTGCAAACCCGTAGCACCCACGTAAAATTTGCAACAACAATTAGAGGACGTCTAACTTGTTTTTGCAGGGTATGTTGTGATGTGATATGGCCAATTACATGATGAGATATATGTGATGTATGAGATGATCATGTGTTGTATAGAATATCACGACTTGCATGTCGATGAGTACGGCAACTGGCAGGAGCCATAGAGTTGTCTTTAATTATTTTCGCCGTTTTGCTTTACTTTATCGCTATGAGTTAGCAATAGTCGTGGAAGCAACAATCGGCGCGACAACCTCATGGCGACACGTTGATGGAGATCAAGATGATGGAGATCATGGTGTCATGCCGGTGACGATGAAGATCATGCCGGTGCTTTGGAGATGGAGATCAAAAGCACAAGTTCATGGCCATATCATGTCACTTATGAATTGCATGTGATGTTAATCCTTTTATGCATCTTATTTTGCTTAGGACGACGGTAGCATTATAAGGTGATCCCTCACTTAAATTTCAAGATAAATTGTGTTCTCCCCAAGTGTGCACCGTTGCGAAAGTTCGTCGTTTCGAGACACGCCGTGATGATCGGGTGTGATAGACTCTACGTTCACATACAACGGGTGTAAGCCATGTTGCACGTGCGGAACACTCGGGTTAAACTTGACGAGCCTAGCATGTACAGACATGGCCTCAGAACACAAGAGACCGAAAGGTCGAACATGAGTCATATAGTAGATATGATCAACATGAAGATGTTCACCATTGAAACCACCTCAACTCACGTGATGATCGGACTTGAGTTGGTGGATTTGGATCATGTTACACTCGAATGATCGGAGGGATGTCAATTTGAGTGGGAGTTTTTAAGTAATATGATTAACGAAACTCATTATCTAGAACAATAGTCTAAGTTGTCTTTGCTATATTTATGTTGTAGATCATGGCTCGCGCAGTAGCACCCCTGAATTTTAATGCGTTCCTAGAGAAAGCTAAGTTGAAAGATGATGGAAGTAACTTTGTGGACTGGGCCCGTAATCTAAGGATTATCCTTACGGCTTCCCAGAAGGCTTATGTCCTTGATGCACCGCTTGGTGATCCACCCGCTCCAGTTGAGTCTCTAGACGTTGTGAACGCCTGGCAGGCTCGTTCTGAAGATTACTCAATAGTTCAATGTGCAATATTGTATGGCTTAGAACCGGGACTTCAAGGACGTTTTGAACGTCATGGAGCATATGAGATGTTCCAGGAGTTGAAGTTTATCTTTCAGAAGAATGCCCGGATCGAGAGATATGAGATCTCCGATAAGTTCTATGCTTGCAAGATGGAGGAGAACGGGTCTATCAGTGATCACGTACTCAGAATGTCTGGGTACTCCACCCGTCTTGCTGAATTGGGGATGCCCCTTCCGCCAGAGGCTATCACTGACAAAGTTCTTCAATCATTGCCACCTAGCTACAAGAGCTTCGTGTTGAACTATAACATGCACGGGATGAACAAGTCAGTCGCCGAGCTGTTTGCGATGCTGAAAGCCGCTGAGTCTGAAATTCAGAAGGAGCATCAAGTGTTGATGGTCAATAAAACCACTAGTTTCAAGAAAAATGGCAAGGGTAAGAAAGGTAAATCCAAGAAGGGTGGCAAAGCAGTTGCTACTCCCGTGAAGAAACCCAAGGCTGGACCCAAACCAGAAACTGAGTGCTTTCATTGCAAGGGAACTGGACACTGGAAGCGGAACTGCCCCAAGTATTTGGCTGACAAGAAGGCGGCCAACAACAAACAAGGTATATATGATATACATGTTATTGATATGTTCCTTACCAACCCTCGTTGTAGTGCCTGGGTATTTGATACCGGTGCGGTTGCTCATATTTGCAACTCTAAACAGGAACTGCGGAATAGACGGAGGCTGGCGAAGGACGAAGTGACGATGCGCGTGGGAAATGGTTCCAAGGTTGATGTGATCGCCGTCGGCACGCTCGCTCTTCGATTACCGTCGGGATTAGTGATGAACCTAAATAAGTGTTATTTGGTGCCTGCGTTAAGCATGAACATTATATCTGGATCTTGTTTATTGCGAGACGGTTACTCATTTAAATCAGAGAATAATGGTTGTTCTATTTATATGGGTAATATCTTTTATGGTCATGCACCCGAAGTGAGGGGTTTATTCTTATTGAATCTCGATAGTAATGATACATATGTTTATAACATTGATGCCAAAAGATGTAGAATTGATAATGATAATACCACTTTCTTGTGGCACTGCCGTTTAGGTCATATTGGCGTAAAACGCATGAAGAAGCTCCATGCTGATGGACTTTTGGAGTCACTTGATTTTGAATCACTTGACACATGTGAGCCATGCCTCATGGGCAAGATGACTAAAACGCCGTTCTCTGGAACAATGGAACGGGCAAGTGACTTGTTGGAAATCATACATACTGATGTATGCGGTCCAATGAGTATTGAGGCGCGCGGTGGTTATCGTTACTTTCTCACCTTCACTGATGACTTAAGTAGATATGGGTATATTTACTTAATGAAACACAAGTCTGAAACGTTTGAAAAGTTCAAACAATTTCAGAGTGAAGTTGAGAATCATGGTAACAAGAAGATTAAATTCCTATGATCTGATCGAGGAGGAGAATATCTGAGTTATGAGTTTGGCAGTCACTTAAGACAATGTGGAATTGTTTCACAACTGACACCGCCTGGAACACCACAGCGTAATGGTGTGTCCGAACGTCGTAATCGAACTTTATTGGATATGGTGCGATCTATGATGTCTCTTGCCGATTTGCCACTATCGTTTTGGGGTTATGCATTAGAGACAGCTGCATTCACTTTAAATAGGGCACCATCGAAATCCGTTGAGACGATGCCATATGAACTTTGGTTTGGTAAGAAGCCAAAACTGTCGTTTCTTAAAGTTTGGGGATGTGATGCTTATGTCAAAAAGCTTCAGCCTGAAAAGCTGGAACCCAAAGCGGAGAAATGCGTCTTCATAGGATACCCAAAAGAGACAGTTGGGTATAACTTCTACCTCAGATCCGAGGGCAAAATGTTTGTCGCTAAGAACGGAACATTTCTTGAGAAAGAGTTTCTCTCGAAAGAATTGAGTGGGAGGAAGATAGAACTTGATGAGGTTATTGAACCTTTACTTCAACCTGAAAGTAGCACAGTACAGAAAGATGTTTCTGTAGAGCCTGCATCAGTTGAAGAGGAAGTTAATGATGATGATCATGAACCTTCGAATCAAGTTGCTATCGAACCTCGTAGGTCGACAAGGACGCGTACTGCTCCTGAGTGGTACGGCAACCCTGTCTTAGAAATCATGTTGTTAGACAACGGTGAACCTGCGAGCTATGGAGAAGCGATGATGGGCCCGGATTCCGAGAAGTGGTTAGAGGCCATGAAATCCGAGATGGGATCCATGTATGAAAACAAAGTATGGACTTTGGAAGTATTACCTGAAGGGCGTAAGGCCATTCAGAATAAATGGATCTTTAAGAGGAAGACGGACGCAGATGGTAATGTCACCCTCTATAAAGCTCGACTTGTGGCAAAGGGTTTTTCACAAGTTCAAGGAGTTGACTACGATGAGACCTTCTCACCCGTAGCGATGCTTAAGTCCGTCAGAATCATGTTAGCAGTAGCTGCCTTTTTCGATTATGAAATTTGGCAGATGGATGTCAAAACAGCGTTCCTTAACGGTTTCCTTAAGGAAGAGTTGTATATGATGCAACCAGAAGGTTTTGTCGATCCAGAGAATGCTGACAAAGTTTGCAAACTCCAGCGATCCATTTATGGACTGGTGCAAGCATCTCAGAGTTGGAATCTTCGCTTTGATGAGGTGATCAAAGCGTTCGAGTTTATACAAGTTTACGGAGAAGCTTGTATTTACAAGAAAGTGAGTGGGAGCTCTATAGCGTTTCTAATATTATATGTGGATGACATATTACTGATTGGAAACAATATAGAAATGTTGGAAAGCGTGAAGGAATATTTGAACAAGAGTTTTTCAATGAAGGACCTAGGAGAAGCTGCTTTCATATTAGGCATCAAGATCTATAGAGATAGATCACGACGCTTGATAGGACTTTCACAAAGCACATACCTTGACAAAGTTTTGAAGAAGTTCAAAATGGATCAGTCCAAGAAGGGGTTCTTGCCTGTTTTGCAAGGTGTGAAGTTGAGTAAGACTCAATGCCCAGGGACTGCAGAAGATAGAGAAAAGATGAGTGTCGTCCCCTATGCTTCAGCCATAGGCTCTATCATGTATGCAATGCTGTGCACAAGACCCGATGTCAGCCTTGCCATAAGTATGGTCGGAAGGTTTCAAAGTGATCCAGGAATGGAACACTGGACGGCGGTCAAGAATATCCTGAAGTACCTGAAAAGGACTAAGGATATGTTTCTCGTTTATGGAGGTGATCAAGAGCTCGTCGTAAAGGGTTACGTCGATGCAAGCTTTGACACTGATCCGGATGACTCTAAGTCGCAAACCGGATACGTATTTATTCTTAATGGAGGTGCGGTTAGCTGGTGCAGTTCCAAGCAAAGCGTGGTAGCTGATTCTACATGCGAAGCGGAGTACATCGCAGCCTCGGAGGCGGCGAAGGAAGGTGTCTGGATGAAGGAGTTCATGACAGATCTTGGAGTAGTGCCTAGTGCGCTTAACCCAATGACTCTGTTTTGTGATAATACTGGTGCCATTGCTCTAGCCAAAGAACCAAGATTTCACAAGAGGACCAGACACATAAAGCGACGTTTCAATTCCATCCGCGATTACATCAAGGAGGACGACATAAATATTTGCAAAGTACACACGGATCTGAATGTTACAGATCCGATGACTAAACCTCTTCCAAGGGCTAAACATGAACAACACCAGAACTGCATGGGTGTTCGATTCATTACAATGTAAATCACATAGTGATGTGAACTAGATTATTGACTCTAGTGAAAGTGGGAGACTGTTGGAAATATGCCCTAGAGGCAATAATAAATTGGTTATTATTATATTTCCTTGTTCATGATAATCGTTTATTATCCATGCTATAATTGTATTGATTGGAAACTCAAATACATGTGTGGGTACATAGACAACACTGTGTCCCTAGTAAGCCTCTAGTTAACTAGCTCGTTGATCAAATGATGGTAGAGGTTTCCTAGCCATGGACATGAGATGTCATTTGATAACGGGATCACATCATTAGGAGAATGATGTGATGGACAAGACCCAAACTACGAACGTAGCATTTGATCGTGTCAGTTTATTGCTATTGTTTTCTGCATGTCAAGTATCTGTTCCTATGACCATGAGATCATGCAACTCCCTGACATCGGAGGAATACCTTGTGTGTATCAAACGTCGCAACGTAACTGGGTGACTATAAAGGTGCTCTACAGGTATCTCCGAGGGTGTCTGTTGGGTTGGCATGGATCAAGACTGGGATTTGTTACTCCGTGTGACGGAGAGGTATCTCAGGGCCCACTCGGTAATACAACATCACAATGAGCCTTGCAAGCAATGTGACTAAAATGTTAGCCACGAGATCTTGTATTACGGAACGAGTAAAGAGACTTGCCAGTAACGAGATTGAACTAGGTATAGAGATACCGACGATCGAATCTCGGGCAAGTAACATACCGAAGAACAAAGGGAACAGCATACGGGATTAACTGAATCCTTGACATAGAGGTTCGACCGATAAAGATCTTCGTAGAATATGTAGGAACCAATATGGGCATCCAGGTCCCGCTATTGGTTATTGATCGTAGAGGTGTCTCGGTCATGTCTACATAGTTCTCGAACCCGCAGGGTCTACACACTTAACGTTTGGTGACGATTAGTATAGTTGAGTTATTTTGTTGGTGACCGAAGGTTGTTCGGAGTCCCGGATAAGATCCCGGACATGACGAGGATCTCCGGAAGAGTCTGGAGGTAAAGATTGATATATGTGATAATAGTGTTTTGATCTCCGGAAGAGTTCCGGAATTCACCGGAAGAGGTTCCGGATGTTTCCCGAAATGTTCGGATACGAGAACACTTTATTTGGGCCAAGGGGTAAAGCCCACGAGGCTTAGGCTAGGTGCAAAAGGAAGTTTTGCTGGCGTCTGGGGCGGTACTACCGCTTATCGTAAGCGGTACTACCGCTAAGGGCGGTACTACCGCTTATCGTAAGCGGTACTACCGCTACAGGCGGTACTACCACTTATCATAAGCGGTACTACCGCTTGCACGCGATACTGCAGGGATCCGAGTTGGACTCTTTCCCTGCGGGCCAAACCGACCTTGTGCGGGCAAAACCGACCTGGAGGAGGCTTTTACTCCAAGTTTAGACCCCAAGGCTCAACATATAAATAGAGGGGCAGGGCTAGCACACGGGACACATTAAGATTTCCCAAGCCGTGTGTCGGCAACCCTAACCCTCTAGTTCTCCCGTCATAATCTCCGTAGTGCTTGGCGAAGCCCTGCAGAGATTGTTCCTCACCAACATCACCACGCCATCGTGCTGCCGGAACTCATCTACTACTTCACCATTGCTCGCTGGATCGAGGAGGTGAAGGCGTCATCAAACCGTACGTGTGTTGAACGCGGAGGTGCCGTCCGTTCGGCACTAGTTCGTGATCGGATCGAGGGACGACTTGCGATTTGGATCGCGGAGACGTTCGACTACATCAACCGCGTTTCTTAACGCTTCCGCTTAGCGATCTACAAGGGTATGTAGATTCACTCTCCCTCTCGTAGACGCTCATCACCATGGATAGATCTTGTGTGTGCGTAGGAAAATTTTTGTTTCCCATGCAACGTTCCCCAACAGCGTGTCCACAGCGAGCACAAATAGCTGTGGGGAAATGGGGTCACCTTGGCGGAGCCCACGGCGATGCCAAATTGGCGGGACGGGCTCTCCATTAAGCATGACGCGAGTGCTGGCCGTAGACAGCAGGATTGCTATCCATTCCCGGAAAAGATCGCCGAACCCATATTGGCGCAGAACCTCGAAGAGGAATGGCCAAGATATGGAGTCGAAGGCGCGCGTTAAGTCGAGCTTGAGCATGATCCTCGGGGCCCCAAGTTGATGTAGCAATTTGAGAGATTGTCTGACGAGGACAAAGTTGTCGTGGAGGCTTCGGCCGGCGATGAATGCGTTCTGGTTGCGACTGACCAAACTGTCCAGCTTGGGGGCGAGACGCAGCGACAGGACTTTGGCGAAGATCTTCGCCACGAGATGTATCAGGCATATCGGCCGGTAGTCACGCAACTGGTGGGCATCCGCGCGCTTGGGCAGGAGCGTGAGGAGGGCTGGTTTAGCTTGCAGAAACCGCGCCCACGTAGCTCGTAGAGCAGCTGGAAAACGTCCAGGAAGTCATGTCGGACGATGCTCCAGCATGCGCGAAGGAACTCCGCGGTGAACCCGTCGGGCCCAGGTGCTTTGCGGGCAGGGAGGCGCTTGATCGCGTCCCAAATCTCCTCCGAGCTGAACGGCGCATCGAGGCTTGCCAGGTCGTAGGGGTCGATGATCTGCGACAGATCAAGCGTGTGGTCTCGGTCGACGGCGGTGCCAAGCAGCTCATCGAAGTGCTGGAACGCCGCATGCGCCATCTCCTCATGTCCTGTGAGCACGAGCCCACCAGCGGTAAGGCCATACACGCGGTTCTTTTGCCGGCGAAAGGTGCACTGCCGGTGAAAGAAGTTCGTGTTGGCGTCGCCGTCTTGAGATTGGCAATGCGAGCGCGCTGCCGGGCGATGGTGCGCTCCATGGAAGCCAGCCGAGGTAAGTGATTTTGAGTTGCTTGCGGAGCCAATCTTCCGGGGGAGAAAGCACGCGATCCTCCTGGGCCTTGTCGAAGCGTGAGATTAGCTCGCGAGAGATGGCAAGCTTGTCTCTGATGTTGCCCATCGATTTGGCACTCAACTCGTAAGCTGGCGAGCCGTGGCCTGCAGGCGTAGAGCAAGGCGACGGAAGGGGTCCGGATCATGGACTGAGCTCCAGGCCGCGGCCACCGTGTCGTGGAATCCGTCCAGGCGCAACCAATACTCTTCGAAGTGGAAGCGTTTGTATGCCAGCGGCATGGGAGAGCAATCCAGCAAGAGAGGGCAGTGGTCCGACACTACGGACGCGAGGCAGCACAAATGGCACTCCCCGTGCGCGTCCTCCCAGTCAGATGTGCAGAGCACATGGTCCAGATGCACCAATGTTGGCGGCGTCTGCTCGTTCGACCACGTGAAACGGCGACCATTGAGGTATACCTCCTTCAAAGCAAGGTCGTTGATGAGCTGTCGAAACCTGCCCATCATGCGCCTATTCAGGCTATTGTTGCTTTTGTCCTCGGCGCGATAGATGAGGTTAAAGTCCCCACACAACATCCATGGCCCAGTGCAATCCGCGCGAATATCTCGGAGCTCTTGCAGGAAAGAGATCTTGTCCGCGTCGTCCTGGGGCCTGTAGACCACCGTCAACCACCAGGGCGCGCCGGTGGCCGTGGTCACCTTGGCCGTGAGCGCGTTTGTGGTGAACAGTGGGTCCGTGATCGTCACAGCCCTGCTCTTCCACGCCAAGAGAATGCTGCCCCTCGTGCCTTGCGCGGGGAGGTATGTGTAGTCGTCGAACTCCGAACCAAGTATGTCAAGGACAACGGACGAGCAGATCAACGTCATTTTAGTCTCTTGCAAACATACAATGGAGGCACCAGTGGTGTCCTTGCAAACATACAATGGAGGCACCAGTGGTGTCAAGCAGCGAACGGATGGCGTTGCGCCAAGCGCGGGCGTTGAGGCTACGCACGTTCCAAACCGCGATCTTAAGGCCGTGATCCATAGAAACTGGATCGACGGAGAGGCTGCCTAGCAAGCCTAGGTCTCGCAGGTGACGTCGACACGCGCCGCAGTAGACGGCATGGGGGTCAGGCACGCTGGGATCTGACGATCGACCAGAGCAGCAATGGCCGAGAGCACTGCCAGTGGGATGGGCGCCGCGAACAAGCCATCGTAGGTTTTCATCTCTACCGAGGTGATCCGCTGGTTGGTGCCCATGATTCCAAGGGTGCGCAGGATTTGCACTTGAGTTCGTCTCTTAGCGGTGGGCGGCGCCGCGGCGGGGGAGGCAGTAGATGCCGATCGGCCACGGCGGGGAGCGAAGTTTAATGGGCGACGTAGCCTCTTCCCTGGGGTTGGCAGCGACGCATTGATGTGCTTGGTGGCGGCTTCGAGGAATTCACCGAGCGTCCATGTCTGCGGTTGTGCGGCGCGGCCACGGGATCGGCGCAGGGTGATGGGCAGTGAGACGAAGCGCTCTGGAACTGCACGACGTGGACCGGGCGGGGTGCACGCAGGCTCTGGTGGCGGCGTCGGAGGGGTGGGAACGGGCTTGTGCGCCGTGGACTGGGCCTGGGTCTCAGCAGGAAAATGGGTGCCCGCGGGGCCAAGGGCGGCACCGGTGGCCCATCAGGGGGCGGCAGCACACGGGCGTTTGCGGGAGAAGTGGCGCCCAGGGCGCAGTGCTCCCCTCTGTCTAACGTGCCAAGCGTGTGGGTCCAGTGGACTGGTCAGCTGCGGGGCTCAGCAAGGTTCCAGGGACGGACGTGGGCGTAGCATCGCTTTGTCCCGACAGGGTTCCTGGCTGGGCTGGCTCCTCGGCCTGCGAGTCTGGCACCTCGCTCAGGACTGCCAGGTCCCGACAAGGCATCGGATCATGCGAGCCAGGAGCGGGCCCAGTAGGATCGTCCTCGGGCGCACGCGACAGAGCGAGATTTGAATCTCCGGAGGCTTCTGGAGTGTCCGCAGCCAGTGGTGGGTTGCCAGCTGGCGACGCCGTACCTGCCCTGGCATCTCCTGTAGCGACGGATGCTTTGCGCGCCTGGTCCATGCCCAACGGCTGCGCAGCTTTCCTTTTGCTTTTTCCTTTTCTGGCACGGCGACGGGATTGGCGGGGCCCATGCTGGCCAGGCCATGGCGCCATGCCGTTCCTCGTGGGCAGTGCGGGTGGCGGCGCCGCCACGTCGGCTGGGGCGGGCCACGCGGTGGCCATGGCCTCCCCATCCACGCGTCCAACGCAGTTGCCAGTGCGCCAGCCAAGTGAGTCGACGGCCATGCCATCCGCGCGGCCTTCAGGACGTGCATCGGTGCGCCAGCGCTTGCGGCCGCGGCGGCGCGCCCGCCCAGGGCCAGGACCTTGACCTGGGTCGTGTCCATTGCCCGCTCCGTCCCGGCCGGGGCTGTCGGCTGGTTGGGTACCAGGAGGAGTGGCCCTGATCATTTCAGCCCAAGTCAGCGCGATGGAGATGGGGAAGGTGAGTGTCTTGATGATCGGTGCATCTAAGCTCACGCGCGTAGGAATCTGCTCGACGATTTCCAGGACGGCGGCGCGGCGGATGCCGGCGGGGTCGTGGGTGCGCCCAGACAACCGGAAGGTGGCCAAGTCGTCCCTGGAGCGAGTGCGGGGGTGTAGACGCTCAATCCAGCAGCTCTCACCGAGGATGTGTTCGGCAGTAGAAAGGTGCCAGGCTTGGGCGGGAATGCCGCGGAGCTCGAGCTCGACGCGGTACTCGAACTCGCCGGAGCCGGCATGAGCTAGCTTGCTCCAAGGCCAGAGCGAGAGGGAGAAACGTGGCGATCTGACGAAGTGGTCGCCGTCGATGCGGCGCTTGGTGGCCTGGGAGCGGAAGAGGATTAGGAAATCCTCTGGATGGTGTTCGTGGACTGTGAAGTTACCCTCGGCGAGCTCGAAGGAACTCAGGAGCACGTCGGCGACCTCGGCAGTGGACACGGGCGGCCTGTTGCCGGTGATGGAGGCCACCATGGCACGGGCCAGCACCTCCTCTGCCTCTTCCATCTCGACGGAACGCGCCATGATAACCCGCACCGGCTCCGGGGAGCGCGCAGTGACGAGGGCCACCGGGGCAGCGGGGTGGAGGCAGGGGTGGAGGTGTGGCTTGGTGCCGAGCAGGCTGGCGCGGGGGGGGGGGGGGGGGGGCTAGAGATGTGCCATGGCAGCAGGGGGGCTGTCGCGGCCGTGGGCGTCGAGGGACCCCGAGGTCGCATCCTCGCGACGGCCGCCACAGGAGCGGGAGTCGTGGCCTGAGATGAGGCAACGCCTGCACCTGACATCGTTGGTGCAGTCGCGCACACGGTGGCGGTGGTCCAGGCAGCAGAAGCAGAGCCCGGCGACCTCCTCCGGGGAGGGGCTGGGACGGCGGGACGGCGGAGGGCTTGGCGCGGCGGCCTGACGTGGCCGGCGGCGGCGGTTCCTGCGCTTCGGCTGTTGGTAGCCGTCAGCGTCGACATCGGCACCGCCGGAGACGCGGTGTACCTCTGAGCGGGGGCCGAGACGGCTCTTGGTAGGCGGCCGGGACGGAGCAGCTGCACGTCCAGGGGCGGCGGGCGCGGGCGGCGCGGAGGAGACTGGAGGGGGGGGGGGGGGGGGTCCGGGCGACGTCGTTGTACGACCGCACCGAGGACTCGCTCCCCGAGTCGAGCCAGCGGTCGCCGGAGGACACGCGCTCGCCGGAGAGGGTCGCTCGGCGGTCGACAGGGTCTGCGCTGGGGGCTGCCATGGCTGGGCTTGGGGGGGGGGGGGGGGGGGGAGGGCTACCGGCGGGGAAGACAGCGGCGGCTTGTAGGCTAGGCGGGGCAAGGAGAGGGGGGCGGAGCGGATCGTCCCTCTGATGACATTTTATCATTGTTACAGAAATTTTTATTTATACTTGAATAGGTTCAATTATAAAATTTGCTATTGGTAACAAGTTGAAGTTCAGTTATAAAATTTGCACAATTATTCTTTGTGCAATTTTTTTTTTTGACGAAACATCCTTGTGCAACTTTAACTATTAATATTTTTGTGTTTAATTATCAAGGCTCCACTAGTTACATAATTGTGTATTATTATTTTCTAAAAAACTCCCATTTTCAGTCACCATTATACATACTTCAGAATTAAATTGCCGTGGTAAACAACGCAATTTTATCACAGCTTTATTACAATTCAGACACTTGATGCATATATGCACAGTCGTTACTACAAGTAATGTAGAAAATAGCAAAATAAATGATTTTGAGGTACCTCCTTCCAAGCAGGCGTTTTTTGAGTTCTTCAATAAGTTGGTCACGATTCATTGTTTCTATCTTACTCTGCGTGCTGCCATCATTGCTTTGCGGCCTGCGACCAGAGAGCAGTGGCACAACTCGCTTCACTGAGCTTTTAATGTCTGCCACTAGGCTTTTCTTCTCCAACTTTGCTGTGTTGCTGTCCTCCTGCACCTCCTCCTTTGGCTTGATTTGACTGTCTGCTGGCTTGATTTGGCCAAGAACATCCCTGAGAACTTCATCTTCATCGAAGTTCTGAGACACTGTGACTGACGCCCGGCAGTCAAATTCATTCCTGAAATCTCGGTACAGTGCCATGGCAATGGTGGTCTTTCCCACACCACCGAATCCAATCAAGGACAGAACAACTCGATGAGAGCCTTTATCATGTTTGGTTAGCCAACCCCCGAGCTTCTCCATGTCCACCTTCACTCCCACAGGATTCTCTGTGCGGATGAGCTGACGGCTCGCCACCAAATGCTCAGCAGTGCCATACGTA
This sequence comes from Elymus sibiricus, assembly GCA_039707655.1. Lineage (NCBI taxonomy): Eukaryota > Viridiplantae > Streptophyta > Magnoliopsida > Poales > Poaceae > Elymus > Elymus sibiricus. Next base: position 464,622,261 of record CM077676.1, read on the forward strand.
ACAGCATGGGTTGCTCCGGCCCCAGAGTTGCTTCTTGGGATTGGGTTTGGGTTGTCCACTCCATATCTCCTGCGCCGCTCAGCAATGTATTGTGCCCGGACCTTGAGCTTGGCAATCTTGGAAGCAATGTCGCGGCGAGGCCAGAATGTCCACACCTCGTAGACTGCCGTCACGATGAAGGAGCATCTTGCATCGCTGAGGGAGTCCTGAGGGAGGCGATGAGCAGTCATCGATGCAGTCTTCCATGTCGTATGCCATGTCACGGATCTGCTTCATCCCGTTCTTGAGCCAGCGATCATGGTCGTCCACAGCAGAGCCGAGGTCGCCAAGAAAGGCCTGCATGCTGGCGAGCTCATCGCTGATGTACTGGATGTCACCGCGGACACCACGGATCAGAGTGTACTCTTGGGCAAGGAGGCCGCCCAACTTGCCTAGGAGACATCTCATGGTGGCTTCCGAAGCACCCACTACAAACTCCATCTTCTCCTTCTGTGTGCGCTTCACTAGTACAATTTGTCCCCTGTTGTTGCAAGTGCAAAGACAGCTCAAGTCCACTGCCTGCTCAGCAGTTGTGGAAAAAAATGGAAAGATAAGGGTCACCATGCATGAATCGTGCCTAGAAAATAATCAAATACAAAAGGCTCTACATGTCTAATCAGATCATGGAACAATTCTTGTGAATATCAAATTGTCCCCATTCAAGGAACCTATACAAACAAAAGTTTTACGGATCACTGCTAGATAGTACACCCATTTTTATGCATATATCACGGCTTACAGAATTGGGTAGCCACAATATATATGAACACCACTATGTTACCCCCAAAACTGAAATGAAACCAACAATACCTAAAATTTCTCATCCCTTGTCTATGCTTGCATATAATGCTGAGAAAATTGTGGACATTATGCACTTCAAGAATTTCCTGAATGGCTTTTTCCAATTTGTAATTTTTTGACATGTCACAGTGCTAATTAATTTAGTGAAAAACATGCTCAACGATGATGGTAGGTTGGCAACATCAACTGCCATGGCAAGGGAACAAAAAGCTACCAGACAAGAGAAAACAGGAAGAAGTGGAAGGACCGGAGATGGGGGCAGAGGAGGCACCTGCAAACTGGACAATAAGCTGGCCACCGAGGAGTCTTGAGCAGTCACTGTTCAGGGCAGCCGCGGTCAACGGCGTCAGCTACACAGGCTGGTGTACTCCTGGCAAGAAGGCAAATCTAGACATTAGATAGTTCAACAATTCCAACTGATTGGCAGTTCCAGATTTTCTTAGGCTATCAGATGACAAAACGAAACAAGAAGGTCAAGGACCAGAGATGGGCACCTGTGACGATGGCCGCCGAGTAAGCTTTAGCAGTCAGTGGCCAGGGTAGCTGCCGTCGAAGGCGTCAGCGGCGGTGGTGGCTCCTGGCCAGGCGGAGGATTTAGCAGGTGGATGGAAGGAAGGATTTGTGGCAACAAGAAGACACTGGTAGCTCGAGGGACACTAAAGACCCTTGATTCAAAGGAATTTTCAAGATATTGGAGGACTGAAATCTTTAGAGTTTTATTTTTTTTCAGATTTTTTGCCACGTCCACCTCCGTCATTGAGCAACATCATCATTAAAATTATTTCAGTGTGGACACAGGTGATTTTGCCTTTTGCTTTGGTCATGTCGTTTATAAACTCGAAAGTTGGCAAGCTGCGGCGCTTCTGCTCTTTGCTGCTTTGGCTGCTGCATGAGGAAAGCATCCATCTTTGGAGTATGTTCTTTGCTTCACAAGACATCAATCGTTATTATATTGGCCGTAATATAATAACACTTGCTTTTTGTCTTGAGATCACAGTTTGGCTAATATTTGAGGGCTATTTCAAAAGAAAAAGGAAAAGAACCTATTCTTTGCTTTGCCTGCTGCATGGAGTAGCTTTGCTCGTTTTTTAAGGAAAGCATCCACTGGCACTCTATTCTTGGATTAAATATGCCAATCCAAGAAAAATAATCAAGGAGGTGATCATCCTGTTCCTTGCTTCGCTAGCGCCTTTCATTTATATATATTCAAGGACACTGATTGCCACCGAGAAGAGATCAGTGAGTCACTGACCGGTGAACCCCACACGAGCCAGCGGTGGAATACACAGGATTGGCTACGCTGAAATGGATATTCCACTAGGTGGCAAAAAAAAAAAAACGGATAGCCAAAAATCACTGTACCAATAGCCAAATGGCCATTTGGCTATTCCACTGGACACACTCTTTTACTGAGCTAGGTGACGTAGTTGTATTACTTTGTGCTCAAGGATGTGTATAACTCTTATGGAGTCAATATACAACCACACTACTGGACTTACCTGAAGTGACATGAGGATACGTTCAAGTTCATATGTTATCTTGACAGAGACTGGCAGCAGGGGAAGGCTTCCAGACTACAGTGATGAAATCCTTCCTCGACTCTCTGCGAGGAAGCGATCCTCGGGCATTTCTATCTATTATCTTGGTGCATTTTATTAAGTGTCCGGTTTAAGTTGGCTATGAACGGGATACATCTCCAAGTCTATTCGAATAGTTTTGTCTTCCCTGCAGGGGTGCACCACACCAACTCACTCTCGCACGCTATTTTGACCGACGAGTCAGGGGCGCCGCGCAGCCACATGGGTCGATGGATGAGACCAGTCTGTGCTATCAGAGCTAGGATAGGCTATCATCACGGGCCAAGCGCGGGAATACTTCACGGCTAAGGTAAAGCTGCGCGGGAAGATTTTCGGCATCTAGATCGGCGCGGGGACGACGAAGAGCTTATCGGAAAGTAAAGACGAACGTAAAAACTCTTCGGATACGCTTGGACAAACAAGAAGTCAGATACAGGAAGAATTCATTAAACCCGTTTTCAAGATCGATGACCGAAGACGAAGAACAGTTCGGAAGATCCAAGGAGCGTTTCCGACTTGAAGACCGGTTCAGGGGCTACTAATGGTGTCCCGGAGGGTCACTCATCACTTCATCTCCCGGCTAGGTGGGCCGGGTTGTGCACCCCCATGTTGGTTCACCAGCGGGCCACGTCAAGGCGGCCCATGGTGCGTAGAAGGAATACTCCCAAAGACTTGGCGCATACTCCAAGATTTAGAGGTCGTCTACAACACGATTACCTTATACGTAGCTGACCTAATTGTAACCCTAGACCCCCGGTACTTATATAAACCAGGGGGTAGGGCTCAAAGAAGGGACACAACTATCTCATGGTAGATCAACCTGTACTTTGTACTCCATCCCAAATCAATACAACACAATCATGACGTAGGGTTTTATCTCCTAGGAGGGCCTGAACCTGGGTAAAATCCCTTGTCTCTATTACCATCGCATCTACGCTACTAGTTCAGGACCCCCTACCCGAGATCTGCCGGACTCCGTCACTAGCCAAGGGGGTTTCCATCCTATACCCTTCCAGAATTTTCCAGAAGTTTTCGGGAACCTTTCGCAACATTCCAAACTTTACATAAATAGACCGAAACTTTTCCGGACACATATGGCACACTTCCGGAACTCCCAGAACACTTTCGGATCCATCTGGAACACTTTCCGAGCTCATTCTCTCATACTCTTGATCACATACTATTCCCTTTACTTTGCGATACGTTACAAAACCCGAGGCGAGACTTTTATCGGTATCCCTGTGATCAACACCTTGATCACTATACCGGTTATCCTCGTTACCAGTTTTGTTCTCTTTACTTGTTTCCGTATTCCGGTATCCCTGTTGTGACGCCCTCATTCATAATCGTGCATTAATCATACACGCAGCATGCACGATCACGAACGGTGACTCCACGGTAGTACCACAACACAACTCTACGATTCAAAAATAAACACAAAACAATATATTACAAACAGGGATCGTAAGACCCAATATTACATCAAGGAGTTAGGTCTGACTACAGACAAAATAAAACAAGGACCCTACCCAAAGGTGCAGGCCTCCTGCCTGGGACCTCCAAACTACTCGTCGATGTCGAACTCCGCGTAGTAACCAGCGTCAGGGATACCTGCATCCAAGGGGCTACCATCTGATAGCAGCAACCGGATAGAAGGAAAAAGAAGTGCAAAGCAACGACGAGTACTCATCCGAAGTACTCGCAAGACTTACATCAGATCTACACTACATATGCATCAGTATCAAAGGAAGGGGTAATATATGTGGACTGAACTGCAGAAATGCCAGAATAGTGGGGGAACTCAATGTAACCTAAGTATACCACCATCTTGCAGCAAGAGAAGAGCAATAGAGCATCTTGCAGCATTTGGAAGAGAAAGGGTGCATAAGAGTCCAACAAAGTTTAACAACAATGCACTACCCTTCGATCCTCCCTCGGCTCCCTGTGAGAGAGCGATCCTCGGGCGGGCTACATATTATCTTGGTGAATCTTATTAAGTATCCGGTTTAAGTTATGCAAGATCGGGATACATCTCCAAGCGTCCTGTTACCGTGGACACGGCTATTCGAATAGATTGACTCTTCCCTGCAGGGGTGCACCACATTTCCCGACACGCTCGAACCCCTCCTTAAGCCACCGGTATGAGCACACTTCCTGTGGTGTGCCAGCAGAGGAGAACGACACGCCGAAGTCCTACGTCAGCTCTCAAGAGAGGTCACACGCCGGTCTAAACCTAAGCGCGAAGGGTTGTTCGGTCGCTCACCCTAAGCGCTCCTGCACGTTGCGCCACACGGTACCAGCTTCACCACCTCAACAGTGGATATCTGATGTCAGCCGTGCCACATCTCTGAACTGGACGTCTGGCAGAGCTTTCAGTAAGGAACTGACGACACCGAGGGCCCCATAACCATTATCCCGCGTGGCGGTTAGTGCGTATATGCCAATGGCAACTCGGATTAACATACCCAGAGCTCATTAATCATGTTAAGTCATTCATTTGCGGACACGACCAGGGCCCAGGCTCACCTCATCCGGAGGGTATCTACCTGCCCTGCCGTTCCGCCACAATGAACCTCCCGGGCGGCTGTCGAGTCCCAGGTCCATCTCATCCTGGATGGGCCACCGGCCCGACCACCCCGCCTCGGAACATAAATACAACATGTAAGAATAAATGTCTTCTTCTTCGTCGGCATCTCGTTGCAGTCCGTCTCGCTCCATGTCGTAGGATACCGAAGTCCGAGTCCTCTGTAGTGTAACATATAGTATGACAGTATAAAGTATACCCATGATCATCGCCCAGAGGGATCACGGTCCGGTAATATAGCATGGCAAACGGACAAGGGTGTAGGGCCAACAGATGGAATATAAGCATTACTAACTAGGCATGCTAGGACAACAGGTAAAGCATCAACGAGAGGCGACAAATTCAAGCTATGCATCAGAATATGTTCTACCGAAACAACGTATTGGAAACAATACCTAATGCATGAAGTAGAGAGAAAGAATAGGCGATATCAGAATGATCAAGGGGGTTTTGCTTGCCTGGTTGCTCTGTAGACGAGGCGGGATCCTCAGTGACGTAGTTGATCTCAGGGTCTACCGCAGTATCGGGGTCTACCGGAAAAGAAGTAATGCGGGAACAATATAAACAATTAGCATACAAATGCAACACAATGCATGACATGGCAAAATATGGTGATGAAGTGTTCTAATGCATTACTAAGCATTTTAATTGAAGCGGGAATATTTTCCCAGCTCCAGATATTATTCCGTTAATTGATTCGGTAGCAAAAGTTCAATGTTCATTGTGATAACGATGTTTGTCATGCATGTGGATGACATATTCGGATTCGGTATATTTTTCTGATCATTTTTCATATGTAAATTATTTTCATCCGAGTTACGGTTTATTTTATATGATTTTTCAAAGTTTTATAGATTTTCTGAAATTTTCTGGAATATTTTTAATTCGAATTTAAAACAGAAATTGCTAAGTGTACCCAGGGGATTCCTAGTCTAGTGTATGACAAGTGGGGCCTGGGTATGCTGAGTCATCAGGTCAACAGTCAACTTTGACTGGGTTGACCGCTACAGTGCCTATGGGGTCCACATGTCATTGTCTATGGTTTAAGTAAACGGTATTTAACAGGGGGTGGTCCCACACGTCATTGGGCCAATCTAACCTAAGCTAACCACTAACCCCTAAACTAATCAAGGCCGGCCCCACTTGGCAGGGGCACAGCCGGCCTCCAGTGGCCACGGCTGCGCACGGCACAGGGGGCGCCGGCGGCCTCGGCCTCAGCAAGAGGCGGGCGCGGGGGTGCAGGGGAGGGGCCGGGAGCAGCGGCAGGCGTGGCTGCTGGCACGCGAGCGCACGCCGGGGCGCTCGGGCGGCTGCGTGCAGGCGTGGGGGCGTGGACATGGCAGGGAGCAGGCGCGCGCGCGTGCAGCACGGGTGCGGCCATGGACGAGCATGGGGGCGACAGCAGCGGAGCAGATTGAGGTGGGGAAAGGGGGGAATCGGTAGAGTAGCTCACCGCGGAGCTTGTGGACGAGGTCAGGGAGCGCGGAGGTGGCCGGACGCGTCTAGCTCATCTACGAGAGGCGGCGGCCGTGGCGGGAAGTCGGCTCGATGCCGAGCGTACGGTGCGGCCCGGCTTGATTCAACGCATGTAGGCGAAGGAGACGATAGCGGGGAGGCTCCTGGACATCTTCTCAGGCGCCGGGGAGGTCGTCGGCCGCGGCGACGGCGATGGCCATGGCGGCTGCAGCTTCGGGTGGCGATGAACGCGGCGATGGCGATGCGAGGAGGACGAATGGCGAGGCTTGGGTTTGTCCTTGGGCTCGGGGGTGATCTTATCCACCTCGGGGGCTCGTTGGATGATCGACACGGCGGCATCGGCGGCGTGGATGTGCGCCACGCACATGTGGCAGCCCAAGACCGAGACCTCCACTATTTTGTGATATGTTCATGCTTGTGATGTTTGTTTTTTATTTTTTTTTGCATCATGCATATTCTTTTCCATTGCATAATTATTTTTGTGTTGTGTTATTGTGTGCAACTCCATCTTCTCCTCTTCATCATTCTTTTTGCACCTTGATCATCTCAGCCAAAACCTTGATCTATGCAAACCCCATCATCTAGCTTCTACATTCCATTTACCCAATTTATTTTTCAAGTGGCATTTTTCCTTTCTTAGAAAAATGTTCACTATTTTCCTGTATCCCCTAAATCATGCCAACACCCTCTCCTACAATTTTCAGCTCATTTGGACATGTTCTGGTTGGGCTTTCAATTTATTCAAGTTTGAATTATTTTCAAACTTGGCTAAATTTACAGTCTCTAAAAATTACCAAAACATTTTTTTTGAATTGGGTTTAATCCCAGGAGTACAGAAATATTCTTCTTTCATATTCTTCCCCAACCTCCCTGGCCTTTTCCTTTTCTAAACCTCGAGGTTTAAATTTTTCAGAAGAAGAAAGAAAGGGAGAAGGCTCTCCCAGCCGCATCACACTTGGTCTCTTCCTGTCTTCTCCTCGGCCAAGCCGGTTTTTCTCAACCCAACTCCATTCGGCCTGCCAAGGCCCAGCCGCAGCCTCCTGTTATCCTAGCCCATCGATCCCTTTATCCACTCGCTCGCTAGCCTCCTCCCTCGCTCCCTGCTGTGCGCCGCCACGCACGAGACAGAGGAGTTCCTCGTCCCGATCCCCATGGCCGCCTCTGCCGATCTCCTCCGTGACTCGAGCCCTCGCCGGAGACGCCAAGCCGTCGCCCGCGCCCGGCCTCCATTCCCGTCGCCTGCTGGCCTTCCTCGCGCCCGATCCCCTCGCCTGGAGGTACCCCATGGGCGCATGCCTCCACCACGCGCGCGTCCTCGGTTCCCTGCACCGCCTCCCCTGCTGCCGCTGCTCGCCACTGCCCTGGCCTCCGCCACCGGCCAGCGAGCCCAGGCACCGTCGACCCTCCTCTCCTCCCGCCGTGCCCTGCCTCCACCGCCTGCGAGCATCGCTGCTGCACTGGCCATGGTCGTCTGCCGCCGCCTCTAGTCACGGCCGACGACCTCCTCCATCAGCAAGCCATGGCGCCCGTTGCCCGCTTGCCCATCGTGCCGCGGCCGCTGCCTATTCCCAGCGTCGCCCTGCTGCCGTTGTTCTGCTGCCATCCCCACTTCGGCCACCACAGGGAGTTCTGTCATGGCCACGACCGAGACCTTGTGCTGGTTCATCTTGGTTCTTACCAAGCCTCGCAAGACCCGGAGCGGCACTGCACATGACCGTTGTCGATCTGCTTAGAGCGCCAAGTACATGGATCCCGGCAAGTCCAATGAAGTCCCTCGATGACCCCGAACGCCAAGACCTCGAATGCGCCAAGTTCCTCTTCACAGAACGACTGCACTGCTACGAAATTCGAACGACAACCATCATCGTGTACGACTACCGCCGATGCCCCAAGGACCCGAGTACGACAACACGGTGATGCGTCAAGTACCTCTACCGCCGTCTCCGGAATCACCAAGAACGCCAAGTACCTCGACGCCCGACGCCTAGTACGACTACCGTTGCCGAAGACCCGTGTACCACTACCGTCGCCGTGGGTTTCGTCAAGTTCGACGACGACTTCTGAAGATCTTGGAAGCGCCAAGTTCCTCTTTGACACGTGCACCTGTACTTTCACTAGACCGCATCGAACCGTTCCACCCCGAAATGCACGCTTCGAAGGTATAACCGCCGAGCCGACCGCCCGTGTTCGCATCGTGTCCGTATTGTTTCATGCACGTTCCCCGTTTCCATGCCATCGTCACGTGGGAACCCGGTAGCCGGGATCACCCCACCATCTCTTGCATGTTCCGCACATCCGCACACTTGATCCTTTGCACCGGCATCTCAACGAGCTGCCGGATCATCGGAATGTTGCCGTGGCATCATTTCCGTTTTCGCCGCCGTGGCACCCAATTCCCTCGCCATGGCGACAAATGTTCCATACCATGTTTTTGTCAACATCTTCTTATCATTGCATATAACATGACATGACATCCTCATCCATGCTAAGAACATTTAAATTGTTGTTTGCATTTAATTTGCATAAATGCCATGCTAAAATGGTTTATTTCATAACTAAATAACTGTAGCTCCGAATTAAATAAACTTTATATGTAACTTGATTAGAAAAATGTGTAGATTAACATGGTGCGCTTTATTTTGCTGTTTAACAACATTAAAATTGTGTTTTAGGCAGAACAGTACCAAATTCGAAAATTACATATGGGGATTTTCCGGAATTGTTATGTGTTGTTTCCGGCCTCATTTAAATTGCCTAGATAGGTAGATTATTTATGCTTCACCTCTTGCCATGATTAACAACATTTAATCTTGTTGAGTACATAAACGGGAATGAACTAAATAAATTGAATGTGGAGTTTCGTCAATATGCAACTCGTTGCATATTGAGCTTCACTTAATGTGTAGTAGTTGATTGTTGCACTTTGCCATGCCATGCCTATTTAAAAACCGGACATGCATCATACTTGGTTGTGCATTATGCCATGATTATGTTTGTGTGTTTACCATGTTGTTTGCTTCTTTCCGGTTGTGCTTCTTCTCGATAGTTCCGGTTTCGTTGTGATTGTGAGGATTCGTTCGACTACGTTGGTTCGTCTTCTTCATGGACTCGTTCTTCTTCCGAGTGGGATTTCAGGCAAGATGATCATGACCTTGGATATCTCTACTATCTTTACTTGCTAGTTGTCTCGTTGCTATCGCTATGTCGCGCTTCCTACCACATATATGTCAGCCTCCCATATGCCATGATACAGCCTCTAACCACCCTTACCCAGCAAACCGTTGTTTGGCTATGTTACCGCTTTGCTCAGCCCCTTTCTTATAGCATTGCTAGTTGCAGGTTGTTCCATGTTGGGACATGGATATCATGGGATATCACAATATCTCTCTATTTAATTAATGCATCTATAGACTTGGTAATGGGTGGAAGGCTCGGCCTTTTGCCTGGTGTTTTGTTCCACTCATGCCGCCTGTCGTGGGTGCAAGCCTGACAGTAGTGTGTAGGGGTACGGATGAGAGGGCAGAGCCTAGCTACGGTGCAGGTGTTACACTCGGATTTACGAGTTCAGGCCCCTCAGCGGTGGAGGTAATAGCCCTACGTCTCGGTGCTCTAGAGCTGTATTGCTTGAGTGTATAGGTTTACAAAAGATGCCAACCCTTGGAATGGAGCTGGGGGTGGCTTATATAGTCTCGCCAGCCCTCCCATGCACGCCTGCTATTACCAGGGGTTAAGAAGGGTGTCAATGCGCCAGGTAACGGGCGCATTGATTACAATTAATACGAGAGAACGTGCCTCCCGACCGTTGCACTCCAGGAGTCTCCTGGTCTTCTCTGGTCGAGTGACTTCCGGGTGCTCCGAGTGAAACAAGTCTGTCGAGTGAACTCTTGCCTCCCGAGTGGTTTGATGAACTCCGAGTGAATGTCAGTCTGCGGAACTCTTGGTTGCTGATATGGCCCTGGGGCCCAGTCTAAGACGTGTGGTGTCCTAGGGTAGGGTCTATAGGTCAGGCCTATTACCCTATCCCGAGTACATGCCCTCGTCATTACCCCCGAATCGGTCGAGGTTAGGCTGGTCGAGTCAAGGCGAATTCTCAGGCGAGTTGGGCGCTATGGAGGCGCTCAAGAACTTTTACTGGTCGTTTAGACGCCCTTGTCTTCGAGCGGCACCTTGACGTATTCCGGACCATATGACGCCCGAGTGAAACGAGTAGTCTCCATCCGAATGGGTAGTTTCCATCCGAGTGTGTAGTTCTCATCCGAGTGAAATGAGTAGTCTTCATCCGAGTGGCTGAGCGGATCCGCGCGTTTATGGAATGTCTTCAAAGGCGAGTCATCGGATCCCTGGAATCCGGATCTTGCGGGATTTGAAATCGGCGACGAGCGCGCGCGAACGGTTGCGGCGCGGTGAGTGGGGAAAGTGGGGCGTGACGCCTCGATTTTCGCCCCGCTTTCCGCCACTTACTGCTGGATCTTCGACGGCGCGATTTGAGGAGATTTGCGGGCCCACGATTCAGCGGCGTGGAGTGGGGAGCGGCGCGGGCGGCGATATAAGGGGCGGCCGCGGCGGAGAGAAAGAGAGGACCAGATCCCCTTTTCTCCACTCCTCCCATTCCGCCCAATCTCTTCTCCAGAGACCCACTCTGCACGAATCCTCCTCAGTGCTGAAGAGCTTGGCGGCGATGGCGAAAGACAAGACGGCGAAGCTTGAGAAAGCGAAGAAGGCGGCGAAGGGGAGGAAAGCGTCGAGCTCCCGAGCTGCGCTCCCGCCCGGGTGGATCCAGGGCGACTGGATCCCGCCGACCACCACGGTCGACGACGTCAGCGGGCTCGTCGTGGACGGGCTGATCCGCAACGGGACCTGGAGGTTGCCGGAAGAAGGGGAGACCGAGCCCGCGCCGCGCCCCGGGGAGCGAGTGCTCCTCACCATGCACGTCGAGCGAGGTTTCTCCATGCCACCCCACCCTTTTTTGCGGATTCTTGAACTTCTTCGGTCCTCAGCTCCATCACCTGCCTCCAAATGCCATAATGTACCTCGCTGCATTCGTTTCTCTGTGTGAAAACTTTCTGGGTTGTCAGCCGCACTGGGGTTTGTTCAAACATATTTTCACGTGTCGATCTCAATCGGTTAAGAAGGTTGACCCCGATGGAGAGAGGACGCACGTGATTCAGATGTGCGGTGGTTTAGGTATTCAGATGAGGGGAAAAGTGCATTCCCATCCATGTCTTTTCCCGACTCGGTGAGGGGTTGGCAGTCGACCTGGTTCTACTGCAACGACCTGCCATGCTCGGGCTCGTCGACTGGCCTTCCTCCTTACACGACTGAGAGAATTCAGACTCCTCCCTCGCTGACGGTTGATAAAAAGGAGAAGACGGATGTAGGGATCTTGATGACCGCCGTGGTTAGCCTGATTCAGGGTGGATTGACTGGCCTGGACCTTCTGGAGGTCTTCCTCAGTCGGAGGATCCAGCCGCTGCAGGAGCGGGCTCACCCCATGTGGCGCTACACTGGGGCCAACGACTCGACCCGAGTGCATCCAGAAGATGTCGAGGACAAAACGGTGGAACAGTGGATCAGGTGCATCACTGGCGCGCGCGACAATCCGCGAGGGTCGAGACGGATCCCGCCCTACGACGCCAATAACCTGCCGTTGGAGGTATGACATGCATTTTTGAGTGAATCACTTATGCGCAAATTTTCCGAGTGAACTGGGTAATCTGACTGAACCGACTGTCTCTGATCTTTGTGTCTTGCAGGAATTCCAGAAGATGTTATTGCCTATGCCGAATGGAGAACGACTTGTCGGAGGCGCGGAGAGCGAACATGGCAGTGCCAGGGGCAGCTACGCGGAGGACAGCGAGGAGGAAAGTGATGACTCAGATGGGAGCGACGATGTCGAGTCTTCTCTGTCTCCGGAGTTGCGCTCCGAGCACCGCTCCAAGCGAGCTCAAGATCCGAGTGCTGACCTGGAGAAGGAGGCGGCTCCGAGTGCCAAGGCTCCGAAGCGCACTCGGACGTCATCGCCTGCGCCGACTGAGAAGGCTGCCAAGCAGCCCAAGGTCACTTCCCCCAAGCCTCGGAAGGCTCTGCACCGGATCAAGGTCGCTGTTCCTGTCGCCTCAACGTGAGTATCTTTCTCAGTTTATCTTTACTGTCTTTGTCCACTTTCGTGATTCTTCTGACCGAGTGCATCTTATGAACCAGTGCTGCAACCTCGACGACGTCTCCCATGCAGACTGACGGGGACCGCGCCGAGGCCGAGTCGGCAGACGCAGCCACTTCTCGAAAAGGTAACAATGACTTCATTTTTGCTTCGACCTGTCATTCGACTGAAATGCCTTCATCCGATTGAATCGTGTATTGCGACTGATTGCGTCGAGTGAACGTAGTGCTTGCAGAGGTCATCCACGTCGAAGATGATGATGAAGAGCCGCCGCGGAGGAATACTGAGAAGGAGACCCCAGTTCTGACTGCTCCTCAGCCACCACACGGAAGACGCCGCCGAACGAAGTGCCTCGAGCTCCACCTGCGCCCGCTTTGACCGTGCCGCTGGGGCAAGGTTCTCAGGCTGGGGTTGGTCCTGTCGCGGCTCCGTCGACTGCCCTGGCTTCGGTTTCGACTGTTCCCGTCAACATCTTCAATATGTACAAGACGCCGGAGGACCAAACCGGGGCCAGCAAGGAGGCGATGATCCAAGCGGAACTGATGACCCAACGGCTCAGGGAGATGTGCTCGGCTGGGAAGTTGGCTTATGATGCCAATGCTGCTCTCCAGGAGAACGTTCGAGTAAGTGCCCTTGTAAGTTGATCTCCAAGTCTTTTTTTCTTCAGTAGGAATTCCAGTTGGAAAATATTTGGTACACCCACTGGGTGTTGTTTGTGTTTGGCCGTCACTCGGATCGGGCGGACCGTTCCGAGTGGATACCATTCCAGTGGGGGCATGCTGAGTGCACCCACTGGGTGTAGTCCCCGAGACTGCCGTCGACTGCAGGTAGTCGGCGGGAGTCTTAGAGCTTAGAATCTGTTCTGTTGTTGCTGTTTTTTTTTTGCTGTCTGGCCATCACTCGGATCGGGCAGACCGTTCCGAGTGGATACCATTCCAGTAGGGGCACGCTGAGTGCACCCACTGGGTGTAGTCCCCGAGACTACCGTCGACTGCGGGCAGTCGGCGGAAGTCTTAGAACTTAGGATCTGATACTGGTCAAGCTTGTTCCTTCCAGAAGCGTCGATCTCTGGGCACTCGGAACTTTTTTGTCTTGTTTTTTTGTGTTTGGCCATCACTCAGATCGGGCGGACCGTTCCGAGTGGATACCATTCCAGTGGGGGCACGCTGAGTGCACCCACTGGGTGTAGTCCCCGAGACTACCGTCGACTGCGGGCAGTCGGCGGAAGTCTTAGAACTTAGGATTTGATACTGGTCAAGCTTGCTCCTCCCTGTCAAAGGGTACTTCAGGATGTGATACTGGACAAGCTTATTCCTTCCAGGAGTACTGGTCTTTGGGCACTCGAAATATTTCTTGACATTAACTGTTATGTTCTCTCTTGTATTTCAGAAAACTTGCGAGCTTGGGACTCAGTACGTGACACTGGAGAAGGAGACGGCTCAGCTCCGAGTGGATCTGGAGGTGGAGAAGAGGAACACGGCGCGCGCTCAAGCGGAGCTCAGGACCATGGGAGGTACGCTTTAGTTACTGAGCATTCTGCTTTTACCTCTCTCCGTTCTTTGAGCCGAATGACTCTACTCGAACAGATGTGCATAATGAAAACCACCGACTCCAAGTGCGGCTCAGAACTTCTATCTCTTTAGATACCATGAAGCAGGCACTCGAGAACAAAGACAACGAGTTGGCGGGAGCGCAGCAAGTGGCGAAGGAGAAGACCAAGGCCGCCGAAGAGAAGCTGGCCTCACTCGGGAAGCTCGAAGCAGAGAACGTATCGCTGAAGAAAGAGGTACTAGAGCTCAAGAAGCAGCAAACCGAGTGGGAGAGCAAGCTCAAGGCCCAGGCTGAAGTCTTCGAGAAAGAGAAGGAGACTCTGAATGAGAAGATCACACAGCTGATCGAGAAGATGAACGCCCTGGAGAAGTATATAGAGGAGTTCACGGAGGAGATGTACACCAAGCTTGCAAGTAACTTATAGCGTCCGAGTGTATTTCAACTTATCTCCGAGTGAACTTCTTGCATGCTAATGTTCAACTCTCTTTTTTCCTTCTTCACAGAGTACTACTGAGACTTCGATCTGGAAATTGACAGAATCGAGAGGGATCTGGATCCTTCCAGGTCACTCGTCGGTGATAAGGCTGCTCTGGGCATCCTGCGGGTGGAAACCCGCATCGAAGACGTCCAAGGGTACATCATCCGTCTGCGGGGTGCACTTGGTAGAATCGACAAGGAGCTATGGCCCGAAGACACCTTCGACACCGACCTGGAAGCCATGATGACTCGTCTCAACGACATTCCCAGCCGAGTGCAAGCGTGGAAGAAGTCGGCTGCTCGCTGCGGGGCTGACGTGGCGCTCTCCCTGGTCCGAGTGCATTGCAAGGAGACCAAGGAGGAGAAACTGAAGACTCTCCAAGTTGCCAACACGAAGAAACTCCTGTTCGAGGACTTCATGGAGACATTCATTGAAGCTGCCACTCGGATCGCAGACGGCATTGACTTGGATTCCTTTGTTGAACCAGCCAGCCCTACAGGGGCGTGAAAAAACTTTAAGTCTTTCTCATTAGCCTCGGTATGCCGAGTGAAATTGTAATCGTTGAACTCTTTCGGGCCTTGGGCCCGCGTACTCGTATTCGCTTTAGAACTTCTGGAGTTAATCGAATTCTTTCCTTCGAGTCTTTCATATCTTTGGACTGGGTTTTAACTTAGGCGAAAGCCGGTTCGCAGCTAAGCCTCCGAGTGAGAGGGATGCTCTTCACTCGGAGTAGATTTCTAACATGGGAAAAAAGCTGGTTCGCAGCCAAGCCCCTGAGTGAGAGGGATGCTCTCACTCGGAGTGGTGTTTCTAACTTGGGCGAAATCTGGTTCGCAGCCAAGCCCCCGAGTGAGAGGGATACTCTCACTCAGAGTAGTGTTTCCAACTTGGGCGAAATCTGGTTCGCAGCCAAGTCCCCGAGTGAGAGGGAAGCTCTCACTCGGAGTAGCGTGTTTAACTTGGGCGAAAGCTGGTTCGCAGCCAAGCCCCCGAGTGAGAGGGTTGCTCTTCACTCGGAGTAGCGATTTTAACTTGGGCGAAAGCTGGTTCGCAGCCAAGCCCCCGAGTGAGAGGGTTGCTCTTCACTCGGAGTAGCGGCGAAAACTGGTTCGCAGCCAAGCCTCCGAGTGAGAGGGTTACTCTTCACTCGGAGTAGCGATTTTAACTTGGGCGAAAGCTGGTTCGCAGCCAAGCCCCCGAGTGAGAGGGTTGCTCTTAACTCGGAGTAGCGTTTTTAACTTGGGCGAAAACTGGTTCGCAGCCAAGCCTCCGAGTGAGAGGGTTGCTCTTCACTCGGAGTAGCGATTTTAACTTGGGCGAAAGCTGGTTCGCAGCCAAGCCCCCGAGTGAGAGGGTTGCTCTTCACTCGGAGTAGCGTTTTTAACTTGGGCGAAACCTGGTTCGCAGCCAAGCCTCCGAGTGAGAGGATTGCTCTTCACTCGGAGTAGCGTTTTTAACTTGGGCGAAAACTGGTTCGCAGCCAAGCCCCGAGTGAGAGGGTTGCTCTTCACTCGGAGTAGCGTTTTTAACTTGGGCGAAAACTGGTTCGCAGCCAAGCCCCCGAGTGAGAGGGTTGCTCTTCACTCGGAGTAACATTACTAACTTGGGCGAAAACTGGTTCGCAGCCAAGCCTCCGAGTGAGAGGGTTGCTCTTCACTCGGAGTAGCGTTTTTAACTTGGGCGAAAACTGGTTCGCAGCCAAGCCCCCGAGTGAGAGGGTTGCTCTTCACTCGGAGTAGCATTTTTAACTTGGGCGAAAACTGGTTCGCAGCCAAGCGTCCGAGTGAGAGGCTTGCTCTTCACTCGGAGTAGTGTTTTTAACTTTGGCGAAAACTGGTTCGCAGCCAAGCCCCCGAGTGAGAGGGTTGCTCTTCACTCAGAGTAGCGATTTTAACTTAGGCAAAAACTGGTTTGCAGCTAAGCTGAACGGCGTACACCCACTGGGGGTTGTAAGCCAGAGAACGTGTACGAGTGACTCCAATGTGGAACTGGGAAAGTCATGCTTTTATTCACCGAATAACACTCGAGTAATCTTATTACATCTCGTGATCAAGTATAAAATCGTCGCAGCAAATCCGCATTCCAAGCACGGGGCTCGTCTGCTTGCTTCTGAAGGTTGTACAGGTGGTATGCTCCGTTGTACTGAACCTTTGACACGATAAATGGGCCTTCCCACGCGGGAGCAAGCTTGTGAGGTCACTGTTGATCCACTCGGAGGACAAGATCTCCTTCCTGAAAGGTCCGACTTTGGACGTGCCTGCTGTGAAAACGTCTTAGATCTTGCTGATAAGTGGCCGATCGGATCAGAGCCATTTCTCTTTCATCCTCCAAGAGATCAACGCCGTCCTGCCGTGCTTGCTCTGCTTTAGCTTCAGAGTACAGTTCCACTCAGGGTGAATTATGGAGCAGGTCACTCGGCAGGACGGCTTCAGCTCCGTACACCATGAAGAAGGGAGTGCGATTGGTGGACCGATTGGGAGTTGTCCTCAAGCCCCAAAGAACCGACGGCAACTCGATGACCCATGCTCCAGCTGCGTGCTCCAAATCGCGCATGAGCCGTGGCTTTAGCCCCTGCAGAATCAGTCCGTTTGCTCTCTCAGCTTGTCCGTTCGACTGCGGGTGCGCCACAGATGCATAGTCGACTCGGGTGCCTTGCGCGGCACAGAATGCCCTGAATTCTTCCGAGTCGAAGTTTGAACCGTTGTCAGTGATGATGCTGTGAGGCACGCCGTATCTGAAGACTATCTCCTTCATGAACTTGATCGCTGTACGGGAGTCTAGCTTCTTGATGGGTTTGGCTTCGATCCAGTTAGTGAACTTGTCGACTGCTACCAGCAAGTGGGTGAATCCACTCGCCCCTGTTCGGAGGGGTCCCACCATGTCGAGTCCCCAGACTGCAAACGGCCAGACAAGTGGAATTGTCTTCAGAGCAGATGCAGGCTTGTGGGATAAGTTTGCATAGAACTGGCATCCGGGGCAGTCTTGAACTATCTCCTGCGCAGCTTCATTGGCGCGTGGCCAGAAGAAACCGGCTCGGTAAGCTTTAGCCATGATTGTCCGAGAGGACGCGTGGTGCCCACAAGTTCCCGAGTGAATCTCCTCCAGGATGAGTCGACCTTCTTCCGGAGAAATGCAGCGCTGAGTCACACCGGTGATGCTCTTTCTGTATAACTGATCACTGACCACTTCAAAGGCTTTGGACCTGCGAACAATCTGGCGGGCCTCAGCTTCATCTTCTGTAAGTTCCTGTCTGAGCAGGTATGCAATGTAAGGCACTGTCCACTCGGGTGTGATTGCCAGGACCTCCATCACCAAATCAATGACTGCCGGGACTTCGACTTCAGTCGGATCAGACGGACTGACCGCTTGTGAGGGCTCTTCCGTGAAGGGATCTTCTTTTACTGTCGGAGAACGTAAATGCTTGAGACAAACATTGCTGGGTATGGATTTCCGAGTGGACCCGATTTTTGCCAGATCGTCTGCCTCCTGATTCTTGGCTCGGGGAACGTGATGCAGCTCCAGACCTTCAAATTTCTTTTCCAACTTTCTCACTGCGTTGCAGTATCCTGTCATAGCGGGGCTTCTGATGTCCCACTCCTTCATCACTTGGTTCACAACTAGATCTGAGTCTCCGTAGACCATCAGGCGCCGGACGCCGAGTGAGATGGCCATACGTAGACCATAAAGGAGCGCCTCGTACTCGGCTTCGTTGTTGGAGGAATCAAAGTAAATCTGCAGAACATATCTGAGACGATCGCCCTTTGGAGATATCAACACCACTCCTGCTCCTGAACCATTCAGCATGTTGGAATCGTCAAAGAACATGGTCCAGTGTTCCGGGTGACTCTGAATCGGTTGCTGCTGTTCAGTCCACTCGGCTAGGAAATCGGCTAATGCTTGGGACTTGATCGCCTTCTTTGCCTCGAACTTGATGTCCAGGGGTAGGAGCTCGATAGCCCACTTCGCCACTCGACCAGTCGCATCTCGATTGTTCATGATCTCGGACAGTGGGGTGTCGCTGACGACTTTGCTTGGACGGCGTCAGAACTTCAGAAATATAATAGACTGGGCGCTGAACTTTGTAAGCCTTGCCCTATTCTTCTCGCTCGACTGTGAGGACAGTGGTGACAACTTGACCAGTGGCCGCAATGTACAAGAGCAACGGCTCGTTGCTATTCGGAGCGGCAAGCACCGGCTGGGTGGAAAGCAGGGCTTTGAGCTCGACAAACGCTGCTTGTGCTTCAGCAGTCCACTCGAACGAATCAAATTTCTTCAGCAATCGGTACAGGGGCAGTGCCTTCTCACCGAGACGGGAGATGAATCGGCTCAGAGCTGCGAGGCAACCCGTGAGCTTCTGCACATCATGAAGACGTTCAGGATGTTTCATTCATACAATCGCCCCGATCTTCTCAGGATTGGCATCTATCCCTCGTTCGGAAATGAGGAAACCAAGTAACTTGCCCCCAGGAACCCCGAAAGTGCACTTCGCCGGATTCAGCTTGATATCATACTTCCGCAGATTCGCGAAAGTTTCGGCTAGGTCAGCCAGCAGGTCGGAACCTTTTCTGGACTTAACCACTATGTCATCCATGTACGCCTCAATATTCCGACTGATCTGTTTTTTCAAACACTTCTGGATCATGCGCATGAAAGTGGCACCGGCGTTCTTTAGACCGAATGGCATGGTGATATAGCAGAAACACCCGAATCGGGTGATGAAGGCTGTTTTTATTTCATCCGGCCCATACAGTCGAATCTGGTGGTACCCGGAGTACGCATCCAGAAAAGACAGTCGCTCACAACCAGCAGTGGAATCTACGATTTGATCTATGCGGGGGAGCGGGAAATGATCCTTGGGGCAGACCCGATTGATGTGCTTAAAATCAATGCACATTCAGAGAGACTTGTCCTTCTTAGGGACCATGACGACGTTGGCGAGCCACTCGGAGTGGTACACCTCACGGATGAACTCGGCTGCGAGGAGCCGAGCAACTTCTTCGCCAATGGCCTTCCTCTTCTGTGTAGCAGAGCGATGGAGATGCTCCTTCACATGTTTCGCTTTTGGGTCGACTCGCAAACGGTGCTCAGCCAGCTCCCTCACAACGGCCACGGACTTGGCCAGCATGTGATGCACATCACCTATCCACTCCTATGCATGTGCTAACTGACTAACTAAGTGCCGGGCTAGCTAGCACCCGTACACAACGCTGGCTTCAGAACTTCTTCATGCAGCGCCGTCTCACACGGATGTGCCTCGTCTCGCGGTACTCGGCATCTCGCCATCCAAGTCGCATCGCACGACCATCTCCGGCATCTCACCTTGTATCCCTACTGAACATGCTCCTACAGCCTACCTATGTATAGTCACACGGCAAGCTACTCGGGCCACTAAACTACATGCAAAACTAAAACTAAACATGTGATACAAAACATCAAGATTAGTTCTAACATATATTAGCTGCATTTGGAATTAATTGTCGTGGCTGGCTTAATGCAACAAGTAAAATTCCCACAACTAATTTGATTCCATAGTGAGCACATCAAAGGTCAGTAACCGCAAATAATAAGTCTTTGGTAGAGAGTTTTATTTTATGTTTTTCCTTCTATTCCCGAATTTATTTTTTATTTTATTTTATTAAAATGCACTAAAAATTTCAAAATATTTTACTTATTTTTATGAACAGTACAAGGCAACAAATTTTTATTTTGCATGCAAGATTAATGCTAACTTCATGCGTTCTGTTGTATTCTTGAGAATAGCTTTCTAGAGGATATTAGGCCTTGGCTTTGTACAGGATTTTTCCCAGGATCTGCATCTGCTCATGCATGTTTGCAGGCAGGGGCGGAGCCAGGACTGGGCCAAGCCCCGGGCCCCAGTCTTGCTACAGTGTAGCTAAAGTATCAAACAGTGCACAACATGCTACAGTCAACGAAGGTTTTCTTCCTGACGCCCCAGGCCCAGGCCCCCCGGCCTGGGTCCTGTCTCCGCCACTGTTTGCAGGTGCATAAGCTTTAACATGATGCACATAAAATAATCTTGTCGGATTTCTTAAAATGCATAAGTATCTAAAGCATAAAATCAGGCGCCCACTATTGCACTGCACATTCGCATTTCATAATTACGTTGAAAGAAGATCACAGAAGCATAGCTAGAAGTTAGAATACTGTTGCCTTAAATATTGGTTGGCGCACGAATGATTTACTATAGACATTTTTTGTTTGTAAAATGACCATATCCTTCCTTAAATAATGCTGATCCGGAACAAACCTCTTTTTGTTTATGTTGATAGTGCATAGTGTGAAATTGATTGCACATCAGATACATCATACATGGATCATGAGGTCCTGGAGCGTATACTTGATGGAAGAGACAATCCGACAAATCTATCACTCGCACTTTTGAAGGATATCACGGAAAATTTCTCGGAGGATCAAGAAATCGGCCACGGCGGATTTGCAACAGTTTATAAGGTAAAATTATTGTTTACCATAAATTAAGGATATGTCATATAGAGATCGCTCTTTGAATTGTTATATCGACTTGAGCAGTGTTTGAGGTAGCCAAACTATGTTGATACTTGGTGTTGCAACTGATGTCTACTACACAAGTTGTTCTTGTAGACTCGTGTTGGGCCTCCAAGCGCAGAGGTTTGTAGGACAGTAGCAATTTTCCCTCAAATGGATGATCTAAGGTTTATCAATCCGTGGGAGGCGTAGGTTGAAGATGGTATCTCTCAAGCAACCCTGCAATCAAATACAAGAAATCTCTTGTGTCCCCAACACACCCAATACAATTGTAAATTGTATAAGTGCACTAGTTCGGCGAAGAGATGATGATAAAAGTGTAGTATGGATAGTAGATATAGGTTTTTGTAATCTGAAAATATAAAAACAGCAAGGTAGCAAAAGTAAACGGGCATAAAAACGGTATTGCAATGCTTAGAAACAAGGCCTAGAGTTCATACTTTCACTAGTGCGATCTCTCAACATCGCTGACATAGTTGAATCATATGTAAATCCCTCACGTGCAACAAATAGTTCACTTCAAAGTCACAAATAGTGGAGAACAAACGAAGAAATTGTTATAGGGTACAAAACCACCTCAAATTTATCCTTTCCGATCAATCTTATGAGCCATCCCCATTAATTGTCACGAACAGCCCTAGAGTTCGTACTAGAATAACACCTTAAGATACACATCAACCAAAACCCTAATGTCACCTAGGCACTCCAATGTCACCACGAGTACCCACGGGTTTGATTATACGATATGCATCACACAATCTCAGATTCATCTATTCAAACCAACACAAAGAACTTCAAAGAGTGCCCCAAAGTTTCTATCGGAAAGTCAAGACGAAAACGTGTGTCAACCCTTATGCATAAATCCCCAAGGTCACGGAACCCGCAAGTTGATCACCAAAACATACATCAAGTGACTCAAGTGAATATCCCATTGTCACCACAGATATCCATATGCAAGACATACATCAAGTGTTCTCAAATCCTTAAAGACTCAATCCAATAAAAAAACTTCAAAGGGAAAACTCAATTCATCACAAGAAGATAGAGAGGGGAAAACTCCATATGATTCATCTATATCAACAAAGCTCGCGATACATCAAGATCGCGCCATCTCAAGAACACGAGAGAGAGAGAGATCAAACACGTAGCTACTGGTACAAACCCTCAGCCCCGAGGGTGAACTACTCCCTCCTCGTCATGGAGACCGCCGGGATGATGAAGATGGCCTCCGGTGATGATTCCCCCCCTCCGGCAGGGTGCCGGAAAAGGACTGTAGATGAGATCGTGGAGGTACAGAGGCTTGCGGCGGCGTAAAAACTCATCTAGGTTAACTTTCGGGGGTTTCTGAGTATATATGATTTTTTGGCGTTGGAATCACGCGAAGAAGGGCCACAGGGGGCCCACGAGGCACCAGGGCGTGCCTGGGGGGGTGGCGCGCCCTGGTGGCTCATGGGCCCCCTGTGGGTCTTCTGGCCACCTCCTGAAGCTTCTACTTTCTCTTATGTTTCAGAAAAAATCGTCAAAAGTTTCGCTGCATTTGGACTTCATTTGATATGGATTTTCTGAAAAACCAAAAACAAGCAGAAAACAACAACTGGTACTGTGCACTAGGTCAATATGTTAGTCTATGAAAATCATATAAAAGCCGTATAAAAGTGCACCAAAATCATACAAAACTATTATAAACATTTATAAATACTTCATAAATTATACATACATTGGAGACGTATCAGCATCCCCAAGCTTAATTCCTGCTCGTCCTCGAGTAGGTAAATGATAAAAGAAATAATTTATGAAGTGTGAATGCTAGCATAGTGCATAAGTTTGATCAATGATAATTTCAATAACTTTTTCTAGCATCAATATATATCATAATCAGTAGCTCATCTCATAAAACTTATCATGATCAAGTAGCAAGCTATTCACATGTTTAAAGTATAGGCCATAAACTTTCTTGAAAACTAACAAACTATGTTCTCAGTCATTAAACAATTGCAATTCATCTTATTTTCAGGAAGGGTCTATGTAAGAGCTTTGATCTAGCAAATTCCACATACTCAACCATCTTTTAGTCTTCCATGATTGCTGACACTCAAATCATATTTTTAGAACAAACCGTTTCAGTCAAACACGTAGGAAGATAGGGGCTTAATGTTTTGCCTCCCAACTTATTTATCTCAGGGATAATGTCAACAATAATAAATCATGATCACCTATATTCAACTGGATATATGTGCATGGATCTTTCCCTACCACATAATGCTTGCCAAGTAAAGAATAAATAGAGCGGAATAGGGATGAACATTAATGACTCTTGCATAAAAGTAAATACACAAAAGTAAAAGATAGGCCCTTCGCAGAGGGAAGCAGAGGTTGTCATGCGCTTTTTATTGTTGGATGCACAAGCCCTTAGTGCAAAGGAACGTCACGTTATATTGCCCCTTGTGATAGCAACCTTTATTATGCAGTCCGTCGCTTTTATTTCTTTGCCATCACAAGTTCGTACAACGCTTATTTTCCCTTAAAATAAAAGATCATACATTTTTTAGGAGCAATTTTTATTGCTTTTTGCACCGATGACAACTTACTTGAAGGATCTTATTCAATCCATAGGTAGATATGATGGACACTCATGGCAAGAAACTGGGTTTAAGGGTTTTTGGATGCGCAAGTAGTATCTCTACTTAGTACGAATTTTTGGCTAGCAAAAGATCCTAAGCAAGCACCACATGTTAGAGGATCCATGACAATATAAGTTCTATGTGAATATAAACAAACATAACTCATTACGTTGTCTTCCTTGTCCAGCGTCAACTACTTGATCAAGCTTGAAAATAATTAATGGGGGCTCACAATCATAGAAGATGTCCAAGATAGTATATTTATATGTGAAATTTCTCTTCCTTCAAAATTCTTTCATGAATTGTTCAAGTGACCAATGCTATGTTTGTTAACTTTCAATAAATTTTACCACTTATACTTCTTGTATGTGAAGTCACTACTCCCCATGGGACAAGCATGTGAAGCATATAAAATTTCAACTTTATGATATTCAATTCTTTAACAATTTACTCATAGGATATAAGTGAAGCACAAGAGTAAATGACAAACAACTCCAAAAGGATATAAGTGAAAATCAAATGAGTAGTTAAGTAAATAGGTAGCTATGTGAGGACTCTCTCTCATTTAAAAATTTCAGATCTTAAGTATTTTATTCAAACAGCAAAGAAAACAAAATAAAATGACATTCCAAAAATAGCACATATCATGTGAAGAAGCAAAAACTTAGTCTCAACCAAAACTGACCGATAATTGTTGATGAAAAAAGGTGGGATGCCTACCGGGGCATCCCCAAGCTTAGATGATTGAGACTTCTTGAAATATTAACTTGGGATGCCTTGGGCATCCCCAAGCTTGAGCTCTTGTGTCTCCTTAATTCCTTTCATATCACGGTTTCCCTAAATCTTAAAAACTTCATCCACACAAAACTCAACAAGAACTCGTGAGATAAGTTAGTATAAATCAATTCAAAACCTTAACATTATCTACTGTAACAAATCACAAAAATTATAATTAAATATTGCATACTAAATGCCTCTTCATATTTAATACTCATATCCTCAAATAGAAACATTAAACACGCAAACATATGCAAACAATGCAACTATAATAGCAATCTGCCAAAACAGAACAGTCTGCAAAGGGTGAATAAGAATCCATACTTCCCTAACTAAAAAAATTCTGAAAAATTACCACGTGACAGAGAACTCATGCATTCTTACTGTGTAAAAATTTCAGACTTTTATCATGTTCTGACTATTCAGGAATATTCTGGACATAACAGAAAACTTTCTGTTTTCAAACAGCAACACATGAACTTGCAAACTGAGCATGGTAAAGGCTATAATTGGCATTTTATTGAACTAAAAGACACAAAACATGATTATTGATAACACCAAGCAAATATCAATAGAAGAAAATGACGCTCCAAGCAAAACTCATATTATGTGACGAATAAAAATATAACTCCAAGTGAGGTTACCGATAGTGTTGAAGACGAAAGAGGGGATGCCTTCCGGGGCATCCCCAAGCTTAGTTGCTTGGGTCTTCCTTGAATATTACCGTGGGGTGCCTTGGGCATCCCCAAGCTTAGGGTATTGCCACTTCTTATTCTCCTCATACCGATATCTCACCCAAAACTTGAAAACTTCAATCACACAAAACTTAACGGAACTTGTGAGATAGGTTAGTATGATAAAAATAAATCATCCACTTAGCTACTGTCAAGACAAGATTCATAATTGTTCTCACACAATTCCTACTGTACTCTATCATTTCCACAATTTATTACTCAATATAAGCTATGGAAACACTAAAACAAGCAAACTATGCATCGAAAACAGAATCTGTCAAAAACAGAACAACATGTAGTGAGCGATTTAAAAACCATATTTCTGTACCTCCAAAAATTCTGAAAAATTAGGACAACGTAAAAAATTATAACCCAATACTGTGTAAAAATTTCAGAATTTTCTCACGCTCTAGTACAGAATAAAAATTCGAGCACTGGACGCAAAAGTTTCTGTTTTTGCACAGAATCAAATCAACAAGCATCCACACTATCCCAAAGGCTTTACTTGGCATATTATTGAAATAAAACATATAAAACATGATTACTACAGTAGCTTAATCATGTGAACACACAAAAATAATAGGTAAAAATATTGGGTTGTCTCCCAACAAGCGCTTTTCTTTAATGCCTTTTTAGCTAGGCATGATGATTTCAATTATGCTCACATAAAAGTAAAGAATTAAAACACAAAGAGAGAATCATGAAGCATATGACTATCACATTTAAGCCTAACTCACTTCCTATGCATAGGGATTTTATGAGCAAACAATTTATGGGAGCAAGAATCAACTAGCATAGGAAGGCAAAACAAGCTTAAATTCAAAACTTTCAACACATAGAGAGGAAACTTGATATTATTGCAACACCTACAAGCATATGATCCTCTCTCACAATAATTTTTAGTAGCATCATGAATGAATTCAATAATATAACTATCACATAAAGCATTCTTTTCATGATCCACAAGCATAGAATTTTTACTACTCTCCACATAAGCAATTTTCTTCTTATTCATAATAGTGGGAGCAAACTCAACAAAATAACTATCATGAGATACTTGATTGGCATAATCAATTTGAGCATTAAAATCATGATGAAAAGTTTCATGGTTATTATTATTCTTTATAGCATACATGTCATTACAATAATCATCATAGATAGCAACTTTGTTGTCATAATCAATTGAAACTTCTTTCAAAATAGTGGATTCATCATTAAATAAAGTCATGGCCTCTCCAAATCTACTTTCATCAATATAATCATCATAAATAGGAGGCATGCAATTATCATAATAAATTTTCTCATCAAAACTTGGGGGAGTAAAAATATTATCTTCATAAAACATAGCATCCCCAAGCTTGTAGTTTTGCATATCATTAGCATCATGGACATTCAAAGAATTCATACTAGCAACATTGCAATCATGCTCATCATTCAAATATTTTATGCCAAACATTTTATTGAATTCTTCTTCTATCAATTGAGCACAATTTTCCTTTCCATCATTTTCACGAAAGACATGATAAAGACGAAGAATATGAAGCAACCTCAATTCCATTTTTTTAGTTTTCTTTTATAAGCCAAACTAGTGATAAAACAAGAAACTAAAAGATTCGATTGCAATATCTAAAGATATACCTTCAAGCGCTCACCTCCCCGGCAACGGCGCCAGAAAAGAGTTTGATGTCTACTACACAACTTGTTCTTGTAGACTCGTGTTGGGCCTCCAAGCGCAGAGGTTTGTAGGACAGTAGCAATTTTCCCTCAAGTGGATGACCTAAGGTTTAACAATCCGTGGGAGGCGTAGGTTGAAGATGGTATCTTTCAAGCAACGCTGCAACCAAATACAAGAAATCTCTTGTGTCCCCAATACACCCAATACAATTGTAAATTGTATAGGTGCACTAGTTCGGCGAAGAGATGGTGATAAAAGCGTAGTATGGATAGTAGATATAGGTTTTTGTAATCTGAAAATATAAAAACAGCAAGGTAGCAAAAAGTAAACGGGCATAAAAACGGTATTGCAATGCTTAGAAACAAGGCCTAGAGTTCATACTTTCACTAGTGCGATCTCTCAACATCGTTGACATAGTTGAATCATATGTAAATCCCTCACGTGCGACAAAGAGTTCACTCCAAAGTCACAACTAGCGGAGAACAAACGAACAAATTATTGTAGGGTACGAAACCACCTCAAAGTTATCCTTCCCGATCAATCTTATGAGCCATCCCCATTAATTGTCACGAACAGCCCTAGAGTTCGTACTAGAATAACACCTTAAGATACACATCAACCAAAACCCTAATGTCACCTAGGCACTCCAATGTCACCACGAGTACCCACGGGTTTGATTATACGATATGCATCACACAATCTCAGATTCATCTATTCAAACCAACGCAAAGAACTTCAAAGAGTGCCCCAAAGTTTCTATCGAAAAGTCAAGACGAAAACGTGTGCCAACCCTTATGCATAAATCCCCAAGGTCATGGAACCCGCAAGTTGATCACCAAAACATACATCAAGTGACTCAAGTGAATATCCCATTGTCACCACAGATATCCATATGCAAGACATACATCAAGTGTTCTCAAATCCTTAAAAACTCAATCCGATAAGAAAACTTCAAAGGAAAAACTCAATTCATCACAAGAAGATAGAGAGGGGAAAACTCCATATGATTCATCTATATCAACAAAGCTCGCGATACATCAAGATCGTGCCATCTCAAGAACACGAGAGAGAGAGAGAGAGAGAGAGAGAGAGAGAGAGAGAGAGAGAGATCAAACACATAGCTACTGGTACAAACCTCAGCCCCGAGGGTGAACTACTCCCTCCTCGTCATGGAGACCGCCGGGATGATGAAGATGGCCTCCGGTGATGATTCTCCCCTCCGGCAGGGTGCCGGAAATGGGATGTAGATGAGATCGTGGAGGTACAGAGGCTTGCGGCGGCGTAAAAACTCATCTAGGTTAACTTTCGGGGGTTTCTGAATATATATGATTTTTTGGCGTTGGAATCACGCGAAGAAGGGCCACAGGGGGCCCACGAGGCACCAGGGCACGCCTGGGGGGGGTGGCGCACCCTGGTGTTCGTGGGGCCCCTGTGGGTCTTCTGGCCACCTCCTAAAGCTTCTAGTGTCTCTTATGTTCCACAAAAAATCGTCAAAAAATTTCACTGCATTTGGACTTCATTTGATATGGATTTTCTGGAAAACCAAAAACAAGCAGAAAACAGCAACTGGCACTGGGCACTAGGTCAATATGTTAGTCCATAAAAATCATATAAAAGCCGTATAAAATTTCACCAAAATCATACAAAACTATAATAAATATGGCATGAATACTTCATAAATTATAGATACGTTGGAGACATATCAGCAACCTAGTAAAAATATTCTCTAAAAAAACCTAGTAACAATATCACTGTATATACAGATGTTACATACCTCTTCAAGATACCACTTGATTTTTTTTAAAGGGCGTACCTGGTGCTGAAAGCTCCCACACAAGGTGGGATCTGAGGAAGGGAATTTCTAGAAAGCCTTACCCTTCCCTTAAAGAACAGAGATACCACTTGATTTTTTTGGTATGTACTCCTATATATTGAAGCCTGTCAATCAGGCAGATACTTTCTGTGGTATATTGCAAAATTTGATTTCTAGGATAGAGACAGTGTGTCGCTTTGAGAGTACGGGATTAGACGGATGCACACATGCATTAGTTGGGAAAATGTGTGCCTCCTTAAGTTGACTAGGGAGTCTCATATTTTTCTTAGAATGTATGTATGGTTGAGCTGAGTGTAGTGTATTTCCATTGAGTTTGTGTACATTGCGCTCTTTTGGAAAAAAGTTGTGTCCATTGTGTTGTATACCAAACTTTCAGTACTATCTTTTACGCACAACATCTTCAAATTCAGCTAAAACCTTTTTAAAGGCTTACAAGAAAAGTTAAACAGGGAGTGCTCTCGAATGGGAACGTTGCGGTAAAAAGGATAAAGAACAGTCATTCAATCAAGGAGACGTTGTTTTATCATGAAGTTGACAGCCTGTTGAACATTGAACACGAAAATGTCATACGGTTTCTTGGCTTCTGTGCTAGCACAGATCAGATAGCAATACAAGTTGGAGGATCGAAAGAACATTTATACGCCAAGGTACGAGAAAGACTACTCAGTTTTGAGTATATCAGCAACGGAAGCCTGAGAAAATATATTACGGGTACGTCATTCTTGCATGTGATACAACTCTTATCGTTACTTATTTGTCCGTTTGCTTTTTAACTTACGTTTGACACGTTTTACCCACAGTAAAGAAATGAGATTACTGGAAAGCAATGTTAAGGGTCATTAATTGTGCAATCTAGCATGCATCAATTAAATGTTTGAAACTTTCGTGGCTCAATGCTACTTTTCCATTATGCAGATGAATTAAGGGGACTTAAATGGAACACACGTTATGAAATAATTAGAGGCATTTGTGAAGGTTTGTACCATCTGCACCACGTAAAGAAAATATATCATATGGATATGAAACCTGAGAATATACTGCTAGATAATAATATGGTTCCGAAAATCACTGATTTTGGTTTATCGAGACTCGATGAGAAGTCACAAACCATGAGTGAAGTCCATCTTGGATCACTGTAAGCTATGCATAAAAAATATCTAACTTTCTTGACATTGCCTCTCATATTTTCTGATGCTATAATGCATTGAAATACTGGCCTTTTATGTAGAGGATACTGTGCTCCAGAATACCTATTTCAGGGAAAGATGTCATTCAAATCAGACATCCACAGTTTGGGAGTTATAATTATTGAACTAGTGACAGGGCAAAAGGTGACCCACAAGAATAAAATAAGAGGTTTTTAACTCGCCTCGCAGGCAAACTCTTTTTAGAATTGTCCTTACTTTCTACCTTACATATTTGTTGCCATTTTACTAATCCTACTTAATTTGCATTTTATAGTATTGGGTGGCATACGTAACCAGTTAAATACTCCCTCCATCCATATATATAGGTCCTAATGCGTTTTTCAAGACTGCCTTTGACTATTGAAAAGATTAATAGTATAAGAGATGTATAATGTAAAAAATATATCATTGGAAGCTCCTTTCACATATGAATTCAATGGTATGCTTTGTGTAACTTGCATATCATATATTATTGCTCTAACATGTGGTCAAAGTTAGTCTCGAAAAACACATTAGGCCCTATATATATGGATAGAGGGAGTAATACATATTGGAAGAGAAGTACAAGTCATGTGATGGTCTTTCTGAAAAACATATACACAAACACATGAAAGTAAACTCTTTAGCAAATGGTGATATTGAGTTACACATTACTTGTATGACGATCTCGGAAATTGATTCTGATGGATGATAGCATCATGTGATGGCTCTAAACATTTATTTCAGCCATGTGGGCCCTGACTCACCGGCCATGCCCCTTTCTGGCTTCCCGGATTCTCTAAATCATGTGTAGTATACCACGCTAGGTTATTTATATGTGACATTGGCGGGTTTAGGAAATACCCACACACATGGTTCTTTTCCTCCTAGAGAACACCAGTTGTGAGGATTGTTTATTCTGTTTTTTTACGAGACCATATCAAGAGGGCAGGGAGCTCCTGCACATTCATATATAAGGAAGACCATGTAACCTGTGTGGCCAGTGGGCTTTTTTTAACTAACCACCAGTAACCTGTGTGTTTACTCCGCTGATGATGAAAACTCTCCACTGAAGTTTAATCACTTGTGGGCGCAAAAAAAATTAGTAGACAATAGGAATTGTAGCACCACGTGTACGTGGTGTGCTCAAGTCTAGAGGCCGGGTATGTTTAGTTTGCCTCGTTCGAGTAGTATAGCTCTTGATGAGGTTGGTGTGTATATATGTGTACACTAAAACATGTGATGCTTTGCATCAGATTGTGATGTGAGAGAATACTTTTGGGAAATAAAGTGAAAAAGGGGTGCGACATGTGCCCTTGGCTATAATTTTTGTGTGTGCATGTCTTTGCTATCTTTGATGTGATCAATAAACCACCAGTGAGAGGGCCAACCTGCAGAACCCAGCCGTAACTCTGTGCAACAGTAATGGTGTACGAACCGACCGGATCTGAGAAAAACGAACCACCATCACCTCCCTACCATGAAGGTCAACCTTTGTTGAGGGTTGCCACCACCACCACCGCAGCAACTATGGCCTTAGCCTTCACCGGAAGCTATTACATCCTGTAGCACCCCGCATAGAAGAGACATGGAGAGGTCACAAGTAGGAGATGGGTGCTGCAAAAGCACAAAATAGTGATTCGGAGCAAGCGACCGGGACATGATGAAACCGTGGCAAGCTTCAGGCGTATCCCATTAGCATGCACCCTTCCGGTGAGGAGTAGGGGCCTAGGTGGAGTTGTCCTCCTTCGAAGCTGGGAGTGGCAGGGTCAAGGACGGGGAGCTCCAACGTGGCAGCTCGGCTATGCGGACGTTGTAGGTGAGGATCTTGCCACCACCATGTGTCAGCCAGTGGACGACACCACCATGGAGGACGACGGCATCGAAACGCATGTTGAGCCACAATATCATGATTAAATCCTCATGAGTAACGACGGCTCCCCAGGTTTTGGTCGATGATGTGAAGGTCTGGACTACGATGTCGTGGAGTGTTGATGTTGGCTCTGAATGATGTGTTGAGGCTACCTGCAGTCGTGAAGGAGCAGCTGATGCTGTCTGCAGTCGTGAGCAGGACGCATATGTGAGAACTCACGCTATTGTAAGGGAGGTCTGATGGCTCCGAGAGGAAGGTGCTTTGACCGGTGATGAGGTCATAAATGCACAGGTCATGGCGGCTGCTGCTAACATGGCGACGACAGCGTAGAAGGATGACACTGTCACAGGACGTCAGGCGGTAGTAATCCCCAAGGATGCCACCTGTGTGACGACACATGAGGGATGACAGATGGTCGTCAGTAAACAACACAGTGTCGGGTGTGGCCGGGTGCACCAAAGAGAGGAGCGGCGGAGGTGAAGCCTCCATGAGGGTGGGCATATGGAGGCAGGCGAGCATGCACAGAGGCATGATCCCATGCTTGGTGACACGACGGATGAAGGACAGGTCGAGGATGTCACATCGAAGAAGTTTGCATAACGCGGCGCAGCGAACGTGGGTGCGGATGTCCGAGTGCGCCGTGATCTCAAGCAAGAGAATCCCCCGGGAGTGCCCACTCGATCGCCGCTGGCCTGCCTGCCATGCCGTTCGTGTTCGCTGATGGGGCTAATTAATCCGCTGCGGTGAACCAAACTTGATGGATCATGCATAGTTGGTGTCTTTGTTCTGCATCAGCCATTCATGGTTTCAAAAGCTACTGTGCATGTATGGCGTCTCTGGACCGTCTATTTATGAGAGCTTTTGCCGAAATGCTCTTTTGAGAATGGAGATGCTACGATTTTCGCACTTGCATCATTCTTTTAGATAAAAGAACAACTTTCCAGCGCTGCATTGAAAGACTATATACAACCACATTTACACCAGCCTCTATATATGTAAAGAGAGTAATTTGCACAATAAATTTAAAACACATTGTTCCCCATGCTTCAACTACCACTTTAAAAACAGTTTTTATATAAACCAACAATATCCAGAAGCTGGAATCAATACCCACACATTCACCACGTGCTACCGTATGAGCACCTCATCTAACTTTGTGTACAGGAGAGATATGCGTCCAAGCTGGTTTTGTCTTACATGTCATCGTTCCATTACTTGAGATTACTGGTCAAACATTTTGACTTATTCTATATATGTCACCTTCTGTGGAATGACAGGTACTTAGGAGATGGATGCACAGATGGAGGAAAACCGGGAAGGAAACACAGTTGGTTTACCAACAAGTTTCAAAATGCATTGAAATTGGGTTACTCTGCCAGGAAATTGACCCATCCGAACGGCCTTTTATATGGGATATCATGGATGATATCAGACAAATGGAAGGTGTTAATGGATCATTCAGAAATGACTCTGAATATAATTTTGGACAGGCAAGCTCTTATGCTCCCTCAGACGTACTATTAGTTAGCTATGGACTACTCTCTGAGAGTGGCTAAATGGCTCCCGACCGACATATCTTTTCCAACTGACTGTTTGACGGCTATGGTATATCTTTCCCAGCCAACAATCTGTTGGGCCTGCCATGGGCCTTTCCCGACCAACAGTTCGTTGAGGTATCCATGGGCCTTTCCCGACCAACTATCGGATGGGAATTCTTTCTCGACCAACATTCTGTTGGGCCTGGTTTTAGCCTTTCCCAACCGACTGTCAGGCAGGGTTTGTTTTGCCGACCAACAATCCGACAATGTTTTCTTTTGCAACCAATAATTCATTAACATTTTTTTTTATCCAACCACATCTTTAATTAATATATAGTACTGATTTTCACATACATATAGTTCATGTGTTCTAAGCATAATCACTAAGACATCATACATCAGGTGCACCAAACATTTTTTATTCCATTAACTAATTGTCACATACATACACTTTAGTCTGTTCTAAACATAACCACCAAGACACCATACATCAGGTTCAACAAAGGACAACTAAAAGACTGCAAGTATGAGACATCAGTTGTACAAAATGAAAACTAAAACATCCAGTTGACGCGGATCACTGGCTTCATGGCTCATTCTGAGTCCAGTCCTTATGTTTGCTTCCTACAAAAGTTAAACAAGTCTCAATTATTAGAATGCTCAATTAATTTATGAAATTGAATGCAGGCAGAATTCACATGTGCACTGTGCACACACAACAGCAGAAAATGAAGAATACAGTTACCTAATCTACAAAACTAGCATTTCTGGACGTGAAAACCGCTAATCAACTTCCAGCAGTAGCCATGGATGTGGCATATAAGCCCTCCGTCCAGTTTTTGTCTATCCATTTGAAAGGAAATGCATCATTTACTTTGTATTATTGCTGATCATATAGTGTCCTGGGGATATACTTAAGTTACTGTACATAGGTACCAGCAGCCAATATTCCAACACTTATTTCCATAAAAAAAATAAACATACAACTTTATAGATAGTGGATACAGCGAGCTGAAAGCTAAATGTATATAACTGTGACTCTTTCAGTAGATGTACAGATGTTTCTAGTAGTTCACACTGGATATAGCGAGCTGAAAGCTAGATGTGACTCTTTCTAAATGCCTAAAAGTATTGTCTTAGCTCAGCTAACATTGTTTTGGGCAGGAAGGGAGAACACTTAAAAGGTACATGTGTCCAAACGGTTCCCAGCATTTTCACCCTCAATGGAAATAGGAATAAGAACAAATGAAACCTAAAAAAATAAGAGTAAGAAGAAAAGAAGCTACAGCACCAAAGTAGATTAACCCGGTATCCTTGCCAAGGTAGGCAAACCTAGACTAGTATTTAGCTTTGACCTGAATACACTATGATAATTGAAATCATTAGTATTGGATGATATACTCCGTTGAATTTCGCCCAAAAGGGTAAAATTCCAGATTGTATAATCAAGGCCATGAACAAAATCCATCAAAATCAGGCATTTACAGCAAGTAGGCTGGAACCAATATACCATGCATAAAATAGTTCTTATTGAGATGAAATTACATCAACCATACATGCCATCGCTTCAGCCTGCACTACAGTAGTTGTCGAGATAGAGAACAATGCAGAAGAATAATTAGAATGCTCAATGTTGCATATAGTTCACGATTAGTGGCAGCAAAAGTACATAACAGGAGGGGTCTAACAAAGGAGAACTTATTTGCTTACATTATTGATGCAGTAATCTAGAAAATTTAAACTCATATGATTTTTCCTGTTTCCTGTTTCCTGTTTACATGTAACCCAATTTTCTCTTTGTTTATTTCTTGGATGAACTTTCAGACATGCCAACCATATTAATTACTGTGGTAGTTTCAGATTAACACCTGAGATTAGTATGCCATGATATGAACAGCAAATGGCCAGGAATTACATATGGCACAATTTATATATATTGCCCATGGTCTACACAGAAGGAGCAGCAGCAGGAATAGCCATCGAATGTCCAGGGACTTTATTGAAGGATAACCAAATTGCCTGCTAAATTTCATTAAAAGAGACAAGAAATAGGCCGAAGACACAAGTTTTCCTTTTATGAATGTACATATATAATATCAGTATAATCTCATGTTTTGTTTGCCTTAGAATGTATTATTGCTACACAAGCATGATCCTGGAGGGATAACTATACCATGTGTATATATTTGATCCTGCAGGTACGACTTAATAGCCAAACAAAGCATAATAACCCACCTTTCGGGATTCCAGGCGTCATTCGGATCCCACCGGATAGTGGCATTCCTGGTTAGTACTGTTTCGACCCTTCATTTGCTGGGTAGTGTTTTAAATGTTCACCTACGAGGTTTTACAGGTGGTGTCACATTTTCAATACAAGATTAACTATAAGAAATCAAAATCTGAAATAAACAAGTTGAACCCAAGTTGTTATTTGTCAAGGAAGACCAAGCGTATGATAGCCAATTCAACAAAGAAAAACATGGTGTTCCATAGAGCAGATGCTTACCATCTCTCACCACGTAGTATGGTTCAGCTCAACACTAAATTTCATTTATTTCAGAGAAACACAAACGTAAAACATATCTAAATAACAGATTGAGGCCTCCTTTGATTTACAGGAATTTTGGAGCCCTTTGGTTTGTAGTAGCAGGAATGGAATCCTATTTATATGTAGGATAGGAATCAATCCTTCACATTTCAAAGGAAAAAAATATTAGCCTAGACCCAATGGAAAATTCCTATCCTATGAATCAAATGACATCTCTTTCTTTATAAGAAGTGAGAGGTTTTCAGACTTAGCATCGTTCAGCTTAGCCCTTTCTTTATTGTACAAGTAACTCAATCAAGAATGTAAGACATTAATCCAGGAAGGAATCAAACTGTGCTACACTAGCAGGACATGGTCATGAACAACATAATTAATTGGACTATGATTGCCATGAGAAATATCTAGGAGTTAAATCGCAGGGTGAACAAACTTTGATGGCTGCAATTGAAATTTCAAAGTTTTAAAAGAGACTGTACTAGACAAAACTGCTAGTCCAGATGTCACATGTAGATGAAAACACTTGCAATACTGTCAAAGTAATCTACTTCAGCAATCAACATGCATGATCGGTGTTTAAGGAAAATCCAAAGTGTGAAAAGGCATTGTATACAGTCATGACATCCACAGATAAGGACGGACTCAGTACATGGGGTGGAGAAACTCACCGGAGTGGTTGCAACAAGCACGTTAAATGGATGATCACTTGAAGATGAACGCCCACGGTTTAGTTATCTGAAGAAAATATCACACAAGAACCAAAGCCTAAACAAAACATTCAGTACTTGTTCACACACTGCTTTGGCTGGGAGCTGCTAGGAATAAACTAGGATAACATATTAGAAAAGCTTAGAGAAGCTCTGTTAAGAGAAAAATTACATCTTGTTCTTTATTGTTCAGTACATATTGTTCTTTAACTCTAATATATAACCATCAAACTACGGTCTAACAACTTCAATAAATCTAGCAGCCAAATTAGTTATAGACAAAGCATTACCTGGATATTCAGCTCACCAATTTTATAAAAAAGATATGTTTGCTAGCCACTATTTCCTGCTCTTTTTTATCATTTTAGGTATTCACGTGAGTTTTGAATTAAAGTGCCAGCCTCCAAGCTACTAAATCACAACATCATATACTAAAAGAAAAAAACTGGACACACAACATCTTATGAACAAAATTCATCTAAAACTGAAATTACTTCGAGTCAGCACAGATCTGACGAAAATGTAAGCTTCTAAGCAAAGAACAAACACATACAGCGCACTAAATCACAGACGAAGAAACATAATGTTGAAGGATTTTTCAGAGAGAGAGAGAGTTGCCTCACCGGTCATTTCACCGTTGCAAAAATAACACACATATTTTGACATCCACACATAAGGAGGTCGTCAGGACTCGGGGCAGAGAAACTCACCAGAGTGTGGTTGCACATCAAATGGATATGGTCTCTCGAAGATGAACGCTAGACGTCTGGCGTTCTGAAGAACCCGCCGGTGCTGATGTGTTCCGATCTGCAAGATGAATTTGGTTGTCAGGTTCGAGAAAGGGAGAGGGGGGAGGGAGTTGCCTCACCGTGGGAAATCGCCGCCAGCGGCAGCAGGGAGTGGGCGGCGACGACGGGGAGCAGGGCGGTTTGGGGGCAGTGGTGGAGAGGCAGGACGACGCGGGGGTGGCGGTGGATAAGCAAGATGGCGTGGAGCAGTGCTCAGCCACGGCCAACAGGAGCTTCTGGCACAGGTTGAGCCAGGTCTTCGCCGAGATCTGCCCGGTGCCCAGGACGACGACGAGGCCGGAGTTTTTTTTTGCGGGGTGGGGATGGAGCACCTTGGCGGAGGAGAGGGTTCGAGCCCGTGGGGGATGGGTGGTGTGGGGCGGCGGGAGGGTTTGAAGACGACGGCGCGGTGCAGCGGCCGGCCGGAGAGAGCAGTGAGCGTCGCGATGTTGGGGGGCGGCGCGAGTGGCGGCTCGTGGTGGGCAATTAGGGATTTCACGGTACTTGGAGGGAAAGAGCAGCGAGGTTCGCGGGCTGGGCCAAAATTTTATTTTCGTCTGCGCGCGCTTGGCCCATTTAGCCACAGGCAGTCGGTCGGCGTTATTTACCGACCCACAGTTCGATGGGTATAGGAGAATTCCCGACCGACCGTTCGATGGCAAATCTTCATGCATTCCCGACCGATAGTTTGTTGGCGAACGAAGGTTTTCTCAACCAACAGTCCGACGAGAGTTTTCCCGACCAATGATCGGTCGGTAATAGACATCTTTCCCAACACACGTCAGTAGGGAATATAGTACCATGGTGTAGTGGATGTCATGCGCCATTTAGCTAACCAATGAGACAGGCTCTTATATTGCCTTCAATGTCGAACATATGAACCCCCTGTCATACCGTGCACAGCCGCAGAAAGACATTATGCCACCACGATCCAAGTGTAATGTCCAAATAACAAGGCAACCGCAGGCCAAGGCACCGAGAGATTGTACCAGCGAATTCACTGTTTGGAGCACCAAAGTGAATGATTGCCTTTCAGTTGAGGATATAACTACAAACATGTTCAATAATGAGGCGGTCAACGTGGTTGATGACGTGAATTTGGATGTGGTTTTTGACGTCAGTGAGGAAATCAATGTGGTGAGTTGTCTAAGAATACTAACTTGCAATACTTTGTCTATTCAATTAGTGCCTAGTGCAAATGATCTTTTATTGTAGTTACAGTGCCAAATTGGTAGACGTCCAGAGCAAAATATATTTACTTACGTTTTGTAGTAGAACTGAACTTTGTCGTTTTGTGAATGAAATTGCGGAGAGATAGCTTTCTTCAACAAATATAAGACGTCCAAATCAAACATATTTTAAAATTTATATTAATATGGAGGACCGCAATATAATCAGCAGATTAGGTTGGCTTGCACATCTTTTCCTTTATATTTTCATATAGTATTGAATCAACAATAAAAAATAACTGTTGTTGAGAAGTCAGAATTTTGTTTGTTGACAAGTCTCACCAATTGTGTGCGTGTGTGTGCATCAGCACGTGATACAGCCACCGAGACGGAGGTAGGATCGCTAAACTATGAAAGAAAACCTAGTTGCAAAAGCTATTTCTAGTTAATATTCGGCTAGTAGAAATGAAACTTGTGCGTAATGAATAATGGTGCAAGTAAGGGTAGCAGCATGGCAGAAATTTAATTAATACAAATGTCAAAAAGGGCCGTGACAGCACAATGTTTCGCTCAGCCAGGGGTGATTCATCCTTGTCTAATCAAAACTGTGCATTACCATATAATGCACCAGAAAGAAAGTGTTCAATTGTCTGTCATCTGTCCCTTTATATGACTTACAAAGCTATGTCTATTTGATTTGTGTTCAGCACAAATAATCGTTTACTGTATAGTTGATTCCTGGATAATTAAAATAAACATCTTGCATCAAGTCATCTTTTTTCCAACTGATAATTTCAATACCGCAATATAATCAACAATCCTGTTATGTTTATATTACGGAAAAATAAAGAACATAGCTGTAGCTTATTGTACCAAATCATTCCAAAAATTACTTGGTATACTATTTCAAATTTTACTATACAAATGAGGAAAGTCAATAGTCATTAACCACTCCTGTCATGGTAGTGTCGTGACACATAACACTGATTCATCGATTAGCTTTTTTAAACTGTGAAACTAACCGGTGTCAAGCTGATCAGTTGGCAACACACGTGGATTTTAAGCTGACGTGGACATAGGCCCTACCTGTCATCTTCATCCCTCCTCTCTGCCCCCTCCTCCATCGTCTCCTTCCCAGAATTGGGTGGGGTTGAGGCCGGAGACTTGGAGCTCGTCCAACGACGAGAGGGTGCGGCCAGGATGAAGCTCCGCGGAGTGGGAGCCCTTGGCGCGGTTGATCTTGGCATCCGTAGCACCACCTCGGTCTCCAGCTTGCTGCTACACGGCATGCCCGGAGAGGTCAGTGTTGCCCGCCACCGCTGTGTCCATGGCCACGCCCATCGATCGAGTCCTTGAGAAACCTTCGCTTGGTGTCCGACAACCTAGTTTTCTTTTCTTTTGCTTTTGGTGGGTGATAGGCGCCGGTCGACCGGCCCAAATTTGGGCCGGTCACCGCGCAGGCGTTAGATCCTAGAAGAAAATGAGAAGAAATTAAACCCCCTTTCCTGCCCGCACCACTCACACACGCCTCCCAGGGACTCCCACCGCCTCCCACTTCCAGCACGATGGCGCTGCTCGCCGTCGCCGCTCGCCGGACTCGCCGGCCTCGTTCACCAGCTGCAACACCGGAGACATCTGGTCCGCCCCCTACGCAACAAATTGCGATGCTGGTTCCAGCAAATCAGGCCGCCGGTTGCAGCTTTTTCGTTGTAGCCAGCGGTCGCCGTGGTAGCACCCGATGGCAACCATTCCAGCGGGTGGTGTCGTGGATGCAGCATTCGAGAGTCGCCGTTGTAGCATCCGATGAACACGGTTCCAGCACATGGTGGCGCGTGGACGAAGCATCCGAGAGTTCACCTGTGGTAGCATCTTGGAGTCGCCATGGTAACATCTGGTGACCACGGTTCCAGCAATCCAACTCGCCGCTTCCAGCAAAAATAACCTCGCCGCTTCGAGCACCTCTGTGCGCCGCCGGCCCCGCGCGGGGGTCACAACATCGCCATGGGCGGTTGTAGCATTTGTTGTCACCGGTTGCAGCCGTTGACACCACGGTTGTTGCAAATCGCTGATCGTAGCACGGCCACATGCCGGTTGTAGCAGCTCCGTGTGCCGATTCCAGCTTTGCGCGCATGCGGTTGCAGCACCACCGCACCTTGCGTCGCCACTGGTCGCCCCTGCACCTCGCTGGGCGCCGCTCGTAGCAGCAGCATGTGGTCAGCTCGTCGCACAGGCAGTGACCGCTCCACGTCATCCCTGCACACAAAGCGGTGACAAAACAGGGGGGCGCTCCTGCTGGAAAAACCTGCTCGACGGCCTTGCGCGAGGGGCAGACGGTACACATGAAGCAGGATTAAAAGGAGAGGGGAATAGGTGGGGATTCATGGAGTTGTTGCCGTGGTGTGTGGAGAAGAGCACGAGAGCAATTCTCTGTTTCGGTGGAGAAGAAATCGATGGGGAAGAAAGGGGATAAGGTCTGTGTGGTGTATATTGGGACACGTCCTTGTGCAGCCCGCCCCTTCACGTGGGCCATGAAGGCATGTGCGCTAAAGACAGAGGCGACCGGCGCGTTGGTTCAGTCGGCCGTCCGGAGGGAAACGTTTCCCTTTGCTTTTTGCCCCTATACGACCATTAGTCCGACAACCTAATTATCTCCGCGTCCGCTAGTTCGGACACCTACCACGTGGAACTGGATTCCGAAGCTCTTCAGGTGGAGTCAGCCATTTAGCCGAGCACTCTGGATGAGCCCACCAGCTCCACGCTCCACTCACACGAAGTCGAGCGCACGGGCAAGCCAAAGTTTGGGCTCGCCAGCCAGCTCCAACCCCGCTCCGAGCACTCTGGTGTCTGGTCGGCACTCACCATCCAGCACCATCCGCACCAGGTCGAGCGGACCCATCAAACGTGGCAAACGTCCGTGCACCGCCCATCCGCTTAATTTTGGAGATGTTGTGGACTGGGGACCATGACGTTGTTGTTGGCGTCGAGTCGGGCGGACGACATGACTGGGCGTCGGTCTACTCCCACGCGACGCGCGCGAGCATGGGGATGTTGGCCTTGGCGAGCGTCAGGTTGGCCATGGTCTCCACGTGGAGCATCCTAGTCTCCCAGGGCCAGCGGGCCACACTACGGCGGCCTCGTTGTCAGCTTCCACGAACTTGGCCGACATGCCGCACAAGTGTGGGAGGAAGCCGGACAGCACAGCGACGCAACCAGGTGGCCGCCCATGCCGACGAGCTGGAGGTGGTGCAATTAATCGGCGTCCTCGCCTCCTCGATGCCTTCAGCGCCGCCATCTGACGCCTGAGCGCGAGCATTGTGGGGTTTGAAGTGGTGGTTGTAGAAGTACATGTCGTCGCGCCGCGAAGAGCGGCAGCATCGTGACGTGCCTCTCACCTTGCGGCCCACCGCCGGCGGGTGGTACGTTGATGCCCTGGTCTGTTGCGGCTACGCGTTGCTAGTACAGGTCTCATCGGCAGCGGCGTGCGTCGCCATCGAGGCGCTGTTGCTGCCGGGCGTGCAGGGCGCTTGCATGGGCGTCCCTACTGGTGCTCGCGCTGCCCGTCGCTCGTGCGGGTCACGTGGCTTGTGGGTGGTTGCCTTGGCGCGATGATTCATGGCAAATCAGTGTTATGTGTCACGACATTGTTCCAATAGTGGTGGTTATGTGTCAGAAAAAACAAAAGAGGGTTCCTTCTAATTTACTCTACTGTGTAAGATAGATGATTCGAGATGATCAAAGTAGGAAGAGATCCCAACTAAATTCGTTTATGAGTGTAATTGCGTTCTGGCATTGGAATAATGCTGCTTCAGTGACGAGTTGAATTGTACTGATGCTTCCTTTTGTCTGTCATCTTTGATGCATTGATGACGTAGCAGACAATCCGACCTTTAATATAATACAGGTATCAGTTTTCAGGTTTTCATTTTCTTCTCTTCCCAAGACCTTCCATCTTGATGGTGGTTTGTCTAGTGTTGACAGAAATGTTCTTTGGTCAGATTACAGATGATGCAGGC
Organism: Elymus sibiricus; assembly: GCA_039707655.1. Lineage (NCBI taxonomy): Eukaryota > Viridiplantae > Streptophyta > Magnoliopsida > Poales > Poaceae > Elymus > Elymus sibiricus. The sequence continues at coordinate 464,664,892 of CM077676.1, forward strand.
GATGTGTTCTTTTGTACGGATGCACATCAGACAGAGCCATTGTAAGTGTGTAGGATAATATTGGCATTTTAATCTTTAATCTTCCTTTTCAAGTCAGTGCATTGGATGTGATTATCCTTCTTTAATACCTCATTATCATACAGGATTATAACCGGTCACCAATTTGGTGATGTTCAGATTTGGAACTCTGACACGCAGGCAAGTTACCTTTATTGCTTCTTCTGCTAGTATTTTGGATAAAGAAAGAAAATTATGGCCGCTTGCCCTTTGCATCAGAAAGATGCTCGTGGCTCAAGCATTTAGTTCATAAGTACATATACAGATTCCGTTGATAGCCAAATAGCAGGAAAAGTCTATGTTTGGTGATGGTCGATGGGAGCCGTACCATAATGTTGAAGTTTTTGCCCACAACCAAGAAAACACCACACCATATTGGCAAATGTTTTTGCCCACTTTTTTCTGTCGTAGTATTTCAATTGAATTACCAAGATTAAATGTAAAGGGTCATCACCAAAAGCTCAATTTTTGTTGGCAAATATACCAATCTTTTGTTTACATTGGACCAATATAAATGACTCATTTATGTTTACTGGCAGAAAGTGGTTGTTTCAATTAAGGTCTCAGAGCAAATACGTAAGCTCTCTGACTTCTTAACATAATTTTCTTCCACCATATGTACAGTTGTACAATGATATGCTAATCAGATGATTGCCCTCACTGCAGTATCCACTGTTAAATTTATTGCACGAAAGCGGTGGCTTGTGTCTGTGTCAGCTGATTGTTTCGTCCATGTGTACAAGTATGAAAAGGAACTCGAAAAGGTCACGAGTTTCAAAGCTCACGATTATCAGAACAGTGTCTTGTGTTCATTAGATGTTCATCGGACCCAGCCGTATGTGCTTTCAGGGTGTCATATGCAAATAAAGCTTTGGGACTGGGACCAGGACTGCAATTGCATACAGACATTTGAAGAACACTCAGATGATATTAATGAACTAAAATTTAACCCAGAGGACACCAATAGTTTTGCAAGTGCTTCGAATGATTATACAGTAAAGGTTTTGCTTTCTCCCTCCATTATTCTTTGCTGAGTAAACTTCGATGCAATGATGAAGATGGAGTACTTTTTAGTTTCTACTATACCTTGACTGGAAGCTCTTATGGTTGGTGTTCAGGTTTGGAGTCTTGATTCTCCCAAATCCAAGTATACTCTGTCTGGGCATTCGGATGAAGTGTACTGCCTGGATTTCTTCATGCGTGATGGTCAGCAGTATTTGATTAGTGGCTCCTTTGACAAGACTGCCAAGGTCTTGTCTCCGTGGATTTGGCTGTGTTCGTGGTCTTCAGCCCAGGCACTTTTGTTAGGGGTTTCCTTGCGGTGTAGTAGTGTGGGGATTGGTGGTTGTTGCGTGTTGGGTATGGTTGTAGGGCTGATCGTGCACTTCTGGGGTTGCATGCCCTATGAGTAGTCCGCATGTGGTTGGTTTGTGTCGGTTTTTTCCTGGTTTTCCGTTATTTAACTGGGCAATCCTCTTCTGCTTAATTAATCGATGAGGCAAATCTTTTGGCTCAGTTTAAAAAAAATGCTGATTAGCCCCTCTCTCTATATACGCTAAAATAGTGGGTGCTTCATATTTCCCAGGCTGAAGACAAAGCTTGGGTTCAGTGCGTCAGTTCGTGCTTTCACATGTTTGACGGGGTCAGAAAGGTAATCAGTGTTTCCAGTTCTTAATGATTTCTGTATTACCCCGTTGTTGTCTGCTTGGTTATTTTGATGGTGTAGTCCATTACACTGATTTCGTTTCCTAAGATTCCAGACTAGTAAAGCGTGTGCTCTTTCATCTAACAGGGTTGCAATTGCACACTATGATGGAGTGTCGGTGATGGAAATTCGTGATGAAGAAGAACAAGGTGGTAGTGAAGGCAGCAACGAGAATTCCACATCAACTATAGATATCAGCAAACCCAACGCCAATCGACAGGACTGCTAGTACGTTCTTCGGTATAGTGCATTTTTTTATTATTAAAAATGGTACATGTACCACGTCTACGCAGTTGACCATCGTGTATATGCTAACACGGGCATAATGAATTTCCAGATCCGAAAATTTGAACGCCTGATTGAAGATGAACAGTACTTGTCAAAGCAGAGCTAGTCAACTCTCCCGCTACGGGGAATCAGGCAGCAACAGCTTGTGTGCAGAAGAAGATGATTTTATGAAGATTAGTTTTTGTTGTCTGCGAGGAAATTGCACTTCCGTCTGTGCGTGCGTGATGACTGGTGACAACGTGTAAATTGAGAATCTCATTTCTGGAGATCCATTCACACTACAGTAATAATTGACTGATAGATGGCACGTGAACTAATTTCCTTGCCGTTAATTAGAGCACAGTTAGGTAAAGGTAAGCTGCATTCATGCACATGTTGTGTGCTCGATAAATCCAGTTAGAAAGTTTTGTCCGCCATCCTTTCATCTAGATCCATACGTGTTGACTAGTTCCTCTAGACTACACTCCTACTATATTTTATTGTATAACTTTGATGCTACATGGTGCAATTTTATTACTACATTATGCGACCTTTTCTAAAAACCAACTTTGATGCTACGACGGTCAACTATAATACTACATGATACAATTTTAGTGCTACGTGAACCAACTTCATGTGAAGTTACAATTTAGCAAAATGGTAACCAGCTTCTTGTGATGTGCAATTTTGTCTATTGCTCCGATCAACTACCCAGTAGTTCTTTTCTAAAAAAACTACCCAGTAGTTGATACCTAGTAGTTGATGTGAAACTTTGTCTGCGGACCCCGCCAAGTAACTAGCAGTTAATGTGCAACTTTTTCCCCATCCCTTGGATGTGCAGTCTTCATCACCCAAACTATACCCTGCCAGTGAGATGTTCAACTTCATTTGCTGCCACGGTCAACTGCCTAGTGGACGATGTGTAAATTCGTTTCTTACCCAGCCAACTGCCAAGTAGTCGAAGTGCAACTTAACCCTACCCGTGGATATTGTTAAATTTATACCACCCCTGGCTACCACTGTTAGTGTGAGATTGTAATTTAGTCTGCTGCCACGACTAACAGCCTAGTAGTTGATGTGCAACTTTTCCCTACCAGTGGACATCCCCACACCAAATATCCCTATCAGTGGGACGGATGTGCAACTTCGATAGCTGCCCCATCCAACTGTTCAATAGTTGATGTGCAACTTTCTCCGTTGTCCCGTCCATCTGCATACGCCAAGAGTAGCATGCATCGTAATGTAATCTTAACAAACTCATCCTAACGACTCACACCTCGTCAAACCCCCTCGAATTTCCCAAATTCCGTTCAACACACCGAACCCCCAGATCCCCACCACCATTGTGTGCTTCGTGGGCATGTCGTCATGGCGAACGCCCTCCCCCCCCCCCCAAAAAAAACCCATCCCTCCTCCATGAACGCCCCTGAAAGGATCAATATGATTGACTAGAGGGGGGGTGAATAGGCAACTACCAATTTTTAGCTTTTCTTAATAAATTAGGTTTAGCAACAAATAGGTTGTCTAGATATGCAACTAGGTGAACAACCTATATGATGCTAACAACAACAACAACAACAACAACAACAACAACAACAACAACAACAACAACAACAACAACAACAACAACAACAACAACAACAACAACACAAGCAAGAGATACAACACAACAATAGCTTACACAAAGTAAAGGTAAGAGATAACCAGAAGTGGAGTCGATGAAGACGAGGATGTGTTACCGAAGTTCCTTCCCTTTAGGGGGAAGTACGGCACCGTTGGAGCGGTGTGGAGGCACAATGCTCCCCAAAAAGCCACTAGGGCCACCGTATTCTCCTCACGCCCTCGCACTATGAAAGATGCCGTGATTCCACTAGTGGTGCCCTTGAAGGCGGCAACCGGACCTTTACAAACAAGGTTGAAGCTCTCTCCACAACCGAATTGGAGGCTTCCAACACCACCACGAAGCTTCACCACAATGGATTGTGGCTCCGAGGTGACCTCTTCCATCTAGGGTGCCCAAACACCCAAGAGTAACAAGATCTGCAAGGGATTAGTGGGGGGGATCAAATTTCTCTCGCTGGAAGTGTAGATCGGGGCCCTCTCAAGCAAACCCTAGAGTATCAACAAGTTTAGTTGGCTAGGGAGAGAGATCGGGCGAAAATGAGCTTAGGGGCAACAATGGAGCTTGGGGTGAAAGAGGTAGGTCTTCTTGGGGAAGAAGACCTCCTTCTATAGTGGGGGCAAAAATCCAACCGTTTTTTGCCCACAAGTCGTGCATAAGCGGTATTACTGCTCAGGGAAGATGTACTACTGCCGCACATGGTTCCAGACAAAGTGTGCAACTGACTCAGTCAAGGACGCGGTAGTGCCACTGGAGCGGTACTACCGCTCCCACCAGCGGTACTACCGCTTAGTGTTGCACCACGGAGGTGAAACCACGGTAGTAGAGGTAGGCAGAGCGGTAATATAACACGGGGCGGTACTACCGCTCTACTTCCGCTCAAGGGGAAAGGGGTTACAGAAGCACAAAACTAAGCGGTACTTGGAGCAGAGAAAGATGCCGGTAGTACCGCACAAGCGGTACTATTGCTCCGAACCAGCGGTACTACCGCTTAGACCTTTAGGGTTGAGAGGATCCGCGGTAGTGGGGTGGAAGCACGAGCCGCAGTACCGCACGAGCGGTACTACCGCTCGCTACTACCTCCCTACTACCGCTCAGTTACAGAACACATAAGACAAGCGGTAGTGCCCGAAGAACTGGAGGGCGGCAGTACCGCTGGAGCGGTACTACCACTTCCCAGCGCTGTACTACCGCTTATGTGCTTCTGGTAAGCTCAAATTAGAAGACAGAGGCTACTCCAAGTTGCCAGGAAAGATGGAGGGTGCAAAAGTAAATGTGTACGTGTTGATTCCTCCCTAACCTTTTCAAATGCGGACCCCCTATTAATAGTACGAATTTCCTACGACTCAATACCACCAAAAAGAAATCGCCGGAAAATAACCGTCTTCACTCTTAATCATCGAGGGGAAACAAATCGTCTCGTGCCATCTAATAATCTCTGAAAAACTCAATGCATACGGTTAGTCCACAAAACGCATTGTCATCAACCACCAAAACCACTAAGGGAGAAATATGCCCTAACAATCTCCCCCTTTTTGGTGGATTGATGACAACACCGGATTTGCACAAACGATATCAATAAATAATATACAATCCCAATATCGACAAAAAATAGACGGGCCCCCCTATATGTGTGGCACTATTTGAGTATGTTTTTGGAATGCAAAGTGCACACACTAGGATTGACACGCCCCCTATATTTTATAGACGAGGCAATACTTGCAACAAACATAATAAGAAATCTAGGCAAGGTTGCAAGTAACAAGTACGAGAGTGAGAAGAAGATATAGGGCACAATATACGCATAGTCTCACACACATAAAGATATAGATAAGGTAGCAAGGGTAGCATATGTCTCACACCATATGACGAAGTCTCACAACAACCAAAGCAAACTAAGATAAAGAGTTCACAAGCATAAAACACGAGAAAATAAGGCAAGCTTGTGACTCGGGAAACCCCTATGAAAGCAACAGCAAATCCCCGGTCCTAACCACTCTCCCCCTTTGGCATCGAGACACCAAAAGGGCAAAGGGTGACTATCGTCCCGAGGTGGTAAGCTACTCTGAGTCCCTATCCATGGACTCCTCCTCAGACTGGCGATCCTCCTCGCGGTCTCTAGTTGCAGCATGATGAGCATAGGTGGCTCCAGTGGAATCATCTGAATCGGTCCACTTGCTGTGTTTGGAGATCCACTCGTCCTCAGTGTCAATCTTTTTTCTCAGACCCACTGTTCACAGAAATATTCAGCTGCCTCATCATCTGGATCTGACGCTGACGGGCAATCTTCTCAACAATGTGAGCCTGGTACATCCTGTGCTGTGCATCAGTCTGGAGGCAAAAGAGCTTCTTCACCTTCTTCTTGAGCCTAGTAGCCCAAGATGGCTGCTTAGTAGGTGGAACAAAGTCATAATCAGGCTCAGCCTCATCATCTGAATCAATGGGGGCAATCCCAATCTCAGGTTCGTCAGGAGTAACTCCCCAATTCTCCTTCTGACGCAGCTTAAGCATCCCATGAGATACCATATCTCCGGTCACAAGATGCTCCCCTGGGAACTGAGCTGCCCAGGTGTTCTCAATCAGCTGAAAGAGATAGGGCCCGTAGATGGGCACCTTCTGGTCGAGCAAAGTAGAACGGAGCTCACACCACATAATGTGGGACACATCCAACACAAAACTCCTGCCCCTCTCCTTCATGCACATAAGAAGCAAGTCCACCAAATGCGAGTGTACCTGATCCATGTTCCCAATGCGAGGGAAAAGAGTGTTCCTGAAGATATGATGCATGATGTCCAGAAAAGGTATCAGCTCAGTGACCTCACCCCTGGTGGTCTTCCTCTTCCTCTCGTAGCGAATCAATTTGGACTTGTGTGTGGCAGCAGTGTCGTTGTGTGGCCGGAGACCAAGAGTTATGGGGATCGTTGTATGAAAATCAAAAAATTTCCTATGAATACCCAAGATCTAATCTAGGAGATGCATGTCAACGAGAGGGGAGTGTGTCTACATACCCTTGTAGACCGAAAGCAGAAGCGTATAAAACGCGATTGATGTAGTTGTACTCTTTGCGATCCAATCCGATCTAGTGCCGAACGGACGACACCTCCGAGTTTAGCATACGTCCAGCTCGATGGCATCCTCTCCTTCTTGATCTAGCAAGCAAGGGATAGGAGGTAGATGAGATCGGGACCAGCACGACGGTGTGGTGGTGGTGGTTGATACGTCTCCAACGTGAATCGCTGCCCTCCAACGCGAAGAACGAAAAAAGATACAAGGGAGAGGGATAAAAAGTAGATGAACACGAAAGTTAGTAGATTGATTGTTTGATTGTGTGTTGTTCAATCGGCCGTCACCTCTCATCTATTTATGAGGCGGCTGGACTTCCCGTACAAGAAAAGGACTGCAAATCCCGTCCAAATCTTTCCAAAATAAACCGAACTCGGATTTAGGTAAGTCTGAGACAGCAGTTCGGTTTTTGGATCTCACAGGCCAGAAACGACCTCGGATGAAGATGAGAAAATTTAACCGTTTCGACGAGGCAAACAACATTTATGTTGAACATTTTTTGATTAGAGGCCATCTTAAATACCTTACGAGGCCATCCTTGACTTCCAGTCGGACTCGGTCATGTAGTTTTCTTGGCTGTCTGAGTCTTGTATCAACCTTGTAGGTCGTATACTATCTCAGATGATGATGACTCCAAAAGCAAAGTTGACCGTTTTGACGATACGCACAACTTCCTCTAGAACACTTTTTCATCCGAGGCCATCTAGATAATCTTTTCAGCCCATCTTCAGCTTCTGGTCGGATTAGCCTTGACAGTTTCCACTTGGCCGGCAAGCTTTTTGCCGGCAAGGTTTTCACGCCAGCAAGCTTACACGCCGGCAAGCATTTCACGCCGACAAGCTTTCCACGCCGGCAAGCGTTTCACTTGGTCGACAAGCTTTTCATTCGGCCGGCAAGCTTTCATGCCGGCAAGCTTTCCATGCCGGCAAGCTTCCACGCCGACAAGATTTTCACTCGGCCGGCAAGCTTTCATGCCGGCAAGCTTTCCACACTGGCAAGCTATTCACGCCGGCAAGCTTTTCACACCGGCAAGCTTTCCACGCTGATGTCTACTACACAACTTATTCTTGTAGACTCGTGTTGGGCCTCCAAGCGCAGAGTTTTGTAGGACAGTAGCAATTTTCCCTCAAGTGGATGACCAAAGTTTTAGCAATCCGTGGGAGGCGTAGTCTGAAGATGGTATCTCTCAAACAATCCTGCAACCAAATACAAGAAATCTCTTGTGTCCCCAACACACCCAATACAATGGTAAATTGTATAGGTGCACTAGTTCGGCGAAGAGATGGTGATAAAAGTGTAGAATGGATAGTAGATATAGATTTTTGTAATCTGAAAATATAAAAACAGTAAGATAGCAAGTAACAAAAGTGAGTACAAACGGTATTGCAATGCTTAAAAACAAGGACTAGGGTTCATACTTTCGCTAGTGCAATCTCTCAACAACGCTAATATAATTGGATCATATAACCATCCCTCAACGTGCAATAAAGAATCACTCCCAAGTTCCTATTAGCGGAGAACAGAAGATAGAAATTGTTTGTAGGGTACGAAACCACCTCAAAGTTATCCTTTCCGATCGATCTATTGAGCTATTCCTATAAATGTCACAAACAGCCCTAGAGTTCGTACTAAAATAACACCATATGATACACATCAACCAACTCTAATGTCACCTAGATACTCCAATGTCACCACAAGTATCCGTGAGTTGATTATACGATATGCATCAAACAACTTCATAATCATAATATTCAATCCACACAAAGAACTCCAAGGAGCACCCCAAAGTTTCTATCGGAGAAAAGATAATGAAAACGTGCATCAACCCCTATGCATAGATTACCCCAATGTCACCTCGGGAATCTGCGAGTTGAGTGCCAAAACATACATCAAGTGAATCAATATAATACCCCATTGTCACCACGGGTATTCATATGCAAGACATACATCAAGTGTTCTCAAATATGAATATTCAATCCGACAATAACGAAACCTCAAAGGGAAAAGATTCGATTCATCACAACAAGGATAGAGAGGGAAGAAACACCATATGATCCAACTATATTAACAAAGCTGGCGATACATCAAGATCGTGCAAATCAAGAACACGAGAGAGAGAGAGAGATCAAACACATAGCTACTGGTACAAACCCTCAGCCCCGAGGGTGAACTACTCCCTCCTCGTCATGGAGACCGCCGGGATGATGAAGATGGCCTCCGGTGATGCTTTCCCCTCTCCGGCAGAGTGCCGGAAAAGGGCTGTAGATGAGATCGTGGAGGTACAGAGACTTGCGGCGGCGTAAAAACTCATCTAGGTTAACTTCCGGGGGTTTCTTTATTTATAGGATTTTTCAGCGTTGGAATCAGGTCAGACGAAGCCATGTGGGCCCCACGAGGTACCAGGGCGCGCCTGGGGGGGTGGCGCGCCCTGGTGCCTTGTGGGCACTGGGTGGCCCCCCTCCAGTGGGTCTTGGTTCCAGTATTTTTTATTTATTTCCATAAAAAATCTCAAAAAAATTTCATCCAATTCCAAGAACTTTTATTTCTGCACAAAAAACAACACCATGACAATTCTGCTGAAAACAGCGTCAGTCCGGGTTAGTTCTAATCAAATCATACCAAAACCATATAGAATTGTTATAAACATGGCATGAATACTTCATAAATTATAGATACGTTGGAGACGTATCAGCATCCCCAAGCTTAATTCTTGCTCGTCCTCGAGTAGGTAAATGATAAAAGAAATAATTTATGAAGTGTGAATGCTAGCATAATGCATAAGTTTGATCAATGATAATTTCAATCACTTTTTCTAGCATCAATATATATCATAATCAGTAGCTCATCTCATAAAACTTCTCATGATCAAGTAGCAAGCTATTCACATGTTTAAAGTATATGCCATAAACTTTCTTGAAAACTAACAAACTATGTTCTCAGTCATCAAACAATTGCAATTCATCTTATTTTCAGGAAGGGTCTATGTAAGAGCTTCGATCTAGCAAATTCCACATACTCAACCATCATTTAGTCTTCCATGATTGCTGACACTCAAAGCATATTTTTAGAACAAACCGTTTCAGTCAAACACATAGGAAGATAGGGGCTTAATGTTTTGCCTCCCAACTTATTTATCTCAGGGATAATGTCAACAATAATAACTCATGATCACCGATATTCAACTGGATATATGTGCCTGGATCTATCCCTACCACATAATGCTTGCCAACTAAAGAATAAATAGAGTGGAATAGGGATGAACATTAATGACTCTTGCATAAAAGTAAATACAGAAATGTAAATACAGAAAAGTAAAAGATAGGCCCTTTGCAGAGGGAAGCAGAGGTTGTCATGCGCTTTTTGTTGTTGGATGCACAAGCCCTTAATGCAAAGGAACGTCACGTTATATTGCCCCTTGTGATAGCAACCTTTATTATGCAGTCCGTCGCTTTTATTTCTTTACCATCACAAGTTCGTACAATGCTTATTTTCCCTTACAATAAAAGATCATACATATTTTAGGAGCAATTTTTATTGCTTTTTGCACCGAGGTAGATATGGTGGACACTCATGGCAAGAAACTGGGTTTATGGTGCATAAGTAGTATCTCTACTTAGTACGAATTTTTGGCTAGCAAAAGATCCTAAGCAAGCACCACATGTTAGAGGATCCATGACAATATAACTTCTATGTGAATATAAACAAACATAACTCATTACGTTGTCTTCCTTGTCCAACGTCAACTACTTGATCAAGCATGAAAATAATTAATGGGGGCTCACAATCATAGAAGATGTCCAAGATAGTATATTTATATGTGAAATTTCTCTTCCTTCAAAATTCTTTCATGAATTGTTCAAGTGACCAATGCTATGTTTGTTAACTTTCAATAAATTTTACCACTTATACTTCTTGTATGTGAAGTCACTACTCCCCATGGGACAAGCATATGAAGCATATAAATTTCAACTTTATGATATTCAATTTATTTCAGCAATTTACTCATAGGATATAAGTGAAGCACAACAGTAAATGACAAACTACACCAAAAAGATATAAGTGAAGATCAAATGAGTAGTTAAGTAATTAAGTAGCTATGTGAGGACTCTCTCTCATTTAAATTTTTTAGATCTTATGTATTTTATTCAAACAACAAAGAAAATAAAATAAAATGACACTCCAAGAATAGCACATATCATGTGAAGAAGCAAAAACTTAGGCTCAACCAAAACTGACCGATAATTGTTGATGAAGAAAGGTGGGATACCAACCGGGGCATCCCCAAGCTTAGATGCTTGAGACTTCTTGAAATATTATATTGGTATGCCTTGGGCATCCCCAAGCTTGAGCTTTTGTGTCTCCTTAATTCCTCTCATATCATGGTTTCCCTAAATCTTAAAAACTTCATCCACACAAAACTCAACAAGAACTCGTGAGATAGGTTAGTATAAATCAACTCAAAATCTTAACATTCTCTACTGTAGAAAATCACAAAAATTATAATTAAAAATTGCATACTAAATGCCTCTTCATATTTAATACTCCTATCCACAAATAGAAGCATTAAACACGCAAACATATGCAAACAATGCAACTATATAAGCAATCTGCCAAAACAGAACAGTCTGTAAAGGGTGCATAAGAATCCATATTTACCTAACTCCAAAAATTCTGAAAAAGTACCACGTGATAGAGAACTCATGCATTCTTACTGTGTAAACTTTTTAGATTTTTATCATGTTCTGACTATTCAGGAATATTCTGGACATAACAGAAAAGTTTCTGTTTTCAAACAGCAACACATGAACTTGCAAACTGAGCATGGTAAAGGCTATAATTGGCATTTTATTGAACTAAAAGATACAAAACATGATTATTGATAACAGCAAGCAAATCTCAACAAAATAAAATGATGCTCCAAGCAAAACTCATATTATGTGACGAATAAAAATATAGCTCTGAGTGAGGTTACCGATAGTGTTGAAGACGAAAGAGGGGATGCCTTCCGGGGCATCCCCAAGCTTAGACGCTTGAGTCTTCCTTAAATTTTACCTTGGGGTGCATTGGACATCCCCAAGCTTAGGGTCTTGCCACTCCTTATTCTCTTCATATCGATATCTCACCCAAAACTTGAAAACTTCAATCACACAAAACTTAACGGAACTTCGTGAGATAGGTTAGTATGATAAAAATAAATCATCCACTTAGGTACTATTAAGACAAGATTCATAAATGTTCTCACATAATTCCTACTGTATTCTATCATTTCCACAATTTATATTACTTAATATAAGCTATGGAAACACTAAAACAAGCAAACTATGCACAGAAAACAGAATCTGTCAAAAACAGAACAGCGTGTAGTAGACGATTTAAAAACCATACTTATATATCTCCAAAAATTCTGAAAAATTAGGATAACGTAAAACATTTGTAATCCAATACTGTGTAAAAATTTTAGAATTTTTTCACGCTCCAGTACAGAATAGAAATTCCAGCACTGGACACAAAAGTTTCTATTTTTGCACAGAATCAAATCAACAAGCATCCACACTATCCCAAAGGCTTTACTTGGCATATTATTGAAATAAAACATATAAAACATGATTACTACAGTAGCTTAATCATGTGAACACACAAAAACAGAAGGTATAAGTATTGGGTTGTCTCCCAACAAGCGCTTTTCTTTAATGCTTTTTAGCTAGGCATGGTGATTTCAATGATGCTCACATAAAAGTGAAGAATTGAAACATAATGGGAGCATCATGAAGAATATGTTCCTCTCTCATAATAATTTTCAGTAGTATCATGAATGGATTCATCAATATAGCTATCACGTAAAGTATTCTTTTCATGATCCACAAGCATAGAATTCTTATTACTCTCCATATAAGCACATTTCTTCTCATCAATAGGAGTGAGAGTATCATGTGAAACTCGAATACTATAAATTGTTTCCACATTAAAAGAATAATATTCAGAAAAAGGGTAATCATAATTATGACAAGTTTTATAAATATAATCATCACTTCTTTTTATAACATAAGTATCATCACAATAATCATCATAAGTAGGAGGCATGCAATCATCATAATAAATTTGCTCATCAAAAGTAGGGGGAGTAAAAAGATCATCTTCATTAAGCATAGCATCCCCAAGCTTGGGACAAACATTAATTGCAGCAAATAAATTCTCAAACATGTCATTCTCATCAAACATAGCATCCCCAAGCTTGTGGCTTGGCATATCATTAGCATAATCACTATTATCATCAATAGTATGAATAGCACCAATAGTATAACAATTATTATCATCACAATTTTCTAAGTTGCTGCCAAAAAGATTTTTAGGATTATAGGAAGTATCATTATTCTCCCAATCATAATCATCATAATGAGCAATAGGCATAATAAAATCATCCTCAATAGTTCCTTCGGACATTGTACCATAAGACAAAGAAGCAATATCATCATCAAGTATATCATCTTCCACAATTATTTTTGATTCACTCTCATGAGGCACAACAATAATAGGAGCAACATTATTTGGGAGGGATACCTTTTTACCTCTACTCTTTCTTCTTTTCTTCTTCTTCACCACATCATGTGTGGGTTTAATCAATTTTTTCGAGCTTCTTATTGATGAGATTGATTGAATGGAAAGCTCCTCCTCATCACCTATTTCATCATGAGAGACAATAGGAGGGAAAGTGGAAATCTTTACCCTTTCATTAGTGTTCCTTTTATATTCTATTAGTTTTCCCGTCTTTCTATAGTTGGCAATATAAGCATTCTCATTGCAATTTACCACACAAAACATATAGATTTCCTCTAGATTAGTTTTAATGTTGTCTGTGAAAATGAATACTTCAAACCAACTATTTTTATGTGACAATTCCTCACACCCAAAAAATAGATAAAGCTCATTATATAGTTCAAGGGTGGTCAAGTCATTATAATATTTAGCCATGATTCGATCATGAAAAAGTATGCATTGGAAATTAAGATGACCAATCTTATTGCAAAGTTCACAAGTAATGGGATGAAGAGAGCATAATTTCGTAGCAAATTCATCTATCACTTTGAGCAAAAAATTGGTTCTATCATGTTTATGCTTCTTACAAAATCTATCATCCCTATAAGGCATGTTTTCACAAACTTTATGCACTCCACAAAAATTGACATGCTTATAAGAAACATTTTTGTCATGACTAGTGCAATCATCATTAGTATTTTGGATATTCATACTATTCATACTAACAACATTGCAATCATGCTCATCATTCAAAGATTTTATGCCAAACATTTTATTGAATTCTTCTATCAATTGAGCACAATTTTCCGCTTCATCATTTTCAAGAAAGACATTATAAAGACGAATAATATGAGGCAACCTCAATTCCATTTTTTTGTAGTTTTCTTTTTATAAACCAAACTAGTGATAAACAAGAAACTAAAATATTCAATTGCAAGATCTAAAGATATATCTTCAAGCACTCACCTCCCCGGCAACGGCGCCAGAAAAGAGCTTGATGTCTACTACACAACTTATTCTTGTAGACTCGTGTTGGGCCTCCAAGCGCAGAGTTTTGTAGGACAGTAGCAATTTTCCCTCAAGTGGATGACCTAAGGTTTATCAATCCGTGGGAGGCGTAGGTTGAAGATGGTATCTCTCAAACAACCCTGCAACCAAATACAAGAAATCTCTTGTATCCCCAACACACCCAATACAATGGTAAATTGTATATGTGCACTAGTTCGGCGAAGAGATGGTGATAAAAGTGTAGTATGGATAGTAGATATAGATTTTTGTAATCTGAAAATATAAAAATAGCAAGGTAGCAAGTAACAAAAATGAGCACAAACGGTATTGCAATGCTTAAAAACAAGGCCTAGGGTTCATACTTTCGCTAGTGCAATCTCTCAACAACGCTAATATAATTGGATCATATAACCATCCCTCAACGTACAATAAAGAATCACTCCCAAGTTCCTATTAGCGGAGAACAGAAGATAGAAATTGTTTGTAGGGTACGAAACCACCTCAAAGTTATCCTTTCCGATCGATCTATTGAGCTATTCCTATAAGTGTCACAAACAACCCTAGAATTCGTACTAAAATAACACCATATGATACACATCAACCAACTCTAATGTCACCTAGATACTTCAATGTCACCACAAGTATCCGTGAGTTTATTATACGATATGCATCAAACAACTTCATAATCATAATATTCAATCCACACAAAGAACTTCAAGAAGCACCCCAAAGTTTCTATCAGAGAAAAGATAATGAAAACGTGCATCAACCCCTATGCATAGATTACCCCAATGTCACCTCGGGAATCCGCGAGTTGAGTGCCAAAACATACATCAAGTGAATCAATATAATACCCCATTGTCACCACGGGTATTCATATGCAAGACATACATCAAGTGTTCTCAAATCTGAATATTAATCCGACAATAACGAAACCTCAAAGGGAAAAGATTCGATTCATCACAACAAGGATAGAGAGGGAAGAAACACCATATGATCCAACTATATTAACAAAGCTCGCGATACATCAAGATCGTGCCAAATCAAGAACACGAAAGAGAGAGATCAAACACATAGCTACTGGTACAAACCCTCAGCCCCGAGGGTGAACTACTCCCTCCTCGTCATGGAGACCGTTGGGATGATGAAGATGGCCTCCGGTGATGCTTTCCCCCCTCCAGCAGAGTGCCGGAAAAGGGCTGTGGATGAGATCGTGGAGGTACAGAGATTTGCGGCGGCGTAAAAACTCATCTAGGTTAACTTTCGGGGGTTTCTTTATTTATAGGATTTTTCAGCGTTGGAATCAGGTCAGACGGAGCCACGTGGGCCCCACGAGGTACCAGGGCGCGCCTGGGGGGGTGGCGCGCCCTGGTGCCTCGTGGGCACTGGGTGGCCCCCCTCCACTGGGTCTTGGTTCCAATATTTTTTATTTATTCCATAAAAAATCTCCAAAAAGTTTCATCCAATTCCAAGAACTTTTATTTCTGCACAAAAAATAACACCATGGCAATTCTGCTGAAAACATCGTCAGTCCGGGTTAGTTCTAATCAAATCATATCAAAACCATATAGAATTGTTATAAACATGGCATGAATACTTCATAAATTATAGATACGTTGGAGACGTATCACGCGCCGGCAAGCTTTCCACGCCTGCAAGCTTTCACGCCGGCAAGCTTTTCATGCCGGCAAGTTTTCCACGCCGGCAAGCTTTTCACTCGGCCAGCAAGCTTCATTCAGCTGGCAAAGGCCGAATAACTCACGCGACCCATCAGACACCACCTAGGTGGGTGTCTGGTCCCTCGCGTCACTTTTTTCACTCAGGACCGGTTCACAGAGTGTTGCCTCTAACTTTTGCATACGAACTTGGAATGGGACGATTTTTATATCAAAATCGGCCATTTCGACGAGACAAAGATAATTAATGTAGAAAGTTTTGTCATATGAGGCCGTATTGAAGGTGTAATTGCCGAACAGTACTCTGAGTGCTAAAATCTTGGTACTTCGAGCACAGTTTCGGCCTTTTAGATGAGATCGGATGTTGATGACCCAAACATCAAAGTTTCTCATTTTGACGATACGGAACTTTCACATGTTGAGAACTTTTCCATTTGAGGTCATCTAATTAATTTTTTGGCCTGGCTAAAATCTGGTGTCAACACATGCCCCCCTGTTTTTTTGGCAAAACTTGTGCCGAAAAATAATTTGCACCGTTTGCTCTAAGGACGATGTCAACACTCCATCGGCCATTCTTAGATATATTCTTAGGGCTATAGTTAAATATCGGCCATTACCATGAGGTCCATGTAGAATTCGTGCACCAAAGCATATATAGCCGAAATAAAGAAATGAAATAACAATCAAATATTTCGGCTCTTTTGGATTAGCAACAAATATGTAACTAACCAAATGTATAGTGATTTGGTAATACCCTCTCGTGATGTAGAAAATTATGTTGCATCCATGGATCGAAATAAATCCATGGAGGGTAATTGATCATACCTGGGGATGAATTCCATGGCAAAGGAATCAATGGCATGGTTGTAGAATATGGATGATGTGCTAACCGAAGATTTTGATGTTGTGATGCAAACCTTCGGCTTAATTGTTCGTCGCTTCCATCCTTCTCTTTCTTTACTTTTGTAACACTTGTTGCAATAGAAGGCTGGACATCATTTTTATTTTGATTGCTCCTCTTGGGAACCCATGACATGTTCTTCTTTCTCAACTCTTGTGCACTAAGTTTTTGTAATTCCTTCTTTTGCCAATACGATAAGCCGAGTGGGCACTTCGGCTGTGATTCTGTTTCAACCAATGGCAATTCTTTTTTGGCCTTGTGCACTCCCAACTTCTTTTCTTCAGATTTGGCACTTTGATTTTTAACAATTGATTGCTTCACTTCTTTGCCTTTTGTAGCCAATGTTAACTTTTTAATTGGCTTTTTATATTTTAAGATAAAATCTGAATTGGTACTCTTGCGACCATCTTTTTTAACTCGATATACTTGCTTGACCACCTCTATCTTCTTTCTTGAGCTCCGGACCGATTCTTTTTTATTGAAACGGACTTGAACATATGACTGCTCACTGAACGTTGCTCTTCTTGGAGCTGCATAATATTGGTGAGATGATTTATAATAAGATGGAGAATGTGCCCTTGCATCATACCTGTCCCATGATGGATATGGATTTACATGAGCATAGGGAGGCATCCACGACATTGGCATTGGCGGACCAAAATAAGGATATGAATATGTTGCATTGAAATTCTCACTTTGCCAATACCGATCCTCGGATTTGCGCCTAGGGGGTAATCTTGATGCTTTTCCATTAGTTGGCCGATAAGCACTTTTCTCTTCACTCTTCTTTTGATATTTATCTAATAATTGTGCAAAAGTGACTTTGGATTTCTTGCACTTGTGCTTATTGCGGCCTTTATCTCCTTTGGCTGGACTTGCATGGATCTTTGGATTTTCTTGTTGCCCCCCAGTCCTTGGCGTCTTCATTGTAGCTTCGATGGAATTCTCGCCCTCAAAATTATGTTCATTGTGCTCTTCAACAACTCGTTTACTTGAAAGCTTGATCCCATCACCTGTAGTTCTTACCTTCTCTTTAAACGGATTGACTTGAAGCAGCCGATGCAAAAACTATTTGCCATCAGGACCAATTGGAATAGACTGGTCATCTCTTGGTATTTCAACAAATTTCAATCGTCCTTTTTCAATGGCCTATTTAACTATTTGATGAAACATGTTGCAATCCTCAAAATTATGCTTGAACGAATCATGCAACTTACAATACATTCGTCCATGGATAGATGGCTCGACATGGTGATCAAGAATTCTAATATAATTATTTCTCAACGACAAATCAAAGATTTGATCACACATGTTTGAATTGAAGGCATTCCTTTTATTTTCTAGCCGATCTTGCTGTGAGAACGACTTTGGATGTAAGCAAACAAATGGTTCAGATTTGGCATCCCCCCATTTGGCTATGCATTGTGTTTTGCACTCTATCTCCGATGTCTTTAAATAGGAAACTATACTAGCATCGGTTTTCTCAAAAGAATCGAAACTTGGCTTTATGTTTCTGAAACAAAAATATTTAGAACATACATGCCTCAATTGAGACCAAGTGTAAGCCAAGTAAGAAATAAGCAAAGCTACCCAATTAGATATGAACTTTAGATAAAGCAATAGGGAAAGCCTTGGCTGCAATAATATGTCACTATCGGTCTTTGTAAATGGCGCAATGGGTTGACCGATATGCTCTATAATAGTTTTTGTGCTAACAATTAAATCACCCTACTTCATTGGTCTTTCAAAATTGCTTATGAGAATTTTTCTAATAGATGCATCAACAATAAAGTTGTGACCAAATCTGAAAATAGGTAAATTACTTGCTAGACATACCTCTTCAAATATGTTGGGAAAGCATGATGGTGGTGTGACTTGAACAATATCGTGCTTCGCTTCTGGATGGCTTCCCAACACCTCATTGCCCTCTTTTTCTTGATTCCGTGCATCATTACATTGAAGATCTTTGTCAACCGAACTTTGTTCAACTACTTGTTCTTGTTCTTGTCCTTGAAGCTCGTCAATTTCTATGGCACGAAACTCATAGGGCAGGAAGTAGGTTCCATTAACTTCAGAAAAAATCAAGCATGGTCGTTTTGCTATGCTTGCCATGCCCTTTCTCAATAATGCTTGCCTTTTTGGATTTGATGGATTCAGAATGTATACTACTTGATTCAGCTTTTTCAACCGAAGCACTTTCATGTTCCGAATCATCCTTCTTTTTATTGATTCTACCAATTGGCAATGCTTCTTTCATTTGAGCCAATTCTTTTTCTGTTTATTTCTGGCGGCAAGCGGCAAAATTGGTTTTAAGATTTTTCTCAATTTCAGCCCACTCCGGATATGATTGCCCCCCAATGCTTTTAGATTCTTTCGGCAATGACACACTGGTGTTGCCGAAACTTTGCAATTGTGTAGGGGGTGTATAATATGATGTAGTACTAGGTGAAGGCATATGCATTGTTGTAAAACCATATTTTTGCTCGCCAATTTTATCAACTGGCAAAGATTCATCTTCTTGCAAAACTCTAGCTTTTATTGTAGTATAATCAGGAATTAGCCCCTTATCATGTTCTTCAAGGCAAAGAGCACTAATCTTGTTATTTCGGGCTATATCCCTTTTTAATGTAGCCACTTCCCATTCTGTAAGGGATTGCTCCACAATAATTTTAGATTCTTTCGACAATGAGGTGTTGCCGAAATTCTGCAATTGCGTAGAGGATGCATTATATCCTACAACTTTAGGTGAAGGCATGTGCACTCCTGCAAAATTTCCATTTATTCGGCTATGACCAAGAAGGTGCGGAGCCGAATTATGAGCATCTACAGTCGCATACGGTGCCGAAAAATGAGGTGTAGCATATGACGGTTGAGAGTCACTGGCCGAATAGCTGGTAGTAGCATGGCCAATTCTCCCATCCATCGGCATGGTTGAACTAGTATATTGCAAATTAGTTGCCGATGAATAAAAAGGTGAAACACTTTGTCGCATGCTATTGGAAGTTCCTACATGTGGTGTTTCAACTTGATTGGCCAAACTCATCATGTTGTTTATCGGCATAATGATTTGTGGGGTTGCCGATGCATGAGAGTTGGAATACATATGGTGCATGTTACTAGTATCATAAGAAGTTGAATCATGTAAATTACTTTGAATCGGCCTTTGCACGTACTTAGATGCATGATTGAAAAAACAAGGGCTGGCCGATAGAGTATACTCATTGAGCGATCTAGTAACACCATATGAATTATTTGCATCTACACTAGGGGATTGGGTATTCATATTACCTTTGTAGATTGCAAACCCTAGATGACGATCTCTTCGTAGCAAGAACGGGCCGGAGACCGTTCAAAGCTTCGACCCCAGCGGAGTCGCCAAAAAGTGTGTTCGCACACGAACACGTCACCGTGTACCCTCAACGCCAGGGGTGATGCACCGCAGCTCACGTCGAAGGAGACCCGTCCGGAAGCACGGTACGCAAGCAATCCGACGGGTGCTTTTGAGGACCCGAAACCCCACACGCCCAGGAGGGACCCCGTCAGGGCACGCAGCGGCTATGGGCTGCCCTAGGTCGATTCGCTCGCCACTAGGGCCTCGTGGATCGCTGCTCTCCAACGCGAAGAACGAACAAAAAACGAGAAGAAAGATACAAGGGAGAGGGATAAAAAGTAGATGAACACGAAAAAGTAGTAGATTGATTTGTTCGATTGTGTGTTGTTCAATTGGCTGTCACCTCTCATCTATTTATGAGGCGGCTGGACTTCCCGTACAAGAAAAGGACTCCAAATCCCGTCCATCTTTACAAAATAAACTGAACTCGGATTTAGGTAAGTCTGAGACAGCAGTTCGGTTTTTGGATCTCACAGGCCAGAAACGACCTCGGATGAAGATGATCCCAAAAGAAAATTTAACCGTTTCAACGAGGCGAACAACTTTTATGTTGAACGTTTTTTGATTAGAGGCCATCTTAAATACCTTACGAGGCCATCCTTGACTTTCAGTCGGACTCGGTCATGCAGTTTTCTTGGCTGTCCGAGTCTTGTAGCAACCTTGCAGGTCGTATACTATCTCAGATGATGATGACTCCAAAAGCAAAGTTGACCGTTTCAACGATACCCACAACTTCTGTGTAGAACACTTTTTCTTCCGAGGCCATCTAGATAATCTTTTCAGCACATCTTCAGCTTCTGGTCGGATTAGCCTTGACAGTTTCCACTTGGCTGGCAACCTTTTTGCCGGCAAGGTTTTCACGCCAGCAAGCTTTCACGCCGGCAAGCATTTCACGCCGGCAAGCTTTTCATTCGGCCGGCAAGCTTTCCACGCTGGCAAGCTTCCACGCCGGCAAGCTTTTCACTCGGCCGGCAAGCTTTCATGCCGGCAAGCTTTCCACCCCGGCAAGCTTTTCACGCCGGCAAGCTTTCCACGCCTGCAAGCTTTCACGCCGGCAAGCTTTTCACGTCGGCAAGCTTTCCACGCCGGCAAGCTTTTTACTCGGCCGGCAAGCTTTTCGCCGGCAAGCTTCATTCAGCGGGCAAAGGCCGAATAACTCACGCTACCCATCAGACACCACCTAGGTGGGTGTCTGGTCCCTCGCGTCACTTTTTTCACTCAGGACCGGTCCGCAGAGTGTTGCCTCTAACTTTTGCATACAAACTCGGATTGGGATGATTTTTATATCAAAATCGACCATTTCGACGAGACGAAGATAATTCATGTAGAAAGTTTTCTCATATGAGGCCGTATTGAAGGTGTAATTGGCCGAACAGCACTCTGAGTGCCAAAATCTTGGTACTTCGAGCACACAGTTTCGGCCTTTTAGATGAGATCGGATGGTGATGACTCAAACATCAAAGTTTCTCATTTTGACGATACGAAACTTTCACATGTTGAGAACTTTTCCATTTGAAGTCATCTTAATTAAGTTTTTGACCATGCCAAAATCTGGTGTCAACAGGAGTTCCTCGTTGCAGGTTTCCTTTTGAGCATAGACTTGAAGATCGACCCAGAAATTAACCGGCTCAATGGATATGATTGTGCAGATGGGCTTACTGTGTGTGCACTGATGGCCTTGGTGATGAGGGGGAGAATGTCTTCCGGCTTGCCGTGCCGGACGAGCAAGTCGAGGCCTCGCTTTTGCAGATTCTGCTTCAGGTCTCCCAAACACTATTAGGAACCACACCCTCAACGCTGCAGCAATACAACAATCAATAAGTTGGATCAGTAACTGAATTTGTATCGAAGTTGCAGCTTACATGAAATTCTTAGGTAGTGGAGTGTCTAATCCCAAATGGGGCAAGGGCCATGGAGATGTCTCTCACCTCCGGTCTTGGGAGAAGCTGAAGCGGTGGTTGGCGCCCGCGAGGACGCGGGGGTGGACGCAGTACATTGGGAGGACGGCGCCGGAGGTGGCCCACGCGCGCGCCAGCGCCTTGTTGTCGAGCACCTGGAGGTCGCTCTTGAACCACACGACGGCCACGCCACCCGCCCCTCCGCATGCCCTGCGAGGTGTGCCTTCGAAAAGCCTCGTCGGCTGCCGCGGCGGTCTCCTCAGCACCGAGGGACGGCACTGCTATTACCGCCACGCTACGCCGGGGATGGTACGAGGAAGAACTCGAGGCAGTATCGGCCATGGCGAGGAGGGCGCGGAGGCTAGCGGCCGGTCTCGGGAGGGGGAGGAGGGATTGGGCGGTGGGAGGGAAGAAGGAGCAGGAGGAGGGGAATCGTGATCCATTTTCAGAGGAAGAGGAAGGTGGGGCGAGGGGAATCGCGCGCGGCCGTGCCTTACCCACGGTCGCTTCTAAATCCTTCGATTTGGATCGAACGTCAACGAGTGCGTTCGGTAGTTTTGCAGAAAATATTTGGTGTGCCACATACATATTTCGAATATATTATACATTTGTAAAAAGATTCAGAAGAATTCTTCAGACTTATGGGTAAATGGCACTGCTAACACCAGTTTACTAAAAGGTTAAGAGATAGGATTTTCAGCACCCGGTGCCCCTACACCCTCTATGAACAGTAAATTCAAAACAAATTGAAAAAAATAAAAAAAAATCTAAAACTTTGGGACATCAAACATGAACAGTGAATACCCAATGCTCTGTTTTTCTCTTTTGTTTTGTCAGGTCACTGCTCGCGTGCTTCTCCGCTACCGCTAGTCGTAACAGAAGCAGAGCATCAGGTAAATGCCACAGCATCAGTCTCTAGCCTACCATCGAACATCAGCGGTGGGAGGAGCATGTGTGGCTGCCTCGGCAGATACATCAACTGTCAATATAAACAAACAGGAAGAGGAAAGTTGTGTTAGGCTTCATAGATTTGACCACATGAACATAGGAAGTTTCAAGAGTAACTTATTTGATGCGCACGCATGCACCTACAGACGAACGCTAAAACATACCGGCTTCCAAGGATGAATCAAATTAAAGTGCTGTAGGAATCCATGTAAGCAGAAGTTTGACTAAGAGGGTACTTGCCACTTGAAAGTTCATTAATAAAAGAGTTTACGTTTTCTTCAAGGCTGATTTTGATGCTCGAGTGTCCTGGATGGACGCCAATGGCATTCGTCAAGATAGCCTCTCCGTTGGCAGCCCTTCTTTGTGACTCTGTATCTGCTCCCTCAAAGTAAATACCGACATCGACTTCCCTGAGTCTCGGCAAGTGCTCCACGCCCTCAATGGTCGAGGGCCGTGACGCTCCACCCCTTGCTCATGGATTTGCAGATCGAACGTTTCGAGCTTGGGCATCGCTCCTTCCATGAAGGTTATGCACGGGGCAAAGCTTGTGATTCTCAAATATTTGAGAAGCTGGAATGCCACCGCACCATCACGGACGATGATCCTCATTTCCGGGGATTTTCGAATCCATAACCACAGGTGCAGTAGATTAGGTAACCTCGCAAGCAAATCAACGTCCCCCTGCATCAGCTTCTCAACACAAATTCCCAATATGCAGAGCTTTTGGTGTTGAATAATCCAAATCGGAACCGTTGGAAACATCCAGGTTGCTGCAACATGGAGTGACTCAAGATTCCTCTCAGTATTGCTAGTGATCAGAGAAGCCAACTCAACAGATGGAGGAGAAAATATCTTACTACCTGACCAAAGATGTCTCAGATTGCAACTGATAAGTTTGGCCACGGAACACCAGAAAATGTCCATTCCATGTTGGCAGGTGGTATGTTCAACATCATCGTAGCAAAACATAAGAAACCTGAGATTTGTAAGTTCACTGAGACCTGTTAAATTATCCACCGAGTTCATGTGCACATCAAAGTACATCAGAGTACATAGGGCCTTCATCCTACGAATTCCATCAGGTAGCCTTGTTCCAATAGGAACATGTAGATACATCAAGCAAGGCAAATCGACAATGTCAGATGGCATGGCAGTAATATCCGTATCCGATATCAGCGTCTCCAAATATTTTAGGTCCCCAATTAGGGTTGGCAGAATAAGGGCTGGCATTTGTTTCTCGTGGCTGCAGATCATCAAATATCTGAGATGAAACAATTTACAGATTGGTGTGAGGTCAATCCTATCATCCACGTGACCACCCTCACAATCCACATTGAGAACTCGGATGGACTTGAGTTCACACATAGAAAACATGAAATGAGACTTGCCAAAAACACCAAGAGATCGAATATGCGGCATGCTTAAGCTTCCTTCTACTGTGCCTTCATTCGCTCCATAATCCAACTGAAGGGAAAGTCGACGAACATTGCTCCGCATTGCTGTGGTCATGCCCTGTAGATCATCTACCACACTAAGAAAGTTCTGAGACATCTTTACAACTCGTGACCTGTCCGTAGCTATTCTTCATAGGTTGGATCATGCTCCTATTAACAAGCTCATTAAAGTAACTTTCAGCGACCTTATTTGCATCCTGGCCATGTACTTTAGGGATGAAACCTTCATCCACCCATTCCCTCAAAAGATTTCTCTTCATAATAATGTAATCCTCTGGATACATGGCAATATATAGCAAACATGTTTTGAGACGATGAGGAAGATTGTTGTAGCTAAGGTTCAGCACCTGTCTCATGCCCTCCAAAGTCGGATCTGTTCTCATATTTGAGCTTAAAGAATTGCACCCATGCTTCCATTGTGTCTCTGATCTAGTTGGTTGACTGGCCAAAAGACTAGCAATACTGACAATGGCAAGCGGGAGACCACCACACTTTTGTAGAATTTCATTCAAAATCTCATCTAATGGCTGAAGATCAACCTGTCCAACTCTATTGAAAAATAATTTTCTTGAGTTTTGATCATCAAGAGGACTCATCTTGTAAACGAACTCATGCCGATGGTTGCAGGTTGCATTAGCTACTGTCTCGATTCTCGTGGTTGTGATTACTTTGCTACCTCGTTGGTTCTCTGGAAACGCACAACGAATAATTTTCCATACTGATTCGTCCCATATATCGTCAATGATGAAAAAGTACCTGCCAATGTTTTACATTAAATATGCACTCAATTAGTATGCAACAATTCAAATGTTAAAATAGCTGTAGAAGGGGCAAATTGGGGACTGTAAAACCTGAAAGCAACTATGCATACAATAGGGATTGAGAAGTTACTAAAGTACCTTCTTTCTCTTAGATATTCTCTGATACTGTCAATGAGATCTTGCTCCTCGTCGGTATGGGTTGGTTGTGGCATCATAAGTTTTTTGATGATCCTACCAAGAAGCTTCATCATATTAGGTCTCTGTGATATGGAAACTAAAACCTTGCAGTCATATTGCCCTCCAATCTCATGGTATACTTGATTTGCAAGTTTGGTTTTTCCTAGACCCCCAAACCCAACAATAGACACCACTCTAAGAGGCTGGACAGATGCAGCCTCCTCGGCCGTCAACAACTTGATAAGATCCTCTTTTGGACCCTCCATGCCCACAAGGTTGGCCGCCTCTGTGTAGAGGGCAGGCACCCGAGGATCTACGGCTACATAGCTAGAACTAGGGGCACACTCATCAAGCTTATACCTTTTCCGATGCTCACTCACGTCTTTGACCCATGCCTTCAGCTGCTGGATTTGGTTGGCAAACTGGTGACGCGCTCTCAACGTGTTGATGTATTGAGCAATCTTGCCAACAAATCCGACATTTGGTCTGCTAGAATCCTCACCAGATTCATGCATGAAGTCATCGATGCAGTCCTCGATGTGAAACGCCATATCCATCACCTGGTTCTTCCACTCCCTGGTCTGTGGATCCAGCTCCTCTTCCATGTTCTCGAGCTTCTTGAGGACAGCGTCCATGCTGCCGAGCTCGTACTTGAGGAACGCCACCTCCCGCTGCATCCTCCTGTGCTTTGTGTACTCGTCCCCCAACAAAGTGGCCAGCTTCTCCAAGACAGAGTTCATCACCCCCGTGGAAACACTCACCAGCGCCTCAGCCGCCATCTCTATGGCTAGCTTCCTTGCTATCTTCCCTCAGTTGTGTACGTGTGCTCTCTTTTTCTGGTTTAACATAGCAAAATCTAGAGTTCTGTGGTGTCCATGGTCTTATCTCTTCTAGTGCAGAAAATTCAGCGGATGCAGCTACAATTTTTATTTGTTTTCCTATTATATGTGGCAGAGGTTGCGTGTGCTCTATTTTCCTGGTTGAGCAAAGTAAATTGTAGAGCTCTGTGGTGTCCATCATCTTATCTCTTTTTGTGCAGAAAATTCAGAAAATGTAGAGCTCGAAAGGGTATCCCATCTTTGTTTCTCACGCTGGACAATTCAGCTGCTTACCTACAGAGGATTCAGCCAAACCTGAAGAGACTGGATTTCTTCCCTGCTTCTCACGGCCAATACCAAAGTCTTAATCAACGGTGAGCTGTCGCATGTCCAAGCACACCTATCTCCCCTACTGTTTGTCGTTGGCATTGATTCCTCGCTTGGCGTCAGGGAAGGCATACTTTCCCCGCTTGGCCGCCAAGATGTCCGACATCGCTTCTCCCTTTTTGCTGATGATGCAGCAGTTTTCATCCACCCGGGCACAACGGATGTGCAGGCCACGGCTGAGCTTCTGAAGTTATTTGTCCAGGCTACGGGGATGCACACCAACACCGAAAAAGTGTGGTTATCCCCATCTGATGTGAATAGCTGAATCTGACGGAGATTCTGCAGCCGCTCCCCTGCCCGATTGGCTCTTTTCCTTGCAGATATCTGGGAATGCCGCTGTCATTTGAGAGACTGAGGAGGTGCAACCTGCCATCTCTAGTTGAAAAAATGGCAAAAAAAAAAAAAAAAACTCCCGGGATAGATCGCTCAGTTCTCGACAAGCGCCAGTAGGCTGATCTGTGTAAAGCACGTTCTTGCCGCCATGCATACTTACCATCTCAGGTCTACATTTAACAGGTATTAGATATAAAATTTTCCAAGTGCAAGTCATGTCAAATATGTAACAAAACATATTACAGACATGCATTTTGGTAGTACAATGTAGGCAGGTAGAGATGACAACGGTTTTTTTGTTTGTATCTCTGTGTTGCAATTCTCTTTGTGTTTAAGTTTTGGTAGTAGAAGTTCAGGTCATCTATCCAAATGTTGTTTCTCCTCCTACCTTCCCTTCCCCCTATTGTTTTTGTCTGTCATTTTGTCTATTGTCAGCTTCGCCTTACACTCTTACTAGTACTCAATTATCACGAAATGAGAGCAAATGCGATGTCCGGATTTCATTATGAAAATGCCACACATATAAATATGTATTGATTAAAAGAACATATAGTATTAAGTAAAAGAACATCAAAGACCAAGGGCAATTGTGCAAAGAGTGAAATTTGAAGCATTTATGCATGCAATCGATGCGGTATGAACATTTTTATAGATCTGAGTTTAGATTTAAACAATGTAAGAAGATAAAAATGAAAAATTTATCTGGCCAAACATATACGAGCATGCATCACCTGATATTGACATCTGTAACGCTGACCCCAAACTTCTCGCTTCCAATAAAAATAACACCACCGGAGACTCTAAATAATTTTCCAGGGACTGATTAGTCATCAGCTTTGCATACATTATTATTTTTCAGGAGAACTTTGCAATACATTACTTGTAATGATTATGTGAATCTGTGAACAAGGGAAAATCTAATTTATATGAGACTTCGAGCGGAAATGTTCATCGCTACACGTCCGTTCACCTCGGTATTGAATTCATGCTACAGGCAGTTACTCCCGAAGTCGGATCTGATGGAGAGAGGCAGCAACATATTTCAACACCCCCCCCCCCCCCCCCCGGCGCGCACCCACACACACATGTCTAGGCTTTTTGTACATACTGCATTTCCTTCACACTGTTGTCCAATAGTACAAAACACATTTTAATTTGGCAAGTTCAAAGTTCGATGATGAGTGAAAAAATGCTGACTTACATATATTCTCTCGAAACAGGCTTTTGCCCCGCTTTATAAATAAAGCAAGAACCAAACAAAGTACACGGCCGAATGATACAAGATGATGAGGTAGCCCTCATACACTGTCGATCGCAAGATACCTGGATGACGCAGAACGCACGCGACTACGCTACCGACAAAGAACATAGGAAGAAAAGTACAACGCCACGCTACGCCCTATAGCACCTAAGTTCTACAACAACGCCCTCAGGAGTGGCGTCAAGCGTCACCGCTGCCGAGTCTAGATCAGACAAGGGTTTCACCCGGGACCCTGACACCGAGAGGAGCACCACAACGACGTCTTCAGGAAGAAAGCGGCGCCCGCGAGCGTCGCCGTCATCGGCGCCAAAGCGCAGAGCTTTCGCTCGGCAGCTCTTCCATGCCACCATGAGGTCACCAGGACAAGCGCGACGTGTCCTAATCCCCAGGTCCGGATCGAGGCTTAGCCACTGCCAAGACAGAGGACACGCCTGAGCCACCCACCGCTACACCTCTCGCCGTCCACACGACCAAGAGGAAAAGGCCACCATCACCGACCTGGTGACCGCTGGAGAGCCAACCATCTGGACCGCCGTCTGGAGCCGCCGCCCTGGCATCCATGTTCGAGACACCACTACCCGTCCACATCGCGATGCATCAACCACCGAAGGAAGAGTAAAAGGGGCCTCCTTTCACTCCTAGCCCGGCATCAGTCACAGGGTCTGGGTCGATGCCTCCACGGTAGGATGCATCCATGCCCGCGTCCCCAACCAGTCCTGGTGGACCGGGGGAGACACAACCCCGTGACTACCGACGGCCGTCGGCGAACAAGCTCACACGACGCCATGCCCATGGTCATCACGACGATCTGCCCCGACACAGAAGCGATGTCCCCGACCACCACCAACGACCACCGCACCTGCAAGGAACCGCGGGCACGTCCCAGGCCGAGCCCCATCTCACCTACCTAGAGCACAACTCCGATCCGCCTCGGGCCCAGATCTAGCCTTCCCAAGCACGAACCCTAGATCCTCGCATCCCCCGTCGCACGTGCGGCCAGCACCCCGGCACCCGCCCAGCCCCGCGCACCGTCTACTTGGATCCAGAAGAAAGGAGATGGCCACCACGCCCTGCACCGCCTGCCGGACCCCCGGCCGCCGCAACCACCACAAGCTTGCCCCGCCGCCCCACCCCGCCGTGGCCAAGAGCAGCCACACGAGGAGCAGGGAACCACCTCCACCGTTGGCCACCACTGCCGGCACGCAGCACAGCAACCACCAGCCCGCGACGCCGCGGTTCGCGCCGCCTGCTGGCCAGATCCGGCCGCTGCAGCCCAGGCGCTCCACCCTTCACGAAGCCCAACACGCCACCGCCACACCAGCACGCCGAGGCCATGCCGGTGAGCCGCCACGCCGCACAACCCCTCGCTAGCACCGTGCTCAGGCCCGAGGGGACCGGCCCGCGCCGTCTCTTCGCGCGAGAGGAAGGAGAACGCCCCGCCGCCGGCGCCGGTCGGGCTTAGCCCGGCCGCGCCCTGGGGCGGCGGCGAGAGAGGAGGTGGGAGGAGAACGGGGCCTGGCGGCGGAGATCGAGGGGACCCTCCCCGTCGCCTCGCGGGGGCGGCGCCGGAGGGGATAAGGTCGGGCGTAGACGTACACCTGACTTACATATATTCATGTGTGAGTGACATCTTAAGACTTTGACCAATGGAGACTAACATATGTTAGGGTATATAGACTGCCCATTTGCGAACAGTGCAGCTGTATTTTATTTTTTTTGCGATTTGCTTTTTTTTTGTCATGTAGTATATCACTCTATTATCTTTTTGATACTCTCTCCGTTTTTATTTACTCCGCATATTAGGCTTATCTAATTAAATTCAAACTTTATAAACTTTCAATAAATTTGCGGAAAAATATATTAACATATACACCACCAAATCAACATCATTAGATTCATCATTGAATATACTTTCACATCATATACATTTGTCATTGTAAATGTTCATATGGTTTTTTACAAAGTTCGCCACACTTTATAAAGTTTGGCTTTAGTCAAAGCTAATATGCAGAGTAAATAAAAGAAGAGCGGGTATATTGCAAATAGAAATATAGTTAAATGATGACTGCCAAAAAAAAATAAACAGAACTTATATATTTTGAAAAGAAGTGAATATTTAAGCTCCTACGTAATGATTCGTCTTGAGTCAAGTCAAGTCGCCCTTCTTTGTCCCATGCATGCGCATCTGTCATCTGCAACTCCTCTTTAATGCTGGCACATTGCGCTGCTCCCTTTGCATATCTGTCGTCTTTAATTCCTCTTTAGTGCCAGCACGTTGCGTTGCTCCTTCGGAGAGATAATTGCATCTATACTCCTCCTAGTCGCGACGTCCAACCTAGAACTTGCGTATTGCTTTAATACGGTCCTTGTACACGAAAATACGTGGTAAATATGGTCCCTGCGGTTGAAACAACAGTCCTGCCTGTACACGTTGTATACGTATCTCGTATTTGAGTAAGTGACACGTGTCAGCTTAGGCGACGTCTGTATAGGGCCCATATGTCAGTGGGCCGAGAAAAAAACAAAAAAAGGAAAAAAGCACGCCTGTCCGTAGCTATTCTTCTTTTCATTAGATCAAGGATCATATCATGAACTTTACAACTCGTGACCTGTCCGTAGCTATTCTTCATAGGTTGGATCATGCTCCTATTTACAAGCTCATTAAAGTAACTTTCAGCTACCTTACTTGCATCCTGGCCATGTACTTTAGGGATGAAACCTTCAGCCACCCATTCCCTCAAAAGATTTCTCTTCATAATAATGTAATCCTCTGGATACATGGCAATATATAGCAAACATGTTTTGAGGCGATGAGGAAGATTGTTGTAGCTAAGGTTCAGCACCTGTCTCATGCCCTCCAAAGTCGGATCTGTTCTCAGATTTGAGCTTAAAGAATTGCACCCATGCTTCCATTGTGTCTCTGATCTAGTTGGTTAACTGGCCAAAAGACTAGCAATACTGACAATGGCAAGCGGAAGACCACCACACTTTTGTAGAATTTCATTCGAAATCTCATCTAATGGCTGAAGATCAACCTGTCCAACTCTATTGAAAAATAATTTTCTTGAGTTTTGATCATCAAGAGGACTCATCTTGTAAACGAACTCATGCCGATGGTTGCAGGTTGCATTAGCTACTGTCTCGATTCTCGTGGTTGTGATTACTTTGCTACCTCGTTGGTTCTCTGGAAACGCACAACGAATAATTTTCCATACTGATTCGTCCCATATATCGTCAATGATGAAAAAGTACCTGCCAATGTTTTACATTAAATATGCACTCAATTAGTATGCAACAATTCAAATGACTACCTTCAACGTGCTCTTCCAAATATTAATATTATAGTAAACACAAGGTAATAGAAATCATGAGCATCTACTGATTCGTCAGATTATGCATCCTATTACTGTGAGATCTACACCGCATCCGGTGATTATCTTCAAAGTGTTATCTATATAATTTGTGGTATACACATAAGAATCCGATAGCATCAGCTATATTTATAAGATTTGCTCCTCTGAAGCATTTGTTGTTGTTCACTAAAATATTTTACTCTCATAGTAAATATTGTTGTTACACACTCGCTATATGCTGAAATGGTATTTCTATGCTAATATCAACTATTCAAGCCTCATTTTGCTTGAATATGTCATAGAAAACTATGCAAATATTTGCACATACCAGTGATTACCTTCTATTGCATTGGTAAAATACATGGCAGCGGAGCCTATGTATCTATTTCTAATTATAGTGTCGGCCATCCATCAAGATGGAAACGATAATTTATAGCAAGTGTCTCAAACACTGTTGCAATGTCTACATCACATTGTGTTTATACCTTCATAGTGACTAACCAATGTTAAAATGCAACGTCTATGTTTTTGGCAGTGACTCTAAAGTTGCATATTTCCTTGAGAATTATGTCCAAAATGTTAGCAATGATTTCATCACATGTGTTGTATTGAAGGATACACCTAGGTCCACCATGGATCACCTTGGCCATGATTGTTCTCAAACTAATCATTTTATCCATATATATTGCTTACTCCTAGAAGTAACTAAATAAATGCATGAACATTTTCATGTCACACATGGCTGCCATTTCAGAATGCACTAAATTCGCGTTATGTGGGAGTGTTTATTTTAAGATGATTCATGACATTAGTCATTGTATCCATCTGTGGAATTGTGGCCACTATAACTCCATCTTCGGGAAAATGTGTCATGGCTATTCTCTTAATAGCTAAGTATGTTCATATGCATTTATATGTCGACAACTTCACTTAGTTCTCAAGCTAAGTACATAATGGATGAATATTTATTCACCTTGAATATTTCCCTTAAGAGAAACATGTTGCCATTAGCACATCGCGGATGATCACCCATTCGTTTTTCAAGACCTCACGTCTATCACAACTCACAATTCTGTCACTTCTAAAATCAACTTGAAGTTGAGATATCGTGATCAGATATTTTCATATGCAGATCCGGTTGAAAAGCCCTTAATACATTTTACATCCTCTTATGATGGTTCTACCATTTACCTTGGTAAAGAAATATAGAATTTATTAAAATCATCAAATGCATCCAACGGGTGCTATACCATTATTTGAAACTCTTGATAGTACTTAGTATACTAAGCAAGTTAGGGTCACAAAATAGAACCATGAGGAATTCAAAGTAAAGTGGAGGCTAAAAGACAACCAAAGACAAAATTACCTCTTCTTAGGAATAGATCATTTTCAAATGATCACAAAGACAACTCTCAAGTTTATCAAATGTGTGGTTATACAAACATCATACCTATGATTACCAAACCCTCAAACATATGGTGAAACCACACCACAAATTTATTGGAAAAGGCAAATTAATTCAATGGGATAAATTTGAAAAATTACAAAAATAACAACCAAAAATATTCTGGTAGATGATTGTTCTCAGGATCTTCATTAGAAAGAGAACCAAAATCTACTGTAGTAAATGAAGGATTAACTCATTTGCACTCAATAATATTGGAGACCTCTGGTAATCTCCTAATTATCCTAACATATTATTAGTCTATACTTGTACTACTACATGTAGTAGGATGTCCAATATCATATCCCTTGGATACAATATTTGATAAATTTGAATGTATGGTTCAATTCATACTTAATGTTGTTGCATACACAATAATTTTCTAAATCTTAATAAATTCAATATTTGGTTGCATAACCTTAGTCATCCTGGTTTGGGGATGAATAGAAAATTATTGAGAATTCTGTTGGTCACAACTGATCAAGTTATAAATTTTCCCAAATCATCAGATTTTATGTGCATTGCATGTGCCATAGGGGAAATCAGTTTTAAGGCACTCTCACCTTAAAATTATAAATGAGCCACTCATTCTTCCTTAAACACATTTAGAAGATATATGTGGATTAGTTAACCATTATGTGGGATTATTTAGATACTTCATGGTACTCATAGAAACATTTATAAAATGATTTCAAGTGTGTCTCTTTTCACACACAACCATGCATGATCTTACTAAATAAATTGCTCAACCTTTCAATGTAAGAGCAAATTCTCCTGAAAACAGGATCTATAAATCCATTCGAATGAACAATGTTGTTGAACTCATTCGATGAGCTTTTTTTTTTTTTTTTTTTTTTGCATTCAGTACTTTATGTACATACCCAGAATGGTTTAGCTACATTTCTTATCAAAGATAGTCAAATGAATTACATGACCAATTTTAAAGAATTGTAAATTTACCAGCCTTTTGCTGGACACATACGGCCTTACACACCGTAAGTATGATCTAAATCATACCAACTTCATATCATACTACTTTCCCCTTATAGTAACTACGTGGAAATCAACAAAGTATTTCCCATCTGCGATAATTCGGTTACATACCGATATCACCACTCCAGCGTACATCAATGGGCCCTCACAGAAAATTAGGGATCTATGTAAGGAATAACAATTTATCCGTCAATCAAAATTATTCATAGCCCGTATGCTGATTGCATCAGCAATAAGGATATTCTCCGGCATTAGGGGGAGATAAGTACCACAAAGAATGCCGAGAAATAAATTAGAAATGTTATTGACATTCAATCCTTATATCCACGTACTCAAAGAATCTGAACTAGAAGTTTAGAGAATCATATATTTGCAACACATTGCAAATCTGCCACATACATTTACTGATGACAAGGTGTCACTAAATTCTATATTCCTGCAGTAAAGTGTCAGAAAGAGTGGAGGTACCTGATAAACCACTCTTCTCCCCAAATGAGAGCAAGAGGGGGAGAAAATCTGACAACACGAGATATAACTTCTCATATGCTTTCGCGGAAACAGAGGAAATCAAATCCTCAACCGGTAAATGTAATTCAACATCATGTTGAAAGACACCTCACTGGATGCTCATCATCCAAAGCCCGGCATAAATGTGCACAAATGTTTTAGTGCCGGGACATCGAAACACCTTGACTCCATTTGTTGTAGGAAATCACAAGGAGTTAAAAAGGAATAAATATATTATCCACAAACTTCAATGATTCCATCAGAATCATATAAACTAAAGACTACATTTGTCGACATATATTTCTTCTCAAATTGCTAAAACCTTTTGGGCCCTGAACCAAAATCCATGGTAGAGTGCCTGTTGCACTCATATTGGTTCACATAAAAGGAAGCAAGTAATGAAGAATAGCACTCGCTTTGCAAACGAGTGGTATTTACCGCAGTATTACCTACTCCTCATAAGTATCTTCCATATGGAATACTAAAAACTTCTCATTCATATAAAAATTCAATGAGGTGGTGAGAAAGCGAGGCTTGTAGCAAAAGGGTTCACGCAGACACCCGACATCGAATTATGATATAACATACCCTCTTGGTATGAGTGGAATTATGTTTCGAAAATAAATATCATTGGTAGTACAAATAATATTATCCATGCAGTTAATGGATGCAGTGACTACATACTCATATGGGTCACTCGTTTCGGAATCTATACGGAAGTCCCTGAAGGGCTTATAATTCCGAATCCAAAAACAAATCGCAACATTTTTGTGTAAAATTTTAGAAGTCATTCTATGGCTCGAAATAGTCGGAAATCATATGGTACTACCGACTAAATGAGTTCCTTCTTCAAAAGGATTACTCGAATAATGATGATTGTTTATGTGTTTTGATAAAGAAACCACAATTTGATTTCCTTACATCACTTCAGTGTATATCGATGATTTCACCATCAATGTCTCTACAAGACCTAAACATACACAAAATCATCTCAAGACGGAAAATTTGGATTCAACCAAATTTAGCTTAAGTTTACAACTTGAGCATTCTCTCAAGAATACATATCAGTCTACATATATCCAAAACATACATGAGAAGTTCAATGTGGATATATCGTATCAATAAAAGACATGTATGGTCATACTGCCCTGATAGGGTACAATTCCATTCATACCTAGGGGTGATAATGAAGTGATATGAGGACCTAAAGTTCTGTATCTCACTAATGTCAAAGCACACGTATAGTTGCAAACTATGTCAGGCTTGACACTAATTTGCTATCTTTGTTCATAATGCAACCCCCAACAAAATGTATATGGTCTATATAAGGAATATCAACTTATATCTCAAGCTTTCAATAAATCTTGGATAGTTCAATCAGGAAAATCAAGATATGACCATGATATGATATAATGGTATTAGCTCTTTATTTGATCCCAACAATGCCATACCAATGACTGAATTGATGGAATAGCCTTCTTATGGAAGTCATCAAAATGGACTTTAACGGCTGCTTCCACTTATCATTCTCACATAATTTCTTTATCTAAAAGCATTGCAAAATAAGCATGGCTCAGCAGAATGATTAACCACACTCAAAATCATGTGGTTGAGATTCATCAGAATCACATAACTTGGTTTATCAAGATGCTTCCACTTGTGTTACTCAATACCTACAGGTTATATGAAGAGCAATATCATAAAGCACATTGCTCAAAAATTACTTATCCTCGCGAATTATAGAAAAGTGAGGAAATAATTTGCAAATAAAATACTGTGAAGATCCCGCAGATTATTCACAATGTCATGATCATGTCAATGGAATCGGTATGACCCATCCTCCAGATTTGCAAAGTTCAGGGGGAGTAATCTCCCAAACTATAACATGTTAACAATCATCAGATTGCATATATTGTACTCTTTTTACCTTCATGAGTTTTTCCCTAATGGTTTCTCATAAAAGATTTTTAACGAGACAATATAAACACAAGTGTCATATATGCCATGCCATTTTCTCCTTATATTTTCCCACTGGGTTTTAAAGGAGTTTTCAATGGCATATATAATCGCACTCTTTTCCCTTATGAGTTTTCTCTCAAAGTTTCTCATAACGGTTTTTAATGAGGCAATATCTTCTTGAAGATCATATGTCATACTTTCAATTTTCCCTATCGGGGTTTTTAAAGGAAGTACTCAAGACATATTTATTGTTCTCTAAACTCACATATGAGTTTTCTCCTTCTACAAAGGTTTTTCTCAAATGAGTTATCATGAGACAATAATCATTATATGTTGTATCATTTTCTCCTTATTTTTCCACGAGGTTTAAAGGAGTTTTAACAACATATCAAATACTATTCTCCTCATATTTTTCCCACACGGTTTTTGGAGGAGTCTTTCTCAAAATGAAGATGATGAACATTTTCAAGGCAAACACATACTAGGAGGAGTCTTTATTAAGATGATGCGTATTAGACTAGCATAGATTAGGGGGAGTGTTAAGGATTAATTTAATCCTAGTAATCAATGCTTAAGTCGGTTGTAGTTACCGACATTGTAATCCTAACTGCCTTGTAAAGAGGGTATAAATACCCAGTCTTCAATCAATGAGAAAAACTGTTCAATCATTTGCTCCTCTCTCGTTTTACTCTTTCACAGGCCAGCCTCCCCAGAATGATCTACGTTCGGACCCACTTCCCCTGCAGCGAGAACCTCAGCCTCTCTGGCTGCCGCTGCCAAACGTAAGGTCTCTTCTTTTTTACTGGTAGCCTCAGCCAGCGCATCTTGCGCTAACTCACGAGCCCTAATCATGTCCATGGAACTCCGCACTTGCCCCAGCCCACCGTTCAGATCTATCCTGCAATCAGAGGTAATACTTTCTATTTGAGCATCATCAAAATCTTGCAAAACCGAGAATTTGGGAAACAAGTTACCTGGGTTCTCCAAGTTCTTCTTAGCAGTGAGATGCTGGGACCTTTTAAGCAACGAGACCCCCACCTTGTCCTAGCCACAAGTGTTGCGCCTTGATGGCCCGAGGGCCAGAGCCTTGGAGCGCTTGCCTTTAGGCACCACCTCTTGAGCCGGAGTGGCTTCTTCTACAGCAGCACCCGAGCTGCGCACCCTCGATTTTGGCACGGATGTGGGCGAGGAGACAGAGTCCTGCACCAAGGTGGCCGACGCCGGAGATCTCGGGGAAGGGGGAAGCTTGGCTCCCTCCTCTGCGGCTGAACCCAAAGACAGGACCTCCACCGTAGGCTTGAGAGCATCTATTCTTGCCATCATCTTGTCTGCGGAGAACTCCCAGCGGTTGGGGCTGGCCCAGCCCAGCTCTTCTCTGATCTGTTGCGGCAGCTTAGAAGCCTTGCCCGGAGAAATGCGCTTTGATACACCCGGGGATTCCGGCGAAGACGAAATGTTGAGAACGGACGAGGTCTGGACTGAACAAGAGAAATCGAGGGCTCGCTGAAAGAAACAGAGACCCCTAGAAGTAGAAGGTCAGGGTCTGCAGAGATAGCTTTGGCCGCAGGAGAAAGCCCGTCTCCAGCAATGTGCGAGCCGTATTGGTTCAATTCAGAGGCAAGGTAGCCAGAAATCGGCATTTTTCGAACTGCTGACCTGCTGCGAGAAGGAGGAGACATCATCCTGTCCGCCTTGGCGCCAATTGGAGCACCACTGGACTTGCCGGCGTTGGAGTTTGGCACAGGGGAAGAGTTAGCCTTGCCACCTTCCTTGCCTTCCGGCACAGGCTGAGACCTCGAGCGCTTGTACTTCGGGTTTCCCTATCTTACCTTTTCAAATTTAATTGAAAAGGATCTGCATTTCCCCCAATTTTCTCCCACATACACACAGAACGCGAGAACTAATTCAGACGAGGAGCGGGGCTTCCAGTGGGGCGGCGGCGGAAGCCCTGTCCTTGCGGTCGGCACCGGCATCGTCGTCCTGCAGCCTGAGGATGGAGGTGACGAGGAGGGCGAGGACGGCGAAGCAGGCCGGGATGAGCCCCGTGCCGTACCTGCTGACGGTGTTGAGCCCCCTGGCCTCGCCGCAGCTGGATGCGACGTCGTAGGACTCGAGCACGAAGAGCGCGACGCCGCAGGACATCTTGTCAAGGAAGCTGAGGGAGCCGTAGACAAAGGCGCAGCCGTTGAGGTCCTCCCCGACCAGCGCGCTCTCCAGCCCAATCATCGTCACCATCACCAGCACGTTGGCGGCGCCCATCACCACAGCCAGCGGGTACATGAGGTTGTGCATCTGGCTCGGGAGGAGGAAGACCGCCGCGCCGGAGATCACCCACAGCGTCGCCCCGATCTTCAGCAGCGACTTGAGCCAACGGCTGTTCCACTTCATCTCCTGGAGGACGACGGACACGAAGAAGCTGCAGCAGAA
The DNA here is from genome assembly GCA_039707655.1 of Elymus sibiricus. Lineage (NCBI taxonomy): Eukaryota > Viridiplantae > Streptophyta > Magnoliopsida > Poales > Poaceae > Elymus > Elymus sibiricus. The sequence goes on from CM077676.1 coordinate 464,703,835, forward strand.
TATGATGGCTGGAATCTGTAGAAAGTGGTCGAAGATCAAATGTTTGAATAAAGTTGTCAGTAATAGTTGCTGCCTGTCAGCCAACGCAGAAGTTGTGAATGATGAACTGAAGAACTTACAGTGGCTTTCGAGTATTCATTCATTTTCAGATCTCTGGTGACGTAGAACGCGATGAGCAACTGAACAGCAATAGAAAATAGTGTTCACAGTCGAAGTTAATCGCCGTGATACTGAAGCAAATCTTTGGTATTTTGAGAAATCAAATCCCACAAGGCGGAGCTGGTGCAGGTCGCATCCGCGCTCTCCGTGCCCCTCCTCGGCAGCCCCTTCCCCTTGTCTTCCACGCCAGGTACGACTACCGCAAGTGTGCCGCCACCCCTCCCTGCCGTGAGCTAGTGACCGGAAGGCAGAACCAGATCCACGCCGACGAGCACTGGGGCGAGGTCCCCGTGCACCGGATCCGTCGCCCCCCACCGCGGGAGGAGTCATGGCATCCCGGTCACCGTTCCTTCTCCCCTTCTCCAACCAAGGATCCACGCCGACGACCCCCTTGATGCCCAAGCAGGTCTGCCCTGCCACCTAGTCCATGAAGGACAGCGGACACGCCCGGTTCCACCACCATGCCTCTGCCGCTAACAAGATCCATCCCCCCTTATCTTACTGGTTCATCGATCCTCTAGATGTTATTTTGCCTATCATTTGATTTGTCACTGCTGATTGCATCAGAACATTAGTCTATGGGTTCTCAAAAAAAAAGAAAAGAACATTAGTCTATGTAACATGAGTCATTGATATCCCCTTTAAAAATCTAAGGTAAATGTTTGTGTGATGGTCGGATTCGGTTAGTTCCCTTGCTCGCCAACCCTCATAGACTCTGTTTGTTCGGCAATATCTATTCATCTGTCAAAATGATATGAATTAAATGATATTTTGGTAGCTCAACATGTTACAAATTGGGTGCTTTATTATTCTAACTGCACTGAAATTATACATGGTGATGTATTGTAACTTCCCTTTTTTCTCTTTGCAATTACTAAGATGGAAATGGTTTGGTCCTTTATCTTTAGTTTATTTTACTAGACTTATGCTGATAATATCAGGTTTCGCTTAATTTTTCCTTTGCCATTGGCAGCATGATAGAATCGAGAAGGCTTGAGAAAGAGGAGGAGAAGAGAGCTAGAGAAAAGATGCTTCACACTGATATGATGGTAGGAGCCTTCTCGCATTCAACTGGAGTTGGCAAACTATGGCAGGAGCTTCCGGATGTTCCCTCTGATGCTTGTTTGATGTTTGCATGGTACACCGTAGACGAAGAAGAGACTGTCTGCCATTATTATCTAGGGTACTTCCAAATAAAAGTTCTGTCTAGTGATAGCTTCTCAATATCATGGCATGGCCGGCAATCACATGTGCTTCCAGTAATTTTGTGTTCTCTTTTGCATCTTCTTATGCAGTTTCTTATGCCAGAAATGATATATAAGAAAAGTTGCCACTTATGTTCCAGCACTCCACTTACACACTGTTGTATAACTCTGTTATGTCTTATGGAACTCCTGGGAGCAAATTGCTACCTAGTCAAATATCCGAGATTTTCTCTCTGCATTAGAACTGTGAACAGATTTTGGCTGTAGCTCCAAATTTTATCCATGTGTTTTGACGACATTCTTTATGGTACTGACTAGGATTATTGTGAGATGCCCTACTGATGGAGGATATGAAGAATAAGCAACTGATGCATAACTTTTGTCTTAGTAAAGCTTCAATATGTTCTGGTTCGAATATATATTTTCCACTGTTGATATTGCTTGGATGCCATAGTGGTCAAAGAATTTGAGTTGCAGCGAAATCTATCAATGAAAGTTACGTGTTGCCAACAGATAGCTTATTTGATTCTCATGTTAGTATTTGGTGCGAGATCAGTCTTTTTCTTACTCAGCTTGATTAGCTCTGTTTCTCTTGAGTGCTCTAATTTACATTCAACGCAGGGCAACTTTGGGTTGGCCTCATCATCAAATGGATGATGCGAGTTACCTCTGTTATTAGATAATGGTGTTTTGGACGCCAACAGTGGTCGTCCTTTATCTGAAAAACAGAAAATCGATAAAGATGAAGTTTCCGTTGAGTTGCTGAAGATGATGATGAGCTTGACCACAAGAGGTCGAAAACTGTAGAGATAGAGAGCGACGATGACATGCACATGGACAGCAAGCGAGCTCTGCTTATCAAGGACAGTGAGCATAGTTCAGTAGAATGTGAACAACTTCTAAGTTGCAATTCTTGTAAGATGTTGTTTTGTACAAAATGCTTGTGCCCCTATGTACGATGTATATTTTGACCATGAGTGTGATGAATGTGTTCATTGATAATCTGATGTGTACGATGAATTTTGGTTGCAATTTATAAATTTGATTTATGGATTCGAATTTAATTATTTGAATTATATCAGATATGAATTTAAATTCGGATTGCATATTTGTACATGAAAAATATGAATATGATTATCCCTAGGGTATTACTCAAACATCTGGTAGGGAAAAATTGTTGGGGAATTTGTGGGGTGGCAAAATTTGGATGGACCCCACAATCTTTCCCTAGGGCTTGTGCCCCTAGGTAAAGAAAGTTTCCCTAGAGCTTGCCACATGCACCTGACTATACACCTAGGGTTCTTTATTTAGGGCAAGCTCTAGTTAAAGTCTTTCCCTATGGTTTTTTACATTTTACCTAGGGTATTATCTCAGATTGATTCGGCTGATCGCTGTGAAAGTATTTTCGCCTCATTCGTGTACAAGTGAGGGCCGCACGTCGCCGATCGAATCTATGACGGCTGCTATTGTGCTACAGTGCTAGTAATGGGCGCTCTATGCCTGTTAATTCTGCCGCGGTGCCGATGTGATGTGTCCTCAAGTAGATTGAGCTCTAAATCTGAAGGTATATGGATGCACAGACTATCACTAGTAGCTAGCTCATTTTGGTATGAATTTTAATCTATTAATCTGGTTTTTCTCATACCTTGCATAGAGGCAATGGATTAAATCACTAACTAATTTCCGTGCATTCAGTTAAATTTGCGCATTTGTTAGCATATAATTCATTCTTGAGTTTACAGTCTAATTCTAATGTTGGAGAGCAAACTTAGTTCGCGTTTAATATGGGAGAGATGAGGCCATAATGGTTGGATGTTAATCCAAAGACAGAAACATTACCAAAATAAAAAATATAAAACTTACAATAGGCACATCCTTACATAACTTTGTGATGACACAAGAACGAAGGGAAAGACACAAACAATAATTCACACCAGATATATTGTGATGTTTTATCTTTTATGCGACCATATTCTTCTTCGCCCCCCTCATGCCTAAATCCTGGCTCCGCCCCTGAAGTCTGGTCTCTTAATTTGTTCTTCCAAATTGCAAGTAAGACTAAAACTCAACCGATCTTGCTCATACCTAACGCATCATCTCTGCTAGCCTTTCCCTGGCCGGACATGTCAGCCATCACATGCATCACCCTAACCTGATCACTTTCTTAATGGTCAATTATAGTCTGCTTGGCCGTCTTCATTTCTATATATGCAACTCCGGCCGATCGAGTCCCAATCAGCTGGTACGTGGGTCCGGTCTCATGTTGTTAAATGTGAAGTCTAGTCCGTTTTGTCTTTTTAAGTATATCTGAATTTGGACTTGTTCACCTGATAATGATATTGCACATACTTGATGCCTCTTCTTGCCACTCTCTTCATTTCTATGCAACCCTCCAACCAGCTGTTAGGTGGATCCGGCCTCATCTACTTGGGTGTTTCTTGAGGGGGCTTGCTAACACGCAACTAAAAGGGTTATTTTAATTTTTCGCCATATTTTAGTGCTCACCTACTGTGGTTCTTTGACGCGACTTGTCAACAGCGCAAGCATCATCCTTATCTCAATTAGTTAAATCTGTAGCCCTGTCTGTTTAGCCCTTTAAATAAATTACATCTAATTTGGACTTGGTCACCCACCTGATATCACTCATACTTAATGCCTCTTTTGCCTCTATCTCCATTCGTATGCAACCCCAAGCAGCTGCTGGTAGGTGGATCCAGTCTCATCTTCTTGTGCCTCTTCTATACTCGGATGTTTCTTGAGTATAGCTGAATCCCCGCAGATTGATCTTCCAGGTTAGTGCTTTGGTTCTTACTTGTCAAATTCTTTTGGTAACAATCCACTGGCCTTAATGTTTGCACGCCTTCTTTTGAATTCCACCCCTGACACTTCCAGATCTGAATAACAGATGAAACACGACCTTTTTCTTTGCGGGGAGATGAAATGAAACACGACATGTTAAGTAGCTTGGTAATTACGGATCGGATATGTACTTGCATACTAAGGGTATCTCCAACGCCGACCCGCAAATTCCTCCGGTATATGTCCGTTTTTGTGTCCGGACGTGGTCCGCAGACATGATACGGAAGGGAGCCATCCAACGCTAATTATAAAGTATCCGGCTGGGAGGAGAAAAAGTAGGTGGGGACCATGCATGTGGTGGCTATTTGTGGTGTGTTATCCGGTTGGGAGGAGAGAGAGGAGAGGGGGACCATGCATGTGAAGAGAGAAAAGAGAGGAGGACCATGCGGAAGCTTTTGGTTGGTCAAGTGGATGTCCGGACTCCGGTATATCTCCCCCACTTTTGTCTCCATTTTGCCGAAAAAAGGACGTCCGGACCGCTTCGCGGACCGATACAGGTCCCCATTGGATTGCAAAAGTGAATAAATATGTCCGGTCGAACATATACCGGAGTTTTGCGGGTCTCCCTCGGAGATGCCCTAACATGTACATTAATTTCCGTTACAGTAGTGCTATTAACATGGGACAGGGCGTTTTGGTTCCTGGGCTCAGATAAGCTAGGGAGTGAACAGTAAATTCGTTAAAGATAGTAAACAAATTCAAAAAAATTCCAAATTTTTTTTGTGGTGAAAGATGCTTGAGTGCGTGATGTCCGTGCCAAATTTCAGCGCATTTGAACATCTAGTAGCTCTTGTACACCAAGTTGATGATGCGCTCCGCTTAGCCGGCTGGGCTTCGAATTGTGGGCCGACTCCTTCTTCTGATGGTATACCTCGGGGGCATGGCATCGTCAACAGCCACCATCGAGGAGTATCGGAGACTAGTCCATCCCTCGCCCACTGCTTGTTGTCCTCCGCACGTCAATGCCGCCATGGGATGCATAACTTTTTTTGCGAAAAGTATTTAGGTCCATTATAAAGATTCACCATAAGTACAAAACACCCCTAACAAAACAAAAATTACATCAAGGTCTTTATACCACCTCATGAGCCCTACCATCATCAGAACGAGCCGCCAACAAGTCGCTGTCACCGCGCACATACCGAAGCCAACCCAACCATGTCGATGACAGCCAGGGAGTCCTCGTGCACGTGCACCTAAGGACCAGTGCCTAGGAGCCGTAGTCATCAAAGTTAAACCCTTGAATCGATCTGAAGTAGCTGACACTAAACCTCACCATCACGCATGCATGATGAGAAACCTAACCTCCCGCCGCAAGGAGACGGCAAGAATCTATGCCGAAGCGTCGTTGAATCGGTCCCGGCGAAGGAAATCAAGGTGGATCGGAGCCCGGAAGACCAACTCAAAGATGAAGTGCCACCATCTGCCCGAGCGTGACCCCTGCAAGCGGTTGCCGGACTGGCTAGCAGAAGGGAGGCGAATACACGGCCTCACCGATGGAGAGGAAGGAGAGTAAGGCTTCGCCTTATTCGTCTTCCGAGAGGGGAAATAAATGAGGGCATAGTTGCCCGTGTTAAATATTTAAGGGGAAGAACTAGCAGACCGCGTTTAAAAAAAATAAAAAACTAGGTGATGTTAACTAAACAACATTTTTTAAGGAGTTTGATATTTCTTCCCCAGAAGGGTTAGAGCATCTCTAACATTGCCATCTTAGTTGGGCTGATGTCACCTATAAAGCCCATGTCGTTATCTCAGTCAGCCCATCTTCAGCACAAAATTAAAAAGTCGGCCCATCCTCCCTGCTATTGTATTTCCTGTTTCTCAAAAAAAAAAAAAGATGCTAGTGTATTTCCTCGCCTTGTTCTCTCGCCTGTTTGTTCCACCCGAGGCATGCTTCTTCTTTCCCCAATTCCAACTCTGGCGATGAGCGGGGGCAATGTGCCCAGGTGGAGCTCAGTCTTCCCCACATGTGGGGAGCACACGGCTGCGGCGGCGTGCTTCTTCGGCGGCACCGAGTGCAGGTAATGCTCCGGAGTTGACCGTTTTACGGGTTCCCTAAAAAACGACCTCGAAACCTCCAAATATCAAGGATGGAGGGGTTAATATACGGGGACCTGAAAAAAAATTACGGGATCTATTCGGTGCGTTTTTTTAACCTATACTGTAAATTTAAAGGTTTAACCAATTTTATGGGATCTACGATAGATGCTCTCTGCTTGCTTGCCATTCTCACCTACCGTACATAGTTATCCTGGCTGAACATGTCAGCCATCACATGCATCACCCTAATCTGACCGTGTTAACTGGAATTACTGTCTGCATGGCCTTGTTGACTCTATTCAAACATGAAAATCAATGCTCTCGTCCATACATAACACATCTCTCTTCATTTCCATGTATGCAACCCGGGCTCGATGGAGTGCCAACCAACTGGTAGGTGAATCCAATCTGATATCAAGTTTTTAAATGTGAAGTCTTGTCTCTTTTTTTTTTAGGGGAAAGCCACTTGGCACACTTTATTAACTCAAACAAAGTTACATCATCCACAATGTCCGAAAATAAAAAACTGGGGGATCACCATCCCAAACAAAAGTAGAGTTCGAATCAAAACTATGTCTAGATAGATTGTGCGCCAATCTATTAGCCTCCCTAGGACAACGCGTGAAAGAAACGACACCTATACGGAGAGCCTTTTGAAAGCAATCTGTCGAAATAGCAGAGTAAGGGCTCCAGATTTCAATCACACCATTCAAGCTTGAATAATTTCCAGTGAATCTGATTCAACAATCACCGGTTCACAGCCAAGGTCTTCCAACAGTTCCAGCCCTCGCTGAAGTGCGATCGCCTCCACCGTTGTCGCATCGTGGATATGATTTAGCAGCCACGACGCCCCCGCCACAGCCTCACCACGACTGTTTCGGAGAATAGCAGCCGCCGCACCCGTACCATTCTCAAAATAAGTTGCATCGACGTTTAGCTTGTACAAGTTACTTGGAGGTTTCTTCCACAACACCTTCTCTGGTTCCTTCAGATTAGTGGCTCGACTGAAATTACTTGTGATTGCCTGGACAGCGAATGCAGTACTTGTAGGATTAAGGACTTTTTCCCCCTTCACAAACTCACTCCGCTACCACCAAATATACCATGCGCCAACAATCAAAGACTCCCTGAGGCCCAATCGGCGAAGCATAGGAGCATGGCTCGCTGGCCGTGTGAGAAGCTCCTCAAGAATAATGCTCCCTGACCTGTCAATATTAATAACTTCTTCTATTAACGGCTGCATTCCTAGTTCTGTCCACACTTGTTTTGCCCTTCTACATGTGAACATCAAATGGCGTATATCTTTTGCTCCTTGCTTACACACGGGACATTGCGGTTGTACCTTAATGTGTTGATTTGCTAGTACTGCCATACCAGGGACAATCCCATGCAAAGCACGCCAGGCAAAGATTTTTACCTTACTTGGTAGTTGGAGTTTCCACAAAATGTCCCAAACAGGATTAATATTCATTGATCCTTACCCATCACTTCTTCTAGTTTGTGCACCGTACGGGTGTTCCCACTCAACGTAGTATGCTGAGCGAACAGAAAACATATACGATTTTGTGAACTGCCATGCAACGAAATCATCAGTCATGTTAGAGCTCAAGGGAATCTTTAAAATTCTTTCTGCATCCACACTAAGAAAGTTGTCTCTAACCAGCAGCTCATCCCACTATCCCGTATATGGGTCAATCAACCCATCCACTGTTTGCATCAAACATTGTCCCTTTGGAGTTATCACCTTCCTGCTTGGACTACTAGGCACCCAATGGTCCTCCCAAATATTAATACTTGCTCCAGAACCAACTCTCCATATGTGACCTCTCATAAAGGTACGACGGCCAACAATTATACTTTGCCACGTAAACGATGATCCCTTTTTAGGCCGCGCCTTCGGTAAATTGCCATCTGGGTAATACTTTGCTTTAAGGATACTTGCACAAAGAGTATTTGGTTTAGTGATCAACCTCCAACTCTGCTTCGCTAACATAGCTAAATTAAAAGCATGCAAGTCCCGGAACCCCATTCCTCCATTCTTCTTTGGGATACACATCTTCCACCAAGCCCACCAATGCATTCGTTTTTGTTCTTCCTTGTCTCCCCACCAAAAAGCAAACATTTCATCTGTAATTTGCTTACATATCTTTTTTGGAATATTAAAGATTGCAATAGCAAAAACTGGAAGAGACTGGATAACAGCTTTAAGTAGAATTTCCTTCCCCCCAACAGATAAAATTTCTCTGGCCATACCTTTAGCCGCTTGATTACTCTTTCGAGAAGATGGATGAAGCTATCACTCCTATCTGCGCCTACCATAGCCGGAAGACCGAGATATTTATCAGATATAGCCTCTGTCATGATATCTAACTGGGTACACACTTCAGCCTTCACATTAACCGCAACATTAGGACTGAAGAAAATACTACACTTAGCCTCACTCACCATTTGTCCAGAGTTCACCCTTTGTCCAGAGTTTGCACAGTATTGATCAAGAACATGTCTCAACGAGGTTACATTAATCAAAATGCCTTCATAAGGATCAGCGAAATCATCAGCAAAAATTAAATGAGAAACCGATGGTGCATTTCTGCACACCCTTACACCTTCAATGCCATGAACCTCCTCTTGATGAGCAATTAAACTTGATAAACCCTCTGCACATATTAGAAATAAATATGGGAACAAATTGATCAGTCTCCTGGTCATTGAACCTCACCTTATACTTCACTGATTTTACACATGCCATCAAAAGATTAACAAAATCGCCATGAAAGCCATGTCTCAATAGCATCTTTTCCAGAAAAATCCATTCAACACGATCATACGCTTTGTGCATATCTAATTATATGGCACAATACCCTTCCTCCCCCTTCTTATTCTTGAGCATATATATGCATACATTCATAGGCCACAAGAATATTATCCGTAATCATTCGTCCTGGAAGAAATGCACTCTGAACAGGTGATATTATATCATCCAAAACATGGTTCAGTCTAATTGCTATCTTTTTAGATATCACCTTATATATAACATTGCATAAGCTGATTGGTCTAAACTGAGTAATTTTGTCTGGACTTTCAACCTTAGGGATTAGTACTATGACAGTTTCATTCCATCCTTCAGGTATTACCTTATCATTAATTGCCAAAAGAACTTCAGTACAAATAGAATCTCCAATACTATGCCAAGATTTCTTGAAGAAAATTGCATGTAGACCATCCGTACCAGGAGCTTTTAAATCACCAATAGAAAATAAAGCTTTTTTGACATCATCAGCTGAATAAGATTTTTGGAGATCCTCGTTCATATCCTGTGTTACACGAGGTGCTACTATTTCTAGAAGATTAGGGTCCACATCATCAACTTCGGTACTAAACAGACCCGAAAAATAACTGGAAATCATCGAGTTTAGATGAGCTATACTTTCCTGCAAAATTCCAAGCTCGTCTTTTAGCCCCTTTATTTTGTTTCGCTGCCTCCTGGAGCTCGCCGAGTGATGAAAATAATCCGTGTTATGGTCACCGAATTTCAGCCAGTCTACATGTCCTCTTTGAGCCCAGTACAACTCTTCTTGTTCCAAAAAACATTCAATCTCTAGAGACAGCTCTTTCTGCCGAGTTAGGTTATCATCTGTTAAGGAACCTCTTGTAACCTGTTCCAACTCGCGCTGAGCTTTTCTCAGCTTGTTCCGCTTACTCTTGAGCACCGATCTGTCCCACATATGTAACCTCTTATGAACTAAACCCAACTTGTCTGCCAAGCTATCAGACTCAATATTTGGTGCAGCTACAGCCCAAGCCGCTTGTACAACATCATGGAAGTGCTTTTCTTTTAGCCACCGAGCATGAAACCGAAGCACTACTGGTCCATGTCTCTCTACATTGACTTCCTCATCCCAGGATAACACTTGCAAATTTATCGTTCCACTTATCATTTGTGAGAGCTCGATCAAGTCGTTCTCGAATCTTTCCTTGCTGCCAAGTGTACTAATCACCAACATATCCAAAATCAGAGAGGTTACAGTCTTTTATCACATCTCTGAATGCTTGCATGTATCTCTCCGGGCGAGTATTTCCTCCCTCCTTTTCAAAAGCATACATGATTTCGTTTAAATCTCCCAATACCATCCACGGCATGAAGTTCTTTGAGTCTCTGCCATGTCAAGTACTTATCTCTCCACCTTGGCTCTCCATAGATGCCTGTTAATCTCCATATATTCTCCTGCCCGCTCCCTACAAACACATCAATATAGTTTGATATCTTGTGCCTCAGAGAAACAACCACCTCCTTCTACCAGAAAAGAATTAAACCCCCACTCCTTCCATCGCTACTCACCACCTCTTTATGATCCATCTTAAGGCGTCTCTTCAAATTTTCAGCAGCCCACTCCTCAAGATGTGTTTCGGACAAGAAAAGAATGTCAGCCCTCATCCGCTTCTGTACATCCAGAAGCGCACGAATTGTCGCTGCCTAGTGCAGGCCGCGACTGTTCCATCCTATGATCTTCATCGAAGGGAGTCTCTGAAGGATCGAGTTATCTATTCGATGCACCAATCTGCAGCCTTAAACCAACTGAACCTCACTACCGGCAAGCCGGGGAGGGAGAGAAAAACCCACAACCACTACATCGGGGAGGAGAAGAAATCCCTAATCGGCGGCCGAGGGAGCCGAAGTCACCATGTTATTATCTGTACTCCTAGTTGGGGAGTTGGTGGTATGGTCGCTTCGTTGAAGTCTTGTCTCTTTGGTCTTCTCAAGTAGATTGAAGTTCATATTTCAACCTGGAACTAACCACTCGGTTTAATTTACAACCCTGAATTTTAAAACCGGTCAAAATACACCTTGAACTAACCAAGAGGTCTTAAACTCAACCCTCATCTCGGTTCTGCATCAGTCAAGCGGTTTTGATCGCAGTCAATCCTCACTGGCAGCGCCACATCAACAATTTTTTTTAGACAAACATCACTACATCAACAGCTATGGCTGGGAGGAGTTAAAGAAAAGAGCCCGTTATCTCATGCTACAGCAGCCCACCTGTAACCCCATCCACTCCCCTCGTCTCCTCTCGATGCCCCAGGAAGGGAGAGAGAGCTCAAGCGGGCGCCACACCGCCGCATCTCGCCTCGGTTCCGGCCACACCCACGGCAGGCCACCGTCGCCGGCCACCCGAGACCACGAATGGAGGCCTCTCTCTTGTCTCCCCGCCAGCGCTTCCACACCCTCCGCCCCTCGGCTTGCCTGCACCACCATGGTCGCCGGCCGCCGGCCCTTGCACCTGCATTTGCGCGCTAGTCCGTGGCTCGACACGGCCGACAACCACCGCAGGGCCAGATCCGACGACCTCGTCCTCCACCCCGTAGTCTTCACCAATAACTCCACCGCACCCGATGCATTCAACCCGAACAACCCCGCCACCCGAGCCCTGCCACCGGCGCCCTGACTCCCATTGGGTGTTGGACTGATTCGGGCCACACCACCCTGCTGTCGATGCTCTCCAGCGAACTCTGCCACCCCATGCCGCCTCCGCTGCATGCTGCAACTCCGGGCACCACCGGAGGCTGCCGTCGTCGTCGAGGTCCACAAGGGCCACGCCCTCCGTCCAGATATGGAAGCGACGAGCAGGGCTGTCTCCAGAAATAGGGCCCAATTTTTTTTTAAATTTATATAATAGAAGAACTAATAAAATAAAAGCATACTCGGGAAATGCATTAGAGCACCCGGGTGCCACACACCCCTATATGAAAATAGCATTAAAAAATATCAGGAAATTTCAAAAAAATCTGAAATTTTGGGATATCAAACCTAGGTGCCCATTGTACACCTGTGTACATTTTCGCGGAGAATGGGTGCCCGTGGTATCCGCCGCACAGGAATTACGGTCTGACATATGTTACATCTACTTTTTTTTTCTATACATACGGTTTTTTGTCTTTTTTACTGACATTACCACGGGCATCCATTCCCCATAAAACTGACACCGCTATACAACGGGCACCTAGGTTTCATATCCCAAAATTTCAAAAAAAAAAATGAAATTTCCAAATATGTTTTCTAATGCTATATTCATATAGGGGTGTGTGGCACCCGAGAACCACAAATCCTCTTCCAAACATACTCTCACTTTATTATATAATTTCACGTCAGCTTTATTTTTTGTGTTGTTTAGACATATATCAAATACTAATGCTAAAAAACAGTAACTGGGTACTAAGGCAATAAACTTACCTCATGATCTACCAAAAAGTAGCAACCGCCTAGTATTCTTCGAAATGAATTCTTCAATAATATCTTCATACTTAATCTTCTCCAAAACATGAAAAACCTAATTAGCGTAAAATAAATAAATTAAAAACAACCGATCTAGGCCCATCGAAAAAGAAATTAATTACCAACACCTAGCCCCGTGGACAAATAATTTCATCCTGTTCCTAGACCTAATCCGAGCACCCGGCCCCGCCCTAATTTAGCCGTCGGGAGCAGGGGGTCCAAGTTAATCAAGCACAAGTGGTAATTACAATACCTGGTAGCGGATGACGGGAGGCAGGGATCGTGGAATCCTGGGCGACCGCCGATCGGCGCAAGCAGGCGGTGTCCTGGGCGGCTGGGACATTGGCCGTCGGCGGAGCCGCGGAGGCGAACCGATGAACAGCGAACAAGCCAGAAAAGGAACGTAATACGTAGTACGTGTGCGCATGTACCTATCTAGACGATTCGCAGAAGCATCATGTGCATTTGGCGGAAGCCCGGCAATCATGGGCTAATTACGAATTAGTCTCGTTGCTTTTGGCGGAAGGCCTCATTGGTTTGGCGGAAGGCCTCATTGGGTGTGCCAATTAAGGCATTAAGCCAGCAACAAGAGCAACTAGTTGACAAGCGCTCCTTCGGGAACCTCCCAACGATCACTTGGGGTGGGCTCAGAGCGCGCCACTTGGCGCGCTCTCAGCAGCCGCCACATGTTGCGCTCTGGGCGCTCCCTCCGGATTTTGTTTTTTTTTCCTGCACGCGTTTTTGGCTTTTAAAACGGGTTTTTTCTCGGGTTTTTTGACTTTTTGGTTTTTCATTGGTCTTCCTTAGCTTTTAGAAAAAAAATTGCGCGAAGAAACGCGTTTCTTTTTTTTTTTTTGCTTCCGCGAGAGGCATGGTTTTGCTTCCGCGAGAGGCACGGTTTTGCTTTCACGAGAGGCACGGCCATGCCTTTCGGAAACGAAAAAAAACGCGTTTTCCGTTTTTTTTCCTTTCAGGAGAGGCACGGTTTTGCTTCCGCAAGAGTCATGGTTGTGCTTTCGCGAGAGGCACGGCCGTGCCTCTCGGAAACAGAAAAAAAAACGCGTTTTCTGTTTTTTTTTCTTCCGCGAGAGGCACGATTTTGCTTCCGCGAGAGGCATGGTTGTGCTTTCGTGAGAGGCACGGCCGTGCCTCTTGGAAATGGAAAAAAAATGCGTTTTCTGTGTTTTTTTTTCCTTCCGTGAGAGTCACGGTTTTGCTTCCGCGAGAGGCATGGTTGTGCCTTCTCGAGAGGCGCGGCCGTGCCTCTCGGAAATGAAAAAAAATAAGTTTTCTGTTTTTCTTCCTTCCGTGAGAGGCACGGTTTTGCTTCCACGGGAGGCACGGTTTTGCTTTCACGAGAGGCATGACCGTGCCTCTTTCAGAAAGGGAAAAAAAACGTGCTCCCGGTTCGGTTTTTCCGTCTGTTTTTTTCTTCCTGTATTTTTCGTGAATTTTTTTTCGTCAAAACCTATCAACATGAGATCTAGTTTTGAAAATCTCGACATGAAAAATCCAATAGTGAAAACGGTTCGAGATTTGGACGCACGGTTTAAGAGATAAAACGTTTTGAATAAACGGATGTACAAAAAAAGGGAAAACTCTCAAGTTGCGACAAGTGACGAGCATGCAGTGCGCCATTTGTCATAACCTGAGGAGGTGAGAGTGATCTTTGGAAGGAGTACTCCTCAATTAGTGATTTCGGCCAGCCAAGCGGCGGAGGTGTAGCAACGTTGGTCACCTACTGCGGCGGACGGAGGCAGAGGCGACGTGGCCGGCGGGCAAGGTGGCGGCTATTGTCGCGTGAGAACGAGCTAACTTTTTTTTTTAACTCCTAGCAGCCCTAGATGTCGATGTGGCGCTGCCCAATCAGCATTGACTGCGGTCAAAACCGCTTGACCCACAAAAAACCAAGAGCAGGGTTGAGTTTTGGACCTCTTCGTTAGTTCGGGTGTATTTCGACCGATTTCAAAGTTCAGGGTTGTAAATTAAACTGAGTGGTTAGTTCGAGGTTGAAATTTGGACTTCTCTCTCAAGTATATAAAATTTTGTACTTAGTCACCTCCCATTGCGCATACTTAATGCCTCTTCTTGTCCCTCTCTTCGTCTCTATATATGCAACCCCAACCAGTTGCTGGTGGGTGGATCCAATCTCACCTTCTAGCGCCTCTCTTCTACTTGGATGTTTCTTGAGTAGCTAACTGCTGCCAAGCAGATCGACCTTCCAGGTTAGTGCTCCAGCCCTTGTCAACTTCTTTTGGTAATGATTATGGGCCTTCACTTTTACACTTTGTATATGATTCTTTTGAATTCTGTCACAATACATTCAGATCTGAAAAACAGATGAAGCATGACTTGTTAAGTAGCTTCTTAGGCCTCCTTTGATTCTTAGGCCTCCTTTTGGTAAGGATAGGAACTTTGTAGGAAAAATTTCTTTGGAGCCCTTTGATTTGTAGGAATGGATTCCTGTTCCTATGTAGGATAGGAATCAATCCTTCACATTTCAAAGAAAAAAAAGCATTAGCCTAGACTCAATGGAAAAATTCCTATCCTATGTATCAAATGACATCTCTTTCCTTATAGGAATTGAGATGCATGCCATTCCACTTCGTATGATTTTCCTATTCCTATACTATTCCTACCCTATAAACCAAAGGGGGCCTTAATCACGAACCATATATGTATTACAGTCAATGGTCTCGCCTGTACATAATGCATCTTTCATGATTTCTTTGTGTCCAACCCCGGCTTGATTGAGTGCCAACCAGCTAGTAGCTAGGTGGATCCAATCTCTGATATTGAGCTGTTTAACGTGAAGTCTAGTCTTTTTGGTCTTCTTAAGTATATACCTAATGCATCTTCTCACCCATCTTTATGCAGTCCCAACCAGCTACTGTAGGTGGATCCAGTCTCATCTTTTTGCGCCCCTGTTCTACGCACTTGTTCTACTTTGGATCCATTGCTGCATCCCGGCAGGTTAGTGTCCAGCCTTGTTTACCAGTCAAATTCTCTTGGTAACAGACTTCACTTTTACCGTTTGTATACGTTCTTTTGAATTCTATCATGACACTTTTAAACCTGAAAAAGGGATGAAATACCACTTGCTAAGTACTCCCTCCGTCCCACAATATAAGAGCGTTTTTGACACTAGTGTAGTGTAAAAAACGCTCTTATATTATGGGACGGAGGGAGTAGTTTGTTAATTATGAACCTGATAATTATCTCTGTTTACTAGCATGCACATGAATTTCTGCTACAGTAAGGCTGTTAAAATAGTATTGATATTCTTTGAGGAAACAGTGGTGCCCCTTAATTTTTTCCAATGACAAAAATCATTCTAGTAGGTGCCTAAGTGACGGATATTCCATGAAACCTCAAAATTACATACATATTTTCATTCATAAAAAAAGGTTTTCAATCAAATACACTGAGCCGCCCTGGCGGTTCGGGGGCAAAAAAACCTAGCCACCGCGGTTCCTCCTCCTCCCCTCCTAGTCTCATCGCCGCCAGAGGGGACTCCCTGCAAAAGGCCGTGCTGGCCCCGAGGAAGGTGGCGGCGGGGGCACCTAGCCCTCGGGTGGTGCGGACGTACAGGCACTCGGCTCGGCAGCTTGGAGCTGCGGGCGGCGGCGGCCACCGCTGCGGGATGGACGCAGCGGCGCTCCGGATCGTGGCGCGTGACGCCGGTTGTGGCCTGGGCGTTGTCCCAGCTCGGCAGCCTTGGCTCAGTGGCCTAGATCTGGGGATCCCTTCCCCGATCTATGGCCTTGGGTCGGGCTTCCTGGTCGGGTTCGACCAGGATGGCGGTGCAGAGGCGGCGGTCGCCCATGCTGCGCGCTTGTGTGGTGGTGGCGGTCGGCCAGGAGGTGGTCGCGAGTCTGTCCTCAGATCTGTCAGGTGGCGAGTTTGGAGCGACAAGACAACCGGTGAAGACCGAGCCTCGACTACGGTCATGGCGGATGATGGCGGCGTCTCTTGGCATCGTTACCTTGTTGAAGGCATCGTCATAGCATGTCGTGTCACTCCTTTCGGGATGCTCTGGGGGAAACCGTAGATCTGTTCCCGCATCGGACGATGGCGACGTCTCGCGCCGCGCTCTTTGTTGGAGGCATTGTTTTGGAGAAGGTGCCGACTTTAGTGCACAGGTGGTGGATGGGCATGGTTTCTACCGCATCATCAATGAAGGGTCTCAGTGGCATGGCGGAGCGGAGTTTCGGCGACGGGTGTGTGCAGGATGGTGGCACTGTCTGGCGTCGTGGTGACGTCGATGGTAGTATGGCCTAGTGAGGTGGATGCATTGATCAATACTGAAGATGGGATGGCGGAAGATGGAGGTAGCTGATTCTAGAGCGTGCGCATGCGGTGCGCGCAGAGGGTCTAGCTAGACCGATTGGTGCTCTCGGCCTGCTAGCGAGCAGTTTCATGAGGCCACCGGAATAGATGTTGTGTGTTGATACGTGGTCAGGGCACATCATCAAGTTTCTAGATGTAGTGGCAGTAGTGGTCACGATGGTGGCTTTGGTTTGATCGTTGTATTTGGTTTGTTTGGCTATGTGGAATAATATAATAAAATGGCTGTGTGCATCGGTCGATGCAGAGGCCAGGGGTATTCCTCCTTTTCGAAAAAATACAGTTTTGTAGAAAGCTAGAATATCTGCGGGGATTACCAGTTCTAGAGAAGTTCAACATAACAAAAGCAAAACGAAATAAAAGAGCGTACCTATTACTCTATGATCAACACCGAACATGGGATCATCTTCTCAATCAACTTCCATCAGCTAACACCATCTTAGTCCACTTGAGTGGTGCCACATATTAATATATAGCAAGATCTGGATCTTAGAGAGCAACAGCGCCGTCACAGCCTCTTGATGTTTTACCAGCAGCAGGATCTTCCATTGCTGGCTTTGTAAAGAACATGTTCAGGAGAGGCACAAACTTTGTGATCAAAACTCCAACTCCTAAAAAGAGCCAATACTTAAGATGTAAAGAAAAAAGGAAGACTGCGATTAGTTGTCTTATCTCAAAGTTCAGGCTCCTGAATATTGTATGTTTAGGGAATGATTATATTGTTGGCCCCGCCTCTCGCAGCGCCGTTCTTCTTCTACCTCTCACAACTCTCGCTTCTTCTCTCAAGAATTCACACTATGAAAACAACTCAGAGAAGACACACACACACACAAGCACCAAGGAAGAAGAACTCATGGCTTTGTCAATAGACACCTCCTTGATGCACACCGTGGCTACATGTTTTTCTCCCAGCCCTCACGGCCTTTTTTCATTCATCTGTTGAACTTAAATAGCCTGTACAAATGACTCAAACGCACGCACTAAACCCGGCCACACTCGGCCACTAACTCACGTACTAACTAATCACCTACATGCAGCCCATGTCCACTACTTGCGCAACCACTCCACAACGGCCACGGACTTGGCCAGCATGTGATGCACATCACCTATCCACTCCTATGCATGTGCTAACTGACTAACTAAGTGCCGGGCTAGCTAGCACCCGTACACAACGCTGGCTTCAGAACTTCTTCATGCAGCGCCGTCTCACACGGATGTGCCTCGTCTCGCGGTACTCGGCATCTCGCCATCCAAGTCGCATCGCACGACCATCTCCGGCATCTCACCTTGTATCCCTACTGAACATGCTCCTACAGCCTACCTATGTATAGTCACACGGCAAGCTACTCGGGCCACTAAACTACATGCAAAACTAAAACTAAACATGTGATACAAAACATCAAGATTAGTTCTAACATATATTAGCTGCATTTGGAATTAATTGTCGTGGCTGGCTTAATGCAACAAGTAAAATTCCCACAACTAATTTGATTCCATAGTGAGCACATCAAAGGTCAGTAACCGCAAATAATAAGTCTTTGGTAGAGAGTTTTATTTTATGTTTTTCCTTCTATTCCCGAATTTATTTTTTATTTTATTTTATTAAAATGCACTAAAAATTTCAAAATATTTTACTTATTTTTATGAACAGTACAAGGCAACAAATTTTTATTTTGCATGCAAGATTAATGCTAACTTCATGCGTTCTGTTGTATTCTTGAGAATAGCTTTCTAGAGGATATTAGGCCTTGGCTTTGTACAGGATTTTTCCCAGGATCTGCATCTGCTCATGCATGTTTGCAGGCAGGGGCGGAGCCAGGACTGGGCCAAGCCCCGGGCCCCAGTCTTGCTACAGTGTAGCTAAAGTATCAAACAGTGCACAACATGCTACAGTCAACGAAGGTTTTCTTCCTGACGCCCCAGGCCCAGGCCCCCCGGCCTGGGTCCTGTCTCCGCCACTGTTTGCAGGTGCATAAGCTTTAACATGATGCACATAAAATAATCTTGTCGGATTTCTTAAAATGCATAAGTATCTAAAGCATAAAATCAGGCGCCCACTATTGCACTGCACATTCGCATTTCATAATTACGTTGAAAGAAGATCACAGAAGCATAGCTAGAAGTTAGAATACTGTTGCCTTAAATATTGGTTGGCGCACGAATGATTTACTATAGACATTTTTTGTTTGTAAAATGACCATATCCTTCCTTAAATAATGCTGATCCGGAACAAACCTCTTTTTGTTTATGTTGATAGTGCATAGTGTGAAATTGATTGCACATCAGATACATCATACATGGATCATGAGGTCCTGGAGCCTATACTTGATGGAAGAGACAATCCGACAAATCTATCACTCGCACTTTTGAAGGATATCACGGAAAATTTCTCGGAGGATCAAGAAATCGGCCACGGCGGATTTGCAACAGTTTATAAGGTAAAATTATTGTTTACCATAAATTAAGGATATGTCATATAGAGATCGCTCTTTGAATTGTTATATCGACTTGAGCAGTGTTTGAGGTAGCCAAACTATGTTGATACTTGGTGTTGCAACTGATGTCTACTACACAAGTTGTTCTTGTAGACTCGTGTTGGGCCTCCAAGCGCAGAGGTTTGTAGGACAGTAGCAATTTTCCCTCAAATGGATGATCTAAGGTTTATCAATCCGTGGGAGGCGTAGGTTGAAGATGGTATCTCTCAAGCAACCCTGCAATCAAATACAAGAAATCTCTTGTGTCCCCAACACACCCAATACAATTGTAAATTGTATAAGTGCACTAGTTCGGCGAAGAGATGATGATAAAAGTGTAGTATGGATAGTAGATATAGGTTTTTGTAATCTGAAAATATAAAAACAGCAAGGTAGCAAAAGTAAACGGGCATAAAAACGGTATTGCAATGCTTAGAAACAAGGCCTAGAGTTCATACTTTCACTAGTGCGATCTCTCAACATCGCTGACATAGTTGAATCATATGTAAATCCCTCACGTGCAACAAATAGTTCACTTCAAAGTCACAAATAGTGGAGAACAAACGAAGAAATTGTTATAGGGTACGAAACCACCTCAAATTTATCCTTTCCGATCAATCTTATGAGCCATCCCCATTAATTGTCACGAACAGCCCTAGAGTTCGTACTAGAATAACACCTTAAGATACACATCAACCAAAACCCTAATGTCACCTAGGCACTCCAATGTCACCACGAGTACCCACGGGTTTGATTATACGATATGCATCACACAATCTCAGATTCATCTATTCAAACCAACACAAAGAACTTCAAAGAGTGCCCCAAAGTTTCTATCGGAAAGTCAAGACGAAAACGTGTGTCAACCCTTATGCATAAATCCCCAAGGTCACGGAACCCGCAAGTTGATCACCAAAACATACATCAAGTGACTCAAGTGAATATCCCATTGTCACCACAGATATCCATATGCAAGACATACATCAAGTGTTCTCAAATCCTTAAAGACTCAATCCAATAAAAAAACTTCAAAGGGAAAACTCAATTCATCACAAGAAGATAGAGAGGGGAAAACTCCATATGATTCATCTATATCAACAAAGCTCGCGATACATCAAGATCGCGCCATCTCAAGAACACGAGAGAGAGAGAGATCAAACACGTAGCTACTGGTACAAACCCTCAGCCCCGAGGGTGAACTACTCCCTCCTCGTCATGGAGACCGCCGGGATGATGAAGATGGCCTCCGGTGATGATTCCCCCCCTCCGGCAGGGTGCCGGAAAAGGACTGTAGATGAGATCGTGGAGGTACAGAGGCTTGCGGCGGCGTAAAAACTCATCTAGGTTAACTTTCGGGGGTTTCTGAGTATATATGATTTTTTGGCGTTGGAATCACGCGAAGAAGGGCCACAGGGGGCCCACGAGGCACCAGGGCGTGCCTGGGGGGGTGGCGCGCCCTGGTGGCTCATGGGGCCCCTGTGGGTCTTCTGGCCACCTCCTGAAGCTTCTACTTTCTCTTATGTTTCAGAAAAAATCGTCAAAAGTTTCGCTGCATTTGGACTTCATTTGATATGGATTTTCTGAAAAACCAAAAACAAGCAGAAAACAACAACTGGTACTGTGCACTAGGTCAATATGTTAGTCTATGAAAATCATATAAAAGCCGTATAAAAGTGCACCAAAATCATACAAAACTATTATAAACATTTATAAATACTTCATAAATTATACATACGTTGGAGACGTATCAGCATCCCCAAGCTTAATTCCTGCTCGTCCTCGAGTAGGTAAATGATAAAAGAAATAATTTATGAAGTGTGAATGCTAGCATAGTGCATAAGTTTGATCAATGATAATTTCAATAACTTTTTCTAGCATCAATATATATCATAATCAGTAGCTCATCTCATAAAACTTATCATGATCAAGTAGCAAGCTATTCACATGTTTAAAGTATAGGCCATAAACTTTCTTGAAAACTAACAAACTATGTTCTCAGTCATTAAACAATTGCAATTCATCTTATTTTCAGGATGGGTCTATGTAAGAGCTTTGATCTAGCAAATTCCACATACTCAACCATCTTTTAGTCTTCCATGATTGCTGACACTCAAATCATATTTTTAGAACAAACCGTTTCAGTCAAACACGTAGGAAGATAGGGGCTTAATGTTTTGCCTCCCAACTTATTTATCTCAGGGATAATGTCAACAATAATAAATCATGATCACCTATATTCAACTGGATATATGTGCATGGATCTTTCCCTACCACATAATGCTTGCCAAGTAAAGAATAAATAGAGCGGAATAGGGATGAACATTAATGACTCTTGCATAAAAGTAAATACACAAAAGTAAAAGATAGGCCCTTCGCAGAGGGAAGCAGAGGTTGTCATGCGCTTTTTATTGTTGGATGCACAAGCCCTTAGTGCAAAGGAACGTCACGTTATATTGCCCCTTGTGATAGCAACCTTTATTATGCAGTCCGTCGCTTTTATTTCTTTGCCATCACAAGTTCGTACAACGCTTATTTTCCCTTAAAATAAAAGATCATACATTTTTTAGGAGCAATTTTTATTGCTTTTTGCACCGATGACAACTTACTTGAAGGATCTTATTCAATCCATAGGTAGATATGATGGACACTCATGGCAAGAAACTGGGTTTAAGGGTTTTTGGATGCGCAAGTAGTATCTCTACTTAGTACGAATTTTTGGCTAGCAAAAGATCCTAAGCAAGCACCACATGTTAGAGGATCCATGACAATATAAGTTCTATGTGAATATAAACAAACATAACTCATTACGTTGTCTTCCTTGTCCAGCGTCAACTACTTGATCAAGCTTGAAAATAATTAATGGGGGCTCACAATCATAGAAGATGTCCAAGATAGTATATTTATATGTGAAATTTCTCTTCCTTCAAAATTCTTTCATGAATTGTTCAAGTGACCAATGCTATGTTTGTTAACTTTCAATAAATTTTACCACTTATACTTCTTGTATGTGAAGTCACTACTCCCCATGGGACAAGCATGTGAAGCATATAAAATTTCAACTTTATGATATTCAATTCTTTAACAATTTACTCATAGGATATAAGTGAAGCACAAGAGTAAATGACAAACAACTCCAAAAGGATATAAGTGAAAATCAAATGAGTAGTTAAGTAAATAGGTAGCTATGTGAGGACTCTCTCTCATTTAAAAATTTCAGATCTTAAGTATTTTATTCAAACAGCAAAGAAAACAAAATAAAATGACATTCCAAAAATAGCACATATCATGTGAAGAAGCAAAAACTTAGTCTCAACCAAAACTGACCGATAATTGTTGATGAAAAAAGGTGGGATGCCTACCGGGGCATCCCCAAGCTTAGATGATTGAGACTTCTTGAAATATTAACTTGGGATGCCTTGGGCATCCCCAAG
The DNA here is from genome assembly GCA_039707655.1 of Elymus sibiricus. NCBI lineage: Eukaryota > Viridiplantae > Streptophyta > Magnoliopsida > Poales > Poaceae > Elymus > Elymus sibiricus. The sequence goes on from CM077676.1 coordinate 464,726,621, forward strand.
CTTGAGCTCTTGTGTCTCCTTAATTCCTTTCATATCACGGTTTCCCTAAATCTTAAAAACTTCATCCACACAAAACTCAACAAGAACTCGTGAGATAAGTTAGTATAAATCAATTCAAAACCTTAACATTATCTACTGTAACAAATCACAAAAATTATAATTAAATATTGCATACTAAATGCCTCTTCATATTTAATACTCATATCCTCAAATAGAAACATTAAACACGCAAACATATGCAAACAATGCAACTATAATAGCAATCTGCCAAAACAGAACAGTCTGCAAAGGGTGAATAAGAATCCATACTTCCCTAACTAAAAAAATTCTGAAAAATTACCACGTGACAGAGAACTCATGCATTCTTACTGTGTAAAAATTTCAGACTTTTATCATGTTCTGACTATTCAGGAATATTCTGGACATAACAGAAAACTTTCTGTTTTCAAACAGCAACACATGAACTTGCAAATTGAGCATGGTAAAGGCTATAATTGGCATTTTATTGAACTAAAAGACACAAAACATGATTATTGATAACACCAAGCAAATATCAATAGAAGAAAATGACGCTCCAAGCAAAACTCATATTATGTGACGAATAAAAATATAACTCCAAGTGAGGTTACCGATAGTGTTGAAGACGAAAGAGGGGATGCCTTCCGGGGCATCCCCAAGCTTAGTTGCTTGGGTCTTCCTTGAATATTACCGTGGGGTGCCTTGGGCATCCCCAAGCTTAGGGTATTGCCACTTCTTATTCTCCTCATACCGATATCTCACCCAAAACTTGAAAACTTCAATCACACAAAACTTAACGGAACTTGTGAGATAGGTTAGTATGATAAAAATAAATCATCCACTTAGCTACTGTCAAGACAAGATTCATAATTGTTCTCACACAATTCCTACTGTACTCTATCATTTCCACAATTTATTACTCAATATAAGCTATGGAAACACTAAAACAAGCAAACTATGCATCGAAAACAGAATCTGTCAAAAACAGAACAACATGTAGTGAGCGATTTAAAAACCATATTTCTGTACCTCCAAAAATTCTGAAAAATTAGGACAACGTAAAAAATTATAACCCAATACTGTGTAAAAATTTCAGAATTTTCTCACGCTCTAGTACAGAATAAAAATTCGAGCACTGGACGCAAAAGTTTCTGTTTTTGCACAGAATCAAATCAACAAGCATCCACACTATCCCAAAGGCTTTACTTGGCATATTATTGAAATAAAACATATAAAACATGATTACTACAGTAGCTTAATCATGTGAACACACAAAAATAATAGGTAAAAATATTGGGTTGTCTCCCAACAAGCGCTTTTCTTTAATGCCTTTTTAGCTAGGCATGATGATTTCAATTATGCTCACATAAAAGTAAAGAATTAAAACACAAAGAGAGAATCATGAAGCATATGACTATCACATTTAAGCCTAACCCACTTCCTATGCATAGGGATTTTATGAGCAAACAATTTATGGGAGCAAGAATCAACTAGCATAGGAAGGCAAAACAAGCTTAAATTCAAAACTTTCAACACATAGAGAGGAAACTTGATATTATTGCAACACCTACAAGCATATGATCCTCTCTCACAATAATTTTTAGTAGCATCATGAATGAATTCAATAATATAACTATCACATAAAGCATTATTTTCATGATCCACAAGCATAGAATTTTTACTACTCTCCACATAAGCAATTTTCTTCTTATTCATAATAGTGGGAGCAAACTCAACAAAATAACTATCATGAGATACTTGATTGGCATAATCAATTTGAGCATTAAAATCATGATGAAAAGTTTCATGGTTATTATTATTCTTTATAGCATACATGTCATTACAATAATCATCATAGATAGCAACTTTGTTGTCATAATCAATTGAAACTTCTTTCAAAATAGTGGATTCATCATTAAATAAAGTCATGGCCTCTCCAAATCCACTTTCATCAATATAATCATCATAAATAGGAGGCATGCAATCATCATAATAAATTTTCTCATCAAAACTTGGGGGAGTAAAAATATTATCTTCATAAAACATAGCATCCCCAAGCTTGTAGTTTTGCATATCATTAGCATCATGGACATTCAAAGAATTCATACTAGCAACATTGCAATCATGCTCATCATTCAAATATTTTATGCCAAACATTTTATTGAATTCTTCTTCTATCAATTGAGCACAATTTTCCTTTCCATCATTTTCACGAAAGACATGATAAAGACGAAGAATATGAAGCAACCTCAATTCCATTTTTTTAGTTTTCTTTTATAAGCCAAACTAGTGATAAAACAAGAAACTAAAAGATTCGATTGCAAGATCTAAAGATATACCTTCAAGCGCTCACCTCCCCGGCAACGGCGCCAGAAAAGAGTTTGATGTCTACTACACAACTTGTTCTTGTAGACTCGTGTTGGGCCTCCAAGCGCAGAGGTTTGTAGGACAGTAGCAATTTTCCCTCAAGTGGATGACCTAAGGTTTAACAATCCGTGGTAGGCGTAGGTTGAAGATGGTATCTTTCAAGCAACGCTGCAACCAAATACAAGAAATCTCTTGTGTCCCCAATACACCCAATACAATTGTAAATTGTATAGGTGCACTAGTTCGGCGAAGAGATGGTGATAAAAGCGTAGTATGGATAGTAGATATAGGTTTTTGTAATCTGAAAATATAAAAACAGCAAGGTAGCAAAAAGTAAACGGGCATAAAACGGTATTGCAATGCTTAGAAACAAGGCCTAGAGTTCATACTTTCACTAGTGCGATCTCTCAACATCGTTGACATAGTTGAATCATATGTAAATCCCTCACGTGCGACAAAGAGTTCACTCCAAAGTCACAACTAGCGGAGAACAAACGAACAAATTATTGTAGGGTACGAAACCACCTCAAAGTTATCCTTCCCGATCAATCTTATGAGCCATCCCCATTAATTGTCACGAACAGCCCTAGAGTTCGTACTAGAATAACACCTTAAGATACACATCAACCAAAACCCTAATGTCACCTAGGCACTCCAATGTCACCACGAGTACCCACGGGTTTGATTATACGATATGCATCACACAATCTCAGATTCATCTATTCAAACCAACGCAAAGAACTTCAAAGAGTGCCCCAAAGTTTCTATCGAAAAGTCAAGACGAAAACGTGTGCCAACCCTTATGCATAAATCCCCAAGGTCATGGAACCCGCAAGTTGATCACCAAAACATACATCAAGTGACTCAAGTGAATATCCCATTGTCACCACAGATATCCATATGCAAGACATACATCAAGTGTTCTCAAATCCTTAAAAACTCAATCCGATAAGAAAACTTCAAAGGAAAAACTCAATTCATCACAAGAAGATAGAGAGGGGAAAACTCCATATGATTCATCTATATCAACAAAGCTCGCGATACATCAAGATCGTGCCATCTCAAGAACACGAGAGAGAGAGAGAGAGAGAGAGAGAGAGAGAGAGAGAGATCAAACACATAGCTACTGGTACAAACCTCAGCCCCGAGGGTGAACTACTCCCTCCTCGTCATGGAGACCGCCGGGATGATGAAGATGGCCTCCGGTGATGATTCTCCCCTCCGGCAGGGTGCCGGAAATGGGATGTAGATGAGATCGTGGAGGTACAGAGGCTTGCGGCGGCGTAAAAACTCATCTAGGTTAACTTTCGGGGGTTTCTGAATATATATGATTTTTTGGCGTTGGAATCACGCGAAGAAGGGCCACAGGGGGCCCACGAGGCACCAGGGCACGCCTGGGGGGGGTGGCGCACCCTGGTGTTCGTGGGGCCCCTGTGGGTCTTCTGGCCACCTCCTAAAGCTTCTAGTGTCTCTTATGTTCCACAAAAAATCGTCAAAAAATTTCACTGCATTTGGACTTCATTTGATATGGATTTTCTGGAAAACCAAAAACAAGCAGAAAACAGCAACTGGCACTGGGCACTAGGTCAATATGTTAGTCCATAAAAATCATATAAAAGCCGTATAAAATTTCACCAAAATCATACAAAACTATAATAAATATGGCATGAATACTTCATAAATTATAGATACGTTGGAGACATATCAGCAACCTAGTAAAAATATTCTCTAAAAAAACCTAGTAACAATATCACTGTATATACAGATGTTACATACCTCTTCAAGATACCACTTGATTTTTTTTAAAGGGCGTACCTGGTGCTGAAAGCTCCCACACAAGGTGGGATCTGAGGAAGGGAATTTCTAGAAAGCCTTACCCTTCCCTTAAAGAACAGAGATACCACTTGATTTTTTTGGTATGTACTCCTATATATTGAAGCCTGTCAATCAGGCAGATACTTTCTGTGGTATATTGCAAAATTTGATTTCTAGGATAGAGATAGTGTGTCGCTTTGAGAGTACGGGATTAGACGGATGCACACATGCATTAGTTGGGAAAATGTGTGCCTCCTTAAGTTGACTAGGGAGTCTCATATTTTTCTTAGAATGTATGTATGGTTGAGCTGAGTGTAGTGTATTTCCATTGAGTTTGTGTACATTGCGCTCTTTTGGAAAAAAGTTGTGTCCATTGTGTTGTATACCAAACTTTCAGTACTATCTTTTACGCACAACATCTTCAAATTCAGCTAAAACCTTTTTAAAGGCTTACAAGAAAAGTTAAACAGGGAGTGCTCTCGAATGGGAACGTTGCGGTAAAAAGGATAAAGAACAGTCATTCAATCAAGGAGACGTTGTTTTATCATGAAGTTGACAGCCTGTTGAACATTGAACACGAAAATGTCATACGGTTTCTTGGCTTCTGTGCTAGCACAGATCAGATAGCAATACAAGTTGGAGGATCGAAAGAACATTTATACGCCAAGGTACGAGAAAGACTACTCTGTTTTGAGTATATCAGCAACGGAAGCCTGAGAAAATATATTACGGGTACGTCATTCTTGCATGTGATACAACTCTTATCGTTACTTATTTGTCCGTTTGCTTTTTAACTTACGTTTGACACGTTTTACCCACAGTCAAGAAATGAGATTACTGGAAAGCAATGTTAAGGGTCATTAATTGTGCAATCTAGCATGCATCAATTAAATGTTTGAAACTTTCGTGGCTCAATGCTACTTTTCCATTATGCAGATGAATTAAGGGGACTTAAATGGAACACACGTTATGAAATAATTAGAGGCATTTGTGAAGGTTTGTACCATCTGCACCACGTAAAGAAAATATATCATATGGATATGAAACCTGAGAATATACTGCTAGATAATAATATGGTTCCGAAAATCACTGATTTTGGTTTATCGAGACTCGATGAGAAGTCACAAACCATGAGTGAAGTCCATCTTGGATCACTGTAAGCTATGCATAAAAAATATCTAACTTTCTTGACATTGCCTCTCATATTTTCTGATGCTATAATGCATTGAAATACTGGCCTTTTATGTAGAGGATACTGTGCTCCAGAATACCTATTTCAGGGAAAGATGTCATTCAAATCAGACATCCACAGTTTGGGAGTTATAATTATTGAACTAGTGACAGGGCAAAAGGTGACCCACAAGAATAAAAACAATGTAAGAGGTTTTTAACTCGCCTCGCAGGCAAACTCTTTTTAGAATTGTCCTTACTTTCTACCTTACATATTTGTTGCCATTTTACTAATCCTACTTAATTTGCATTTTATAGTATTGGGTGGCATACGTAACCAGTTAAATACTCCCTCCATCCATATATATAGGTCCTAATGCGTTTTTCAAGACTGCCTTTGACTATTGAAAAGATTAATAGTATAAGAGATGTATAATGTAAAAAATATATCATTGGAAGCTCCTTTCACATATGAATTCAATGGTATGCTTTGTGTAACTTGCATATCATATATTATTGCTCTAACATGTGGTCAAAGTTAGTCTCGAAAAACACATTAGGCCCTATATATATGGATAGAGGGAGTAATACATATTGGAAGAGAAGTACAAGTCATGTGATGGTCTTTCTGAAAAACATATACACAAACACATGAAAGTAAACTCTTTAGCAAATGGTGATATTGAGTTACACATTACTTGTATGACGATCTCGGAAATTGATTCTGATGGATGATAGCATCATGTGATGGCTCTAAACATTTATTTCAGCCATGTGGGCCCTGACTCACCGGCCATGCCCCTTTCTGGCTTCCCGGATTCTCTAAATCATGTGTAGTATACCACGCTAGGTTATTTATATGTGACATTGGCGGGTTTAGGAAATACCCACACACATGGTTCTTTTCCTCCTAGAGAACACCAGTTGTGAGGATTGTTTATTCTGTTTTTTTACGAGACCATATCAAGAGGGCAGGGAGCTCCTGCACATTCATATATAAGGAAGACCATGTAACCTGTGTGGCCAGTGGGCTTTTTTTAACTAACCACCAGTAACCTGTGTGTTTACTCCGCTGATGATGAAAACTCTCCACTGAAGTTTAATCACTTGTGGGCGCAAAAAAAATTAGTAGACAATAGGAATTGTAGCACCACGTGTACGTGGTGTGCTCAAGTCTAGAGGCCGGGTATGTTTAGTTTGCCTCGTTCGAGTAGTATAGCTCTTGATGAGGTTGGTGTGTATATATGTGTACACTAAAACATGTGATGCTTTGCATCAGATTGTGATGTGAGAGAATACTTTTGGGAAATAAAGTGAAAAAGGGGTGCGACATGTGCCCTTGGCTATAATTTTTGTGTGTGCATGTCTTTGCTATCTTTGATGTGATCAATAAACCACCAGTGAGAGGGCCAACCTGCAGAACCCAGCCGTAACTCTGTGCAACAGTAATGGTGTACGAACCGACCGGATCTGAGAAAAACGAACCACCATCACCTCCCTACCATGAAGGTCAACCTTTGTTGAGGGTTGCCACCACCACCACCGCAGCAACTATGGCCTTAGCCTTCACCGGAAGCTATTACATCCTGTAGCACCCCGCATAGAAGAGACATGGAGAGGTCACAAGTAGGAGATGGGTGCTGCAAAAGCACAAAATAGTGATTCGGAGCAAGCGACCGGGACATGATGAAACCGTGGCAAGCTTCAGGCGTATCCCATTAGCATGCACCCTTCCGGTGAGGAGTAGGGGCCTAGGTGGAGTTGTCCTCCTTCGAAGCTGGGAGTGGCAGGGTCAAGGACGGGGAGCTCCAACGAGGCAGCTCGGCTATGCGGACGTTGTAGGTGAGGATCTTGCCACCACCATGTGTCAGCCAGTGGACGACACCACCATGGAGGACGACGGCATCGAAACGCATGTTGAGCCACAATATCATGATTAAATCCTCATGAGTAACGACGGCTCCCCAGGTTTTGGTCGATGATGTGAAGGTCTGGACTACGATGTCGTGGAGTGTTGATGTTGGCTCTGAATGATGTGTTGAGGCTACCTGCAGTCGTGAAGGAGCAGCTGATGCTGTCTGCAGTCGTGAGCAGGACGCATATGTGAGAACTCACGCTATTGTAAGGGAGGTCTGATGGCTCCGAGAGGAAGGTGCTTTGACCGGTGATGAGGTCATAAATGCACAGGTCATGGCGGCTGCTGCTAACATGGCGACGACAGCGTAGAAGGATGACACTGTCACAGGACGTCAGGCGGTAGTAATCCCCAAGGATGCCACCTGTGTGACGACACATGAGGGATGACAGATGGTCGTCAGTAAACAACACAGTGTCGGGTGTGGCCGGGTGCACCAAAGAGAGGAGCGGCGGAGGTGAAGCCTCCATGAGGGTGGGCATATGGAGGCAGGCGAGCATGCACAGAGGCATGATCCCATGCTTGGTGACACGACGGATGAAGGACAGGTCGAGGATGTCACATCGAAGAAGTTTGCATAACGCGGCGCAGCGAACGTGGGTGCGGATGTCCGAGTGCGCCGTGATCTCAAGCAAGAGAATCCCCCGGGAGTGCCCACTCGATCGCCGCTGGCCTGCCTGCCATGCCGTTCGTGTTCGCTGATGGGGCTAATTAATCCGCTGCGGTGAACCAAACTTGATGGATCATGCATAGTTGGTGTCTTTGTTCTGCATCAGCCATTCATGGTTTCAAAAGCTACTGTGCATGTATGGCGTCTCTGGACCGTCTATTTATGAGAGCTTTTGCCGAAATGCTCTTTTGAGAATGGAGATGCTACGATTTTCGCACTTGCATCATTCTTTTAGATAAAAGAACAACTTTCCAGCGCTGCATTGAAAGACTATATACAACCACATTTACACCAGCCTCTATATATGTAAAGAGAGTAATTTGCACAATAAATTTAAAACACATTGTTCCCCATGCTTCAACTACCACTTTAAAAACAGTTTTTATATAAACCAACAATATCCAGAAGCTGGAATCAATACCCACACATTCACCACGTGCTACCGTATGAGCACCTCATCTAACTTTGTGTACAGGAGAGATATGCGTCCAAGCTGGTTTTGTCTTACATGTCATCGTTCCATTACTTGAGATTACTGGTCAAACATTTTGACTTATTCTATATATGTCACCTTCTGTGGAATGACAGGTACTTAGGAGATGGATGCACAGATGGAGGAAAACCGGGAAGGAAACACAGTTGGTTTACCAACAAGTTTCAAAATGCATTGAAATTGGGTTACTCTGCCAGGAAATTGACCCATCCGAACGGCCTTTTATATGGGATATCATGGATGATATCAGACAAATGGAAGGTGTTAATGGATCATTCAGAAATGACTCTGAATATAGTTTTGGACAGGCAAGCTCTTATGCTCCCTCAGACATACTATTAGTTAGCTATGGACTACTCTCTGAGAGTGGCTAAATGGCTCCCGACCGACATATCTTTTCCAACTGACTGTTTGACGGCTATGGTATATCTTTCCCAACCAACAATCTGTTGGGCCTGCCATGGGCCTTTCCCGACCAACAGTTCGTTGAGGTATCCATGGGCCTTTCCCGACCAACTATCGGATGGGAATTCTTTCCCGACCAACATTCTGTTGGGCCTGGTTTTAGCCTTTCCCAACCGACTGTCAGGCAGGGTTTGTTTTGCCGACCAACAATCCGACAATGTTTTCTTTTGCAACCAATAATTCATTAACATTTTTTTTTATCCAACCACATCTTTAATTAATATATAGTACTGATTTTCACATACATATAGTTCATGTGTTCTAAGCATAATCACTAAGACATCATACATCAGGTGCACCAAACATTTTTTATTCCATTAACTAATTGTCACATACATACACTTTAGTCTGTTCTAAACATAACCACCAAGACACCATACATCAGGTTCAACAAAGGACAACTAAAAGACTGCAAGTATGAGACATCAGTTGTACAAAATGAAAACTAAAACATCCAGTTGACGCGGATCACTGGCTTCATGGCTCATTCTGAGTCCAGTCCTTATGTTTGCTTCCTACAAAAGTTAAACAAGTCTCAATTATTAGAATGCTCAATTAATTTATGAAATTGAATGCAGGCAGAATTCACATGTGCACTGTGCACACACAACAGCAGAAAATGAAGAATACAGTTACCTAATCTACAAAACTAGCATTTCTGGACGTGAAAACCGCTAATCAACTTCCAGCAGTAGCCATGGATGTGGCATATAAGCCCTCCGTCCAGTTTTTGTCTATCCATTTGAAAGGAAATGCATCATTTACTCTGTATTATTGCTGATCATATAGTGTCCTGGGGATATACTTAAGTTACTGTACATAGGTACCAGCAGCCAATATTCCAACACTTATTTCCATAAAAAAAATAAACATACAACTTTATAGATAGTGGATACAGCGAGCTGAAAGCTAAATGTATATAACTGTGACTCTTTCAGTAGATGTACAGATGTTTCTAGTAGTTCACACTGGATATAGCGAGCTGAAAGCTAGATGTGACTCTTTCTAAATGCCTAAAAGTATTGTCTTAGCTCAGCTAACATTGTTTTGGGCAGGAAGGGAGAACACTTAAAAGGTACATGTGTCCAAACGGTTCCCAGCATTTTCACCCTCAATGGAAATAGGAATAAGAACAAATGAAACCTAAAAAAATAAGAGTAAGAAGAAAAGAAGCTACAGCACCAAAGTAGATTAACCCGGTATCCTTGCCAAGGTAGGCAAACCTAGACTAGTATTTAGCTTTGACCTGAATACACTATGATAATTGAAATCATTAGTATTGGATGATATACTCCGTTGAATTTCGCCCAAAAGGGTAAAATTCCAGATTGTATAATCAAGGCCATGAACAAAATCCATCAAAATCAGGCATTTACAGCAAGTAGGCTGGAACCAATATACCATGCATAAAATAGTTCTTATTGAGATGAAATTACATCAACCATACATGCCATCGCTTCAGCCTGCACTACAGTAGTTGTCGAGATAGAGAACAATGCAGAAGAATAATTAGAATGCTCAATGTTGCATATAGTTCACGATTAGTGGCAGCAAAAGTACATAACAGGAGGGGTCTAACAAAGGAGAACTTATTTGCTTACATTATTGATGCAGTAATCTAGAAAATTTAAACTCATATGATTTTTCATGTTTCCTGTTTCCTGTTTACATGTAACCCAATTTTCTCTTTGTTTATTTCTTGGATGAACTTTCAGACATGCCAACCATATTAATTACTGTGGTAGTTTCAGATTAACACCTGAGATTAGTATGCCATGATATGAACAGCAAATGGCCAGGAATTACATATGGCACAATTTATATATATTGCCCATGGTCTACACAGAAGGAGCAGCAGCAGGAATAGCCATCGAATGTCCAGGGACTTTATTGAAGGATAACCAAATTGCCTGCTAAATTTCATTAAAAGAGACAAGAAATAGGCCGAAGACACAAGTTTTCCTTTTATGAATGTACATATATAATATCAGTATAATCTCATGTTTTGTTTGCCTTAGAATGTATTATTGCTACACAAGCATGATCCTGGAGGGATAACTATACCATGTGTATATATTTGATCCTGCAGGTACGACTTAATAGCCAAACAAAGCATAATAACCCACCTTTCGGGATTCCAGGCGTCATTCGGATCCCACCGGATAGTGGCATTCCTGGTTAGTACTGTTTCGACCCTTCATTTGCTGGGTAGTGTTTTAAATGTTCACCTACGAGGTTTTACAGGTGGTGTCACATTTTCAATACAAGATTAACTATAAGAAATCAAAATCTGAAATAAACAAGTTGAACCCAAGTTGTTATTTGTCAAGGAAGACCAAGCGTATGATAGCCAATTCAACAAAGAAAAACATGGTGTTCCATAGAGCAGATGCTTACCATCTCTCACCACGTAGTATGGTTCAGCTCAACACTAAATTTCATTTATTTCAGAGAAACACAAACGTAAAACATATCTAAATAACAGATTGAGGCCTCCTTTGATTTACAGGAATTTTGGAGCCCTTTGGTTTGTAGTAGCAGGAATGGAATCCTATTTATATGTAGGATAGGAATCAATCCTTCACATTTCAAAGGAAAAAAATATTAGCCTAGACCCAATGGAAAATTCCTATCCTATGAATCAAATGACATCTCTTTCTTTATAAGAAGTGAGAGGTTTTCAGACTTAGCATCGTTCAGCTTAGCCCTTTCTTTATTGTACAAGTAACTCAATCAAGAATGTAAGACATTAATCCAGGAAGGAATCAAACTGTGCTACACTAGCAGGACATGGTCATGAACAACATAATTAATTGGACTATGATTGCCATGAGAAATATCTAGGAGTTAAATCGCAGGGTGAACAAACTTTGATGGCTGCAATTGAAATTTCAAAGTTTTAAAAGAGACTGTACTAGACAAAACTGCTAGTTCAGATGTCACATGTAGATGAAAACACTTGCAATACTGTCAAAGTAATCTACTTCAGCAATCAACATGCATGATCGGTGTTTAAGGAAAATCCAAAGTGTGAAAAGGCATTGTATACAGTCATGACATCCACAGATAAGGACGGACTCAGTACATGGGGTGGAGAAACTCACCGGAGTGGTTGCAACAAGCACGTTAAATGGATGATCACTTGAAGATGAACGCCCACGGTTTAGTTATCTGAAGAAAATATCACACAAGAACCAAAGCCTAAACAAAACATTCAGTACTTGTTCACACACTGCTTTGGCTGGGAGCTGCTAGGAATAAACTAGGATAACATATTAGAAAACCTTAGAGAAGCTCTGTTAAGAGAAAAATTACATCTTGTTCTTTATTGTTCAGTACATATTGTTCTTTAACTCTAATATATAACCATCAAACTACGGTCTAACAACTTCAATAAATCTAGCAGCCAAATTAGTTATAGACAAAGCATTACCTGGATATTCAGCTCACCAATTTTATAAAAAAGATATGTTTGCTAGCCACTATTTCCTGCTCTTTTTTATCATTTTAGGTATTCACGTGAGTTTTGAATTAAAGTGCCAGCCTCCAAGCTACTAAATCACAACATCATATACTAAAAGAAAAAAACTGGACACACAACATCTTATGAACAAAATTCATCTAAAACTGAAATTACTTCGAGTCAGCACAGATCTGACGAAAATGTAAGCTTCTAAGCAAAGAACAAACACATACAGCGCACTAAATCACAGACGAAGAAACATAATGTTGAAGGATTTTTCAGAGAGAGAGAGAGTTGCCTCACCGGTCATTTCACCGTTGCAAAAATAACACACATATTTTGACATCCACACATAAGGAGGTCGTCAGGACTCGGGGCAGAGAAACTCACCAGAGTGTGGTTGCACATCAAATGGATATGGTCTCTCGAAGATGAACGCTAGACGTCTGGCCTTCTGAAGAACCCGCCGGTGCTGATGTGTTCCGATCTGCAAGATGAATTTGGTTGTCAGGTTCGAGAAAGGGAGAGGGGGGAGGGAGTTGCCTCACCGTGGGAAATCGCCGCCAGCGGCAGCAGGGAGTGGGCGGCGACGACGGGGAGCAGGGCGGTTTGGGGGCAGTGGTGGAGAGGCAGGACGACGCGGGGGTGGCGGTGGATAAGCAAGATGGCGTGGAGCAGTGCTCAGCCACGGCCAACAGGAGCTTCTGGCACAGGTTGAGCCAGGTCTTCGCCGAGATCTGCCCGGTGCCCAGGACGACGACGAGGCCGGAGTTTTTTTTTGCGGGGTGGGGATGGAGCACCTTGGCGGAGGAGAGGGTTCGAGCCCGTGGGGGATGGGTGGTGTGGGGCGGCGGGAGGGTTTGAAGACGACGGCGCGGTGCAGCGGCCGGCCGGAGAGAGCAGTGAGCGTCGCGATGTTGGGGGGCGGCGCGAGTGGCGGCTCGTGGTGGGGAATTAGGGATTTCACGGTACTTGGAGGGAAAGAGCAGCGAGGTTCGCGGGCTGGGCCAAAATTTTATTTTCGTCTGCGCGCGCTTGGCCCATTTAGCCACAGGCAGTCGGTCGGCGTTATTTACCGACCCACAGTTCGATGGGTATAGGAGAATTCCCGACCGACCGTTCGATGGCAAATCTTCATGCATTCCCGACCGATAGTTTGTTGGCGAACGAAGGTTTTCTCAACCAACAGTCCGACGAGAGTTTTCCCGACCAATGATCGGTCGGTAATAGACATCTTTCCCAACACACGTCAGTAGGGAATATAGTACCATGGTGTAGTGGATGTCATGCGCCATTTAGCTAACCAATGAGACAGGCTCTTATATTGCCTTCAATGTCGAACATATGAACCCCCTGTCATACCGTGCACAGCCGCAGAAAGACATTATGCCACCACGATCCAAGTGTAATGTCCAAATAACAAGGCAACCGCAGGCCAAGGCACCGAGAGATTGTACCAGCGAATTCACTGTTTGGAGCACCAAAGTGAATGATTGCCTTTCAGTTGAGGATATAACTACAAACATGTTCAATAATGAGGCGGTCAACGTGGTTGATGACGTGAATTTGGATGTGGTTTTTGACGTCAGTGAGGAAATCAATGTGGTGAGTTGTCTAAGAATACTAACTTGCAATACTTTGTCTATTCAATTAGTGCCTAGTGCAAATGATCTTTTATTGTAGTTACAGTGCCAAATTGGTAGACGTCCAGAGCAAAATATATTTACTTACGTTTTGTAGTAGAACTGAACTTTGTCGTTTTGTGAATGAAATTGCGGAGAGATAGCTTTCTTCAACAAATATAAGACGTCCAAATCAAACATATTTTAAAATTTATATTAATATGGAGGACCGCAATATAATCAGCAGATTAGGTTGGCTTGCACATCTTTTCCTTTATATTTTCATATAGTATTGAATCAACAATAAAAAATAACTGTTGTTGAGAAGTCAGAATTTTGTTTGTTGACAAGTCTCACCAATTGTGTGCGTGTGTGTGCATCAGCACGTGATACAGCCACCGAGACGGAGGTAGGATCGCTAAACTATGAAAGAAAACCTAGTTGCAAAAGCTATTTCTAGTTAATATTCGGCTAGTAGAAATGAAACTTGTGCGTAATGAATAATGGTGCAAGTAAGGGTAGCAGCATGGCAGAAATTTAATTAATACAAATGTCAAAAAGGGCCGTGACAGCACAATGTTTCGCTCAGCCAGGGGTGATTCATCCTTGTCTAATCAAAACTGTGCATTACCATATAATGCACCAGAAAGAAAGTGTTCAATTGTCTGTCATCTGTCCCTTTATATGACTTACAAAGCTATGTCTATTTGATTTGTGTTCAGCACAAATAATCGTTTACTGTATAGTTGATTCCTGGATAATTAAAATAAACATCTTGCATCAAGTCATCTTTTTTCCAACTGATAATTTCAATACCGCAATATAATCAACAATCCTGTTATGTTTATATTACGGAAAAATAAAGAACATAGCTGTAGCTTATTGTACCAAATCATTCCAAAAATTACTTGGTATACTATTTCAAATTTTACTATACAAATGAGGAAAGTCAATAGTCATTAACCACTCCTGTCATGGTAGTGTCGTGACACATAACACTGATTCATCGATTAGCTTTTTTAAACTGTGAAACTAACCGGTGTCAAGCTGATCAGTTGGCAACACACGTGGATTTTAAGCTGACGTGGACATAGGCCCTACCTGTCATCTTCATCCCTCCTCTCTGCCCCCTCCTCCATCGTCTCCTTCCCAGAATTGGGTGGGGTTGAGGCCGGAGACTTGGAGCTCGTCCAACGACGAGAGGGTGCGGCCAGGATGAAGCTCCGCGGAGTGGGAGCCCTTGGCGCGGTTGATCTTGGCATCCGTAGCACCACCTCGGTCTCCAGCTTGCTGCTACACGGCATGCCCGGAGAGGTCAGTGTTGCCCGCCACCGCTGTGTCCATGGCCACGCCCATCGATCGAGTCCTTGAGAAACCTTCGCTTGGTGTCCGACAACCTAGTTTTCTTTTCTTTTGCTTTTGGTGGGTGATAGGCGCCGGTCGACCGGCCCAAATTTGGGCCGGTCACCGCGCAGGCGTTAGATCCTAGAAGAAAATGAGAAGAAATTAAACCCCCTTTCCTGCCCGCACCACTCACACACGCCTCCCAGGGACTCCCACCGCCTCCCACTTCCAGCACGATGGCGCTGCTCGCCGTCGCCGCTCGCCGGACTCGCCGGCCTCGTTCACCAGCTGCAACACCGGAGACATCTGGTCCGCCCCCTACGCAACAAATTGCGATGCTGGTTCCAGCAAATCAGGCCGCCGGTTGCAGCTTTTTCGTTGTAGCCAGCGGTCGCCGTGGTAGCACCCGATGGCAACCATTCCAGCGGGTGGTGTCGTGGATGCAGCATTCGAGAGTCGCCGTTGTAGCATCCGATGAACACGGTTCCAGCACATGGTGGCGCGTGGACGAAGCATCCGAGAGTTCACCTGTGGTAGCATCTTGGAGTCGCCATGGTAACATCTGGTGACCACGGTTCCAGCAATCCAACTCGCCGCTTCCAGCAAAAATAACCTCGCCGCTTCGAGCACCTCTGTGCGCCGCCGGCCCCGCGCGGGGGTCACAACATCGCCATGGGCGGTTGTAGCATTTGTTGTCACCGGTTGCAGCCGTTGACACCACGGTTGTTGCAAATCGCTGATCGTAGCACGGCCACATGCCGGTTGTAGCAGCTCCGTGTGCCGATTCCAGCTTTGCGCGCATGCGGTTGCAGCACCACCGCACCTTGCGTCGCCACTGGTCGCCCCTGCACCTCGCTGGGCGCCGCTCGTAGCAGCAGCATGTGGTCAGCTCGTCGCACAGGCAGTGACCGCTCCACGTCATCCCTGCACACAAAGCGGTGACAAAACAGGGGGGCGCTCCTGCTGGAAAAACCTGCTCGACGGCCTTGCGCGAGGGGCAGACGGTACACATGAAGCAGGATTAAAAGGAGAGGGGAATAGGTGGGGATTCATGGAGTTGTTGCCGTGGTGTGTGGAGAAGAGCACGAGAGCAATTCTCTGTTTCGGTGGAGAAGAAATCGATGGGGAAGAAAGGGGATAAGGTCTGTGTGGTGTATATTGGGACACGTCCTTGTGCAGCCCGCCCCTTCACGTGGGCCATGAAGGCATGTGCGCTAAAGACAGAGGCGACCGGCGCGTTGGTTCAGTCGGCCGTCCGGAGGGAAACGTTTCCCTTTGCTTTTTGCCCCTATACGACCATTAGTCCGACAACCTAATTATCTCCGCGTCCGCTAGTTCGGACACCTACCACGTGGAACTGGATTCCGAAGCTCTTCAGGTGGAGTCAGCCATTTAGCCGAGCACTCTGGATGAGCCCACCAGCTCCACGCTCCACTCACACGAAGTCGAGCGCACGGGCAAGCCAAAGTTTGGGCTCGCCAGCCAGCTCCAACCCCGCTCCGAGCACTCTGGTGTCTGGTCGGCACTCACCATCCAGCACCATCCGCACCAGGTCGAGCGGACCCATCAAACGTGGCAAACGTCCGTGCACCGCCCATCCGCTTAATTTTGGAGATGTTGTGGACTGGGGACCATGACGTTGTTGTTGGCGTCGAGTCGGGCGGACGACATGACTGGGCGTCGGTCTACTCCCACGCGACGCGCGCGAGCATGGGGATGTTGGCCTTGGCGAGCGTCAGGTTGGCCATGGTCTCCACGTGGAGCATCCTAGTCTCCCAGGGCCAGCGGGCCACACTACGGCGGCCTCGTTGTCAGCTTCCACGAACTTGGCCGACATGCCGCACAAGTGTGGGAGGAAGCCGGACAGCACAGCGACGCAACCAGGTGGCCGCCCATGCCGACGAGCTGGAGGTGGTGCAATTAATCGGCGTCCTCGCCTCCTCGATGCCTTCAGCGCCGCCATCTGACGCCTGAGCGCGAGCATTGTGGGGTTTGAAGTGGTGGTTGTAGAAGTACATGTCGTCGCGCCGCGAAGAGCGGCAGCATCGTGACGTGCCTCTCACCTTGCGGCCCACCGCCGGCGGGTGGTACGTTGATGCCCTGGTCTGTTGCGGCTACGCGTTGCTAGTACAGGTCTCATCGGCAGCGGCGTGCGTCGCCATCGAGGCGCTGTTGCTGCCGGGCGTGCAGGGCGCTTGCATGGGCGTCCCTACTGGTGCTCGCGCTGCCCGTCGCTCGTGCGGGTCACGTGGCTTGTGGGTGGTTGCCTTGGCGCGATGATTCATGGCAAATCAGTGTTATGTGTCACGACATTGTTCCAATAGTGGTGGTTATGTGTCAGAAAAAACAAAAGAGGGTTCCTTCTAATTTACTCTACTGTGTAAGATAGATGATTCGAGATGATCAAAGTAGGAAGAGATCCCAACTAAATTCGTTTATGAGTGTAATTGCGTTCTGGCATTGGAATAATGCTGCTTCAGTGACGAGTTGAATTGTACTGATGCTTCCTTTTGTCTGTCATCTTTGATGCATTGATGACGTAGCAGACAATCCGACCTTTAATATAATACAGGTATCAGTTTTCAGGTTTTCATTTTCTTCTCTTCCCAAGACCTTCCATCTTGATGGTGGTTTGTCTAGTGTTGACAGAAATGTTCTTTGGTCAGATTACAGATGATGCAGGCGATGTGTTCTTTTGTACGGATGCACATCAGACAGAGCCATTGTAAGTGTGTAGGATAATATTGGCATTTTAATCTTTAATCTTCCTTTTCAAGTCAGTGCATTGGATGTGATTATCCTTCTTTAATACCTCATTATCATACAGGATTATAACCGGTCACCAATTTGGTGATGTTCAGATTTGGAACTCTGACACGCAGGCAAGTTACCTTTATTGCTTCTTCTGCTAGTATTTTGGATAAAGAAAGAAAATTATGGCCGCTTGCCCTTTGCATCAGAAAGATGCTCGTGGCTCAAGCATTTAGTTCATAAGTACATATACAGATTCCGTTGATAGCCAAATAGCAGGAAAAGTCTATGTTTGGTGATGGTCGATGGGAGCCGTACCATAATGTTGAAGTTTTTGCCCACAACCAAGAAAACACCACACCATATTGGCAAATGTTTTTGCCCACTTTTTTCTGTCGTAGTATTTCAATTGAATTACCAAGATTAAATGTAAAGGGTCATCACCAAAAGCTCAATTTTTGTTGGCAAATATACCAATCTTTTGTTTACATTGGACCAATATAAATGACTCATTTATGTTTACTGGCAGAAAGTGGTTGTTTCAATTAAGGTCTCAGAGCAAATACGTAAGCTCTCTGACTTCTTAACATAATTTTCTTCCACCATATGTACAGTTGTACAATGATATGCTAATCAGATGATTGCCCTCACTGCAGTATCCACTGTTAAATTTATTGCACGAAAGCGGTGGCTTGTGTCTGTGTCAGCTGATTGTTTCGTCCATGTGTACAAGTATGAAAAGGAACTCGAAAAGGTCACGAGTTTCAAAGCTCACGATTATCAGAACAGTGTCTTGTGTTCATTAGATGTTCATCGGACCCAGCCGTATGTGCTTTCAGGGTGTCATATGCAAATAAAGCTTTGGGACTGGGACCAGGACTGCAATTGCATACAGACATTTGAAGAACACTCAGATGATATTAATGAACTAAAATTTAACCCAGAGGACACCAATAGTTTTGCAAGTGCTTCGAATGATTATACAGTAAAGGTTTTGCTTTCTCCCTCCATTATTCTTTGCTGAGTAAACTTCGATGCAATGATGAAGATGGAGTACTTTTTAGTTTCTACTATACCTTGACTGGAAGCTCTTATGGTTGGTGTTCAGGTTTGGAGTCTTGATTCTCCCAAATCCAAGTATACTCTGTCTGGGCATTCGGATGAAGTGTACTGCCTGGATTTCTTCATGCGTGATGGTCAGCAGTATTTGATTAGTGGCTCCTTTGACAAGACTGCCAAGGTCTTGTCTCCGTGGATTTGGCTGTGTTCGTGGTCTTCAGCCCAGGCACTTTTGTTAGGGGTTTCCTTGCGGTGTAGTAGTGTGGGGATTGGTGGTTGTTGCGTGTTGGGTATGGTTGTAGGGCTGATCGTGCACTTCTGGGGTTGCATGCCCTATGAGTAGTCCGCATGTGGTTGGTTTGTGTCGGTTTTTTCCTGGTTTTCCGTTATTTAACTGGGCAATCCTCTTCTGCTTAATTAATCGATGAGGCAAATCTTTTGGCTCAGTTTAAAAAAAATGCTGATTAGCCCCTCTCTCTATATACGCTAAAATAGTGGGTGCTTCATATTTCCCAGGCTGAAGACAAAGCTTGGGTTCAGTGCGTCAGTTCGTGCTTTCACATGTTTGACGGGGTCAGAAAGGTAATCAGTGTTTCCAGTTCTTAATGATTTCTGTATTACCCCGTTGTTGTCTGCTTGGTTATTTTGATGGTGTAGTCCATTACACTGATTTCGTTTCCTAAGATTCCAGACTAGTAAAGCGTGTGCTCTTTCATCTAACAGGGTTGCAATTGCACACTATGATGGAGTGTCGGTGATGGAAATTCGTGATGAAGAAGAACAAGGTGGTAGTGAAGGCAGCAACGAGAATTCCACATCAACTATAGATATCAGCAAACCCAACGCCAATCGACAGGACTGCTAGTACGTTCTTCGGTATAGTGCATTTTTTTATTATTAAAAATGGTACATGTACCACGTCTACGCAGTTGACCATCGTGTATATGCTAACACGGGCATAATGAATTTCCAGATCCGAAAATTTGAACGCCTGATTGAAGATGAACAGTACTTGTCAAAGCAGAGCTAGTCAACTCTCCCGCTACGGGGAATCAGGCAGCAACAGCTTGTGTGCAGAAGAAGATGATTTTATGAAGATTAGTTTTTGTTGTCTGCGAGGAAATTGCACTTCCGTCTGTGCGTGCGTGATGACTGGTGACTGAAGCGCATATAGACGTGTAAATTGAGAATCTCATTTCTGGAGATCCATTCACACTACAGTAATAATTGACTGATAGATGGCACGTGAACTAATTTCCTTGCCGTTAATTAGAGCACAGTTAGGTAAAGGTAAGCTGCATTCATGCACATGTTGTGTGCTCGATAAATCCAGTTAGAAAGTTTTGTCCGCCATCCTTTCATCTAGATCCATACGTGTTGACTAGTTCCTCTAGACTACACTCCTACTATATTTTATTGTATAACTTTGATGCTACATGGTGCAATTTTATTACTACATTATGCGACCTTTTCTAAAAACCAACTTTGATGCTACGACGGTCAACTATAATACTACATGATACAATTTTAGTGCTACGTGAACCAACTTCATGTGAAGTTACAATTTAGCAAAATGGTAACCAGCTTCTTGTGATGTGCAATTTTGTCTATTGCTCCGATCAACTACCCAGTAGTTCTTTTCTAAAAAAACTACCCAGTAGTTGATACCTAGTAGTTGATGTGAAACTTTGTCTGCGGACCCCGCCAAGTAACTAGCAGTTAATGTGCAACTTTTTCCCCATCCCTTGGATGTGCAGTCTTCATCACCCAAACTATACCCTGCCAGTGAGATGTTCAACTTCATTTGCTGCCACGGTCAACTGCCTAGTGGACGATGTGTAAATTCGTTTCTTACCCAGCCAACTGCCAAGTAGTCGAAGTGCAACTTAACCCTACCCGTGGATATTGTTAAATTTATACCACCCCTGGCTACCACTGTTAGTGTGAGATTGTAATTTAGTCTGCTGCCACGACTAACAGCCTAGTAGTTGATGTGCAACTTTTCCCTACCAGTGGACATCCCCACACCAAATATCCCTATCAGTGGGACGGATGTGCAACTTCGATAGCTGCCCCATCCAACTGTTCAATAGTTGATGTGCAACTTTCTTCGTTGTCCCGTCCATCTGCATACGCCAAGAGTAGCATGCATCGTAATGTAATCTTAACAAACTCATCCTAACGACTCACACCTCGTCAAACCCCCTCGAATTTCCCAAATTCCGTTCAACACACCGAACCCCCAGATCCCCACCACCATTGTGTGCTTCGTGGGCATGTCGTCATGGCGAACGCCCTCCCCCCCCCCCCCCCCCCCCCCAAAAAAAACCCATCCCTCCTCCATGAACGCCCCTGAAAGGATCAATATGATTGACTAGAGGGGGGGTGAATAGGCAACTACCAATTTTTAGCTTTTCTTAATAAATTAGGTTTAGCAACAAATAGGTTGTCTAGATATGCAACTAGGTGAACAACCTATATGATGCTAACAACAACAACAACAACAACAACAACAACAACAACAACAACAACAACAACAACAACAACAACAACAACAACAACAACAACAACACAAGCAAGAGATACAACACAACAACAGCTTACACAAAGTAAAGGTAAGAGATAACCAGAAGTGGAGTCGATGAAGACGAGGATGTGTTACCGAAGTTCCTTCCCTTTAGGGGGAAGTACGGCACCGTTGGAGCGGTGTGGAGACACAATGCTCCCCAAAAAGCCACTAGGGCCACCGTATTCTCCTCACGCCCTCGCACTATGAAAGATGCCGTGATTCCACTAGTGGTGCCCTTGAAGGCGGCAACCGGACCTTTACAAACAAGGTTGAAGCTCTCTCCACAACCGAATTGGAGGCTTCCAACACCACCACGAAGCTTCACCACAATGGATTGTGGCTCCGAGGTGACCTCTTCCGTCTAGGGTGCCCAAACACCCAAGAGTAACAAGATCTGCAAGGGATTAGTGGGGGGGATCAAATTTCTCTCGCTGGAAGTGTAGATCGGGGCCCTCTCAAGCAAACCCTAGAGTATCAACAAGTTTAGTTGGCTAGGGAGAGAGATCGGGCGAAAATGAGCTTAGGGGCAACAATGGAGCTTGGGGTGAAAGAGGTAGGTCTTCTTGGGGAAGAAGACCTCCTTCTATAGTGGGGGCAAAAATCCAACCGTTTTTTGCCCACAAGTCGTGCATAAGCGGTATTACTGCTCAGGGAAGATGTACTACTGCCGCACATGGTTCCAGACAAAGTGTGCAACTGACTCAGTCAAGGACGCGGTAGTGCCACTGGAGCGGTACTACCGCTCCCACCAGCGGTACTACCGCTTAGTGTTGCACCACGGAGGTGAAACCACGGTAGTAGAGGTAGGCAGAGCGGTAATATAACACGGGGCGGTACTACCGCTCTACTTCCGCTCAAGGGGAAAGGGGTTACAGAAGCACAAAACTAAGCGGTACTTGGAGCAGAGAAAGATGCCGGTAGTACCGCACAAGCGGTACTATTGCTCCGAACCAGCGGTACTACCGCTTAGACCTTTAGGGTTGAGAGGATCCGCGGTAGTGGGGTGGAAGCACGAGCCGCAGTACCGCACGAGCGGTACTACCGCTCGCTACTACCGCCCTACTACCGCTCAGTTACAGAACACATAAGACAAGCGGTAGTGCCCGAAGAACTGGAGGGCGGCAGTACCGCTGGAGCGGTACTACCACTTCCCAGCGCTGTACTACCGCTTATGTGCTTCTGGTAAGCTCAAATTAGAAGACAGAGGCTACTCCAAGTTGCCAGGAAAGATGGAGGGTGCAAAAGTAAATGTGTACGTGTTGATTCCTCCCTAACCTTTTCAAATGCGGACCCCCTATTAATAGTACGAATTTCCTACGACTCAATACCACCAAAAAGAAATCGCCGGAAAATAACCGTCTTCACTCTTAATCATCGAGGGGAAACAAATCGTCTCGTGCCATCTAATAATCTCTAAAAAACTCAATGCATACGGTTAGTCCACAAAACGCATTGTCATCAACCACCAAAACCACTAAGGGAGAAATATGCCCTAACAATCTCCCCCTTTTTGGTGGATTGATGACAACACCGGATTTGCACAAACGATATCAATAAATAATATACAATCCCAATATCGACAAAAAATAGACGGGCCCCCCCTATATGTGTGGCACTATTTGAGTATGTTTTTGGAATGCAAAGTGCACACACTAGGATTGACACGCCCCCTATATTTTATAGACGAGGCAATACTTGCAACAAACATAATAAGAAATCTAGGCAAGGTTGCAAGTAACAAGTACGAGAGTGAGAAGAAGATATAGGGCACAATATACGCATAGTCTCACACACATAAAGATATAGATAAGGTAGCAAGGGTAGCATATGTCTCACACCATATGATGAAGTCTCACAACAACCAAAGCAAACTAAGATAAAGAGTTCACAAGCATAAAACACGAGAAAATAAGGCAAGCTTGTGACTCGGGAAACCCCTATGAAAGCAACAGCAAATCCCCGGTCCTAACCACTCTCCCCCTTTGGCATCGAGACACCAAAAGGGCAAAGGGTGACTATCGTCCCGAGGTGGTAAGCTACTCTGAGTCCCTATCCATGGACTCCTCCTCAGACTGGCGATCCTCCTCGCGGTCTCTAGTTGCAGCATGATGAGCATAGGTGGCTCCAGTGGAATCATCTGAATCGGTCCACTTGCTGTGTTTGGAGATCCACTCGTCCTCAGTGTCAATCTTTTTTCTCAGACCCACTGTTCACAGAAATATTCAGCTGCCTCATCATCTGGATCTGACGCTGACGGGCAATCTTCTCAACAATGTGAGCCTGGTACATCCTGTGCTGTGCATCAGTCTGGAGGCAAAAGAGCTTCTTCACCTTCTTCTTGAGCCTAGTAGCCCAAGATGGCTGCTTAGTAGGTGGAACAAAGTCATAATCAGGCTCAGCCTCATCATCTGAATCAATGGGGGCAATCCCAATCTCAGGTTCGTCAGGAGTAACTCCCCAATTCTCCTTCTGACGCAGCTTAAGCATCCCATGAGATACCATATCTCCGGTCACAAGATGCTCCCCTGGGAACTGAGCTGCCCAGGTGTTCTCAATCAGCTGAAAGAGATAGGGCCCGTAGATGGGCACCTTCTGGTCGAGCAAAGTAGAACGGAGCTCACACCACATAATGTGGGACACATCCAACACAAAACTCCTGCCCCTCTCCTTCATGCACATAAGAAGCAAGTCCACCAAATGCGAGTGTACCTGATCCATGTTCCCAATGCGAGGGAAAAGAGTGTTCCTGAAGATATGATGCATGATGTCCAGAAAAGGTATCAGCTCAGTGACCTCACCCCTGGTGGTCTTCCTCTTCCTCTCGTAGCGAATCAATTTGGACTTGTGTGTGGCAGCAGTGTCGTTGTGTGGCCGGAGACCAAGAGTTATGGGGATCGTTGTATGAAAATCAAAAAAATTCCTATGAATACCCAAGATCTAATCTAGGAGATGCATGTCAACGAGAGGGGAGTGTGTCTACATACCCTTGTAGACCGAAAGCAGAAGCGTATAAAACGCGATTGATGTAGTTGTACTCTTTGCGATCCAATCCGATCTAGTGCCGAACGGACGACACCTCCGAGTTTAGCATACGTCCAGCTCGATGGCATCCTCTCCTTCTTGATCTAGCAAGCAAGGGATAGGAGGTAGATGAGATCGGGACCAGCACGACGGTGTGGTGGTGGTGGTTGATACGTCTCCAACGTGAATCGCTGCCCTCCAACGCGAAGAACGAAAAAAGATACAAGGGAGAGGGATAAAAAGTAGATGAACACGAAAGTTAGTAGATTGATTGTTTGATTGTGTGTTGTTCAATCGGCCGTCACCTCTCATCTATTTATGAGGCGGCTGGACTTCCCGTACAAGAAAAGGACTGCAAATCCCGTCCAAATCTTTCCAAAATAAACCGAACTCGGATTTAGGTAAGTCTGAGACAGCAGTTCGGTTTTTGGATCTCACAGGCCAGAAACGACCTCGGATGAAGATGAGAAAATTTAACCGTTTCGACGAGGCAAACAACATTTATGTTGAACATTTTTTGATTAGAGGCCATCTTAAATACCTTACGAGGCCATCCTTGACTTCCAGTCGGACTCGGTCATGTAGTTTTCTTGGCTGTCTGAGTCTTGTATCAACCTTGTAGGTCGTATACTATCTCAGATGATGATGACTCCAAAAGCAAAGTTGACCGTTTTGACGATACGCACAACTTCCTCTAGAACACTTTTTCATCCGAGGCCATCTAGATAATCTTTTCAGCCCATCTTCAGCTTCTGGTCGGATTAGCCTTGACAGTTTCCACTTGGCCGGCAAGCTTTTTGCCGGCAAGGTTTTCACGCCAGCAAGCTTACACGCCGGCAAGCATTTCACGCCGGCAAGCTTTCCACGCCGGCAAGCGTTTCACTTGGTCGACAAGCTTTTCATTCGGCCGGCAAGCTTTCATGCCGGCAAGCTTTCCATGCCGGCAAGCTTCCACGCCGACAAGATTTTCACTCGGCCGGCAAGCTTTCATGCCGGCAAGCTTTCCACACTGGCAAGCTATTCACGCCGGCAAGCTTTTCACACCGGCAAGCTTTCCATGCTGATGTCTACTACACAACTTATTCTTGTAGACTCGTGTTGGGCCTCCAAGCGCAGAGTTTTGTAGGACAGTAGCAATTTTCCCTCAAGTGGATGACCAAAGTTTTAGCAATCCGTGGGAGGCGTAGGTTGAAGATGGTATCTCTCAAACAATCCTGCAACCAAATACAAGAAATCTCTTGTGTCCCCAACACACCCAATACAATGGTAAATTGTATAGGTGCACTAGTTCGGCGAAGAGATGGTGATAAAAGTGTAGAATGGATAGTAGATATAGATTTTTGTAATCTGAAAATATAAAAACAGTAAGATAGCAAGTAACAAAAGTGAGTACAAACGGTATTGCAATGCTTAAAAACAAGGACTAGGGTTCATACTTTCGCTAGTGCAATCTCTCAACAACGCTAATATAATTGGATCATATAACCATCCCTCAACGTGCAATAAAGAATCACTCCCAAGTTCCTATTAGCGGAGAACAGAAGATAGAAATTGTTTGTAGGGTACGAAACCACCTCAAAGTTATCCTTTCCGATCGATCTATTGAGCTATTCCTATAAATGTCACAAACAGCCCTAGAGTTCGTACTAAAATAACACCATATGATACACATCAACCAACTCTAATGTCACCTAGATACTCCAATGTCACCACAAGTATCCGTGAGTTGATTATACGATATGCATCAAACAACTTCATAATCATAATATTCAATCCACACAAAGAACTCCAAGGAGCACCCCAAAGTTTCTATCGGAGAAAAGATAATGAAAACGTGCATCAACCCCTATGCATAGATTACCCCAATGTCACCTCGGGAATCCGCGAGTTGAGTGCCAAAACATACATCAAGTGAATCAATATAATACCCCATTGTCACCACGGGTATTCATATGCAAGACATACATCAAGTGTTCTCAAATATGAATATTCAATCCGACAATAACGAAACCTCAAAGGGAAAAGATTCGATTCATCACAACAAGGATAGAGAGGGAAGAAACACCATATGATCCAACTATATTAACAAAGCTCGCGATACATCAAGATCGTGCAAATCAAGAACACGAGAGAGAGAGAGAGAGATCAAACACATAGCTACTGGTACAAACCCTCAGCCCCGAGGGTGAACTACTCCCTCCTCGTCATGGAGACCGCCGGGATGATGAAGATGGCCTCCGGTGATGCTTTCCCCTCTCCGGCAGAGTGCCGGAAAAGGGCTGTAGATGAGATCGTGGAGGTACAGAGACTTGCGGCGGCGTAAAAACTCATCTAGGTTAACTTCCGGGGGTTTCTTTATTTATAGGATTTTTCAGCGTTGGAATCAGGTCAGACGAAGCCATGTGGGCCCCACGAGGTACCAGGGCGCGCCTGGGGGGGTGGCGCGCCCTGGTGCCTTGTGGGCACTGGGTGGCCCCCCTCCAGTGGGTCTTGGTTCCAGTATTTTTTATTTATTTCCATAAAAAATCTCAAAAAAATTTCATCCAATTCCAAGAACTTTTATTTCTGCACAAAAAACAACACCATGACAATTCTGCTGAAAACAGCGTCAGTCCGGGTTAGTTCTAATCAAATCATACCAAAACCATATAGAATTGTTATAAACATGGCATGAATACTTCATAAATTATAGATACGTTGGAGACGTATCAGCATCCCCAAGCTTAATTCTTGCTCGTCCTCGAGTAGGTAAATGATAAAATAAATAATTTATGAAGTGTGAATGCTAGCATAATGCATAAGTTTGATCAATGATAATTTCAATCACTTTTTCTAGCATCAATATATATCATAATCAGTAGCTCATCTCATAAAACTTCTCATGATCAAGTAGCAAGCTATTCACATGTTTAAAGTATATGCCATAAACTTTCTTGAAAACTAACAAACTATGTTCTCAGTCATCAAACAATTGCAATTCATCTTATTTTCAGGAAGGGTCTATGTAAGAGCTTCGATCTAGCAAATTCCACATACTCAACCATCATTTAGTCTTCCATGATTGCTGACACTCAAAGCATATTTTTAGAACAAACCGTTTCAGTCAAACACATAGGAAGATAGGGGCTTAATGTTTTGCCTCCCAACTTATTTATCTCAGGGATAATGTCAACAATAATAACTCATGATCACCGATATTCAACTGGATATATGTGCCTGGATCTATCCCTACCACATAATGCTTGCCAACTAAAGAATAAATAGAGTGGAATAGGGATGAACATTAATGACTCTTGCATAAAAGTAAATACAGAAATGTAAATACAGAAAAGTAAAAGATAGGCCCTTTGCAGAGGGAAGCAGAGGTTGTCATGCGCTTTTTGTTGTTGGATGCACAAGCCCTTAATGCAAAGGAACGTCACGTTATATTGCCCCTTGTGATAGCAACCTTTATTATGCAGTCCGTCGCTTTTATTTCTTTACCATCACAAGTTCGTACAATGCTTATTTTCCCTTACAATAAAAGATCATACATATTTTAGGAGCAATTTTTATTGCTTTTTGCACCGAGGTAGATATGGTGGACACTCATGGCAAGAAACTGGGTTTATGGTGCATAAGTAGTATCTCTACTTAGTATGAATTTTTGGCTAGCAAAAGATCCTAAGCAAGCACCACATGTTAGAGGATCCATGACAATATAACTTCTATGTGAATATAAACAAACATAACTCATTACGTTGTCTTCCTTGTCCAACGTCAACTACTTGATCAAGCATGAAAATAATTAATGGGGGCTCACAATCATAGAAGATGTCCAAGATAGTATATTTATATGTGAAATTTCTCTTCCTTCAAAATTCTTTCATGAATTGTTCAAGTGACCAATGCTATGTTTGTTAACTTTCAATAAATTTTACCACTTATACTTCTTGTATGTGAAGTCACTACTCCCCATGGGACAAGCATATGAAGCATATAAATTTCAACTTTATGATATTCAATTTATTTCAGCAATTTACTCATAGGATATAAGTGAAGCACAACAGTAAATGACAAACTACACCAAAAAGATATAAGTGAAGATCAAATGAGTAGTTAAGTAATTAAGTAGCTATGTGAGGACTCTCTCTCATTTAAATTTTTTAGATCTTATGTATTTTATTCAAACAGCAAAGAAAATAAAATAAAATGACACTCCAAGAATAGCACATATCATGTGAAGAAGCAAAAACTTAGGCTCAACCAAAACTGACCGATAATTGTTGATGAAGAAAGGTGGGATACCAACCGGGGCATCCCCAAGCTTAGATGCTTGAGACTTCTTGAAATATTATATTGGTATGCCTTGGGCATCCCCAAGCTTGAGCTTTTGTGTCTCCTTAATTCCTCTCATATCATGGTTTCCCTAAATCTTAAAAACTTCATCCACACAAAACTCAACAAGAACTCGTGAGATAGGTTAGTATAAATCAACTCAAAATCTTAACATTCTCTACTGTAGAAAATCACAAAAATTATAATTAAAAATTGCATACTAAATGCCTCTTCATATTTAATACTCCTATCCACAAATAGAAGCATTAAACACGCAAACATATGCAAACAATGCAACTATATAAGCAATCTGCCAAAACAGAACAGTCTGTAAAGGGTGCATAAGAATCCATATTTACCTAACTCCAAAAATTCTGAAAAAGTACCACGTGATAGAGAACTCATGCATTCTTACTGTGTAAACTTTTTAGATTTTTATCATGTTCTGACTATTCAGGAATATTCTGGACATAACAGAAAAGTTTCTGTTTTCAAACAGCAACACATGAACTTGCAAACTGAGCATGGTAAAGGCTATAATTGGCATTTTATTGAACTAAAAGATACAAAACATGATTATTGATAACAGCAAGCAAATCTCAACAAAATAAAATGATGCTCCAAGCAAAACTCATATTATGTGACGAATAAAAATATAGCTCTGAGTGAGGTTACCGATAGTGTTGAAGACGAAAGAGGGGATGCCTTCCGGGGCATCCCCAAGCTTAGACGCTTGAGTCTTCCTTAAATTTTACCTTGGGGTGCATTGGACATCCCCAAGCTTAGGGTCTTGCCACTCCTTATTCTCTTCATATCGATATCTCACCCAAAACTTGAAAACTTCAATCACACAAAACTTAACGGAACTTCGTGAGATAGGTTAGTATGATAAAAATAAATCATCCACTTAGGTACTATTAAGAAAAGATTCATAAATGTTCTCACATAATTCCTACTGTATTCTATCATTTCCACAATTTATATTACTTAATATAAGCTATGGAAACACTAAAACAAGCAAACTATGCACAGAAAACAGAATCTGTCAAAAACAGAACAGCGTGTAGTAGACGATTTAAAAACCATACTTATGTATCTCCAAAAATTCTGAACAATTAGGATAACGTAAAACATTTGTAATCCAATACTGTGTAAAAATTTTAGAATTTTTTCACGCTCCAGTACAGAATAGAAATTCCAGCACTGGACGCAAAAGTTTCTATTTTTGCACAGAATCAAATCAACAAGCATCCACACTATCCCAAAGGCTTTACTTGGCATATTATTGAAAGAAAACATATAAAACATGATTACTACAGTAGCTTAATCATGTGAACACACAAAAACAGAAGGTATAAGTATTGGGTTGTCTCCCAACAAGCGCTTTTCTTTAATGCTTTTTAGCTAGGCATGGTGATTTCAATGATGCTCACATAAAAGTGAAGAATTGAAACATAATGGGAGCATCATGAAGAATATGTTCCTCTCTCATAATAATTTTCAGTAGTATCATGAATGGATTCATCAATATAGCTATCACGTAAAGTATTCTTTTCATGATCCACAAGCATAGAATTCTTATTACTCTCCATATAAGCACATTTCTTCTCATCAATAGGAGTGAGAGTATCATGTGAAACTCGAATACTATAAATTGTTTCCACATTAAAAGAATAATATTCAGAAAAAGGGTAATCATAATTATGACAAGTTTTATAAATATAATCATCACTTCTTTTTATAACATAAGTATCATCACAATAATCATCATAAGTAGGAGGCATGCAATCATCATAATAAATTTGCTCATCAAAAGTAGGGGGAGTAAAAAGATCATCTTCATTAAGCATAGCATCCCCAAGCTTGGGACAAACATTAATTGCAGCAAATAAATTCTCAAACATGTCATTCTCATCAAACATAGCATCCCCAAGCTTGTGGCTTGGCATATCATTAGCATAATCACTATTATCATCAATAGTATGAATAGCACCAATAGTATAACAATTATTATCATCACAATTTTCTAAGTTGCTGCCAAAAAGATTTTTAGGATTATAGGAAGTATCATTATTCTCCCAATCATAATCATCATAATGAGCAATAGGCATAATAAAATCATCCTCAATAGTTCCTTCGGACATTGTACCATAAGACAAAGAAGCAATATCATCATCAAGTATATCATCTTCCACAATTATTTTTGATTCACTCTCATGAGGCACAACAATAATAGGAGCAACATTATTTGGGAGGGATACCTTTTTACCTCTACTCTTTCTTCTTTTCTTCTTCTTCACCACATCATGTGTGGGTTTAATCAATTTTTTCGAGCTTCTTATTGATGAGATTGATTGAATGGAAAGCTCCTCCTCATCACCTATTTCATCATGAGAGACAATAGGAGGGAAAGTGGAAATCTTTACCCTTTCATTAGTGTTCCTTTTATATTCTATTAGTTTTCCCGTCTTTCTATAGTTGGCAATATAAGCATTCTCATTGCAATTTACCACACAAAACATATAGATTTCCTCTAGATTAGTTTTAATGTTGTCTGTGAAAATGAATACTTCAAACCAACTATTTTTATGTGACAATTCCTCACACCCAAAAAATAGATAAAGCTCATTATATAGTTCAAGGGTGGTCAAGTCATTATAATATTTAGCCATGATTCGATCATGAAAAAGTATGCATTGGAAATTAAGATGACCAATCTTATTGCAAAGTTCACAAGTAATGGGATGAAGAGAGCATAATTTCGTAGCAAATTCATCTATCACTTTGAGCAAAAAATTGGTTCTATCATGTTTATGCTTCTTACAAAATCTATCATCCCTATAAGGCATGTTTTCACAAACTTTATGCACTCCACAAAAATTGACATGCTTATAAGAAACATTTTTTTCATGACTAGTGCAATCATCATTAGTATTTTGGATATTCATACTATTCATACTAACAACATTGCAATCATGCTCATCATTCAAAGATTTTATGCCAAACATTTTATTGAATTCTTCTATCAATTGAGCACAATTTTCCGCTTCATCATTTTCAAGAAAGACATTATAAAGACGAATAATATGAGGCAACCTCAATTCCATTTTTTTGTAGTTTTCTTTTTATAAACCAAACTAGTGATAAACAAGAAACTAAAATATTCAATTGCAAGATCTAAAGATATATCTTCAAGCACTCACCTCCCCGGCAACGGCGCCAGAAAAGAGCTTGATGTCTACTACACAACTTATTCTTGTAGACTCGTGTTGGGCCTCCAAGCGCAGAGTTTTGTAGGACAGTAGCAATTTTCCCTCAAGTGGATGACCTAAGGTTTATCAATCCGTGGGAGGCGTAGGTTGAAGATGGTATCTCTCAAACAACCCTGCAACCAAATACAAGAAATCTCTTGTATCCCCAACACACCCAATACAATGGTAAATTGTATATGTGCACTAGTTCGGCGAAGAGATGGTGATAAAAGTATAGTATGGATAGTAGATATAGATTTTTGTAATCTGAAAATATAAAAATAGCAAGGTAGCAAGTAACAAAAATGAGCACAAACGGTATTGCAATGCTTAAAAACAAGGCCTAGGGTTCATACTTTCGCTAGTGCAATCTCTCAACAACGCTAATATAATTGGATCATATAACCATCCCTCAACGTACAATAAAGAATCACTCCCAAGTTCCTATTAGCGGAGAACAGAAGATAGAAATTGTTTGTAGGGTACGAAACCACCTCAAAGTTATCCTTTCCGATCGATCTATTGAGCTATTCCTATAAGTGTCACAAACAACCCTAGAGTTCGTACTAAAATAACACCATATGATACACATCAACCAACTCTAATGTCACCTAGATACTTCAATGTCACCACAAGTATCCGTGAGTTTATTATACGATATGCATCAAACAACTTCATAATCATAATATTCAATCCACACAAAGAACTTCAAGAAGCACCCCAAAGTTTCTATCAGAGAAAAGATAATGAAAACGTGCATCAACCCCTATGCATAGATTACCCCAATGTCACCTCGGGAATCCGCGAGTTGAGTGCCAAAACATACATCAAGTGAATCAATATAATACCCCATTGTCACCACGGGTATTCATATGCAAGACATACATCAAGTGTTCTCAAATCTGAATATTAATCCGACAATAACGAAACCTCAAAGGGAAAAGATTCGATTCATCACAACAAGGATAGAGAGGGAAGAAACACCATATGATCCAACTATATTAACAAAGCTCGCGATACATCAAGATCGTGCCAAATCAAGAACACGAAAGAGAGAGATCAAACACATAGCTACTGGTACAAACCCTCAGCCCCGAGGGTGAACTACTCCCTCCTCGTCATGGAGACCGTTGGGATGATGAAGATGGCCTCCGGTGATGCTTTCCCCCCTCCAGCAGAGTGCCGGAAAAGGGCTGTGGATGAGATCGTGGAGGTACAGAGATTTGCGGCGGCGTAAAAACTCATCTAGGTTAACTTTCGGGGGTTTCTTTATTTATAGGATTTTTCAGCGTTGGAATCAGGTCAGACGGAGCCACGTGGGCCCCACGAGGTACTAGGGCGCGCCTGGGGGGGTGGCGCGCCCTGGTGCCTCGTGGGCACTGGGTGGCCCCCCTCCACTGGGTCTTGGTTCCAATATTTTTTATTTATTCCATAAAAAATCTCCAAAAAGTTTCATCCAATTCCAAGAACTTTTATTTCTGCACAAAAAATAACACCATGGCAATTCTGCTGAAAACATCGTCAGTCCGGGTTAGTTCTAATCAAATCATATCAAAACCATATAGAATTGTTATAAACATGGCATGAATACTTCATAAATTATAGATACGTTGGAGACGTATCACGCGCCGGCAAGCTTTCCACGCCTGCAAGCTTTCACGCCGGCAAGCTTTTCATGCCGGCAAGTTTTCCACGCCGGCAAGCTTTTCACTCGGCCGGCAAGCTTCATTCAGCCGGCAAAGGCCGAATAACTCACGCGATCCATCAGACACCACCTAGGTGGGTGTCTGGTCCCTCGCGTCACTTTTTTCACTCAGGACCGGTTCACAGAGTGTTGCCTCTAACTTTTGCATACGAACTTGGAATGGGACGATTTTTATATCAAAATCGGCCATTTCGACGAGACAAAGATAATTAATGTAGAAAGTTTTGTCATATGAGGCCGTATTGAAGGTGTAATTGCCGAACAGTACTCTGAGTGCTAAAATCTTGGTACTTCGAGCACAGTTTCGGCCTTTTAGATGAGATCGGATGTTGATGACCCAAACATCAAAGTTTCTCATTTTGACGATACGGAACTTTCACATGTTGAGAACTTTTCCATTTGAGGTCATCTAATTAATTTTTTGGCCTGGCTAAAATCTGGTGTCAACACATGCCCCCCTGTTTTTTTGGCAAAACTTGTGCCGAAAAATAATTTGCACCGTTTGCTCTAAGGACGATGTCAACACTCCATCGGCCATTCTTAGATATATTCTTAGGGCTATAGTTAAATATCGGCCATTACCATGAGGTCCATGTAGAATTCGTGCACCAAAGCATATATAGCCGAAATAAAGAAATGAAATAACAATCAAATATTTCGGCTCTTTTGGATTAGCAACAAATATGTAACTAACCAAATGTATAGTGATTTGGTAATACCCTCTCGTGATGTAGAAAATTATGTTGCATCCATGGATCGAAATAAATCCATGGAGGGTAATTGATCATACCTGGGGATGAATTCCATGGCAAAGGCATCAATGGCATGGTTGTAGAATATGGATGATGTGCTAACCGAAGATTTTGATGTTGTGATGCAAACCTTCGGCTTAATTGTTCGTCGCTTCCATCCTTCTCTTTCTTTACTTTTGTAACACTTGTTGCAATAGAAGGCTGGACATCATTTTTATTTTGATTGCTCCTCTTGGGAACCCATGCCATGTTCTTCTTTCTCAACTCTTGTGCACTAAGTTTTTGTAATTCCTTCTTTTGCCAATACGATAAGCCGAGTGGGCACTTCGGCTGTGATTCTGTTTCAACCAATGGCAATTCTTTTTTGGCCTTGTGCACCCCCAACTTCTTTTCTTCAGATTTGGCACTTTGATTTTTAACAATTGATTGCTTCACTTCTTTGCCTTTTGTAGCCAATGTTAACTTTTTAATTGGCTTTTTATATTTTAAGATAAAATCTGAATTGGTACTCTTGCGACCATCTTTTTTAACTCGATATACTTGCTTGACCACCTCTATCTTCTTTCTTGAGCTCCGGACCGATTCTTTTTTATTGAAACGGACTTGAACATATGACTGCTCACTGAACGTTGCTCTTCTTGGAGCTGCATAATATTGGTGAGATGATTTATAATAAGATGGAGAATGTGCCCTTGCATCATACCTGTCCCATGATGGATATGGATTTACATGAGCATAGGGAGGCATCCACGACATTGGCATTGGCGGACCAAAATAAGGATATGAATATGTTGCATTGAAATTCTCACTTTGCCAATACCGATCCTCGGATTTGCGCCTAGGGGGTAATCTTGATGCTTTTCCATTAGTTGGCCGATAAGCACTTTTCTCTTCACTCTTCTTTTGATATTTATCTAATAATTGTGCAAAAGTGACTTTGGATTTCTTGCACTTGTGCTTATTGCGGCCTTTATCTCCTTTGGCTGGACTTGCATGGATCTTTGGATTTTCTTGTTGCCCCCCAGTCCTTGGCGTCTTCATTGTAGCTTCGATGGAATTCTCGCCCTCAAAATTATGTTCATTGTGCTCTTCAACAACTCGTTTACTTGAAAGCTTGATCCCATCACCTGTA
This sequence comes from Elymus sibiricus, assembly GCA_039707655.1. Lineage (NCBI taxonomy): Eukaryota > Viridiplantae > Streptophyta > Magnoliopsida > Poales > Poaceae > Elymus > Elymus sibiricus. The sequence goes on from CM077676.1 coordinate 464,762,520, forward strand.
GTTCTTACCTTCTCTTTAAACGGATTGACTTGAAGCAGCCGATGCAAAAACTATTTGCCATCAGGACCAATTGGAATAGACTGGTCATCTCTTGGTATTTCAACAAATTTCAATCGTCCTTTTTCAATGGCCTATTTAACTATTTGATGAAACATGTTGCAATCCTCAAAATTATGCTTGAACGAATCATGCAACTTACAATACATTCGTCCATGGATAGATGGCTCGACATGGTGATCAAGAATTCTAATATAATTATTTCTCAACAACAAATCAAAGATTTGATCACACATGTTTGAATTGAAGGCATTCCTTTTATTTTCTAGCCGATCTTGCTGTGAGAACGACTTTGGATGTAAGCAAACAAATGGTTCAGATTTGGCATCCCCCCATTTGGCTATGCATTGTGTTTTGCACTCTATCTCCGATGTCTTTAAATAGGAAACTATACTAGCATCGGTTTTCTCAAAAGAATCGAAACTTGGCTTTATGTTTCTGAAACAAAAATATTTAGAACATACATGCCTCAATTGAGACCAAGTGTAAGCCAAGTAAGAAATAAGCAAAGCTACCCAATTAGATATGAACTTTAGATAAAGCAATAGGGAAAGCCTTGGCTGCAATAATATGTCACTATCGGTCTTTGTAAATGGCGCAATGGGTTGACCGATATGCTCTATAATAGTTTTTGTGCTAACAATTAAATCACCCTACTTCATTGGTCTTTCAAAATTGCTTATGAGAATTTTTCTAATAGATGCATCAACAATAAAGTTGTGACCAAATCTGAAAATAGGTAAATTACTTGCTAGACATACCTCTTCAAATATGTTGGGAAAGCATGATGGTGGTGTGACTTGAACAATATCGTGCTTCGCTTCTGGATGGCTTCCCAACACCTCATTGCCCTCTTTTTCTTGATTCCGTGCATCATTACATTGAAGATCTTTGTCAACCGAACTTTGTTCAACTACTTGTTCTTGTTCTTGTCCTTGAAGCTCGTCAATTTCTATGGCACGAAACTCATAGGGCAGGAAGTAGGTTCCATTAACTTCAGAAAAAATCAAGCATGGTCGTTTTGCTATGCTTGCCATGCCCTTTCTCAATAATGCTTGCCTTTTTGGATTTGATGGATTCAGAATGTATACTACTTGATTCAGCTTTTTCAACCGAAGCACTTTCATGTTCCGAATCATCCTTCTTTTTATTGATTCTACCAATTGGCAATGCTTCTTTCATTTGAGCCAATTCTTTTTCTGTTTATTTCTGGCGGCAAGCGGCAAAATTGGTTTTAAGATTTTTCTCAATTTCAGCCCACTCCGGATATGATTGCCCCCCAATGCTTTTAGATTCTTTCGGCAATGACACACTGGTGTTGCCGAAACTTTGCAATTGTGTAGGGGGTGTATAATATGATGTAGTACTAGGTGAAGGCATATGCATTGTTGTAAAACCATATTTTTGCTCGCCAATTTTATCAACTGGCAAAGATTCATCTTCTTGCAAAACTCTAGCTTTTATTGTAGTATAATCAGGAATTAGCCCCTTATCATGTTCTTCAAGGCAAAGAGCACTAATCTTGTTATTTCGGGCTATATCCCTTTTTAATGTAGCCACTTCCCATTCTGTAAGGGATTGCTCCACAATAATTTTAGATTCTTTCGACAATGAGGTGTTGCCGAAATTCTGCAATTGCGTAGAGGATGCATTATATCCTACAACTTTAGGTGAAGGCATGTGCACTCCTGCAAAATTTCCATTTATTCGGCTATGACCAAGAAGGTGCGGAGCCGAATTATGAGCATCTACAGTCGCATACGGTGCCGAAAAATGAGGTGTAGCATATGACGGTTGAGAGTCACTGGCCGAATAGCTGGTAGTAGCATGGCCAATTCTCCCATCCATCGGCATGGTTGAACTAGTATATTGCAAATTAGTTGCCGATGAATAAAAAGGTGAAACACTTTGTCGCATGCTATTGGAAGTTCCTACATGTGGTGTTTCAACTTGATTGGCCAAACTCATCATGTTGTTTATCGGCATAATGATTTGTGGGGTTGCCGATGCATGAGAGTTGGAATACATATGGTGCATGTTACTAGTATCATAAGAAGTTGAATCATGTAAATTACTTTGAATCGGCCTTTGCACGTACTTAGATGCATGATTGAAAAAACAAGGGCTGGCCGATAGAGTATACTCATTGAGCGATCTAGTAACACCATATGAATTATTTGCATCTACACTAGGGGATTGGGTATTCATATTACCTTTGTAGATTGCAAACCCTAGATGACGATCTCTTCGTAGCAAGAACGGGCCGGAGACCGTTCAAAGCTTCGACCCCAGCGGAGTCGCCAAAAAGTGTGTTCGCACACGAACACGTCACCGTGTACCCTCAACGCCAGGGGTGATGCACCGCAGCTCACGTCGAAGGAGACCCGTCCGGAAGCACGGTACGCAAGCAATCCGACGGGTGCTTTTGAGGACCCGAAACCCCACACGCCCAGGAGGGACCCCGTCAGGGCACGCAGCGGCTATGGGCTGCCCTAGGTCGATTCGCTCGCCACTAGGGCCTCGTGGATCGCTGCTCTCCAACGCGAAGAACGAACAAAAAACGAGAAGAAAGATACAAGGGAGAGGGATAAAAAGTAGATGAACACGAAAAAGTAGTAGATTGATTTGTTCGATTGTGTGTTGTTCAATTGGCTGCCACCTCTCATCTATTTATGAGGCGGCTGGACTTCCCGTACAAGAAAAGGACTCCAAATCCCGTCCATCTTTACAAAATAAACCGAACTCGGATTTAGGTAAGTCTGAGACAGCAGTTCGGTTTTTGGATCTCACAGGCCAGAAACGACCTCGGATGAAGATGATCCCAAAAGAAAATTTAACCGTTTCAACGAGGCGAACAACTTTTATGTTGAACGTTTTTTGATTAGAGGCCATCTTAAATACCTTACGAGGCCATCCTTGACTTTCAGTCGGACTCGGTCATGCAGTTTTCTTGGCTGTCCGAGTCTTGTAGCAACCTTGCAGGTCGTATACTATCTCAGATGATGATGACTCCAAAAGCAAAGTTGACCGTTTCAACGATACCCACAACTTCTGTGTAGAACACTTTTTCTTCCGAGGCCATCTAGATAATCTTTTCAGCACATCTTCAGCTTCTGGTCGGATTAGCCTTGACAGTTTCCACTTGGCTGGCAACCTTTTTGCCGGCAAGGTTTTCACGCCAGCAAGCTTTCACGCCGGCAAGCATTTCACGCCGGCAAGCTTTTCATTCGGCCGGCAAGCTTTCCACGCTGGCAAGCTTCCACGCCGGCAAGCTTTTCACTCGGCCGGCAAGCTTTCATGCCGGCAAGCTTTCCACCCCGGCAAGCTTTTCACGCCGGCAAGCTTTCACGCCGGCAAGCTTTCCACGCCGGCAAGCTTTTTACTCGGCCGGCAAGCTTTTCGCCGGCAAGCTTCATTCAGCGGGCAAAGGCCGAATAACTCACGCTACCCATCAGACACCACCTAGGTGGGTGTCTGGTCCCTCGCGTCACTTTTTTCACTCAGGACTGGTCCACAGAGTGTTGCCTCTAACTTTTGCATACGAACTCGGATTGGGATGATTTTTATATCAAAATCGACCATTTCGACGAGACGAAGATAATTCATGTAGAAAGTTTTCTCATATGAGGCCGTATTGAAGGTGTAATTGGCCGAACAGCACTCTGAGTGCCAAAATCTTGGTACTTCGAGCACACAGTTTCGGCCTTTTAGATGAGATCGGATGGTGATGACTCAAACATCAAAGTTTCTCATTTTGACGATACGAAACTTTCACATGTTGAGAACTTTTCCATTTGAAGTCATCTTAATTAAGTTTTTGACCATGCCAAAATCTGGTGTCAACAGGAGTTCCTCGTTGCAGGTTTCCTTTTGAGCATAGACTTGAAGATCGACCCAGAAATTAACCGGCTCAATGGATATGATTGTGCAGATGGGCTTACTGTGTGTGCACTGATGGCCTTGGTGATGAGGGGGAGAATGTCTTCCGGCTTGCCGTGCCGGACGAGCAAGTCGAGGCCTCGCTTTTGCAGATTCTGCTTCAGGTCTCCCAAACACTATTAGGAACCACACCCTCAACGCTGCAGCAATACAACAATCAATAAGTTGGATCAGTAACTGAATTTGTATCGAAGTTGCAGCTTACATGAAATTCTTAGGTAGTGGAGTGTCTAATCCCAAATGGGGCAAGGGCCATGGAGATGTCTCTCACCTCCGGTCTTGGGAGAAGCTGAAGCGGTGGTTGGCGCCCGCGAGGACGCGGGGGTGGACGCAGTACATTGGGAGGACGGCGCCGGAGGTGGCCCACGCGCGCGCCAGCGCCTTGTTGTCGAGCACCTGGAGGTCGCTCTTGAACCACACGACGGCCACGCCACCCGCCCCTCCGCATGCCCTGCGAGGTGTGCCTTCGAAAAGCCTCGTCGGCTGCCGCGGCGGTCTCCTCAGCACCGAGGGACGGCACTGCTATTACCGCCACGCTACGCCGGGGATGGTACGAGGAAGAACTCGAGGCAGTATCGGCCATGGCGAGGAGGGCGCGGAGGCTAGCGGCCGGTCTCGGGAGGGGGAGGAGGGATTGGGCGGTGGGAGGGAAGAAGGAGCAGGAGGAGGGGAATCGTGATCCATTTTCAGAGGAAGAGGAAGGTGGGGCGAGGGGAATCGCGCGCGGCCGTGCCTTACCCACGGTCGCTTCTAAATCCTTCGATTTGGATCGAACGTCAACGAGTGCGTTCGGTAGTTTTGCAGAAAATATTTGGTGTGCCACATACATATTTCGAATATATTATACATTTGTAAAAAGATTCAGAAGAATTCTTCAGACTTATGGGTAAATGGCACTGCTAACACCAGTTTACTAAAAGGTTAAGAGATAGGATTTTCAGCACCCGGGTGCCCCTACACCCTCTATGAACAGTAAGTTCAAAACAAATTGAAAAAAATAAAAAAAAATCTAAAACTTTGGGACATCAAACATGAACAGTGAATACCCAATGCTCTGTTTTTCTCTTTTGTTTTGTCAGGTCACTGCTCGCGTGCTTCTCCGCTACCGCTAGTCGTAACAGAAGCAGAGCATCAGGTAAATGCCACAGCATCAGTCTCTAGCCTACCATCGAACATCAGCGGTGGGAGGAGCATGTGTGGCTGCCTCGGCAGATACATCAACTGTCAATATAAACAAACAGGAAGAGGAAAGTTGTGTTAGGCTTCATAGATTTGACCACATGAACATAGGAAGTTTCAAGAGTAACTTATTTGATGCGCACGCATGCACCTACAGACGAACGCTAAAACATACCGGCTTCCAAGGATGAATCAAATTAAAGTGCTGTAGGAATCCATGTAAGCAGAAGTTTGACTAAGAGGGTACTTGCCACTTGAAAGTTCATTAATAAAAGAGTTTACGTTTTCTTCAAGGCTGATTTTGATGCTCGAGTGTCCTGGATGGACGCCAATGGCATTCGTCAAGATAGCCTCTCCGTTGGCAGCCCTTCTTTGTGACTCTGTATCTGCTCCCTCAAAGTAAATACCGACATCGACTTCCCTGAGTCTCGGCAAGTGCTCCACGCCCTCAATGGTCGAGGGCCGTGACGCTCCACCCCTTGCTCATGGATTTGCAGATCGAACGTTTCGAGCTTGGGCATCGCTCCTTCCATGAAGGTTATGCACGGGGCAAAGCTTGTGATTCTCAAATATTTGAGAAGCTGGAATGCCACCGCACCATCACGGACGATGATCCTCATTTCCGGGGATTTTCGAATCCATAACCACAGGTGCAGTAGATTAGGTAACCTCGCAAGCAAATCAACGTCCCCCTGCATCAGCTTCTCAACACAAATTCCCAATATGCAGAGCTTTTGGTGTTGAATAATCCAAATCGGAACCGTTGGAAACATCCAGGTTGCTGCAACATGGAGTGACTCAAGATTCCTCTCAGTATTGCTAGTGATCAGAGAAGCCAACTCAACAGATGGAGGAGAAAATATCTTACTACCTGACCAAAGATGTCTCAGATTGCAACTGATAAGTTTGGCCACGGAACACCAGAAAATGTCCATTCCATGTTGGCTGGTGGTATGTTCAACATCATCGTAGCAAAACATAAGAAACCTGAGATTTGTAAGTTCACTGAGACCTGTTAAATTATCCACCGAGTTCATGTGCACATCAAAGTACATCAGAGTACATAGGGCCTTCATCCTACGAATTCCATCAGGTAGCCTTGTTCCAATAGGAACATGTAGATACATCAAGCAAGGCAAATCGACAATGTCAGATGGCATGGCAGTAATATCCGTATCCGATATCAGCGTCTCCAAATATTTTAGGTCCCCAATTAGGGTTGGCAGAATAAGGGCTGGCATTTGTTTCTCGTGGCTGCAGATCATCAAATATCTGAGATGAAACAATTTACAGATTGGTGTGAGGTCAATCCTATCATCCACGTGACCACCCTCACAATCCACATTGAGAACTCGGATGGACTTGAGTTCACACATAGAAAACATGAAATGAGACTTGCCAAAAACACCAAGAGATCGAATATGCGGCATGCTTAAGCTTCCTTCTACTGTGCCTTCATTCGCTCCATAATCCAACTGAAGGGAAAGTCGACGAACATTGCTCCGCATTGCTGTGGTCATGCCCTGTAGATCATCTACCACACTAAGAAAGTTCTGAGACATCTTTACAACTCGTGACCTGTCCGTAGCTATTCTTCATAGGTTGGATCATGCTCCTATTAACAAGCTCATTAAAGTAACTTTCAGCGACCTTATTTGCATCCTGGCCATGTACTTTAGGGATGAAACCTTCATCCACCCATTCCCTCAAAAGATTTCTCTTCATAATAATGTAATCCTCTGGATACATGGCAATATATAGCAAACATGTTTTGAGACGATGAGGAAGATTGTTGTAGCTAAGGTTCAGCACCTGTCTCATGCCCTCCAAAGTCGGATCTGTTCTCATATTTGAGCTTAAAGAATTGCACCCATGCTTCCATTGTGTCTCTGATCTAGTTGGTTGACTGGCCAAAAGACTAGCAATACTGACAATGGCAAGCGGGAGACCACCACACTTTTGTAGAATTTCATTCAAAATCTCATCTAATGGCTGAAGATCAACCTGTCCAACTCTATTGAAAAATAATTTTCTTGAGTTTTGATCATCAAGAGGACTCATCTTGTAAACGAACTCATGCCGATGGTTGCAGGTTGCATTAGCTACTGTCTCGATTCTCGTGGTTGTGATTACTTTGCTACCTCGTTGGTTCTCTGGAAACGCACAACGAATAATTTTCCATACTGATTCGTCCCATATATCGTCAATGATGAAAAAGTACCTGCCAATGTTTTACATTAAATATGCACTCAATTAGTATGCAACAATTCAAATGTTAAAATAGCTGTAGAAGGGGCAAATTGGGGACTGTAAAACCTGAAAGCAACTATGCATACAATAGGGATTGAGAAGTTACTAAAGTACCTTCTTTCTCTTAGATATTCTCTGATACTGTCAATGAGATCTTGCTCCTCGTCGGTATGGGTTGGTTGTGGCATCATAAGTTTTTTGATGATCCTACCAAGAAGCTTCATCATATTAGGTCTCTGTGATATGGAAACTAAAACCTTGCAGTCATATTGCCCTCCAATCTCATGGTATACTTGATTTGCAAGTTTGGTTTTTCCTAGACCCCCAAACCCAACAATAGACACCACTCTAAGAGGCTGGACAGATGCAGCCTCCTCCTTCAACAACTTGATAAGATCCTCTTTTGGACCCTCCATGCCCACAAGGTTGGCCGCCTCTGTGTAGAGGGCAGGCACCCGAGGATCTACGGCTACATAGCTAGAACTAGGGGCACACTCATCAAGCTTATACCTTTTCCGATGCTCACTCACGTCTTTGACCCATGCCTTCAGCTGCTGGATTTGGTTGGCAAACTGGTGACGCGCTCTCAACGTGTTGATGTATTGAGCAATCTTGCCAACAAATCCGACATTTGGTCTGCTAGAATCCTCACCAGATTCATGCATGAAGTCATCGATGCAGTCCTCGATGTGAAACGCCATATCCATCACCTGGTTCTTCCACTCCCTGGTCTGTGGATCCAGCTCCTCTTCCATGTTCTCGAGCTTCTTGAGGACAGCGTCCATGCTGCCGAGCTCGTACTTGAGGAACGCCACCTCCCGCTGCATCCTCCTGTGCTTTGTGTACTCGTCCCCCAACAAAGTGGCCAGCTTCTCCAAGACAGAGTTCATCACCCCCGTGGAAACACTCACCAGCGCCTCAGCCGCCATCTCTATGGCTAGCTTCCTTGCTATCTTCCCTCAGTTGTGTACGTGTGCTCTCTTTTTCTGGTTTAACATAGCAAAATCTAGAGTTCTGTGGTGTCCATGGTCTTATCTCTTCTAGTGCAGAAAATTCAGCGGATGCAGCTACAATTTTTATTTGTTTTCCTATTATATGTGGCAGAGGTTGCGTGTGCTCTATTTTCCTGGTTGAGCAAAGTAAATTGTAGAGCTCTGTGGTGTCCATCATCTTATCTCTTTTTGTGCAGAAAATTCAGAAAATGTAGAGCTCGAAAGGGTATCCCATCTTTGTTTCTCACGCTGGACAATTCAGCTGCTTACCTACAGAGGATTCAGCCAAACCTGAAGAGACTGGATTTCTTCCCTGCTTCTCACGGCCAATACCAAAGTCTTAATCAACGGTGAGCTGTCGCATGTCCAAGCACACCTATCTCCCCTACTGTTTGTCGTTGGCATTGATTCCTCGCTTGGCGTCAGGGAAGGCATACTTTCCCCGCTTGGCCGCCAAGATGTCCGACATCGCTTCTCCCTTTTTGCTGATGATGCAGCAGTTTTCATCCACCCGGGCACAACGGATGTGCAGGCCACGGCTGAGCTTCTGAAGTTATTTGTCCAGGCTACGGGGATGCACACCAACACCGAAAAAGTGTGGTTATCCCCATCTGATGTGAATAGCTGAATCTGACGGAGATTCTGCAGCCGCTCCCCTGCCCGATTGGCTCTTTTCCTTGCAGATATCTGGGAATGCCGCTGTCATTTGAGAGACTGAGGAGGTGCAACCTGCCATCTCTAGTTGAAAAAATGGCAAAAAAAAAAAAAAAAACTCCCGGGATAGATCGCTCAGTTCTCGACAAGCGCCAGTAGGCTGATCTGTGTAAAGCACGTTCTTGCCGCCATGCATACTTACCATCTCAGGTCTACATTTAACAGGTATTAGATATAAAATTTTCCAAGTGCAAGTCATGTCAAATATGTAACAAAACATATTACAGACATGCATTTTGGTAGTACAATGTAGGCAGGTAGAGATGACAACGGTTTTTTTGTTTGTATCTCTGTGTTGCAATTCTCTTTGTGTTTAAGTTTTGGTAGTAGAAGTTCAGGTCATCTATCCAAATGTTGTTTCTCCTCCTACCTTCCCTTCCCCCTATTGTTTTTGTCTGTCATTTTGTCTATTGTCAGCTTCGCCTTACACTCTTACTAGTACTCAATTATCACGAAATGAGAGCAAATGCGATGTCCGGATTTCATTATGAAAATGCCACACATATAAATATGTATTGATTAAAAGAACATATAGTATTAAGTAAAAGAACATCAAAGACCAAGGGCAATTGTGCAAAGAGTGAAATTTGAAGCATTTATGCATGCAATCGATGCGGTATGAACATTTTTATAGATCTGAGTTTAGATTTAAACAATGTAAGAAGATAAAAATGAAAAATTTATCTGGCCAAACATATACGAGCATGCATCACCTGATATTGACATCTGTAACGCTGACCCCAAACTTCTCGCTTCCAATAAAAATAACACCACCGGAGACTCTAAATAATTTTCCAGGGACTGATTAGTCATCAGCTTTGCATACATTATTATTTTTCAGGAGAACTTTGCAATACATTACTTGTAATGATTATGTGAATCTGTGAACAAGGGAAAATCTAATTTATATGAGACTTCGAGCGGAAATGTTCATCGCTACACGTCCGTTCACCTCGGTATTGAATTCATGCTACAGGCAGTTACTCCCGAAGTCGGATCTGATGGAGAGAGGCAGCAACATATTTCAACACCCCCCCCCCCCCCCCGGCGCGCACCCACACACACATGTCTAGGCTTTTTGTACATACTGCATTTCCTTCACACTGTTGTCCAATAGTACAAAACACATTTTAATTTGGCAAGTTCAAAGTTCGATCATGAGTGAAAAAATGCTGACTTACATATATTCTCTCGAAACAGGCTTTTGCCCCGCTTTATAAATAAAGCAAGAACCAAACAAAGTACACGGCCGAATGATACAAGATGATGAGGTAGCCCTCATACACTGTCGATCGCAAGATACCTGGATGACGCAGAACGCACGCGACTACGCTACCGACAAAGAACATAGGAAGAAAAGTACAACGCCACGCTACGCCCTATAGCACCTAAGTTCTACAACAACGCCCTCAGGAGTGGCGTCAAGCGTCACCGCTGCCGAGTCTAGATCAGACAAGGGTTTCACCCGGGACCCTGACACCGAGAGGAGCACCACAACGACGTCTTCAGGAAGAAAGCGGCGCCCGCGAGCGTCGCCGTCATCGGCGCCAAAGCGCAGAGCTTTCGCTCGGCAGCTCTTCCATGCCACCATGAGGTCACCAGGACAAGCGCGACGTGTCCTAATCCCCAGGTCCGGATCGAGGCTTAGCCACTGCCAAGACAGAGGACACGCCCGAGCCACCCACCGCTACACCTCTCGCCGTCCACACGACCAAGAGGAAAAGGCCACCATCACCGACCTGGTGACCGCTGGAGAGCCAACCATCTGGACCGCCGTCTGGAGCCGCCGCCCTGGCATCCATGTTCGAGACACCACTACCCGTCCACATCGCGATGCATCAACCACCGAAGGAAGAGTAAAAGGGGCCTCCTTTCACTCCTAGCCCGGCATCAGTCACAGGGTCTGGGTCGATGCCTCCACGGTAGGATGCATCCATGCCCGCGTCCCCAACCAGTCCTGGTGGACCGGGGGAGACACAACCCCGTGACTACCGACGGCCGTCGGCGAACAAGCTCACACGACGCCATGCCCATGGTCATCACGACGATCTGCCCCGACACAGAAGCGATGTCCCCGACCACCACCAACGACCACCGCACCTGCAAGGAACCGCGGGCACGTCCCAGGCCGAGCCCCATCTCACCTACCTAGAGCACAACTCCGATCCGCCTCGGGCCCAGATCTAGCCTTCCCAAGCACGAACCCTAGATCCTCGCATCCCCCGTCGCACGTGCGGCCAGCACCCCGGCACCCGCCCAGCCCCGCGCACCGTCTACTTGGATCCAGAAGAAAGGAGATGGCCACCACGCCCTGCACCGCCTGCCGGACCCCCGGCCGCCGCAACCACCACAAGCTTGCCCCGCCGCCCCACCCCGCCGTGGCCAAGAGCAGCCACACGAGGAGCAGGGAACCACCTCCACCGTTGGCCACCACTGCCGGCACGCAGCACAGCAACCACCAGCCCGCGACGCCGCGGTTCGCGCCGCCTGCTGGCCAGATCCGGCCGCTGCAGCCCAGGCGCTCCACCCTTCACGAAGCCCAACACGCCACCGCCACACCAGCACGCCGAGGCCATGCCGGTGAGCCGCCACGCCGCACAACCCCTCGCTAGCACCGTGCTCAGGCCCGAGGGGACCGGCCCGCGCCGTCTCTTCGCGCGAGAGGAAGGAGAACGCCCCGCCGCCGGCGCCGGTCGGGCTTAGCCCGGCCGCGCCCTGGGGCGGCGGCGAGAGAGGAGGTGGGAGGAGAACGGGGCCTGGCGGCGGAGATCGAGGGGACCCTCCCCGTCGCCTCGCGGGGGCGGCGCCGGAGGGGATAAGGTCGGGCGTAGACGTACACCTGACTTACATATATTCATGTGTGAGTGACATCTTAAGACTTTGACCAATGGAGACTAACATATGTTAGGGTATATAGACTGCCCATTTGCGAACAGTGCAGCTGTATTTTATTTTTTTTTGCGATTTGCTTTTTTTTTGTCATGTAGTATATCACTCTATTATCTTTTTGATACTCTCTCCGTTTTTATTTACTCCGCATATTAGGCTTATCTAATTAAATTCAAACTTTATAAACTTTCAATAAATTTGCGGAAAAATATATTAACATATACACCACCAAATCAACATCATTAGATTCATCATTGAATATACTTTCACATCATATACATTTGTCATTGTAAATGTTCATATGGTTTTTTACAAAGTTCGCCACACTTTATAAAGTTTGGCTTTAGTCAAAGCTAATATGCAGAGTAAATAAAAGAAGAGCGGGTATATTGCAAATAGAAATATAGTTAAATGATGACTGCCAAAAAAAAATAAACAGAACTTATATATTTTGAAAAGAAGTGAATATTTAAGCTCCTACGTAATGATTCGTCTTGAGTCAAGTCAAGTCGCCCTTCTTTGTCCCATGCATGCGCATCTGTCATCTGCAACTCCTCTTTAATGCTGGCACATTGCGCTGCTCCCTTTGCATATCTGTCGTCTTTAATTCCTCTTTAGTGCCAGCACGTTGCGTTGCTCCTTCGGAGAGATAATTGCATCTATACTCCTCCTAGTCGCGACGTCCAACCTAGAACTTGCGTATTGCTTTAATACGGTCCTTGTACACGAAAATACGTGGTAAATATGGTCCCTGCGGTTGAAACAACAGTCCTGCCTGTACACGTTGTATACGTATCTCGTATTTGAGTAAGTGACACGTGTCAGCTTAGGCGACGTCTGTATAGGGCCCATATGTCAGTGGGCCGAGAAAAAAACAAAAAAAGGAAAAAAGCACGCCTGTCCGTAGCTATTCTTCTTTTCATTAGATCAAGGATCATATCATGAACTTTACAACTCGTGACCTGTCCGTAGCTATTCTTCATAGGTTGGATCATGCTCCTATTTACAAGCTCATTAAAGTAACTTTCAGCTACCTTACTTGCATCCTGGCCATGTACTTTAGGGATGAAACCTTCAGCCACCCATTCCCTCAAAAGATTTCTCTTCATAATAATGTAATCCTCTGGATACATGGCAATATATAGCAAACATGTTTTGAGGCGATGAGGAAGATTGTTGTAGCTAAGGTTCAGCACCTGTCTCATGCCCTCCAAAGTCGGATCTGTTCTCAGATTTGAGCTTAAAGAATTGCACCCATGCTTCCATTGTGTCTCTGATCTAGTTGGTTAACTGGCCAAAAGACTAGCAATACTGACAATGGCAAGCGGAAGACCACCACACTTTTGTAGAATTTCATTCGAAATCTCATCTAATGGCTGAAGATTAACCTGTCCAACTCTATTGAAAAATAATTTTCTTGAGTTTTGATCATCAAGAGGACTCATCTTGTAAACGAACTCATGCCGATGGTTGCAGGTTGCATTAGCTACTGTCTCGATTCTCGTGGTTGTGATTACTTTGCTACCTCGTTGGTTCTCTGGAAACGCACAACGAATAATTTTCCATACTGATTCGTCCCATATATCGTCAATGATGAAAAAGTACCTGCCAATGTTTTACATTAAATATGCACTCAATTAGTATGCAACAATTCAAATGTTAAAATAGCTGTAGAAGGGGCAAATTGGGGACTGTAAAACCTGAAAGCAACTATGCATACAATAGGGATTGAGAAGTTACTAAAGTACCTTCTTTCTCTTAGATATTCTCTGATGCTGTCAATGAGATCTTGCTCCTCGTCAGTATGGGTTGGTTGTGGCATCATAAGTTTTTTGATGATCCTACCGAGAAGCTTCATCATATTAGGTCTTTGTGATATGGAAACGAAAACCTTGCAGTCATATTGCCCTCCAATCTCATGGTATAAGCTTGATTTGCAAGTTTGGTTTTTCCTAGACCCCCAAACCCAACAATAGACACCACTCTAAGAAGCTGGACAGATGCAGCCTCCTCGGCCGTCAACAACTTGATAAGATCCTCTTTTGGACCCTCCATGCCCACAAGGTTGGTCGCCTCTGTGTAGAGGGCAGGCACCCGAGGATCTACGGCTACATAGCTAGAACTAGGGGCACACTCATCAAGCTTATACCTTTTCCGACGCTCACTCACGTCTTTGACCCATGCCTTCAGCTGCTGGATTTGGTTGGCAAACTGGTGACGCGCTCTCAACGTGTTGATGTATTGAGCAATCTTGCCAACAAATCCGACATTTGGTATGCTAGAATCCTCACCAGATTCATGCATGAAGTCGTCGATGCAGTCCTCGATGTGAAACGCCATATCCATCACCTGGTTCTTCCACTCCCTGGTCTGTGGATCCAGCTCCTCTTCCATGTTCTCGAGCTTCTTGAGGACAGCATCCATGCTGCCGAGCTCGTCCTTGAGGAACGCCACCTCCCACTGCATCCTCCTGTGATTTGTGTACTCGTCCCCCAACAAAGTGGCCAGCTTCTCCAAGACCGAGTTCATCACCCCCGTGGAAACACTCACCAACGCCTCAGCCGCCATCTCTATGGCTAGCTTCCTTGCTATCTTCCCTCTGTTGTGTACGTGTGCTCTCTTTTTCTGGTTTAACATAGCAAGATCTAGAGTTCTGTGGTGTCCATGGTCTTATCTCTTCTAGTGCAGAAAATTCAGCAGATGCAGTTACAATTTTTATTTGTTTCCCTATTGTATCTAGCGGAGGTTGTGTGTCCTTTTTTTTGTTGAACAGAGTGAAAGGCAGAGTTCTGTGGTGTCCATGGTCTTATCTCTTCTAGTGCAGAAAATTCAGCGGATGCAGATACAATTTTTATTTCACTAGTAGAAAACAAGGCATTAGTCCCGGTTCCTAAGGGCCTTTAGTCCCGGTTCTGCAACCGGGACTAAGCAATCGGGACTAAAGGCCCCGACTTTTAGTCCCGTTTGTGTTACGAACCGGAACTAAAGGAGCTCCACGTGGCCGCTGTCGGGCGCCCAGGCAGGAGGACCTTTAGTCCCGGTTGGTAACACCGACCGGGACTAAAAGGCAGCCACGCGTCAGCACCTGCCAAGCGTTGGGGTTTTTGTTTTTTTTTTGTTGAAATGAGGGGTTTAGGGTTTTGGAGGGTTTAGGGGTTTCATATTGTGTTTCCCCCTTTTCTTTTTGTGTTTACCATTCAATTCTTTTACATTTAGGGTTTTTCGTTTTTATTTTACGTTTTCCATTCAGCTCGACGCTAGCTACTACATATAGCAATGAAGGAACCATTACACAAATCGTCATGAATATAGAGAGAAGTGACCTCTCTTTCTCCGTACTTGGTCGAACAACAAGTTTTCGTATATCTATTCGACGCTACTACGTATAGTACACGTTCATGCATATATACAATGTAACATCTCTTACGATCCCTAATATCTAATTACCAACATTCACTACCAATTCTTGATGGTATACTCCGGTTTTAGCTATGATCTCTTGAAGGAAGAATCCCGCCAATTCCTCTTGAATTGCTCGTATGCGAGCCTTTGGTACGAGTTCGTCCCGCTTCCGTTCGATCTAATTTAAAGAAGGGGGTCAATATATATGTATATATGAATGAAACTCAACACAATTGATGGTAATAAAATAAATTTGTGAATATTGTTTACGTACTTCAAGTTTTTCAAAAAATCTGCCCGTCTCAGAGGTCGTCTGGCGAATGAACTCGCAAACGTAGTATCCACATAAGTTATTCCCGGATCCCTGCCTCGAGCACTTTACGAGAATAGAGTTCAATCAAAATAATAATCAAACATGATAGTGGTATTGAAACTAGAATCAAAGAGATGCGCGGACCAAGCTAGTACTACTTACACTGAGTTGTTCAAATCGCAGTTCCTCTCTCCATTCACCCCTAACCTGCTTGGTGAACTCTTTCCAAACCCTGCCCGGCAAACAAAATGAATAAAGGAGTTATTAATTATTTGATATCAGGAAATGAACGATAGTTGCCGATATAGTGCGATAATGATTGAAATTACCGCTGGAGAATTTTTTTCAGGTCCGCCCACATCTCAGGGTCTTTACGTAACGAGTCCATGACAAGTACTTTTCCTGCGTCAAACTGAATGACTAGCAGAATAAAGTGGAACCTGCGCACGCATAGCTCATCAATTACACTTAAGATCGAGTAAGCGAAATAGAATGATGTGTACAAGACAGTATAACACTCACTGGAAGTTGTAAGGAAATAGTATTTCCCTTTTGGTTTGTTGTTCAATTAACGCCCTTAGCAAGTTCTTCTCTGTATCCTTGGCGTTCCATTTTACCGTAGCTTCATGAATAGTATTTGGGTTAATGAACCCAATGTCATAGATTTGTCCTCTTTTGCATTCGAGGATCTTCTTTCTGCATAATATATATAGTGAGGATAATTATACATGCAATGAACGAGCTGAGCTAGAGACTTAATTACAGAAATGACACTTACAAACAATAGCAACTGACGATAGATTTGTCGATAGCGTCTTGATTGTATAACAGAAATAATTCTTTAAATTCAATGAAAATCTCCTCGTCTCCATTGAAGTAATGCTCATCTTTAATTCCCGCAATGATATAGTTGCTCCCTTGCTTTGTGGCTTCCAAGTACCAGTCATGCAATCTTCGCATCATCGTTGGTAGATGCGGGAGCTCCTCAGGTCTGACGAGAGGCTTCCCATGCTCGAATTTAAAGGCTAACTCAGCCATTTCGAACTGTACCTCATCGCCTAAGTAATCACCAAGAGTGAAACCAGGATCAGCGGCCGCTACCCCCGGATCATTAGCGATATCGGTAAACACCTTGAGCGGGGGGCACGATTGGTTTTTCTGTTCGCCGAGCTGGGGAATTGTTTCCCCCCTTGCACCACTAGTAGAAAACAGACCTTTCATCCAATGCATTAGTCCCGGTCTGATTACAAGCCGGTACTAAAGAGGCTATTAGTCCCGGTTCATGCCGGCGACCTTTAGTACCGGCTCGTAAGGAACCTTTAGGGGGCGTGCCAGGCTTTTGGTCAGACCGGGCCCCGTGTGCCTCTTTAGTACCGGTTCATGGCACGAACCGGTACTAAAGGTTGCCCTTTAGTACCGGTTGGTGACACCAACCGGTACTAAAGACTTGGGCCCCGTGTGGCAGGCTTTTGGTCAGACTTGGGCCCCGCGTGCCTCTTTAGTACCGGTTCGTGGCACGAACCGGTACTAAAGACTCTCATATATATAGTACTAAAGGCCCTAGAACTGGTCTGAAATTTGTCTCTACCCCCCCCCCCCCCCCCCCGCGTGTATCGCCATTTCAGTTTTGAAAAAAACAAAAGAAAATGATAAAAACTTCAAAAATTAAAATCCTTCGAGATGTAGTTATGTTAATACATCTATTAGTTAGGAAAATAAAAAAACATAAATTTCAACATGTTTTGCAAAAAAATATTATGAAAACGTAAAACGGCTGTAACTTTTGCATACGATGTCGGAAAAAAACGTATAATATATCAAAATGTTCAGAACGAAAATCCGCATCCGATTTTGACGGCCTAAGGCCGTTTTGCAATTTTTAGAATCCTCAAATTCTAAAAGGAAAAAAAGTTATGCTCAAACTTCAGTTTTTTTGAATTTTGGTTAAATCTGGTCAAACTACTTATTCAAGAATATTAGTGTTACTAAATAATTATTCAAGAATATTAGTGCTGCTAAATAATTATTTCAGTTTTTTGAATTTTGGCCAAATCTGGTCAAACTGCGGTCAAACTATGGTCAAACTACTTATTCAAGAAATATTAGTGTGTTACTTAATAATTATTGGTTTTAAGAATAATAGTTTCAAACTCAAACGGTGTAACGTGTGACTTCATGCTCAAGTTCAACTCCTAAGGGTTAATAGGATTGACAGCTTACTATTGTCAGGAAAACAACAAGTGCAGACTTGGAAACAAGGGGGAATAGAACTCGAAAGTTAAGCGTGCTTAGGCTGGAGTAGTGAGAGGATGGGTGACCGGTCGGGAAGTTAGACGATTTGGAATGATGAGGGGTGATTAGAGATTAAAAATCAAATTGAGCAGTGATGAGGGGTAGTTAAAGATTAAATTCAAATAATTCAGAAATTTGAAAATCGAACAAATTTTTTTTCCAAAAAAATGAAAAAAAAATGAAAAAATTTCTTTAGTACCGGTTGGTATCACCAACCGGTACTAAAGGTCCTCCACCACCAGTCCACGCAGGCAGCCACGTGGAGGGCCTTTAGTACCGGTCCGTGGGCCAACCGGTACTAAAGGTCTGGACCTTTAGTCCCGACCCTTTAGTACCGGCTGGGGAATCGGTACTAAAGGCCCTTCCGAACCGGTAGTACAAGTCCTCATTCTACTAGTGCACTACCGCTACTTCCCGACCGCTGTTGTGGATCTCTATATGACTTTACAATAGAGCGGTCATAATTTGATAGCAGCGGAGGCGGCGGTGGTTTTGTAAGGTTTTCCAGCAAGCGCCTCGCTTTTACCGGATCTATTTTCTCCGTTGGATCTAGACGGGTCGGTGCAAGCTGGCGTTTCACGTCGGCAGCCACGATCTCCTTAGTTTCCTCCTCAGTCATGTCATATGGTAACTTAGCAGGAGCCTTCTTGACGCTACCTGCTCTAGATTTCTTCACTGTTGTACTACTAGCCGCCGGAGCGGCGGCGGATCTCTTCCGCCGGTGCTGAGGCGGCGGAGGAGGCAGAGTCAGCTGAGGCGGCGGAGTGTGCTGAGGCGGCAGAGTGTGCTGAGGCGGAGTGTGCTGAGGCGGCGGAGACAGCTGAGGCGGCGGAGTGTGCTGATGCGGCGGAGACGGCTGAGGCAGCGGAGATAGAGCTGGACTGTGAGGAGTCTGCTGAGGGGCCTCCTCCGGCGGAGTCTGCTGACACGGCGTCCAATGTGGAAGCACGATGTGTTCCTTTCTCCATAGAACGGTAGTCCTTCTGGCATCTCCCAGATGAGTCTCCCCTTCACCTGTAGGGTACTCAAGCTCCAGCTGCTCAAATCCGTTGATAACTTCATCCACCCCGACAACAGCATAGCCATCTGGAATCGGAGAGCAATGGTAAGTTTCATCAGGTACACGAGGTAAGGCATAGCCGACCGCCACCTTCAAGGATATGTTCATGCATTTCGCATGTAGATCACAATGTTCCCTCTGCGTGATATCATCCACGGGGTAGCGAGGAGCCGTGATATCAGGCCGAACGAGCTCCGTGGAAGCCACGCCGCTTTTCCGTTGAGATGGTGGGGTAGCTCCGTGGGCAGTATCGAATGAAGGATCTTCGTGCCGCTGAGATGATGGGTTGTAGCTCGCTGGCTGGTAAGTGCCACTATTTGCTTCTGCTGCAACGCTACTATTTCTTCTACCTTTCGCAGCCGGTATGCATCCTATTTCTTATTTCTCCCTTGGCTTCTGTAAGTGTCACTGCTGTCGGGAAACCCCACCTTCCACGGAACGGAGCCTGATGTGCCTCGTGTTCGTCCAGGGTGTTCAGGATTCCCGAGGGCGCGTGTCAGCTCGTCCTTCTCTCTGTCGGGATGGAACTTCCCCTCCTGCACGTTCTTCATTGCAGCTTGAATGGCTTTGACGGGTGTTGCAAGTTGAGCTTTCGTATAAACACACTTCCCTGTTTCTGGGTTCAAAGTTCCCCCATGCCCGAAGAACCAAGTCCTTGCCCGTTCGGTCCAGTCCAATGTCTCTGGATGGATCCCTTTATCAAGCAGGTCATTCTCAATTTTCTCCCACTTAGGCCGGGCAGCCTTGTAGCCACCTGACCCCGTAACGTGGTGATATTCCTTCTTTGCAGCATTTTGCTTATTTATATTTGACCTTTTCTTACCTGCCTCCGATGTCTTGTACTCCACAAATGCGGGCCAGTGATCTTTTAACTTCTCATCTGCTCCGGTGAATGTTGGAGTCTTCCCTTTCAGGACATACATTTCGTGCAATCTTTTCTTCCAATTGTTGAATTGTTTGGCCATCTTCTTAAGAGCCCACGCCTTGACTTTTTGCTCCACCTCTGGCGGTAGGGTGAAATTTGTCATGAGCGTATTCCAAAGCTCATCTTTGGATCTATCGTCGACATAAGAAACTACATCCGCCTTTGGCTTATTCCACTCTTGAATGCTGATCGGGATGCTGTCCCTAACAACAACTCCGCACTGACTTATAAATCGGTCTGCGGTCCGCTTGGGAGCAGTCGGTTTGCCATCTGCAGCGACTTCTTCGATCGTGAACCTTTCATTCTCGCCCAACCTTTTCTTCGGGCCTCGTCTCTTTATAAAAGTTTGGCTCGTTCCGGAGGGCTAAAAGAAGAAAGAAGCGTTAATATATGTACATACAAATCAATTAATGCATCTAGTCAGCAGATGCTTAATTAATATACCTCGCCGGACTTTGCAACAGTTAAGGCTCCAACACCGCCGGAGCCGTCATCTTCTCCCTCCATTCGATCACCGGAGCCGTCCATTCCCTCACCGGAGTCGTTCAGAAAATGTGAGGTGATATCATCATCTCCGTCGCGGATTATTTCCTCCAACATGTTTTCTTGTTCTTCGTCTCTGGCGTGTTCCGGATCCATAGTTTCTGCAATCACTTGCAAGTTATTTCATATGCATTTTATACAGTTTTAGTATTCTGGACAGAACAGCAAGTTTATTTATTTTAACATGTATGATGATGACAAAACATAAATGCATATAAAGAACGTCTCGGAATGAAACGGTGAGGACTCTTCATCGGCGATCGTCGGGGACTCCTCCGGCAACCCAAAATATCGGGAAGGAAACGGTGAGGACTCTTCACCGGCGATCGTCGGGGACTCCTCCGGCAACCCAAAATACTGGGAAGGAAACGGTGAGGACTCTTCGAATACATCTCGAATAATCCAGTTAATGCAACAATAATATCACTAAACATCTCGCCCAATCAAACTGGACGTCGACTCCCGGTTCCTGAGCCGCGGGCGGTTAACACCCAAAGAGAAGGAACCATCACAGGATCATAGCTCGGGTGAGATCCCTGAAGAAACTGCCAGGTATTGGAGAAGCTGTCGTCCAACGCAACCATGTAGCGACGGACGTGCTCGTCCTCCTCCCTGACACGGCGACGTACCACCCTCTTGGCGGCCGGCTCCCTCTGCACCGATAGTGGCTCACGCGACCGCCACCAAAGAAGCTCCGGGTCGACGACGAGACCCCGATTCCTCACCAAGTTGCGCGCCCCGGAAGGTAGCACCTCCCAGTGCCAACCCGGCGGAGCCCAGTCCCGGACATGGCGCCTCTCAAACTGATTGTCGCCGCCGAGTCGACGACGAGGATGTGGGCCGGGCATCGTCGCCGAGAACAAATTCCTATGAAAACAAATCAGCTCTATTTCTCGTTCACGGTGAGACGTTGCTCCGGCTCGAATACACGATTCACATTTTTTATAATATATGTTTTAATACCGTAGAGGAGGATGATAGTCGAGCTCACCCCTAGATGACCGTAGAGGAGGTATTGGATGGCAACGGCAACGGGACCGACGGTGCTCCTAGAGGTGAAAAGATCGATCCCTGCACATCAAAAGCACCGGCACAACCAACATAAGCATTCGTGGAAAATTTAAACAGAAACAAAGATGAACAAGTATAAAGAAAGGATGCATCAATCTTCTTCATATAATTGGTTTACCTGTAGATCTTAAGGAAAAAGAAATTACAACCTATATATATATATATATATATATATATATATATATATATATATATCAATTCACACCATATGCATAAATATCAATTCATCACATTGCAAACATAGGAAAAAGAAATTACAACCTATATGTATCAATTCACACCATATGCATAAATATCAATTCATCACATATCCATATATCCATACATACACATACATCACATCATCACATCATAACATCACATCATAACATCAATCAATTTTGCATCACATCACATACAAAAAAATTAGATCATCACATCATACATTTGCATTTCTTGCATTCTTGTTAATTTTTTTTTTGCATTTTTGCATCACAATTATCATCACATCACATCATCACATCATAACATCAATCCATTTTGCATCACATCACATACAAAAAAATTAGATCATCACATCATACATTTGCATTTCTTGCATTCTTGTTAAAAAAATTTTTTTGCATTTTTGCATCACAATTATCATCACATCATAACATCAATCCATTTTGCATTTCTTGCATTCTTGTTAAAAAAAAATTTGCATTTTTTAAAATGAAACCATATGCATCAATCCATGCTGCATCCATCCATCTAACCATCCATCTAATTACATAACTATCAACAACAACAAAATTAAAAAAAAAACCTATTGCTACAGAAAGATGGATAGGGGAGGGGATGTGCTCACCGTGAGGGAAGGCCGGCGCGGGGGAGGGCAGGCACGGGGGGAGGTCTGGCGCGGGCAGTGGAGGGCCGGAGCGGGCGGCGGAGGACCGGCGCGGCGACGGACATGCGCAGGGCCGGGGAGGGCGCCCGCGCGTCGGGGCAGGGCGTCGGGGCAGGGCGTCGGCGAGGGCGTCGGGGCAGGGCGTCGCGGCAGCCTGGCGGCGGCGTGCGGTAGTTCGGCGTAGGGGCAGAGGCGCGAGAGAAAGAAGATTGGGGAGGAAGAAGGCCGGGGCGCGCGGTTAATATACCTCGAGCTTTAGTCCCGGTTGGTGCCCCAAACCAAAGTCCTACCTTTAGTCCCGGTCCGAGCCACCAACCGGGACTAAAGGGCGCAAAACCCAGGCCTTTAGTCCCGGTTGGTGGCTCGGACCGGGACTAAAGGTAGGCCTTTAGTCCCGGTTGGGGGCACCAACCGGGACTAAATCTGTTTTTCCTATTTTTGGTTTTAGACCTTTTTAGGATATTTTAGTTTTAGTTTTCTTTTAAACAGATTCAAAAACAGTAGCATACATGCCTAGTTTTGATTTAATTATTTTTGCTATTAAAGTTTTTAACAAAAAATACTTTATGAAAATTTTAGTTGCATAAATTTTATATAATTTTAAGTTAATATTATTTTGATCATAACTAGAGTTTTATAAAAGCTTTTTCTTTTTGGTATTGAAGAATATTATAGTTTTGTTTTAGTTGATCATAACTAGAATTTTATATAACTTTATTTGATGATATAGATTTTCATCAGATAGTGACAAATAGTTCTATCAAGTTATTTTTCATAGGTACCATTGCCGCAACATTTCGCATTGAAGGGCCAGCATCAGGTTTGTCAATATATTTTTGAAAATATGACACAAGGCAATCAATGCTGTCAAAATCTTTCTTCCGGAATCTAAACCCTTTGAGTATAACCCAACATACTCATGATGTGGGTTTGTACTCCTGATGTAAGATAATATAAAGGTGCCTGGATGTTCATGAGATATGCCAAAACAATAGACTATTCTCGAGAATGGCCATCTGATATGCTGTCCTCAATTTCACCAGAAAGCAACCAGAGAACTCCTCATCTGGACCTCCAACTTTATGTCATACAACGTTTCTCTCTTATCATCTCCGATGCTTCTGCTGTATTCATCTATGTCAAAATGTTTAAGCCATGTCTATATTAACCTTGTTATTTTATATGGAGCCACTAACCGGGACTAACCGCGTATGATCAACCTTGCAAAACTTGGGACTGAAATCACTACAACTGGTGAGGGTGTGTATGGCCTATGCCTGTCAACCTCAAGCGACTTATCTGGAATGCTCAGAAGACATTCATATTTTGTTTGGACATAATTGCATTGATTAACTCCTCTGTATAATTAAAAATACTAAAAGGATAGGAATAATTGAAATTTCATAACTTAATAAATAATTATTCTAAAATCATGTTTCAAATGCCAAAATGCCCTAGCTAGCTCTTACAAAGATTCGCTCCGGTTTGTCCGAAATGGCACTTTCCAGCTAAAACTTTTTCTTCGCGTGTGTCCCTTGCTTATTGCGCCGTAACCATGGATAATCTTCATCATTTAACAGGATGTGTCGTGGTTTTGTCACGGTAGATGTCCTCGTGAAAGGACTTAGTCGTGAGGCTATCGCAGCTAGGTGGTAACTCGAACGGGGTTGATCGGAATCGAGAGACAAGGGTTTACCCAGGTTCGGCCCCTCTCGAAGGAGGTAATAGCCTACGTCCTGCTTTGGTTGTATTGATGATGATCTCGATTACAAGGGTACAACTTGGCTAACCTAGTACTCGAGAGCTTGTAACCTAGTCTTTCCGCCTCAGGGACTCGCCTTTATATACAGGTCGAGGCCCTGGGTTTACAACAGAGTCCGGGTCGAAGAGACGACCCGTGTCATACTCTAATTCCTACTCATCTTGTTTCACAAGTAAGTAAACTCTTTAGGCGCCTTAGATGGAAAGGCTCTGGGCTGAGCCGGCCTACCCTGGGCGGCTTATCTTCTGGACTCCGATCTTCTGGATCGCCGCGGCCCACCTATAGAAGCCTTCTTCTAAGTCGTCGTATAGTGACCCGGCCCTAAATAGGCGGGTTATATCCAGGGGTTATATCCCCGACATTAGCCCCTAGGTTGATTTGAATTTATTCATGTCAACCTTCAAAACAGGAATAACCCGGACTGATCTTCTGGGTCGTGGCCGGCTTATAGTTGCCGGCTTACAACATGCTTCATGCTTGTCATATCTTCCCTCAGAAATCCATAACTTAAACTTACTTGTTGATCTTGTTGAACTGCAAGTCAACTCTTCATTCTTGAACAGGAAAACGAAGAAAGCAGTCGCTAAATCCAAGGTTGTGCTGGCTCGGAAAAAGAATAAGCCGGACGCTGAACATGAGATGGCAGCTAGGGGCCAGTCGCCATTGGTTGATGATGAATCAGAGGTAGAACTTGACTCCCTTGGCCGTCTTTTTATTGAACTTGCGGACGCCAATTATTCCCAGGGCGATGCTGATACAAGCCGGGCTGATGACGTTGAGGTAATTTCTATCTCTTCCGACTCGGACACCTTTGTTCCCCAAAAGCTAAGAAAAACTGTGAGGAAAGTGCCCTTTTCTCATCCACTTGCTTACTTAGACCTAAAATTTTCTTTAAAGAAATCACAGCATGCCGAATCAATAAGGCGCCAGACGCGAAGTGGTTCTGGAGAGCTTTTGGGCGGCTTATCTGACACGCCAAACCCCCGCAAGCGTCGAAATGAGGTGCCTCATAGTCCAACTCCATCTCACCCGCTTGCCGGTCTTTTTAAACAACCACTTAACCCGTCTGATTCAGATTATCAGGAGTCGCCACCATCATCTGGCAACTCATCTGCCACTCAATTGCCACCCTTGATCATCAAACAAGGGTAAGTGCTTTTCGATGAGTCATGCTTTGTTATACCTGTCGTATTATTTATCTGAACCTGCTTGTGCTTTCGCAGGGCCAAGGCCAAGAAAAGGAAGACTGGCAAATTACCCTCGACTCCAGAGAAACCCGGATCCTCAACTCCAGAGTTGGTGACCCATGAAGGTCAAGTTGAAATTGCAAAGGACCAGGCTGACGAGATTGTTGAGGCGCCACCATCAACTAAAAAGGTGGACACTCAAACCTGTGTGACAGACGAGGTGGAAGACATCAACCCACCGAGTCTTGACCGTGCTTCGAGCCCAACAAAGGCGGTGGAAAATGTAGTGTTATCGTCTCCCCAAGCCGCCGACAAGGTCACCACCACAGGAGCATCTTTTAAAGCTCCAGAGCCTTCAACCGCTTTGGCAAAACATGCACTCCCAAGCCTTGAAGAACTTAGCGCGGCTGACCTTCATGAGGCGTACTTGACCCGGCTATCCACAAGCCGGGACATGGAAGCCAGCATGGTTAACATGCTAAAGAGGAAATAGGTAAGAAAACATCTCTTTTCCATACTGTATATATCATATGTAGCCGCCAAGTCTTGGACATAAACAGACATGATTGTGTGAAAGACTTTAGATATGCTTTCCTTCTTTTTCCTCGAACCGTAGCCCCCAAGGGCCAGGTTGTTATGTTTATAACGAGCTGGTGCTTAAACTTTCTCTTAGACTGAATTGACATGTAGCCCCCAAGGGCCGGCTTGCTTCTGTGAAACAGCCGGATCTTCAAGAATTATAGAGCAAAATGTTGTGTAGCCCCCAAGGGCCGGCTTGTTTCTGTGAAACAGCCGGGTCTTCAATAATTATAGAGCAAAATGTTGTGTAGCCCCCAAGGGCCGGCTTGTTTCTGTGAAACAGCCGGGTCTTCAGAATATTGATTCAGTATGTAGAAAAGAATTGACTGTGATAGCCGCCAAGGGCCGACTCATTGTACTGAGGTGAGTTGGAGCTTTCCCTTGATATTTGTAAAAGAAAAATGAACTTGCATTAGCCCCCAAGTGCCATGTAGATTGCTAGCAACTGCTTGGGACTTCAGTTTAGAAAGGTGTGGTGGTCTCATAGTCCCCAAACACCAAAATGGCCAATGTTGTAGGCTCGGAACCATATATTGTTGTACTGATGTGACCTGGTTATGACAGGATCTGTTGAATGATGCTGAGTCAAGAGCAGCCGGCTTGCAAGAGCAACTTAAGGCGGAGAAGAAGCTTCGAGCTGATGCCGAGTCAGCAGCCACGTCTCTAGAAGAATCAGCATCAACTACCACCGAAAAATTGAGAGCGTTGACGGCTTCTCATGAGAAAGAGAAAACCTTGCTGTTGAAACGTGCTGAAGAAGCAGAAAACAAACTCAAGCCCCTTTCCGATGAACTGGCCGGGTTAAAGCATCACCTCAATCTCATGACCCAGGCCATCTTTGGTATGTGACCCGCCAATTTTACTGATAACTTGTCTGCGAACTGCAATCATTAGTTGATTCATACTTGGGCAAAAAATTGCAGGGAACCGGACTATAAATCTTGGACAAGAGCCGCTGGTCAAGCTGAAGGCGATATACACCTTTCTTGAGCAACTCTATGCAGGGAGTTTGTTCACAATTATGTCAGTGATGAGACATAAAGAGCCGCCAAAATATATCAGAGACGTGTTGAATCAGCTCTCCACCGTGCCGAAGTACATTGAGGAGCTCAAGAAATCAGCCGCCTGATCAGCCAGCATGCTATCCCTGAGCCGAGCCAAGGCGTATGTGCCGGATATGGACTTGTCTGAGCTTGCTGGCGGGTTTCCGGAATTTAAGACGGATGGCCATGAATTCAGTTCGTCTGACTATTCCCACTGTTTGAAAGAAACTCGTGTCATGGCGAGTCAGATTCTTGAAGAGGTGGACTTGAAGAGGTACCAGGCGGCTTATACTGAAGATAACCAACGGGTCACACCGCCAATCTTCGAGCCAATCGACCTGACTCTAGCATGCCGTAAGCACATCTTTGCTCCTGATGTTGATCCGTCAATTATCATAGGAGAGGACGCCGAGTTCCAAGCCTTGACCACCCTCGACTGGGACTTCGAAAATCTTCAGATAAGAGGAAGAGCAGAGCCGGAGCAGGGTGACCCGGAGACTCAAGCCGCCAAGAAGCAGCAAGAAGAAACGGACCCGGCAACCAAAGACCTGGCAGGCGCAGAAACGGGTGCTCAATAGTAGTTGACTTAAAACTTTGAGCATATTAGAACCCATCTGACGTGCCTTCGCGCACTTAAATATTTTGCAGTATTTTGGATGAAACAGTTGCACTGGTGTAATTGAATATTAACCCGCCCAATCTCCTTTGGAAGAAACTGCTTCGTTGAATACCAGTATGGCGAGTCATGTTTGTATGAACCAGCAATAGCTTATCCTGCTCTGCAGAACACAGGCGTAGAATAACCCGGAGAGCTTAATAGCTGTCCGGTTTGTGGTTAGCACAAGTCTGAAATAACCTGTTTACGATTTTTGTTAACCCGGCTCATCCATGATCCAGCGGCTCATGGCCAAAGGGAAACAAAGATAACCCCTGTAAAAATTGAACAGAAATCATGAATAAATATCAATGTTAAGTCGGCTTTCGAGGCACGACAATATAGACCGGCTTTCGAGGCTCGAGTCTTGCTTCAATGAAGCTGGCGTGATAGCCCATGGTTTATCCTCGCTCTCTGTAAGCCGGCTCTCACGTGACATCCGATGTTTTAACCAAGACAAGTTCAGGGTCATAGAGATGATTGACTTGTCAAGAGTACACCGGGTCACCTAATCGGAGTAGCATCAAGCAGACATGCAGGTTTAACCAAGATAATGTGGCATTAATTGCCGGGTCAAGAGGGTGAGATAGCTAAACTCGGTGAGTTGGAAGCCCCCAAGTGACCAATGATCAAAAACAAAAAGACTCATGCACAATATGTGAGATGAAACGACAGAAACCTCGAGTTTCGGGGTTGCCAGCTTATGTTTATTGATCATAATATATACAAAGGTATGTACAAGCAAACTTGAGCCGGTGGCTCTAAGTGTAGTAAGGACGGAGATGAGCGATATTCCAAGGCATGTTGGTCTCCTCCTCTGACGTACGCGACTTATTGTGCTCACGTATATCCATCAGGTAATATGACCCGTTGTTGAGATTTTTGCTGATGACAAAAGGCCCTTCCCAGGGAGGGGAAAGCTTGTGCATGCCTGTCTGTTCTTGTATCAGACGGAGCACTAAGTCGCCCTCCTGGAAAGTACGGCTGCGAACTCTACGGCTGTGATAGCGACGTAGGTCTTGCTGATAGATCGCAGATCGTGCTGCTGCTAAGTCACGTTCCTCTTCCAAGGCATCCAGAGAGTCTTGATGAGCTTGTTCATTGTCTGCTTCGACATAGGCAGTAACTCTTGGAATCATGACGGATATCACTGGGCAAAACAGCTTCTGCACCATAGACCATGAAGAAAGGCGTATAGCCTGTTGATCTATTAGGGGTAGTCCGTATGCTCCAAAGGAAAGAAGGGAGCTCTTCGACCCAACAACCCGGTGTGCGCTCGAGTGGGACCATAAGCCTCGGCTTGATGCCTCGTAAAATCTCCTGGTTAGCACGTTCTGCTTGGCCATTGGACTGAGGGTGCGCAACTGATGCAACATCAAGCCGGATATGCTCTCTCTGACAAAACTGTTTCATAGATCCCTTTGACAGATTTGTGCCATTATCAGTGATGATGCTATGCGGATAACCAAAGCGAAAAATCAACTTTTTCAAGAACTTGACTGCTGTGGCTGCATCACAATTGCTGATTGGCTCGGCTTCAACCCACTTGGTAAATTTATCAACAGCAACCAAAAGATGGGTCTTTTTGTCTTTGGACGGCTTGAAGGGACCAACCATATCGAGCCCCCAGACTGCAAAGGGCCAAGTTATTGGGATCATTCGGAGCTCTTGAGCCGGAACATGAGCCTGGCGCACGAACTTCTGGCAACCATCACACTTTTGTACGATATCCTCAGCATCTGCGTGAGCCGTAAGCCAGTAAAAAAAATGACGAAAAGCTTTTGCCACCAAGGACCGTGAGCCGGCATGATGACCACAATCTCTAGAATGAATCTCATTAAGGATCTCTCGCCCTTCATCAGGGGAAACACAACGCTGGAAAACTCCTGTAATGCTCCTCCTGTGTAACTCGCCATTGACGATGGACATGGACTCGGAGCGACGGACGATCTGACGAGCCATGAGTTCATCTTCAGGGAGCTCGCCTCGAGTCAGATAATCTAGATAAGGAACTGTCCAGTCCGGAATAGTGTGAAGAGCCGCCACCAACAGTGCCTCCGGGTCAGGGACAGCGAGATCTTCCTCGGAAGGTGGTTTGACAGAAGGGTTATGGAGCACGTCAAGGAACACATTAGGGGGGACCGGCTTACGTTGAGAGCCGAGTCGTGACAATGCATCAGCCGCCTCGTTGAGTCGCCGGTCGATGTGATCGACTTGATATCCTTTAAAGTGTCCCGCCACATTGGTTACCTCTTGCCGATAAGCCGCCATAAGCGGGTCCTTGGAATCCCATGTTCCTGAAACTTGTTGAGCCACCAAGTCTGAGTTGCCCAGACACCTGACCCGGCTGAGATTCATCTCTTTAGCCATCCGAAGAACGTGGAGGAGAGCCTCATATTCTGCTGCATTGTTAGTACAAGGAAATAGAATCCTCAGTACATAACAAAGTTGATCACCTCTAGGTGAAGATAAGATGACTCCAGCCCCCGAGCCTTCTAGCTGTCTGGAACCATCAAAATGTATAGTCCAATATGTATTATCAGGCTTCTCTTTCGGAGCTTGGAGTTCAGTCCAATCATTGATGAAATCAACAAGTGCATGTGACTTGAAGGCCGTGCGAGGCACATATTTAAGATGATGTGGGCCAAGCTCAATCGCCCACTTGGCAACCCGGCCTGTCGCTTCCCTGTTCTGGATGATGTCTCCCAAGGGTGCTGAACTGACCACAGTAATGGGGTGCTCCAAGACATAATGCCTGAGCTTGCGACTAGCCATGAAGACACCAAACACCAGTTTCTGCCAATGTGGGTATCTCTGCTTGGACTCGGATAAAACTTCGCTGACATAATAGACTGGCCTCTGGACTGGATATTCTTTCCCTGCCTCTTTCCTCTCAACAACAACTGCAACACTTACCGCTTTGTTATTGGCAGCAATGTACAGGAGCATAGGCTCTTTGGCGATGGGAGCAACGAGGACAGGCGGCTCAGCCAATTGCCTCTTAAGGGCTTCAAAAACTGCATCAGCAGCATCACTCCAGACAAAAGTGTCAGTCTTTTTCAACATCTGATAAGAGGAATCGCCTTTTCGCCAAGGCGACTTATGAACCGGCTCAAGGCCGCGATCCGACCCACCATCCGTTGAACGTCATTTATATTCTCCGGCTTCGCAAGCGAGGTTACTGCCTTGATCTTGTCCGGGTTGGCTTTAATGCCTCGTTCCGATACTAGGAAACCCAGCAACTTGCCTGCAGGAACACCAAAAACACACTTATCCGGATTAAGCTTCATCTGGTAAGTCCGAAGATTGGCAAAAGTTTCCTTGAGATCATCCAGCAAGGTCTCCTTCTTCAATGACTTGACCACGATATCATCCACATAAGCATGAACGTTGCGCCCGATCTGCTTGTGGAAACAATTCTGGACACAGCGCTGATAAGTCGCCCCTGCACTTTTGAGCCCGAAAGGCATAGAGACATAGCAAAAGGCCCCAAAAGGTGTGATGAAAGCCATCTTCTCCTGATCCTCGACGGCCATCTTTATCTGATGATAGCCGGAGTAAGCATCCAGAAAACACAAACTCTCACAACCCGCCGTGGCATCGATGATCTGATCAATGCGAGGGAGAGCGAACGGGTCTTTGGGACAAGCCTTGTTGAGATCTGTGTAGTCAACACACATGCGCCAAGTGCCATTTTTCTTTAGAACAAGCACTGGATTACCCAACCACTGAGGGTGAAAAACTTCAACGATGAACCCGGCAGCTAGGAGCCGGGCTACTTCTTCCCCAATAACCTTGCGTCTCTCCTCGTTAAAACGACGGAGGAATTGTCGAACGGGCTTCATTTTCGGGTCCACATTAAGGTGGTGCTCAGCGAGTTCTCTCGGTACACCTGGCATGTCAGAAGGTTTCCACGCGAAGATGTCCCGATTCTTCCGGATGAACTCGATGAGCGCGCTTTCCTATTTGGGATCCATACCAGTCCCAATAGTGAACTTCTTGGACGGGTCACCAGGGACAAACTCGACCTACTTGGTATCCTCAGCCGACTTAAACTTGAGTGGCGGGTAAGACTCTGCGGTGGGTTTCTTCAGGGGTGTGATATCGGCCGGGTCAACATTTGCAGTGTAAAATTTCAACTCTTCCGCAGCGCAAGCCGTCTCGGCATAAGCTGCATCCCCTTCCTCGCTCTCAAGGGCGATCTTTCGATCTCCATCAACTGTGATAGTGCCTGCTGGCCCAGGCATCTTGAGTTTGAGGTAGACATAGCAAGGTCGAGCCATAAAGCGAGCATAAGCCGGCCGCCCAAACAGGGCGTGATACGGGCTCTTGATTTTGACCACCTCAAAGGTCAAAGACTCGCACCTGTAGTTATCATCAGTGCCAAACGCGACATCCAGCTTGATCCACCCAATAGGATATGCAGACTTTCCAGGAACAATCCCGTGAAACACGGTGGAAGACGACTGGAGCTATTTTTCAGACAGATTCATCCGTCGGAAAGTGTCGTAATACAAGATGTTTATGCTGCTTCCTCCGTCCATGAGCACCTTCGTGAGTGAATAGCCGCCCACTTGAGGCGCCACCACCAAAGCCAAGCAACCCGGACTGTCAACCCGGGGAGGATGGTCCTCTCTGCTACATGTAATGGGTTGTTCCGACCAACGTAGATATTCCGGGGCCGCCGGCTCAACAACACTGACGGCTCGTTTCTGGAGTTTGCGATCTCGCTTGTCAGTATGGGTCGTGAACACGTGATACTGCCCACTATTCAACTGCTTGGGATTGCTCTGAAAACCAGACTGATTGCCATGTTGGTGATTGCCCTGCTGTTGACTTCCTTGCCCCGAATGCTGATTGCCACCATTGTTGCCAGAACCCTGGTAACCTGCACCTAAGCCGCCCGGGCCATGAAACCCCGGGTTATGAAAACCACCGGATGAGCCGGCTCCAGGCTGCCTCGGGTTGCCTCCTCCGCCGCCTTGACGGTTCTGAAAGAACTGCTCGCCGAAGGCCTGCATTATGTGACAGTTCTCCCAAGAGTGGGTTGACGGCTTGTTAGGGAGGCTGTGCTTTGGGCATGGGCCTTTGAGGGCTTCCTCAAAATTACGGGGCTTGTTGCCACTGTAGGATCTTCCCGAATTATTCCCCTTTGGGTATTTGTAACCGGTGTTGGTATTAGCAACCAAATCTGATCCTCCTTCCCGATTCTTACGCTTTCCACCATTGCCATGGTTTCCATTGTTCCCTGAATTATTCTGCTGGTTACCCTTACAACCATTGCTTTTCTTTCCCTTGCTAGTCTGGTCATCGTCCGGGCTAGGATCCTTCGTGGTGTCTGACTCGGCATACCGGGTGAGGACATCCATGAGCTCGCCCATATCCTGAACCTTCCGCTTGAGTCGGCCCAGTTTCTGCACGAGCGGCTCAAAGTGGCAGTTTTTCTGCAAGATCAGAACCGCCTGAGCCGCCGTGATGCTGTCAGAGGCGTGAATAATTTCTGCGACCCGGCGCGTCCAGTGATGGGCCGACTCACCCTCACGTTGGATGCAGTGCTGAAGATCGACAATCGTCATTGGGCGCTTGCAGGTTCCCTGGAAGTTCTTGATGAAACGGTCCTTCAACTCCGCCTAGGTGTTAATAGAGTTAGGGGGCAAGTTTTTCAACCATGTACGAGCCGGCCCCTCCAACATCATCGTCAGGTACTTGGCGCAGACAGCGTCGCTGACATCCAACATGTCCATGGCTATCTCGTAGCTCTCAATCCAAGCGGCCCGCTCAAGGTCAGCCGTGTAATTTGGAACCTTATGAGGGCCTTTGAAGTCCTTGGGCATGCGCTCGTTGCGTAAAGCTGGCACCAAACACGGTATCCCGATGGTCCTGCTACTGGAAGTCAATTGGGTTGTGACAAGCAGCGCTTGAGCCGCCGCATTCACCGCCTCCGCTGCTCGCTGAGCCCGAGCCGTGTCAACGATCTCCTGGGCGTTAAGGGGCTCACGGCGCGGCGGGTCATGAGGCTGCTCACGATGTCGACGAGCACTGCTAGAGACGGCCGGCGACTCATCGTGGCGGCTCCTGCTACGGCTCGGAAGCGGGGTAGAATGGATTCGCTGCCGACTGTAGGAGTAGTTCGCCTGTTGAGCAACCGCAGTTTTTAACATCTCAATGGAATTCCGGGCTTCAATCTCAACCGGTGAGTTTCCCGTGATTGGGAGCGCGGCCAGGTTGGTCGCTGCTGCCACCAAGTTGTCCAAAGGGTTGGTGAAGTGACCCACCGGTGTGAGGAAACGATGCGAAGGCGTCTGAACCGGCGGGAGATGCTGGGCCGGCTCTTGCGGGCGCTGCTGAGCCGGCTGATGTGGTTGACCCGGCGATGGCTGCCTGCCTCCGTTCGGGGGTTCAAATGGTGCTTCCGGGGTGCCTGCCCCAGCTCCCTGAACAGGCGCATCTTGCGGCGTGTTAAACAGACGCATGGGCTCATAGTTGGGCGGTAGACGGCTCATGTGGCGCCTCTGATGAAACGCCTCTGAGGCACTCTGACGGAGCCCCATGCGCCAGGCTTCGGCTTTCAGGCGCTCTACCTCAGCTTGGACTTGAGACTGCAACTCCGCCATGCGAGTGTTTTCAGCGTTGATATCTGCCTATACCTTAGCCATCTGCTCGCGAAGTTTGGTTACCTCCGTGTTGCGTTCCGCCTGGTTTTCCACGATCACCGGTGTCGCAAGGAGCGTCGCAAGGGCGGTTGCCAACTCTGTCAAGGCCTGAGCCGGCGGCACGGCTGAGCCGGCCCCTGAGGTGCCGGTTCCCGTGGCGGCACCGGCCACCGTGGAGTTAAGGGCCGGGGCTGAGCCAGCCATATAGACAGCCGCCCGGGGGGGGGGCGTGTCGAAGGAGTCCTGAGCCGCCGGATCGTCGGAATAGCCCCCAAGCCCGCCATCGTAAAGCGGGAGGATCAACTCGGTCCCGCCCACCGAGGACTCGCCATCAGAGTGGACGAGGGTTTCGCCCCCGGACGCCGAGTTATCTACAAGGTCCACCCCCTGGGTGAAACCGATGAAGGCGTGCTTCTGGCCAGCTTGATCCTGGGCGGGTTGCGCTCGCCGAGCCGGCTCGACGATGTCGGTGCAGATGTCCGACTCGGGTTCAGATCCGCCGGCTTTGCCGATGAAGACGTGGATTTTGCCGAAGGGGACCCGGTACCCGTACTCGATTGAGTCGGCCTCGGGACCCCAGCCTGAATCGTCGATGTAGAGCTTGCCACGGCGACTCTTGGTCATACGGCCGATCGCGTATCCCTTGATCCCTGTGGGAGTTCCCTTCAAGTACTCAACACCACCGAGCGAGAGCCCCACGGTGGGCGCCAACTGTCGTGGTTTTGTCACGGCAGATGTCCTCGTGAAAGGACTTAGTCGTGAGGCTATCGCAGCTAGGTGGTAACTCGAACGGGGTTGATCGAAATCGAGAGACAAGGGTTTACCCAGGTTCGGCCCCTCTTGAAGGAGGTAATAGCCTACGTCCTGCTTTGGTTGTATTGATGATGATCTCGATTACAAGGGTGCGACTTGGCTAACCTAGTACTCGAGAGCTTGTAACCTAGTCTTTCCGCCTCAGGGACTCGCCTTTATATACAGGTCAAGGCCTTGGGTTTACAACAGAGTCCGGGTCGAAGAGACGACCCGTGTCATACTCTAATTCCTACTCATCTTGTTTCACAAGTAAGTAAACTCTTTAGGCGCCTTAGATGGAAAGGCTCTGGGCTGAGCCGGCCTACCCTGGGCGGCTTATCCTCTGGACTCCAGTCTTCTGGATCGCCGCGGCCCACCTGTAGAAGCCTTCTTCTAAGTCGCCGTATAGTGACCCGGCCCTAAACAGGCGGGTTATATCCAGGGGCTATATCCCCGACAGGATGCTTGGGTCAGTCTTCACTATGAAGGGAGGAATTTCATGAAACTTTTCATAATCTTCTGACATGTCTGTCTTGTCCTCCACTCCCACGATGTTTCTTTTCCCTGAAAGAACTATGTGGCGTTTTGGCTCATCGTATGATGTATTCGCTTCCTTATCTTCTCTTTTTCTCGGTTTGGTAGACATGTCCTTCACATAGAAACCTGCGCCACATCATTGGCTAGGACGAATGGTTCGTCTGTGTACCCAAGATTGTTGAGATCCACTGTTGTCATTCCGTACTGCGGGTCTACCTGTACCCCACGCTCCTGTCAGATTGACCCATTTGCACCAAAACAAAGGGACCTTAAAATCACGTCCATAGTCAAGTTCCCATATCTCCTCTATGTAACCATAATATGTGTCCTTTGCCCTATTGGTGTTTGCTGCATCAAAGCGGACACCACTGTTTTAGTTGGTGCTCTTTTTATCTTGGGCGATCGTGTAAAATGTATTCCCATTTATCTCGTACCCTTGAAAAGTCAATACAGTCGAAGATGGTGTCCCGGCCAACAAGTACAGCTCATCTCCAACAGTGTTGTTACTCATGAGATGTGTTTGCAACCAACTGCCGAAAGTCGACATGCGTGCACATGTAATCCAGTCGTCAGACTGCCCCGGGTGTTGGGAGCGTACAATATTCTTGTGTTCATTGATATACGGGGCCACCAAGGTAGAATTTTGTAGCACTGTGTAGTGTGCTTGCGCCCAAGAATGCCCGTCCCTACATATTATTGCTTTCGGTGCTAGCGTGCCTTTTCCACTCAGTCTCCCCTCATGCCGCGATTGAGGAACACCAATCGGCTTAAGGTCAGGAATAAAGAACACAAAACTCAATAACCTCCTCTGTTTCATGGCCCTTGGAGATGCTTCCTTCTGGCCTGGCACGGTTATGAACATATTTCTTTAAGACTCCCATGAACCTCTCAAAGGGGAACATATTGTGTAGAAATACAGGACCCAGAATGGCAATCTCGTCGACTAAGTGAACTAGGACGTGCGTCATAATATTGAAGAAGGATGGTGGGAACACCGACTCGAAACTGACAAGACATTGGACCAAATCATTCTGTAACCTTGGTAGGATTTCTGGATCGATTACCTTCTGAGAAATTGCATTGAGGAATGCACATAGATTCACAATGGCTAATCGAACATTTTCTGGTAGAAGCCCCCTCAATGCAACCGGAAGCAATTGCGTCATAATCACGCGGCAGTCATGAGACTTTAGGTTCTGGAATTTTTTCTCTGCCATATTTATTATTCCCTTTATATTCGACGAGAAGCCAGACGGGACCTTGATACTGAGCAGGCATTCAAAAAAGATTTCCTTCTCTGCTTTGGTAAGAGCGTAGCTGGCAGGACCTTGATACTGCTTTGGAGGCATGCCGTCTTTTTCGTTCATACGTTGCTGGTCCTCCGTGCCTCCGGTGTATCTTTTGTCTTCCCATACACGCCCAAAAAGCCTAGCAGGTTCACGCAAAGATTCTTCGTCACGTGCATCACATCGATTGCAGAGCGGACCTTTAGGACTTTCCAACAGGGTAGCTCCCAAAATATAGATTTCTTCTTCCACATGGGTGCGTGTCCGTCAGCGTCATTCGGAACAGATTGCCCGCCAGGACCCTTTCCAAAGATTGCTTTTAAATCCTTGACCATATCAAATATATCATCACCAGTACGGGGGACAGGCTTCTTCCGGTGATCTGCCTCGCCTTTGAAATGCTTGCCTTTCTTTCTTAAGGCATGCTTGGTCGGAAGAAATCGACGATGTCCCAGGTACACATTCTTCTTACATTTGTCCAAATATATACTTTCAGTCTCATCTAAACAGTGCGTGCATGCATTGTATCCCTTGTTTGTCTGTCCTGAAAGGTTACTAATAGCAGGCCAATCATTGATGGTTACAAACAGCAACGCTCGTAGGTCAAATTCCTGCTGTTTGTGCTCATCCCACACACGTACACCTTTGATATCCCACAGCTGTAAAAGTTCATCAACTAATGGCCTTACGTACACATCAATGTCGTTGCCGGGTTGCTTAGGGCCTTGGATGAGCACTGGCATCATAATGAACTTCCGCTTCATGCACAACTAAGGAGGAAGGTTATAGATACATAGAGTCACAGGCCAAGTGCTATGATTGCTGCTCTGCTCCCCAGAAGGATTAATGCCATCTGCACTTATACCAAACCATAAGTTTCTTGCGTTATCTGCAAACTCCGGCCACTTTCTCTCGATTTTTCTCCACTGCAACCCATCAGCGGGTACTCTCAACATCCCGTCTTTCTTACAGTCTTCTTTGTGCCATCGCAACAACTTGGCATGCTCTTTGTTTCTGAACAGACATTTCAACCGTGGTATTATAGGAGCATACCACATCACCTTGGCAGGAACCCTCTTCCTGGGGCGCATGCCCTCAACATCACCAGGGTCATCTCGTCTGATCTTATACCGCAATGCACCGCATACCGGGCATGCATTCAAATTCTCATACTCCTCACCGCGATAGAGGATGCAGTCATTAGGGCATGCATGTATCTTCTTCAACTCTAATCCTAGAGGGCAGAGAACCTTCTTTGCTTCGTACGTACTGTCAGTCAATTCGTTATCCTTTGGAAGCTTCTTCTTCATTATTTTCAGTAACTTCTCAAATCCCTTGTCAGATAAACCATTCTCTACCTTCCATTGCAGCAATTCCAGTGTGGTACCGAGCTTTGTGTTGCCATCTTCGCAATTTGGGTACAACCGTTTTTTGTGATCCTCTAACATGCGATCGAATTTCAACTTCTCCCTTTCACTTTCGCATTCTCTCTATGCATCAACAATGACCCGGCGAAGATCATTAGCGGGCACATCTAGTGCCTCTTGATCTTCGGCTTCCCCCGTTGCAGTATCACCGTATTCAGGAAACATAGGATAGTTGTCATCATCCTCTTCTTCTTCATTGTCTTCCATCATAACCCCTCTTTCTCCGTGCTTGGTCCAATAATTATAGTGGGACATAAAACCCTTCTTAAGCAGGTGTAAGTGAATGGTTTTCGAGGAAGAGTAATCCTTCGTATTCTCACAGACAACACATGGACAATACATAAAACCATTCTGACTGTTTGCCTCAGCCACATCGATAAAATTATGCAGGCCCGTAATGTACTCGGAAGTGCGTCGGTCACCGTACATCCATTGCTGGTTCATCTGCATTATATAATTAAGTATATCAAAAACCATTACAGAACATCATGAATAGAGAAATGACCAAATTAATACAAGTTCATCATCACATTAAAACCAAAGTACAGTAGTGATCAAATGTTATTACTGTAAAATTAAATACATAAAGTTCATACATAGTTCTCATAAAACAACATACAACAGTGTAAAACATTTAAATGCAACAACAAATGCGATCAAAATCGCAACTAAGGTAATAATTGATCCAACAGCATAATGATACCAAGCCTCTCTATCAATGGCATATTTTCTAATCTTCAAGCGCATTGCATCCATCTGGATCTTGTGTAGATCGACGACATCGGCAACATGCAACTCCAATTTCATCTTCTCTTCTTCAATTCTTTTTAATTTTTCTTTCAAATAATTGTTTTCTTTTTCAACTAAATTTAACCTCTCGACAAGAGGGTCGGTTGGAATTTCCGGTTCACATACCTCCTAAATAAAAACATCTATGTCAAGTTGGTCGGCATAATTGTCATAAACACTAAATGAAACAAATAGTTATAAAAGATAATATACCACATCCGAATCATAGACCGGACGAGAGCCGACGGGGGCAGATATCAAAACCATGGCACTATATAATAACAAACAATAATACAAGTAAGAAAATTATGTCCAGGCTACGGGGATGCACACCAAC
Source organism: Elymus sibiricus (assembly GCA_039707655.1). Classification (NCBI taxonomy): domain Eukaryota; kingdom Viridiplantae; phylum Streptophyta; class Magnoliopsida; order Poales; family Poaceae; genus Elymus; species Elymus sibiricus. The sequence goes on from CM077676.1 coordinate 464,802,061, forward strand.
ACCGAAAAAGTGTGGTTATCCCCATCTGATGTGAATAGCTGAATCTGACGGAGATTCTGCAGCCGCTCCCCTGCCCGATTGGCTCTTTTCCTTGCAGATATCTGGGAATGCCGCTGTCATTTGAGAGACTGAGGAGGTGCAACCTGCCATCTCTAGTTGAAAAAATGGCAAAAAAATAACTCCCGGGATAGATCGCTCAGTTCTCGACAAGCGCCAGTAGGCTGATCTGTGTAAAGCACGTTCTTGCCGCCATGCATACTTACCATCTCAGGTCTACATTTAACAGGTATTAGATATAAAATTTTCCAAGTGCAAGTCATGTCAAATATGTAACAAAACATATTACAGACATGCATTTTGGTAGTACAATGTAGGCAGGTAGAGATGACAACGGTTTTTTTGTTTGTATCTCTGTGTTGCAATTCTCTTTGTGTTTAAGTTTTGGTAGTAGAAGTTCAGGTCATCTATCCAAATGTTGTTTCTCCTCCTACCTTCCCTTCCCCCTATTGTTTTTGTCTGTCATTTTGTCTATTGTCAGCTTCGCCTTACACTCTTACTAGTACTCAATTATCACGAAATGAGAGCAAATGCGATGTCCGGATTTCATTATGAAAATGCCACACATATAAATATGTATTGATTAAAAGAACATATAGTATTAAGTAAAAGAACATCAAAGACCAAGGGCAATTGTGCAAAGAGTGAAATTTGAAGCATTTATGCATGCAATCGATGCGGTATGAACATTTTTATAGATCTGAGTTTAGATTTAAACAATGTAAGAAGATAAAAATGAAAAATTTATCTGGCCAAACATATACGAGCATGCATCACCTGATATTGACATCTGTAACGCTGACCCCAAACTTCTCGCTTCCAATAAAAATAACACCACCGGAGACTCTAAATAATTTTCCAGGGACTGATTAGTCATCAGCTTTGCATACATTATTATTTTTCAGGAGAACTTTGCAATACATTACTTGTAATGATTATGTGAATCTGTGAACAAGGGAAAATCGAATTTATATGAGGCTTCGAGCGGAAATGTTCATCGCTACACGTCCGTTCACCTCGGCATTTAATTCATGCTACAGCCAGTTACTCCCGAAGTCGGAACTGATGGAGAGAGGCAGCAACATATTTCAACACCCCGCTTTATAAATAAAGCAAGAACCAAACAAAGTACACGGCCGAATGATACAAGATGGTGAGGTAGCCCTCATACACTGTAGATCCCAAGATACCTGGATCACGCAGAAGGCACGCGACTACGCTACCGACAAAGAACATAGGAAGAAGAGTACTACGCCACGCTACGTCCTATAGCACCTAAGTTCCACAACAACGCCCTCAGGAGTGGCGCCAAGCGTCACCGCTGCCGAGTCTAGATCAGACAAGGGTTTCACCCGGAACCCTGACACTGAGAGGAGCACCACAATGACGTCTTCAGGAAGAAAGCGGAGCCCGCGAGCGTCGCCGTCGTCAGCGCCAAAGCGTAGAGCTTTCGCTCGGCAGCTCTTGCATGCCACCATGAGGTCACCAGGACAAGCGCGACGTGTCCTAATCCCCAGGTCCGGATCGAGGCGTAGCCACTGCCAAGACAGAGGGCACGCCCGAGCCACCCGCCGCTACACCTCTCGCCGTCCACACGACCAAGAGGAAAAGGCCACCATCACCGACATGGTGCCCGCCGAAGAGCCAACCATGTGGACCGCCGCCCCGGCATCCATGTTCGAGAGACCACTACCCGTCCACATCACGATGCATCAACCACGGAAGGAAGAGTAAAAGAGGCCTCCTTTCACTCCTAGCCCGGCATCAGTCACAGGGTCTGGCTCGATGCCTCCACGGTAGGAGGCATCCATGCCCGCGTCCCCAACCAGTCCTGGTGGACCGGGGGAGACACAACCCCGTGACTACCGACAGCCGTTGGCGAGCAAGCTCACACGACGCCATGCCCATGGTCATCACGCCGATCTGCCTCGACACAGAAGCGATGTCCCCAACCACCACCAACGACCACCGCGCCCGCAAGGAACCGCGGGCACGTCCCAGGCCGAGCCCCACCTCACCTACCTAGAGCACAACTCCGATCCGCCTCGGGCCCAGATCTAGCCAGCCTAAGCACGAACCCTAGATCCTCGCATCCCCCGTCGCACGTGCGGCTGGCACCCCGGCACCCGCCCAGCCCCGCGCACCGTCGGCTTGGATCCAGAAGAAAGGAGATGGCCACCACCCCCTGCACCGCCTGCCGGACCCCCGGCCTCCGCAGCCACCACAAGCTTGCCCCGCCGTCCCACCCCGCCGTGGCCAAGAGCAGCCACACGAGGAGCAGGGAACCACCTCCACCGTTGGCCACCACTGCCGGCACGCGGCACAGCAGCCACCAGCCCGTGCCGCCGCGGTTCGCGCCGCCTGCCGGCCAAATCCGGCCGTCGCAGCCCAGGCGCTCCACCCTTCACGAAGCCCAACACACCACCGCCACACCAGCACGCCGAGGCCACGCCGGTGAGCCGCCACGCCGCAGAACCCCTCGCCAGCACCGCGCTCAGGCCCGAGTGGACCGGCCCGCGCCGTCCCTTCGCGTGAGAGGAAGGAGAACGCCTCGCCGCCGGCGCCGGTCGGGCTTAGCCCGGCCGCGCCCTGGGACGGCGGCGAGGGAGGAGGTGGGAGGAGAACGGGGCCTGGCGGCGGAGATCGAGGGGACCCTCCCCGTAGCCTCGCGGGGGCGGCGCGGGAGGGGATAAGGTCGGGCGTAGACGTACACCCGAGTTACATATATTCATGTGTGAGTGACATCTTAAGACTTTGACCAATGGAGACTAACATATGTTACGGTATATAGACTGCGCATTTGTGAACAGTGCAGCTGTATTTTTTTTTTTTTTTGCGATATGCTTTTTTTTTGTCATGTAGTATATCACTCTATTATCTTTTTGATACTCTCTCCGTTTTTATTTACTCCGCATATTAGGTTTATCTAATTAAATTCAAACTTTATAAACTTTCAATAAATTTACGGAAAAATATATTAACATATACACCACCAAATCAACATCATTAGATTCATCATTGAATATACTTTCACATCATATACATTTATCATTGTAAATGTTCATATGGTTTTTTACAAAGTTGGCCACACTTTATAAAGTTTGGCTTTAGTCAAAGCTAATATGCAGAGTAAATAAAAGCAGAGCGAGTATATTGCAAATAGAAATATAGTTAAAATGATGACTGCCAAAAAAATAAACAGAACTTATATATTTTGAAAAGAAGTGAATATTTAAGCTCCTACGTAATGATTCGTCTTGAGTCAAGTCAAGTCGCCCTTCTTTGTCCCATGCATGCGCATCTGTCATCTGCAAGTCTTCTTTAATGCTGGCACGTTGCGCTGCTCCCTTTGCATATCTGCCGTCTTTAATTCCTCTTTAAAGCTAGCACGTTGCGTTGCTCCTTCGGACATCTACTCTACTCCACTCCACCTGCAGGCTGCAGCTAGCCAGCAAGCAAGGAGACGACCATTCATTCATCACGTTGCTCCTCTTCCGCCCCAACAACTTCTTCCGATCTCTCAACGTCTCCTCCCAAAGTTAGTGCTCTCTCTTTATGCAGCTAATTGATTGTTACTAGTATTTTCAACTGTTGTATGGCACCATCATGTTGAGTTTCAATATATACATCGTGCTGTCAATCGGTCGTGAAATGGGAAGTTGCAGTGTTGATCCACAGCTCGTGGCTGCTCAGTCGTCCATAGTTGCTCAGGATCTGTCGGCCGTCGCCTCCCCCGCTGGCTGGAGAATAAGGGGAGCGGTCCGGGCCTGAGGCTTCCCTCTTCCACTGTACTACAATCAGCACTGGCGCGGTCAATAATCTCCCACCAGTTCATACCAATCCTCCAGATCTGACCACGCAGGTGTCTAATACATGGCCATTTCCACGCGCTAGGTTGCTCAGTGCCCTTGCTCGGGGAAATCCTTTCAGATGGTCTACACGCCGTATATACTCTGCTTCTTTCTTCCTCACCAACTTTTGCCCCGGCTGGCAAAACCGGTTTCTTCCTCCTGCCTGCGTGTGGACGTTTTCATGATTTTTTTTTAATATAAAAAATTTACAGTGAAGAGTGAACACGCAGAGTTAGTAGTACTATGTAGGATTTGTGGGCAGGGCAGGATTTGCAAAAATATATGCATGGTTAAAATCCCCGGGAGCTTTCACATGCTGCGAAATACTCCCTTTGTGTTATAATATAAGACGTTTTTTGACACTACTACCGTGTAGTACTGTTTTCGTCTGGGTTCCTTGAGCTCTGTTTTCGGCGTTCTCCCTAAAAAACAGGATAGAGTAGGATAGCAGCGTTGGGTTCGTGCCTGGGTGTCTTTTTTATGCGGGTAATAATAGTGAGCTTTATAAAATTTGGGCATTTGTAGAACAGTCGGCAAGAAGATGGTGTACTATTGTACTGGATACGAACGGCACATGTGTACTCCGTGGGCCAGGGTTAAGCCGATCGGTATCCACTTTGCCATCTCGGGTTCACGTCGCTGGGTGTGGCAGCGAGGACGCCGATATGAATGGTCGCTAGGCCGGCCGCAGCGAGAGCCCTAAATGATGATTTCATTGAAAAGATCAAAAGAGTAGATTATGGGCTGCTTTATGCCATCTCCAACCCACCAATCAATTTCGTCTGCCAGCGTCTATTTGGGTCCAAGCGGATAGAAAACGTGGTCTAACAGATCGACTAAAATGGACGAATGTTTGTTTTTTTGTCCATTTGGATTTATTTTCGGCTCAAATTTGGACCAGGTTTGCGTCAATGCGGACACGCAGTAGACGTTCGCGCTGTCCTTCCGTGGCCCGTCCGTTTGTGGCACAACGATCATTGTTCCCCCTCCCCCTCCACATGCACTACCCCGGCCTTGTATCACTCGCTGCCACCACCCAGTTCCGGCCACTTCGCCACTACCCCAGGCCCCGCCGCCGCATCCACCGACGGCCCCACCGCCACCGCATCCACCGACGCACCCTTTTGCCGGCATTTGTGCCGCTCCTCACCGCCGTCGGGAGCACTGGAAGGCATGCCTACCCAGGGTCACCGACACCACCGGAGGGTGCGTGCTTCGACAGGCCTGCTGCCTGTACGAGGAGAGGGCGTTGCTCTTCACCGGCCGCCTTCGTCGCCGCCCACAAGGTGTCCGGCAGTTTGCCCCACCGAGTCTCTTCCGCGCCCACAAGGTACCATGGTGGACAGCTCGGATGATTTTTTTTACAACAACTTCATATGTTCATCGGACGATGAATCGTCCGATGATGAGGATTTTATGGTTCCTACTCTGGTCGTCAATGAGCACATGCTAGTCAGCTGCCTATGTTTAGAGGATCGATCCCGGGACATGCTCCGGGGTTGAATCGTAATAGAGAGAGCGGCCATTTCCTACCCTATAGGGATTATTTCAAGTTCATTGACCCACTATTCCCTCCCAAGTTTTTCCCGTGACGCTTCCAGATGGCGAGACGTGTGTTCAACTGTATTGAGGAGGGAGTGATGGCGTATGATGATTACTTCAAATGCAAGCATGATGCCCTTGGAAAGGTTGGCTTCTCCTCTTATCAGAAATGTACTGAAGCTGTTTGGATGCTTGCATACATAATTCCCGGTGATTTTGTGGATGAGTATGTCTGCATGAGTGAGCCCACATGCTTAGCGTCATTGTACATGTCCTGCAAAGCTGTGGTTGCAGTGCTCCGCGTGAAGTACTTGAGAGAACCAAATGATGTGGATATAGCCGGATTGTTGGCGATCAATGAATCTAGAGGCTTTCCAGAAATGCTTGTTAGCAAAGATTGTATGCACTAGGAGTGAAAGAACTGTCCGTTTACTTGGCAGGGGCAATATAAGGTACATGTTTAAGCTTGCACGGTCATATTAAAAGCTATGGCATCACCAGATCTCTAGATTTGGCACTCTTTTTTCGGCATGGCTGGTTCTCACAAGGCTTTCCGGTGTTCGCAAGGCTTTCAGAAGGCAACTCCCATAGGTCAACTTTGAGGTTGATGACCGCCAATACAACAAGGGATACTAGCTAGCGGATGATATCTATCATCATGGGTCCACTATTGTGAAGACAATCTTCAAGCCCATGAGAGAGAAGAGGGCTAGGTTTTCCCATGAAAAAGAGTGCTAGGAAGTATGTGGAGCGTGCTTTTGGTGTTCTCCAATCTCAATGGCCTATTGTTTGGCACCCTGCTAGAACATGGAGCCCTTAAAGGATGTGGGAGGTCATGACTACTTGTGTGATCATGCACAACATGATCATAGAGGGCGAGCGTGATGACAACATCTTTGACAAAGGGTGGGATTTCCAGGGTGAGAACGTTGAGCCTGAGTTTGAAGCGGCAATGTTTGCAGAGTTCACACAATTTCAACAAGAAATATGTGAATGGACAACTCACATTCAACTTCAAAATGATTTGGTTGAGCATACATGGACTCGGGGCATCTCCAAGGCGGACCCTCAAACCTCCCCTATACGTCTGGACCGTAGTGTCTGGACCACTTTTGCCATCCAACGGGGACCTGTAGATGCCCGTTTAGCAGCCCGGACGTACGGATTCCGGTATGCAAGAGACAAACGTGAGCGGTTTTGCCGGAGTCCGGACATGCACTTGACCAATCACATGCATGGTCCCTCTCTTCTCTCTCCTCCTAACGGCGCATGCATGGTCCTCCTCTCCTCTCACTCCTCCCAACCGGACACTAAACCACAAATGTCCCACCACATGCATTGTCCTCACCTACTTTTTCTCCTCCCAGCCGGATACTTTGTGATTAGCATTGGATGTCTACCTCCCGTATCATGTCCGCGGACCACGTCCGGACATAAAAACGAACATATACCGGAGACATTTGCGGGTCAGCGTTAGAGATGACCTCACATAGGAAACCAATAGTAGTATAATATCTGGCTGGAGAACCAGGGTCGTGGTGTACTTTGACGAGTCGCTCAGCATCAATCTAGGATCGAGTTGCCCTTCACTTGGTTGTATCCGAGTGGATTGGACCATGTAGATCAAACATTGGAACTCATGATTTGTGATGCCCGAGTGGCCAGTGACCCGGTCCTCGTTTAAAGGCGTACTACCTCCCTTCTAGTTTATTGGTTCTTTTCGTATTTCGTGCCAAATTTTGACCATAGAGTTAACTAAGAAAATGTTAATGCATGTCATAAAAAATTCCAATAATACTATTTTTTATGACATGCATTAACATTTTGTTAATTAAATCCATAGTCAAAATTTGACACAAAATACTAAGGGGACCAATAAACCAGGACAGAGTTACTACCATGGTTCTGCCGGATGAGGCACATGTTAATGTACGTGGGGCCACCTATGGCCGAGTGTCGTAAAATTCCATGTCACATGGGTACCAGAATGCGAACAGGTGCGCCACCCCAATGGCCTCCAGTCCAACGGTGACATGTGGGGACAAAAATACTCATGATCCCTGCCCCTTCAATTGATTGTGCACGGAAACCAGGGTATTGTATCGCCGAGGGGATCAAGAGACGTCATTTGATGGGGGTGATCTTTAATTTCCCATGTACTTTATCTCAAATGTGTTTCATCCTCCGAAACTGCTACGCAGACGACAGTTGCCGAACGAACTATGCACGATGGAGGATTTGACGGTGATGTCCAGGTTTGCAGTACGAATGGACGGCTTGATGTTGTGCGTCGTCCGAGAATCGTTCGAAAATTATCGTGTGTATAGCATCGTTCTTCATCCTCTTCTGGTCGTATCGTTGGACACCTGCAGCATGTTCTGCAGCCTAAACACATACATTGCTTATGACATATTTATGAAAACCACATGTACAAAGAAGACAACCGTCCAGCTGGTGCACGAGAAATATCAATAATTATACAACAATATCTATGTTTTAATTGAGTTATCTGGAACCAAATGTAGTATACAAAGTGCATACTTTTGTTAGTTTCTTTTATTCTGGAAAGGAGTTACCATCTTTATTCAATATTCAATACACATCTTTATATAATTTCTCAATTGTTTGTTGGATCATGAATTCATGATCTCACACAGTCATCACACCCTTTGGTATTCCCTTAGAGCAAGTTAGTTGCAACGAAGTATCAACATCAAATTGGTGAAATGGCACCATTCTAGAAACTTGGAGCAAGTAATACACATAGTGGTCTTCCACATGAACTTTTTCTGGAGAGGAGTAATCCACTGGTTGGAATAACTCACATCATATTACTACTAGAGAAAATTATGTTGGTGCCATCACAAACATAATTATTTTGGAAAATATTGTCTTATGTGGTTTTCTTAAAAAAAAAAATCTCATGTGGTTTTCGTGCAATCAGGTATGCAGAGAGCACGTGATGACCTGGAGAAGAAGCTACATGATTCAAATCCAACACCAATGTTTTTTCCACTTGAATTTTTGAAGGCCATCACATGTGATTTTTCCACTGAGTCGGTACTAGGTGAAGGTGGGTTTGGAGTGGTTTACAAGGTACAGGCAATTCTGTAAAACACCGCGTTTCAAATGTTGGTAATTGAACCAATTAAAGATATGTGTACACAGTATAAAGAGAGGTTTTACTTACGATGCAGGGAGTTCTTCGAAGTGGGAAAGTTATTGCTGTGAAGAAGCTTTTTGAAATCCGTCTAAAAGAGGACACATTCCAGAATGAAGTACGTTATCTTATGGGGATTAAGCACCAAAATATAGTACAGTTTCTAGGTTATTGTGCGGAATCAAGTTGGGAAGCGATAGAGCAACCAAGTGGTAGTGGAAAATTTATTTTTGGTGAATTACCGAAAAGATTACTCTGCTTCGAGTATGTATCCAACAAAAGCCTCGACAAACATATTTCTGGTATGTTTACTGAACACAATTCCGTCGAACGGAGTATGATTGTATGTATGGTAGTATCTACTATACCAGGAATATTGTTAGTATTTTATTTCTTGCTATATGTCTTTCCATAAAGACACAAATACACATCTTTAAATGGGCTAAGAGTATTGCGGGTGCATAGGAATATGAGACACAAATACACATCTTTAAAAGGAATATGTTACAGGAAACTTTCTTTAAATGAAGTATCTAGGAACATAGATTATAGATTAGGAGTACAAAAACCTAAGAGTATTGCGGGTGCATACCCCATACTTCCCAACAACTGAGAAAATTAGGTTCCTTGTACTAGTAGCGAAGTGTACATGGGCTTAGAATCTTTTTTTCTCTTGTTTATCAATGTCTGTAGATGAATCTTCAGGCCTTGAGTGGAATATGAGATACGAGATAATTAAGGGGATTTGCAGTGGGTTGCATTTCCTTCATGAAGAATGTCGTATGGTTCATCTCGACCTTAAGCCTGAAAATATATTGATGGACTCTACTATGATCCCAAAAATCGCTGATTTTGGTTTATCGAGGATCTTTGGCGAGCAGCAAACACGAATTGTCACTGATAATCGTGCGGGAACATGGTAAACTATGCCTCTTGCACCTCCCTGGTTTTTCTTTTCCTTGGTTATTTTGCAGCTCTTTGTTTATGTTTGTATTGGCTTCTTACTTCTATATTATTTTGTAGTGGATATATGGCACCAGAATACTTAATCCGAGGTGTAGTCTCAAACAAGGCAGATATCTTTAGTCTGGGTGTCATACTCATAGAGATAATCACAGGTGATAGGGACTATCCATATTTCCACCATGATAGTCCCCAGCGTGATGCCACAACTTTCCAGAAGTTCACAGAGAAAGTGAGATGAATTAATTAACAGTCTTTGCACATATACAATCATTCAGCTCACCTGTTCAAGTTTGTAGGTTCTTGAAAATTGGAGGAATAGATTCACATCCACACCGAAGTATACGATGGAAAAATATGCGCACCAAGTAAAGCAGTGTGTCACCATAGCTCTAAAATGTGTGGATCCTGGTATGGAGAAAAGACCTACTGCAAAGCATATAATCCAGGTGTTTAATGCAGTAGACCAGGTATGGTGAACATTGTATATAATGTCCTAACGCAATTTCTAGGAAAGATTTTACCTGAATAGTTTACACACAACAGTCCTAGTATGCCTACATATATCGGTCTTAATGTTCTTTCTTCCTTTTTAATGAAAGTGAATCAACCCAAATTTACCATAGCAAATCAACAAGTCTGACAGCTTGGCTTTATGCATGTGTGTGTGTGCGTAGATGGAAACCCACGAAGAGTTGCCGTCAGTTGTGCAGTGCGTAGACAAGTTGCTGGTACTAAACACTACTGGAAGCAAGGATCTTACAGCCACGAGTGTCACTGAAGACATGTTGATCATCAAAGCAGCTACTGGTAAACTAGTGGATGATGCCAAGTCTGAGGGTTTGTTACCGATGCCTACATTAGAGCCGAGCACAATCAGACAGAATTATCAAGAGGGAGCAAAGGCACGTAATGAGCGACAATCAGCATGTGCCACAGCCACTGAGACTGAGGTGAGCATCTATGATACTAATTTCTTGTTATGTAAACCCTATATGAACAAAGTATTCTTGCTCAGAGTCTTGTATTGTGCAATTTAGGATGACAACATATGATCTTACATTCTATTTTACCTAATGAAACGGAATTAATTACTGAGCCATGACAAATATGATTTGCCTAGGAAGTTTGGAAATAAAAATGATAGTCTCTTGCTCCGTTCCATAATGCACCATGTTTTATGTTTCGTCAGGACAAACATTTGAGCAACAAATACACTACTAGTATGTAACTTTTGTGGTTTAAAATCATAACCACAAATAATTACTTTGTGGTTTCGTGAATGAAATTGGGGAGAGATTAATTTTAAAATTAGTTGATTAGATTGGCTTGCACATCTGTTCCATTTTATTTTCATGAAGTATTTTTTTGCAGGAAATTTTCATGAAGTATTAAATCAACAATGAAAAAATAACTGTTGTTTACAAATCAAAATTTTGTTTGTTGACAAGTTTCACCAATCGTGAAGAAAACTTATTTGCAAAAGCTAGGCCTAGTTAATTACCGTCTAGTATAAATGAAACTTGTGATTGCTCAAAAAAAATGAAACTTGTGTATAATGAATAATGGTTCAAGTAAGACTAACAGTATGACAGAAATTTAATCAAGACAAATGTCAGAAAGGGCAACGAGGCATTAGAGGTCTGATATTTTGAGTAAACATCTTTTTTGCTCAGCTGGGAGCCTGGGATAAGTGAACTATTGGTTACCAGGAGTGTTTCATCCTTGTTTGACCAAATTGTACATACCATATAATGCACCAGAAAGAAAGCATTTGATTGTATATTGTTGTGAGTCTATGACTTCACTGCTCGTCTGTCTGTCCTATATATGACTTACAAAGCTATCTCTATTTAATTTTTGTTCAGCACAAATAATCGTTTATTTTATAGTTGATTCCTGGATAATTAAAATAAACATCCCGCAACAAGTCATTTTTTCCAACTGATTTTAATACCACAATATAATCAATAGTTGTGTTATGTTTATATATTACAGAAAAATAAGGAACATAGCTGTAGCTTGTTGTACCAATCATTCCGAAAATTGCCTAGGACATTCACAACTTTCCCTTTTACTAGCCGATGAACACTGGTTGTCAAGCTGAGTTGGCAACATATCTGGATTTTTTATTTTTTTGAGAAAGCAACATATGTGGATTTTAAGCTGACGTGGACATATGCCCTACCTGTCATCTTCATCCCCATCCCCTCTTCTTCATCCCTCCTCTCTACCCTATCCTCTGTCGTCTCCTTCTCAGAATTGCGCGGGGTTGAAGCCAGAGACTTTAAGCTCGTCCAGCGACGAGAGGGTGCGGCCGGGATGAAGCCCCGCAGTGAGAGACCCCTTGATGCAGTCGATCTTGGCATCCGTAGCACCGCTCGGTCTCCAGCTTGTTGCTACTTGGCATGCACAGAGAGGTCAGTGTTTCCCTTCACCGCTGCGTCCCTGGCCACGCCGATTGAGTCCTTGAGAAACCTTCGCTTGGTGTCCAACAACCCAGTTTTCTTTTCTGTTGCTTCTTTCCCATACAACCATTAGAGCATCTCTAGCCGATCCATTAAAATTGATTAGAGAGTAAAAGTTCGCTTCTGAGGGGCTAAACCGGACCTAGCCGATCCCTTATGGGCTTCAAAGGAGTAAAAAAATTTACTCATGCGTCGGCCACCCTTATATTTACTCCTCCGCAGCCACTTCTCAGGATAATTTTGGCCCTTTCATTGCGTCGGCCCTCTCCTCCGTTCGCCCACCGGCGTCACCCCCGCCGAGTTCCTTGCCTCCGGCGACCACCCAACAACCATGCAAACCTTTGGCCGCCAAATTCCGGTGAGAATCCGGCGGTCTATTTTTTTCGACTTCTCTAACTTCTACATCCATGTCGGTGCTCCTCCTCATCATCCCTAGCCCGGCGGCGCTCCTCCCATCGTCCCCGGCCACTAGCAAAGCTGCAGCACGGCAGAGGACACATATAGAGAGAAAAAGTTAAATGTATAGGAAGAAACATAGAGGGAGAGTACGCCGGTTGCCATTGTCGATTTCAATGAATCCTTGTGCTTTGGACGATGCCATTGCGCCACTGGGAGAGGGATGAGGCAAAGAACCCATTCAGACGAGGAAGCACCCAAGCCATGGTCTATGGTGGACAAATTTCATATACTTTGTCGACAACTTCGTCGCATGCTTACGTCGCGCACGTTGAGACTCTGTGAATTACTTTTCCGAAGCATCTATCCTAGGTACTAGCTTCCTCTGAAAAATCATATAATGCCAAAAAGTAGTAGTTGGTTGGGTGAAACGAAGAAAAAAAGAAGAAGGAAGAAGGAAGAAAAAGAGGGAGAGGGGCTTACATGTGGGGTCTGGTTCATTTGAGCACTTAAGTTTGAGAGTCCGGTTAGGTTTGCGTTTTTTTAGCGGAACAAATATAAGAAGTTAAGTATAAGGGGTCGTATGAGGGGCTAAATTATAAGGGATCAGCTAAAGATCCTCTTAGTCCGACAACCTAATTATCTCCGCATCTGCGACCATGGTGTCTTTATTAGCCGACTGTATAACCTCCGTGTTGCAAGGGAATTGCCCCAGAGCCCTTTACCGCTAGTTCGGGCACCTAGCACGTGGAACTTGACCCCCAAGCTCTTCAGGTGGCCTCAGCCATTTAGCCGAGCACTCTGCATGAGCCCATCAGCTCCAGTCGCACCAAGTTGAGCGCACGACTCACCAGCCAGCTCCATCCGCGCTCCCCACAATCTGGTCAGCACTCACCATCCAGCACCATCCGCACCAGCTCAAGCGGACGTCCAGCAAACGTGGCAAGCATGCGTGCATCGCCCATCGACCATGAGGTTGGTGGCGGAGCTTGAGCCGAAATCATGGGGGGCGGGGCATGGGCTGGAGGGGAGGGGGGGGGCAAACATAACTGCTTTCAGCTAATTTTCGTCAAAATCAGGCCTAATACAAAAGGATATATACATGTTTTTGTGTGAGCGGGGGGGGGGGGGGGGGGGGGGGGGGGGGCATGGCCCAGGTTGGCCCCCACCACTGAATAGGTTGCCGTTGGTGTCGGGGTACTCCCACACCACGCTTGAGAGCATGGGGATGTTGGCCATGGAAAGCGTCAGGTTGGCCATGATATCCACGTAGAGCATCCTGGTCTCCACGGGCCAGCGGGCCACACTACGGCGGCCTCGTTGTCACCGTCCACGAACTTGACTGACATGCCACACAAGTGTGGGAGGAAGCCAGACAGCACAGCGAACGTGGCCGCCCATGCCGATGAGGTAGAGATGGTGCAATAGGCGTCCTCGCCTCCTTGGCGCCCGAGCGCGAGCATTGTGGGGTTTGAAGTACATGTTGTCGCTCTACGAAGAGATGTCGCATCGTGTCCTGCTCCATCACCGTGAAGGTCACGGGACGGCTCGATAGACTTGTTCACGCCGCCGTGCTCGCTGAACTCATGCCAACTCCCACCGCCAATGACGTGCCTCTCACCTTGCGTTCCACCACCGGCGGGTAGTACATCGATGCCCTGGTCTGCTGCGGCTACGCCCTTCTAGTGCAGGTCACAGCGGCGGCGACGTGCGTCGCCGTCGAGGCGCTGCTGGTGCCGGGTGTGCAGGTGCATGCATGGGGCGGCCCTACTGGTGCTAGCGCTGCTAGCCGCTCGTACGGGTCAGCTGGCTTGTGGTGGGTGGTTGCGTTGGCGCAATGATTCACGGCAAATCAGTGTTATTTGTCACGACATTGTTCCAATAGTGGTAGTTATGTGTCAGGAAAAAAAAAAGGTTCCTTCTAATTTATAACTTTACTGTGTAAGGGAGATGATTCGAGATGATCAAGGTAGAAAGTGTTCCCATCTAAATTTATTTATGAGCCTTGGAATAATGCTGCTTCATTGACGAGTTGAATTGTACTGATGCTTCCTTTTGTCTGTCATCTTTGATGAATTGACAACGTAGCAGACAATCCAACCTTTACTACAGGTATTAGTTTTCGGGTTTTCATTTTCTTCTCTTCTCAAGACCTTCCATCTCAGTGCTGGTTTCTCTAGTGTTGACTGGAATGTTGTTTGGTCAGATTACAGATGATGCAGTCGGTATGTTCTTTTGTATGGATGCACATCAGACAGAGCCATTGTAAGCGTGTAGGATAATATGGGCATTTTAATCTTTAATCTTCCTTTTCAATTCAGTGCATTGATGTGATTATCCTGCTTTAATACCTCATTATCATACAGGATTATAACCGGTCATGGATTTGGTTATGTTCAGATTTGGAACTCTGACACGCAGGCAAGTTACCTCTACTGCTTCTTCTGCTAGTATTTTGGATAAAGAAAGAAAATTATGGCCGCTTGCCCTTTGCATCAAAAAGATGCTCGGGGCCCAAACATTTAGTTCATAAGTACATATACAGATTCCGTTGATTGCCAAATAGCAGGAGAAGTCTATGTTTGGTGATGGTCGATGGGAGGCGTACCATAATGTTGAAGTTTTTGCCCACAGCCAAGAAAACACAGCGCCATATTGGCAAATGTTTTGCCCACTTTTTTCCCGTCGTAGTATTTTAATTGAATTACCACGATTTAATGTAAAGGGTCCTCACCAAAAGCTCAACTTCTGTTGGCAAATATACCAGTCTTTTGTTTACATTGGACCAACAAATGACTCACTTATGTTTACTGGCAGAAAGTGGTCGCTTCGATTAAGGTCTCAGACGACGATGGTAAGCTCTCTGACTTCTTTGTTAACATAATTTTCTTCCACCATATGTACAGTTGTACAATGATATGCTAATCAGACGATTGCCCTCACTGCAGTACACAGTGTTAAATTTATTGCACGAAAGCGGTGGCTTGTGGCTGTGTCAAAGGATCGTTTCGTCCATGTGTACAAGTATGAAAAGGAACTGGAAAAGGTCACGAGTTTCAAAGCTCACGATTCTTTTGACTTTGCCTGCTGTTCATTAGACGTTCATCCAACCCAGCCGTATGTGCTGTCAGGATATGGTAGGCACATAAAGCTTTGGGACTGGGACCAGGACTGGAATTGCATACAGACATTTGAAGAACACTCAGATGATATTAATGAACTAAAATTTAACCCAGAGGACACCAATAGTTTTGCAAGTGCTTCGTATGATTATACAGTAAAGGTTTTGCTTTCTCCCTCCATTATTCTTTGCTAAGCAAACTTCGATGCAATGATGAAGATGGAGTACGTTTCATTTTCTACTATACCCTGACTGGAAGCTTTTATGGTTGGTGTTCAGGTTTGGAGTCTTGATTCTCCCAAATCCAATTATACTCTGTCTGGGCATTCGAACGGCGTGAACTGCCTGGATTTCTTCATGCGTGATGGTCAGCAGTATTTGATTAGTAGCTCCTTTGACAACACTGCCAAGGTCGGCTATTATGCTGGAAAGTACTACATTAATACAATATGTATCTAGCATTTCTAATATATGAGTGCCTTGTTTTTTTTTTTTCAAAACAGATATGGGACTTGCAGAAGGAGGAGTGCGTTCATACACTCGAACATGAGTCTATGGTCGTTGCCGTCCTTTCACATGCCAATCTTCCATTTCTAATTACAGGTACATGGAAAGGTGCTGTTCTTGTGTGGAGCTCCACTGATTTCAGGTAAGCACGATACAACCACGTCTCGCCATGTCTCTATACAACCACGGCCGGATCTCCCTGCTCCGGCCGCCGCGCCCGGATCCGGCCTCGGCGCCATCTGCTCTCTCCCTCCCTCCCGCCCGCAAGAAAAAGCAGGAGTGGAACATGAGCCCTCGCAACCTTGCGCCGTCCGTCCCGTCCTCACCGCCAGCAGCCCCGTCCGCCACCCTGCCGCCGCCCCGCGTCCCGACCAGCTCGCTGCCGCCGCCTCCCGCCGAGCTGCCTGCTGGCTGCAGGACGTGCGTCATCCTGCCGGCCCCCCAGTCCGCTGCTTGGTCCGGTCCGGATCGGGAGCTCCTGTCCGCGCCGCTGCAGCCGGCGCTGGGCCGCCCTGTCCAGGTGGGTAGAGTGTCCGTGCAGGTGCTGGAGGAGCCCCTGGCCAAGCCTGTGCCTGCGTCCGCGAGGCTCCCTGTGCCGGCAGCTCCGACTTCGCCCGTCCTTTGTCCGCGCCCCCGGCTTGCCTCCGCGTTGGCAGCGGCTGCATCTGCCACTCCGGCCGTGCTGCGCACTGGTTCATCGTCCGCGTCGGCTCCTGCTGTTCCGGCCATGCTGAGAGCCGGCTCTGCGCCCTAGTCGGTGGCGGCGGTCGCTCCCATCGTCTCTGCGATGCGTCTGAGCCACCACTGTTCATCGACCCTGCATCCCAGACGACCTCCATGCTGCTGCCGGCTGCCTTGCCCGGCGACCCCTTTGGTCCGGGCAATGCGGTGGTGTCCGTGGCTGTGCAGGACGGGGCTCCCAATGCTCTGGCAACTGCCTCCCAATGCGGTCTGCAGCTTGTCCCGACCGCTCCACTCGCGCTGCTCCAGTTGCCGCCTGCACCGTCCGTGAAGCCGCCCACTGCCGCCGATCTGTCATGCACCATCACGGTTTCCTCTCCTGTGCATCCTGGTTGGGGCACTGGCTTGGATGCCTCAGCAGGAAGATGACGCCCTCTGATCCCATGTGTTGCGCGCCAGCAGCTCGTGGGGAAACGTTGGGAGATTGGCACCTCGTCACGGGGCGCCGCTGTTCGCCATCTACAAAGGCCTTCCGTCGGCCCGCTTCCATTGCCCGGCCTGTTCCTCCGGCGTGGCTCAGGGATGTGTCTCTCCAAAGGTCATCATGCCCATTCTTGTAGGGACCTAATCCGGTGCACGGGATGCCTTCGTTTCGGCCACAAAGTGTGTTTCTGTTGTGCTCAACACCGCTCCGATCTGTCTTCGAAGCCGCGTCATTATGCCTCATCGCCTGCCCTACCGCCTGCACTGGAGGTTGTCGCAACACCGGTGGATGTGCAATTGCAGCCCGTCCTGGCTGAGGAGACCGAGTTGCTTCGCGACTGCCTTGCGCGAGTTGGGAGTGTTTGTGGAGAGCGGAGGCCGCTCTCGCCAAACTAAAGGTTGTGCCAGTTGTGCCTTCGTTGCTTGAGCTTCCGATTGGGTCTTCAGTTGGGGAGGAAGCAAGCCTTTATGGACATTTCTCCCCTCGTGCCACATCATGTCCGTCATCGATGCCTGTGCTGTTGACTGCCTCTGGGTGTGTAGTCATCGACGAGGTCGTGGCTCTAGTGTTGCCTATTATGCTTGAGCTGCAGGAGCGTTGTGGGGGAGTCCACTTCACCTCTTTCATTGGTGCTTCCGAAGGAGATGGAGCAGGTGGTGTCAGTGGGTGACGAGGTTGATGAGGTAGGTGCGTTGGCACCTAATTCTGAGGCGCAACTACTGGGTTCGCCTCTGCCATGTGAGCAACTGGAGGCGCCTGAGTCCGTCGTGTCGGTGGTACCCGTGGCTGAGGATGTTGTCGCAGTGGTGTCTGTGAGGGACAAGGTTGATGACATTCTCAGATACATCTTGGCAGCTTGCTCACACGTTTGGAGGCGGCCAACCCTGGATCTGGCAAGACGATTGTGGAGAAAGCACTGCGTCTGTAGCTGCTTGATGGATGGCCATCAGTCTCTTGGGCGGTCCTTATGGCCTGGCTTGTCTCCGTGGATTTGGTTGTGTTCGTGGTCTTCAACCTAGGCAGTTTTGTTAGGGGTCTCCTTGCGGTGTAATAGTGTGGAGATTGGTGGTCGTTGCGTGTTGGTTATAGTTGTAGGGCTGATCGTGCACTTGTGGGGTTTCATGCTCTATGAGTAGTCCATATGTGGTTGGTTTGTGTCGGTTTTTGCCCGGTTTTCCGTTAATTAACTGGACAATTATCTTCTGCTTAATTAATCGATGAGGCAAATCTTTTGCCTCAGTTTAAAAAAAATGCTGATTAGCCCCTCTCTCTATATATGCTAAAATAGTGGGTGCTTCATATTTCCCAGGCTGAAGACAAAGCTTGGGGTCAGTGTGCCGGTTCATGGTTTCGCATGTTTGACGGGGTCAGAAAGGTAATCCGTGTTTCCAGTTCGTTTTTATTTCTGTATTACCCCGTTGTTGTCTGCTTAGTTATTTTGATGGTGTAGCCCTTTACACTGATTTCGTTTCCTTAGATTCCAGACTAGTAAAGCGTGTGCTCTTTCATCTATCAGGGTTGCAGTTGCATACAGAAATGGAGTGTCGGTGATGGAAATTGGTGATGAAGAAGGACAAGGTGGTAGTGAAGGCAGCAACAAGAATTCCAACGCCAATTATTAGGAAACCCAACGCCAATTGAGAGGACTGCTAGTACGTTCTTCAGTATAGTGCATTTTTCTATGAGATAAATACATTGGTGGTCACTGAAGTTGAGGCCAAAGCACACTACGATCACTGGACTTCAGAATACGCTCAATACGGTCACTGAATATGAGTTGCGGTGATTATACAGTCACTGGCTCACTGTACGTCACCCTAGCAACCCGCCTGCTAGCTCTTGGTCAAAGGTGACATTTTTACAGCCGCGCTGCTCGATCTGTGGGCGGCGGTGCTCGATCCGTGCTGGAGCAGCAGGAGGAGGACGGCGGTGCTGGATTGGAGACCGGAGCAGCGGGCTTCTTCTGTTCTTCCCTGCTGTCGAGAAGCAGCCGCGGCCTGTTGACCCGCGCGCCCTCGTCCTGGCCGTGGTCGCTACCTGAGCTGCCCGCGAGGCGGCGCAGCATGTCGGGGTCGCCGACGAACTTGAGGAGGAAGGCGAGCATGTGCTTGGGCCGGCGCTCCATCTCCTGCACCCGGCGCCACATGGCCGCCACGCGCTTCTCGGTGGCCCTCTGCTCCCGCCTCCATGGCTAACATCGTGCTGCTTCCGTCTTCATCTTCGTGGTCGTCCTTGGCGCGCTTGCCGCCGGTGCTGCTGCTTCGCCGGACGATGTGGCGCAGGAGGTGCTCTGCAGCCTGAACCGCGACCCCCTCCGCTGTCGCCATGGCTGTCAAGTCATCGTCAGCTCGGTTCGTCCTCTGTTTCCTGAAGGCCTTTTTTGCTTCGTTTTTCCTGAATAATACTCCTTGATGTGCGGTGCGGCAGCGGCGGCCTGTGTTTGCTGCTGCTGTCACCTTGATGTGCGGTGGCGAGTACGTACTGAGTAGTGCAGCGTAGCTTTGTGAAGTTTCTGGAGAACTATTAGTCGTGGCTGTGTCCTGGTTTGCAACCTGGCATGGCAGTGTCTTGGCATGACTGAATTTCTTAGCATTAGCACTCCTCCTTGCTTGATTGTGTGTGCAAATCATTCCAAGCATGACTGAATTTAGGATAACTGAATGCAACAATCAGTAAGATTGAGAAGATGATCTTGTCTACTCCTGAATTTAGGGTAACTGAATTTAGGATGACTGAATTTAGGATAACTGAATTTACAGTAGTCAATTTTTTGCTGTAGAAGCTGATTTTGTCTACTCCTGAGAAGTTGGTAGAAGCTGATGTACTGTAGTCAGCTTCAAGTGATGGTAGAAGCTGATGTAGTCAATTCTTTGGAGTAAATTACAGCAAATTACAGTACGGTGCTGTTCAATACGAATTGGATTTGTTGTAAATTTTACAGGTTGACTAAGGTGCTGTTGAGATGACTGCGCTGTTGTCAATGAATTCAAGTAAATTTTATGTAGTCAAGCTTGCAAATTGGATTTATAGCACTTAACTGAATTTATATGCACCTAGGTGCATATAAATTCAGCAAGGTGCTTTTAAAAGCACTTAGCATTCAATTTAAATCAAGAATGACAATAAGCATTCCATTTTCAAAAGAATGACAATAAGCATTCATTTTAAATCAGGAATGACAATAAGCATTCCATTTTAAAAAGAATGACAATAAGCATTCATTTTAAATCAAGAATGACAATAAGCATTCCATTTTAAAAAGAATGACAATAAGCATTCATTTTAAATCAAGAATGGCAATAAGCATTCATTTTAAATCAAGAATGGCAATAAGCATTCATTTTAAATCAAGAATGACAATAAGCATTCCATTTTAAAAAGAATGACAATAAGCATTCATTTTAAATCAAGAATGACAATAAGCATTCATTTTAAATCAAGAATGACAAAGTTATGTACTGTCTACAATTACTGTCAAAGTAGGTGCAAGCACTGTTACTGTCAATTACTGTCAAACTTACTCCTAAATGGAGTATTACAAGCATTAGTACTAAAATTACTGTCTACAGTACAAATTACTGTCAATTATTGTCTACAGTACAGATTACTGTCAATTATTATCTACAGTACAGATTACTGTCTAATTACTGTCAATTATTGTCTACAGTACAGATTAGTGTCTAGTTACTGTCAATTATTGTCTACAGTACAGATTACTGTCAATTATTGTCGGATTATTGTCTACAGTACATTTACAAGCATGAGTACACAGAATTTCTTGTAGCAAATGGAGTAAAAATGGAGTAGCTCACCTACTGTTGATTTGCTGATTTGTCAATTTTTTGCTCTAGCAAATGAAGTACTCCTTGCTGATTTATGAGTGTGATCTGACAGTCCTCACAGTGCTGATTTCCTTGCTGATTTGTGCAGAGCAGCACAGCAGCACAGCAACACAACCTTCATCAGCACAATCTGCTTGGCTTGGATAGATGGAGTCAAACACTTGTTGGCGATCAATCCAACACAGACTGCAACACTTCTGATCAATTCAAACTTGCTGTGGCGATCAATTCAATCTTGATGTGACTGTGGCGATCAACACAGACAGGTCATCCTGCGGGTACAGAGAGAGAGACTTGAGAAGAGAGAGGCCATGGCAGGGAGAAAAAGGGAGAGGAAGCGAGAGCAGGAGAACCAGGGAGGAATTTGCAAAAAAAAAAGGAGAACCAGGGAGGAAGAAAGGTGCGACGGGGCGACCTGGCTGCTCGCCAACGAGGTCAATTGGCAGGCAGGAGGAGGGCGTCGGGGTGCGCTGCTGCTGGCCAGTGCGGGGAGGAGCACGGGCGGCGCGACGGGCAGGAGTCGCCGGCGGCTGGAGGCTGTGCTGCTACGGCGGGCGCGACGGGCAGGGAGTCGCGGGCGGCTGGAAGCTGTGCTGCTACGGCGGGCGCGACGGGCAGGAGTCGTGGGCGGCTGGAGGCTGTGCTGCTACGGCCGGCGGCTGGAGGATGTGCTGCTACGGCGGGCAGCTATGCCGGAGGGGCGGAGCCTGGCCGAGGGGAGGAAGACAACGATCGGAGCGACAATTTCGTTTTCAAATTAGGGGTACTTTGGTACTTTTCTTTCTTTTCACCTGGTCGGAGAAATCCTCCAGCGACAACTATTTAGGAACAGAGGGAGTAGATGGCACGGGAACTAATGTCCTTACGAGTAATTAGAGCGCAGTTAGGTGGAGGTAAGCAGCATGCATGCACATGCTGCGTGCTCGTCTAGCCGGCAAACCCGTGCAGCCGTCCTTTTATGAAAGTTTTTGTCCTCCATCCTTTCATTTACCTCCCCACGTGTTGATTGGTTTCTCTGCACTCCTAAAATGTTTTATCATGTATTTAGTGCGTGTATAAAAAAAGCCATAACTTTCAAACCACGCAACGAAATTACAATATGTTTTCAGGTCCTCACGATGAGCTCTTTGAAACTAGACCCTATTTGTATATGTTTCGACGAACTTTATGTCAGTGCCAGCTTTGATGCTACATGGTGCAACTTTGTTACTATAGTAAGCGACTTTTTTCCCAAAAACCAACTTTGATGCTACGACGGCCAACTATAGTACTACATGATGCAACTTTAGTGCTACGTGAACCAACTTCATGTGAAGTTACGATTTAGCAACATGGTAACTAGCTTCTTGTGATGTGCAATTTCGTCTATTACTACAATCAACTACCAAGCAGTCGATGCGAAACTTTGTCTGTTGACCTGGCTAAGTGCCTAGCAGTCAATGTGCAACTTTTTCTCCACCCTGTGGATGTGCAGTCTTCACCACCCAAACTACCCCCCGCCAGTGAGATGTTCAACTTCATCTGCTGCCACAGTCAACTGCTAGTGGATGATGTGCAACTTAGTCTCTTACCCAGCCAACTGCCAAGCAGTCAAAGTGCAACTTTCCCCTACCCGTGGATGTAAAAATTATACCATCCCTGACTACCACCGTGAATGAGATGTGATTTCGTCTGCTGCCATGACCAATAGCCTAGCAATTGTTGTGCAACTTCGGTAGCCACCTCGTCCAACTGTCCAACAGTCGATGTACAACTTTCTTGTTGTCCCGACTAGCTGATACTCCAAGAGTAGCATGCACATAATCTAAGCTTAACAAACTCAGCCTAATGACTCACACCTCGCCGAACCCCCTCGAATTGCCCCAATCCCGCAGATCCCCACCACCACTGTGTGCTTCGTGGACCCCCCCCCCCCCCCTCCCAAAACCCGTCCCTCCTCCATCGACTCACGGGGCAGACGTCGTGAAACCTCTATGCCGTACACCCACGGCACGACGGTTGCTCCAGTGGAGGAGACGACACGCCGACAAATCCCGTAAAATACGCTACAAAATGATAAGGGGTGAATCGCTTCTCACCAACTCCGGTGGAAGAGTAGCTCACAGCCGACGGTTGGTACCCTTCGCCTCCTTAGCCCAACCCATTTTGGATTTCGCCGGGGAAAGCACAGTCGCCTCTACCGCTTGCTTTAATTTCGCCGACAAGCGTCGCCTTGACCGTCGATTGGATTTCACCGGTGAGAGATCGACCCCCTTGACCAACCGCTTGGATTCCGCCGACGAAGAGAGTGGCTGCCTCCCATTGCCGTTTGAATTTCGCCGAGCGAGTGTCCCCTCTACCGCCCGTGAGGGGATGACCCCACAACACAAATTTTGAAACTACCAAGATCCCATGACTGGCCTCCCCCCCCCCCCCCCCCCCCCCCATGAGTTGCGGGTGATGTGTGTTGTCGCCCCGACCAGGTACCACCTCGGCGTCCTAGATGCAATGCGTAGGATCATGCGACGCAGGAGTAGCGTGCGTTCGGTTCCACCAAATCGTTCAACTGCACGATGCAACATTTGGGATTTAATTAATGTTCTATGGCTTCTCTCTGGGTAGCTGTTCTATTGCCCGGTCCCTGAAAAGGCCAACAACTTCTTTTGTAGAATCGTCGGGTTGGTTTCACCCACCAAGCCTACCATGTTTATACTTTTCTCAGCCAACCCAACTTCTCTAGCCTATTTTCCCTTCCCTGTTGACCAGAGCATGTCGGGCGCTGCTATATATCGCTTCAAACGATCACGCGAGCTCCTTGGTGCCTACATCGACGTGTTCATGGGCCTGGCCGAGCGCAGCCGCGCTCCAGTCTCAGCGAGCCACGTCAGCGTGTGCGACATGGTGCAGCAAGAGGTGGGGCGCGAAGCTCGTTGGTCGTTTCTTTTTCTCAATTTCCCACTGTTTTTTTATTTTGTTTAATTCTTTTGTAAAATGTTCATACATTCAAAAAATGTTCTCAAAATCAATAAAAATGATAATTAATTAAAAAAGGTTTGTGAACATGAAAAAATGTTGCTGCATCCAAAAAATGTTCATGGATTCAAAAAATGTTCATGAACTAAAACAAATAGTCATGAAGTCAAAAAATGTTTGCAAATTCAAAATGTCCATGAATTCAAAAAAAGTGTTTGAACTCAAAAAAAGTTCATGCATTGAAAAATATTTATGAATTCAAAAAATGTTTGCAAAATTTTAAAAACATTGTTTGAATTAATTTTTTTCACAAATTAAAAATTGTTCATGAATTGAAAAATATTTGTGAATCCAAAAATATTCATGAATTCAAAAAATGTTATCAAATTTTAAAAACTTGTTTACAAATTCAATAATTGTTCATGAATTCAAAAAATTATTGAAGAAATTAAAAATGACGAATTCAAAAAATGTTTGCAAATATGAAGAAAATTCATGAAATATTTCATGTAGAATTAAATAAAGTTTCAAAAATCCGAAAACACCAACAATTTTGGAAATCCAACGAGTATATTTGAAGAGACAAGTATTTTTTGAATAAGTGAACAAATTTTTAAAACATAATTTGTTTTAGAAATTTGCTAATTTATGAAAAGATAAAAGAAAAGAAACAAACAGAAAAAAAAACCAGAAAGAGAAAACCGGTTCAGGAACCTTCCCATAACCGATACCTTCCAGAAAGTTCCAGAAACCAGTCATCACGCTCGCTTTGCTCGGTTCTAATTGGCCGGCCCAACTTCCTAGCCTAGTGGTTGGACATTGGCTTGACGATTGC
This sequence comes from Elymus sibiricus, assembly GCA_039707655.1. Lineage (NCBI taxonomy): Eukaryota > Viridiplantae > Streptophyta > Magnoliopsida > Poales > Poaceae > Elymus > Elymus sibiricus. The sequence continues at coordinate 464,826,920 of CM077676.1, forward strand.
TGTGCGCGATATATGGCATTTGCGGCGTAGGTGCTTCTCTCGATACTGGCGGAGAGATAATGCAACCTCACGCTTTCTCTGGTGTATCGACTGCAGGTAGCAGGTCTAGTGCTTGGGGGACGACTCAGGTAGGTACCAATGTATATCTTTTCCTCTAAGAAACAAGGTAGGTATCCCTTAAAAAAAAAGGTACTCCCTCCGTCCCATAATGTAAGACGTTTTCTGACACTACACTAGTGTTAAAAAACGTCTTACATTATTTGACAGAGGGAGTAGGTACCAGTGACATGTTGTCGTTCGCGATAACAAAAACAAGGGCATGTCAGCCCTCTAACTTAGCGCATCAAACGCCGCTCTCCACCCATGCTTTTATTACACGGTACTACTTGGCAGATATAGGTATGATCAGGGCCGTCTCCAGAAATTTGGAGCCCCGGTGCGGAAAATAAATTATGCTACGGTTCGGCTATCAATTCACGTAATGCGCGCTTGTCGTCACATATACCACCCTAGATTTCATCACTCTGCTGAGCAACCGATCGCATGGTGTGAATCGCGTCGTGCAGAGTACTCCAGGTTACACATTTGCATTATATAATCATCAAATATAGAATAGGGTCTTCAAATTTTAAAAAATCGTACTCCCATTGACCTTTGTTTCATATTATTTGGTGTGCATTAAATTTTAGGGGATTCTGAAACATTAATCATTTTTTTATTTCCAGCTCTTTGATTCCCTTCGATAGGTTGTTTCCACTAAATAAAAGTCTACAGTAAAAAAATGGCCCCACGAATGGAGCGATCTCCATGCTGATTTTCTTTCATCCCTAATCCTCACGCATGCAATTATCGTGGCAAAATATCCGGAACTAAATGGTGTATGCAGTCTGGAGTTGTGTGGGAAAAAAAAACTTATCGCATGAGATGGAAAGGAATCACGCGCATGCAGGGGAGATAATCAAGTTAAGAAATCCCGTGCATGCAGGGCATTGGCCGATGAGAGATCATGCATGACATGCAATGTAATTAGCGTGAAATTAATGATTTTGGGGGCCCCATTTTTTTAGGGGGGCCTGTGCGGTCGCCCACCTTGGCCACCCTCATCGACGGCCTTGGGTATGATGAGGAAAGAGGAAAATAGCAGGGCTAACTATGCCAGGGGCAGGTGGTCACCTCCACCGACCGGCATGGTCAAAGTTCATGTGGATGGGAACATGGTTTTTAATTTCAGTTTCAAGAAAATTTCAGCACCTACCGAAATCACCGAAATTCAGTGATTTTGGTTTGCATTTCGGCCAAAGAGCCGAAATATTCACTTGAATTCAATTAAAAAAATGAATTTTTTAATAAATATCTTAAAAAATATTTGAATTCATGTGTACTACAGAAATTGTTGAAATATGTTGGCCGAAACATAAATATTTCAGTGTCTGCTGAAATTAATGAAATTCAGTGAATTTCATTGAAATCTCACTGAAAGTGAAAACCATGGATGGGAACTAGCCAAGACGTTGAACAGAGGAGCATCTTCGAGCCTAGGTGACTTGCTATGGTGGGTTAACATCACCTGCTATTCTGGAGGCAAGGGCAATCAATGAGGCATTATCCTTAGCCTCGGATCTGAACGGGCGACGGGTGAAAATGAGTTCAGATTTTGCAGAGGTGATAAGTGTCTTCACAATGGATACACTATGGCAGTGTACGGCTCTGTGCTGAAGGAGATTCTGGTGAAGAAAAGTGTGGCTGGACTTGGCCGTCTTTGGCCATGAACGGAGAGGCACGGATTTACTTCTCGTGGAGGCCCATAAGTAGCGATCGATGGAGCATGCATGGCTGCCTCGGCAGATCGACCAACTGCTAGTATCAAAAACAGGAGGATGAAAGTTATGTTTGGCGTCATAGATTGACACAGATTTGATCACATGAACAAAGGAAGTTTCAGGAGTAACTTATTTGGTGTTGTACGAATCGAATTAAAGTGCTGTTTGAATCAAAGTAAGCAGAAGTTTGTGGGTACCTGCATCATTGGGTTGCCTCTCTACCTCTGCAGCCCTCTCAGAACTGCTCAAGGAAGTTCATGAATAAAAGAGTCTATGCTATCTCGAAGCCTGATCTTGATGCTTGGGTGTCCCTCGTCTTCTAGTGCAAAAAATTCAGCGAAAGCAGTTGCAACTTTTATTTTTTCTATTACATGTTATATTAATAGAGAAGGGGAGCCTTGGCGCAGTGGTAAAGCTGTTGCCTTGTGACCATGAGGTCACGGGTTCAAGTCCTGGAAACAGGCTCTTACAGAAATGAAGCGGAAGCTACATGCACCGGGCTGCCCTTTTTATATGTTATATTAATAGAGAGGGAAGGTGTAAGGTACCTTCTTTCCTCAGTAATAATAATCCAATCCACTAGTAGCTGTCATGCATGATGCATGCGTCTAATATTCATTTGGATTATGGAGCACCCAACCTGACAACTACTCCCTCTGTAAAAAAATATAAGAGTGTCTAGATCACTACTTTACGGAGGGAGTAACAGTGACCTCTGTCTGGGAAGGCCAAATTTTCAATGGGATTAGGAGTTTAGGACATCTCCAACCTCAGCAGAACCATGTGTGGCAGAGAACGTGCGAGGAAAGAGAACGCGGGTCGTTGCTTCTGCACGCGCCAAATGGGAAGCCAAGCGGCCGTTCCGTGGGATGTTGGAGGAATCTGCTGTTGCTGCGGCGTGTGGTGTGTCGGATTTGCACAAGTGGCGCTCTAGCAATCTGAAAGATTTGCTGCCCATTCAGTTTCCGCTATTGGTAGCTAAAGTGGAATTGGGGAGTCGCACTTGCGTTTCTTATCCCCTGCTGGCAATAATCTTGCCTTAATGTTCTAGTGTGCATGCTGAGTCTGGCTAGTGGCTAGGATTGTACTAGGCCGTAACGTGTGCTAGTTGCCTACGTGACTAGGAGTTAGCTAGTAGCCTAGTACCAGTCCGGTTATGATTCTGTACGCTGCGTGAGTAGGTTTATTAGTTGATCTCTTGGCTCGGCTCAATCAACATTTGTATCATCTTCCAGTTCCTTTCTTGCACACTTTTCTCTTGCTTAAAGTACCGCGGTAAAATGCCCGCTAGCCGTCTCTCCTTTCCTTGGCTTTCTTTACTAGTGCTGGTAGTGCTTGCGGTTCTTCAGCATATGGGTCCTGTTGCCTCTACTGCTCTTGATTGTGTGTACTAAATCAAATCTCAACACTAGTAGTGGTGCCCGTTTTCACGATTTTACAACGATCAATTAACAGGGGTCGAGGGTTTGTTAATTAACAAGCAACTAAGAATGATAGTATCAAATTCCATCACATAAGGCTAACTAGACCTGTCATGTCGACCATCACATGCATGCGTCTCACCCTAATCTCAACTTGATAAATATGAAGTCTGGTCTCTTAATTTGGTCTTCCTAATTGCAAGAAAAACTGTAACTCAACCTGTCTCACTCATACCTAATGTCGTCTCTGCTAGGCTTCCTCTAGCTCTCACCTACCGTCCGTGGTTACCTTCCCCTGGCCGGACATGTCAGCCATCACATGCATCACCCTAGCCTAATCACCTTGTTAATGGTCAATTATAGTCTGCTTGGCCGTCTTCATGCCATATATGCAACCAGTGGCGAATCTAGGACGTAAATGAAGGGTAGGCTCAACTTCAAGGGCGCTAAATTTTTTGGCATGAAGACAGCATATCCCATTCACCCAAGACCCCACCAACACATATCAGCACACAACGCACACATACCGCCAGGCAACCTCATCCGGCGGTCTCACACAACGCACACACACCGCCTGATGGAATCGAATCAATATAAGATGTGTACTATGAGATGCATGCAGCCCAAACATGAGAAATATCCAGTAAAATATTTTGAGAAACCGGTAACTATATTAATCCATCTACTTATTTATTGATACTGGTCAAAAGTGTCACTGGAAGTAACATGTGGCATGTTCCTTATGGATCTTATCCAAAATATAGCACTATAATTCATGCACAACAGCTGACCAAGAAAACAAAGCCAATTGTCTTTATATAAGTTTGCTTCAATGAAAGAAATGATGTACATGCAGTATGGTTCTGGAAGTTACCCGAAAACCAGTCCAACTGCAGCACCGATATAGGCATTTTGTGCTCTCAATTCGAATTCAGCTCCTCCAAACTGACAAGATAAGGGCATGAGATTAAACCATGTACACAGTCCGCCTGAAGGTGATCAAAGTGCAGAGATGCAAACTTACCTTCAACTTTCTTTTTTCTTTCATGGCCTGTACTTCAGACTGAATCACTGGGCGTTTCGATAGAACCTTACCGATCTTGATCATTGTTTCAGAAATCTACTGAAATACAATAAAAGAATGTTACATTTGCAGATACATGTGTGGCTCAATTAAACCTTTTGAAAAACAATAAAAAACAGGATACCAAGGTAATTTAGCAATGAGACGGAGTATGAAGCCATGCTGCTGAAGCATCGTGACAGGATGAATCTGAGTTTTCTTCTGTCCAAACAGGTCAGATTGCTGTCACTAATACACTCACATTCACTAAACTAGTAGCTACTGACTAGAACTAAACTAGCTAAAGCCTACTACAAAATAGCCACAGTCCAGTCATCCAGAGAAGAAATTAGACAAGATGAGAAGAATTCTACCAGCGCGCAGGGGAGCCTCGGAGGTCCAGGTCCTCCCTGCGACGGCCAGGCGGCGGATCCGGCAAGCGGCGGCCAGGCGGCGGCGGATCCGGCAAGCTCCGAAAGGCCTGGGCGGCGAGCTCGGAGCCTCGGCCTGCCCCGGCCGTCCGGCGTGTGGCGGCGTCCGGCAAGCTCCGAAAGGCCTGGGCGACAGGCGACGAGCTGCCCGCCTCCCCGTGCTGCCATGCTGGCTCCCTCGTTGGGCGGCGAGCTCGGAGCCTCGGCCTGCCCCGGCCGTCCGGCGTGTGGCGGCGTCCGGCGACCGGCGGGGTGGCGAGCTCCGCGCCTCAGCCTGCTCCGTCCGTCCGGCGGCTAGGTCGTCGAGAGCAGGGGAGCGTGCGGCCGTGCGGCTGCCTCCGTGCCTCGCTACCCAGCTCGTGCGGGTGCGGGTGCGGCTGCTGTGTCTGCTCGTGGCCTCGTGCCAAATTCGCTAAGATGGGCCGGCTGACCTGCTTTTCCTGGGCTGGGCCTATCGATGCATAGTAGTAAAAAAAAAATCGCGATTTTGGAGGGCAGGCTTGAGCCTATCGAAGCCTCCTGGTAGATTCGCCACTGTTAATGCAACTCAGGCGGATCGAGTCCCAATCAGCTGCTAGTAGGTGGATCTAGTCTCATCTTCTTACGCCTCTCCTCTACTCGGATTTTCCTTGACTATAGCTAATCCCCGCTGATTTACTTGGTCAAATACTTTGGATAATCATTAACCAGCCTTCACTTTGACAGTTCGTATATGCTCTTTTCAATTCTATCATGACACTTTCAGATCTGAAAGTGAAAACGAGACAAACATGACTTGTTGCTAAGTACTACCTCTGTGTCTAATTGTAAGACGTTTTGGCAGTCTAAATTGAACTGCCAAAACGTCTTATATTTAGGAACAGAGGGTGTACCTTCTTAATTATGAGTATGTATTGTTCTTACTAGCATGTACATGATTTTCTGAGAGATCGCTACAGTAATATAAGGCTGTTGTCAAATTCTTTTGGTAACAATCAAGTGACCTTCACTTTTACATGCCTTCATTTGAATTCAACCTTTGACACTTCCAGATCTGAAAAACAGATGAAACACAACCTTTTTCTTTGCGGGGAAGATGAAACTTGATTTGTTAAGTAGCTTGCTAATTATGAGTCAGATATATACTTGCTTACTATGAATGTACACTAATTTCCGCTACAGTAAGGCCTTTAACATGTACTTTAACTGTTTCTAGTGACAAATTTCGTTCCCAAAGTTTCTAATTAAGTGGCAAATATTCCAAGAAACATCAAAATTTCATATTCTCTTTAGAAAATAAGTTGTTTTTCTCTATCCAGTTTCATTGTGAATAGAATAGAACAATAACAAAAAGCAAAGCAAAAGAAAGGAGCCTATGTACTTAACACTTAAGAAGCGATCATTTTCTGAATGAACTTCAAAAAAGATAGGATCAAATTCCCCCATATTTTACTGCTCACCTAGCCTAGCTGGACCTGTCATGTCCGCCATAACATGAATCTCACCCTAATAATCTCTACTTGTTAAATGTGAAGTCTTGTCTCTTAAATTTGGCCTTCCAACTTGCAAGTAATACTGAAACTCAACTGATCTCGCCATACCTGACTTCGTCTCTGCTAGCCTTCCGCTAGCTCTCACCTACCGTACGCGGTTACCTTTCCCTGGCCGGACATGTCAGCCATCACCCTAACCTAGTCACCTTGTTAATGGTCAATTATAGTCTTCTTGGCCATCTTCACTTATAGATATGCAACTCCGGCTGATCGAGTCACAGCCAGCTGGTATGTGGGTCCGGTCTGATGTTGTTAAATGTGAAGTCTTGTCTGTTTCATCTTTTTAAGTATATACGTTTGAATTTGGACTTGTTCACCTGATATTGCACATACTTAATGAATGCCTCTTCTTGTCACTCTCTTCATTTCTATGCAACCCCAACCGGCTGGTAGGTGGACCCAGTCTCATCTACTTGCGTGTTTCTTGAGGGGGTTTGCTAACACGCAACCACAAAGGATATTTTAGATTTTCGCCGTATTTTAGCGCTCACCTGCCGTGGTTCTTTGACGCGACTTGTCAACAGTGCATGCATCATCCTTATCTCAATTAGTTAAATCTGTAGCCCTGTCTGTTTAGTCCTTTAAATAATTTGCATCTAATTTGGACTTGGTCACCCACCTGATAGCAAAAGAGGCATCGTCAATGGCCACCACCGAGGAGTATCGGAGACCAGTTCATCCCTCGCCCACTACTCGTTGTCCTACCAAACGTCGATGCCGCCATGGCATGCATAACTTTTTTTCTGCGGAAAGTATTTAGGCCCATTATAAAGAATCACCATAAGTACAGAGCACCCAAAAAATAAAAATTACATCGAGGTATTTGTACCACCACATGACCCTACCGTCGTCAGAACGAGCCGCCAATGTGTCGCTGTCACCGTGCACATACCGAAACCGACCTAACCTTGTCGATAACAGCCAGGGAGTCCTCGTGCACGTGCGGACGTGCCCCTAAGGACCAGTGCCTAGGAGCTGCAGTCGTCACCATTGAACTCTTGAATCGATCTGAGGTAGCTGACACTAAATCTCACCGCCACGCATGCACGACGACAAACCTAACCTCCCGCCGCAAGGAGCCGGCAAGAATCTATGTCGGAGCGTCTTCGAATAGGTCCCGGCGAAAGAAATCGAGGTGGATCAGAGCCCAGAAGACCAACTCAAAGATGAAGTGCCACGATCTGCCCGAGCGCGACCCCTGCAAGCGGTCGCCGGACCAGCTAACAGAAGGGAGGCGAATACACGGCCTCACCTGCGAGAAGAAGGGGAGGAAGGCTTCGCCTCAGTCGTCTTGCGAGAGGGGAAAGAAAGAGTCATGGGGGGCATAGCTAGCTGCCCGTGTTAAATATTTAAGGGGAAGAACTAGCGGGTGTCACAGAGTTAGGTGTATGTTGCATGTGTTTGATATGTGTATGTGAGGATCTGTGCTTGTACCGTGTTTTTCAAAAAAAAAAAAAAACTAGGTGATGTTAACTTTTTTTTAGGGGTTAAGCCAAGCTTTATTGATCAAAATCCACGTGGAGTGGTATACAAAAAGGATCATGAGGTTCGACCAACCAGGTGTATCGGCCTCGATCTAGTGAATGTGAATACTTGGCTAACCTATGAGCATCGCAATTAGCTGCTCTGCCTTCAAAAGTAAAAGAAACATTGAAAGCTAATGATCCCTGCTTGATCTCCCTAATGATTGCACCATACCCTCCAGAGCTAGCTTTGTCGATGTCATTGATCACCTGCTTGGAGTCCGATGCAACTACAAAATTTTGGACCATCAAATATTCTGCGAGAGCCAGTCCTTCTCGGTACGCTATAGCCTCCAGAGTAGCTACATCGGTTATTCCTTCTAGCACCAGCGCCGAAGTACCAACATAATTACCCATGTCGTCTCTACAAACCGCCATGGCAGCACCTTTGTTATGAGCCCTTGAGACTGCAGCATCTACATGAACCTTCGAGAAACCTGGCGGAGGCGCCTTTGGTTTAACACTTACTGGGTTTTGTACACCTCGTAATATCTTACTAGATGATGTTAACTAAACAACAGTTTTTAAGGAGTAAGATTTTTTCCCCCGAAGGGCTAGAGCATCTCTAACATTGCCATCTTGATTTGCCATTTTAGTTGGGCTGATGTCACCTATCAAGCCCATATCGTTATCTCAGTCAGCCCATCTTCACCTCAAAATAAAAAAGTCGGCCCATCCTCACTGCTATTGTATTTCCTGTTTCTCATCAAAAAATAAATGCTAGTGTATCTCCTCGCCTTGTTCTCTCGCCTGTTCGTTCCACCCGAGGCACACTTCTTCTTCCCCAACTCCAACGCTGGCGACGAGAGGGGGCAATGTGCCCAGGTGGAGCTCAGTCTTCTCCACATTTTCTATACCTGATTGATCTGGTTTGTACTAAATCAAAATCTCAGCACAATTAGTGGTGCCCATTTCACGAATTTTACACTGATTGATTAACAGCGAATATCGAGGGGTATGTTAATTACCAGGCAATTAAAAATGATATAATTAGATTCCCCCTATATTTTACTGCTCACCTCTCCTAGCCGAACCTGTCATGTTAGCCATCGCACCCATATGCATCTCACCCTAGTCTCAACTTGGTAAATGTGAAGTCTGGCCCTCTTTGGTCTTCCTAATTACCAGTAACACTGGAAGTCAACCAATCTCACTCATACTTAAGTACTTAGAGCAACTCTAGCAGATCCCGCAAAAACCATCAAGTAAAAACAGTATACACATCCCCTAAAACGAATTTGCAGTACGGCGCGGCATCGAACGGAATAGATCCCGTATACCTGTACCATATATTTTTTTCTCCTCCACGCTTCTTCTTCCCCGGGACACACGCATGGACGAATTCCAACTCCGGCCCGCCGGAACGCATGCATGCAGCTGCTGGCCGGCTGTAACGCACCCACGTAACCGTCGCCGGCCCCGTGCTAGACCGCCCAGGTTCAGTCGCCCGCTCCGTCGCCGCTCCGGCCAGCCGCATGCTCCGGCGACGCTCTGGACGGCCGCTGCCGAACTCCTCCGCCTGCTCGTTGCTCGCGCGCGGAGTCTCCCGGCCGCCTGCTCCACTATTGAACGGTTTATGGGTTCCCTAAAAAACGACCTCGAAACCTCCAAATATCAAGGATGGAGGGGTTCTACGCAAAAAAAAAAAGGATGGAGGGGTTAATATACGGGGACCTATAAAAAAATTTACGGGATCTATTCGGTGCGTTTTTTTAATCTATATTGTAAATTTAAAGGTTTAATCATTTTTACGGGATCTGTTAGAGTCGCTCTTTACGTATGTGCTTGCTTGCCGTTCTCACCTACCGTACATAGGTATCCTGGCTGAACATGTCAGCCATCACATGCAGATTGATCTTCCATGTTAGTGCTCCGGCCCTTACTTATCAACTTCTTTTGGTAATGATTACCGGCCTTTACATTTACAGTTTGTATATGATTTTTTTGAATTCTGTGATTCTGTCACAGTACATTCAGATCTGAAAAACAGATGAAGCATGGCTTGTTAAGTAGCTTATTAATCACGAACCATATATGTAGTATTACAGTCGATGGTCTAGCCTGCCAATAATGCATCTTTCATGATCTCTATATATGCAATTCCGGCCTGATTGAGTGCCAACCAGCTGGTAGGTAGATCCGTGAAGTTGTTAAACGTGAAGTCTAGTCTTTTTGGTCTTCTCAAGTATATACTCCTACATGATATTGCGCGTACCTAATGCATCTTTCTCACCCATCTCTATGCAGCTCCAACCAGCTACTGGTAGGTGGATCCAGTCTCATCTTCTTGCACCCCTGTTCAGCGCCCTTGTTCTACTTGGATCCAGTCTCATCTTCTTGCTGCATCTCCACAGGTTAGTGTCCAGCTTTGTTTACCTGTCAAATTCTTTTGGTAACAGGCTTCACTTTTACCATTTGTATACATTCTTTTGAATTCTATCATGACACCTTTAAACCTGAAAAAGGATGAAACACCACTTGCTAAGTAGTTTGTTAATTATGAACCTGATATGTATCTCGGTTTACTAGCATGTGCATGAATTTCTGCTACAGTAAGGATGTTAATACAGTATTATATTCTTTGAGGAAACAGTGCAGCACCTTTATTTTTTTCAATGGCAAAAATCATTCTAGTAGGTGCTTAAGTGACGGATATTCCATGAAACCTCAAAATTACATATTACATATTTTTATTAAAAAATGTTTTCACATACAGTTTTATAGAAAGCATCTGTGCCTGTCATGTTTTACTATTCACCTAGCCTAGCTGGGCCTGTCATGTTAGCCAGCACACGCATATGCATCTCACCCTAATCTCAACAACTTGGTAAATGTGAAGTCAGGTCTCTTTGGTCTTCCTAAGTACTGCCTGTAAAACTGCAAGTCAACCGATCTCGCTCATTCCTAGTGTCGTCTCTGCTTACTTGCTGCTTTCACTTAGCATACGTGGTTATCCTGGCTGGACATGTCAGCCACCACATGCATCACCATAATCTGACTGTGTTAACTATGAATTATTGTCTGCTTGGCCTTGTTGATTGTATTCAAACATTAAAGTCAATGGTCTCACCCAGACATAACGCATCTCTCTTCATTTCTATATAACTAGATGACCGTTGCGCCGATGGCGCAAAGTGCGAGAGCGAGCCAAGCATTCAAACCATGCAAGTAAGAATATTTAGAGACCGATGATCAACAAAAGACATCAATGTTGTGGTCTTCGAGAGAAGATCAACATCCTTCCTCTCTATTTTCACAGCTGATTCTATTAAAGAACTAAATGCAGCTACTTAGGGCCATATTCTTGATAGCATAGAAAGGGAAGCACTAATAAAGATCTAAAAGCAAGTGCATATCTGTTTGTAGTGAAAAGAGATGCATGCCAGTTATCTCTAATCTCATAATAAGCAAGCAGCACTATGCAGTGCAAAAATCATAACCAGAATTATTCATATCTGAAACAAATACCAAGCAGTAAAATCAAAAAACAAATATCATTGCCTAATCAGTCATCCTTCATCTCTCGTTTTAGTCTGCTGGCCTAACACGACCCAATCAGAAAAGAAGAATGAACTTGCTGGAAGCCTATAGGAAATGATTCAAACATTGAGATATTCAACACTGATTATTAATGCATTAATCTCTAATATCATACACTCTTTGTGCGTCGGGAATTTCTCTTTCAATTAGCATGTACAATGTATAAATGATTTAACCTACCATGCCTTATTTTGTTCTCATGTAAAGGCAATTAAAACCAAATATCACGTGGGTGTTTGTAACCACTAAAATGTGGTATCTAAAATTGACTGAAAGAGAAAGAAAGATAATTAAGGTCATCTGGGTTGACACTTATATAGTAGTTTAGATGGATGATCACAAAAACATTATGAACATGAAGCCTGGTATGCAAGCTATAGGTGACAATACAGCGATGTCTTCAGAGCGAGTGAATAGTGGGACGAAGATGTTTTGCCATGCATCTGATCTGAAGGCATAGTTCTCAGAATTGAGCAGAGCGCCAAAGCCCAGTGCATGGTATGATTGGATGGGATCGGCATTCCTGAACGGAATCAAATCTGACATTCATCAATTTTATCTAATAATGTAGCAGTCAATCGTATATGAACCCAGACAACCAACAGAAAACTTATTACCCAAAGTACATCTCATTCATATGATAACTATTCAGAATACCCGAAACTAAAATTAGAGAAGAACAAAAGCGAAACTGTTTCTGTAAGCTGAGTGAAACTAAAATTAGAGAACAAAGCGCCCCTGTTTCTGTAAGCTCAAAGAAATTTGGCAACCATCTTAATACATCACCTAATATATGCAGAGTTGTTTTTAAAGCACCAAAAGTTACTTCATGAATATTTACAGGTGATCAAGAACTAACCATCTTAATACTTGTTTGTACAATGCAACCGAATAACCGCAAGGGACACTGGACATGCTACCAAACCATGCCATTTCATAATTTTCTTAAGAGTTCTAGAGAAGCCTCACCTTTTGTTGGTGTACACCAGCAGCATGCTGCCCATGGTAAGCCTCGCTACACGCATACAACTTGGTCCCAAAGATGAATGGCTTTGGACCTTTTTGAGATAGCTTACCACATATGCCATCTGGTGCCAAAGATGGATGACTAATATCCACAAGAATAGGAGCATCAGACAGTGGCCTTAAGTTAAATAATGTCACAAAGGTGAAGGCCAATAAGATTATAATGATGACCCCAATCTTCATTATAAATAGAAGGTCATCCCAACCGATAATATCCATGGCATTAGATTCATATATGCAGATACTTAACCTAAAAGAGAGCACTTCATACAGTAAGCTGCTGAGCTTTCTGGCAATAGGAAAATGGCACATGAAACATAATTTGGCCCTAAAGCATATGCTAAATATGGGGTGTTACTGATTAGCAACCTTGGTTTGGTATGTGAGACAAAAGTTGTTGTTTCATATAGTTCTAGACATGTTTCTATAAACAGTTGTAATTAGGACAAGGGTAATTTATAAAGATGATTTGCCATAGAAAATAAATATGATATAGATGAAGTAAACACTGCATATAGATACAAAATTAGTGGTTTTATGATTAAGCATAGATCCAAAGGCGATAAAGCATTACTACCGACCATACTTCATCGTGGGCCCATAATCCACAAAATCAGAAGTAAACACACGCTTGATAGACTTAACCCTAATGATAGATTTAAGGGAAATGACGCACATGGTTAGCGTTGGAGGAGGCACCCATAACCCGTTGCGCCCATGGCCCAAGAAGCCGATTAGTACCAAAAAATATTTGCTTATTAAAGGCTACTGCAGTAAAGCAAAATAGAAGGGGAATACCATTAAGAGAATAGAGATAGAACACTTCTATTGCATCCTCAACAGGCAGAGTAATAACCAATGTCCAGTACATAAAAAAAATAGATCACTTCATGGGACCTTCTGTTTATTGTTGTGGCTTGGACAGACCACTTCATCGAACCGGAATGTCAGCATCATTTCTGTTGGTTTGCTGCCAAGTATTCTGTTGTCTTTAATTGATGGCAGGCAACTGAATCAGCAAATACAGAAACTAAGCATACACTCATATTCATATTGCCTTGTGAATGTTATCATGCTACTGAATTCTGGTGTTGTAATGTGATACAACGAAAAAGTGCATAATTATCGGTTTTTATGAAACCAGTCCCACATAATTCTGGTGTTGTAATGTGATACAATGAAAAAGTGCATAATTCTGGTGTTGTAATGGTACTGAATGTCAGCATCATTGTTCAGTCACCTGCATGCCTAGAGGTGTTTTTTTTTTATTTCATGCAGATTATTTCAGGAGGCCAGAACTAAGCTAACTCACATCAATTACTCACTTGCAATCAAATTACTCTAAGGGTGCTAAAGACCCAAGAGAACTAAGGAATTTAGCCTCTTGCTAATTTTTCTATCGAAAGATCGGGAAAGAAAAGAAACAAGCAATTTACTACTATCTGTTACCATCTTTCTTTGCAGACAATGATTGCATAAGTAAGTCTGAAACTAAAGAGGTACCAATCATAGAAGCAGAATCTACTGTATTTTTTTTCCTTTTTACCTACTTGTGGATACACTTTTTCGGTAAGATGAGAACCTGACAGAATAAAGTTAATGTTTGGTTGAAAGAGCGGAATTGTAGTGAATATTTTCTATAAGTACCTGACTGGACCAAGTGCCTAATTCAGAGTCCAACAATGTAAACTGAAGAAACTATTACTTTTACAATACACAAGTACTAATACTAAAGCGGGAGGGATCCAATTTTTCTGGTTTTTTGACTTTTCTTCGGCATCTACTGTTCATTTTCAGACAAGAACAGTAATTGTGAACAGCAACAAGGCATGAACAGTACCAGCAATAAACAGCACCCATATGAACAGTGCCCAATCATGAACAGCGTGTGTGAACAGTCCCATCTACAAAAAATGGTACCCAAAATGCGAACAATATCCACGGGTGGACTCAAATGAACAGTACTTTGCTTAAATAGTGCTCCGGATAATCTGATTTTCTCCCCTTACTTCTTTTAGCTTTCACCGAAGAAAAAATACACATGTTTTTTTTAAAAAAACTGGGATATTATTTGCACATCATTTCTCTTCCCCTTGCTCCACTCTCGCGTCCTTATATAGAGAGTTAGGATTTAGAATTTTCTATACATCATTTCTCAACACCGGCGTACCGATGCACAGCCACCTTAATCGTCTCCTGATTCTTTCCGATGATAGTGCTGCCAGGGCACAAAAATAGTAGGCTGGAACTGTATATTCACATGAACAGTAATCCGTGAGAAAAATAAGTTCTTGACCGATTATTGCCCATTTTACAACACAATAACAGCTAAAAGTGCACTAACAAATAGCCGAACAAAAATCGAAACATTATCTGAATAAACTCAGGACCAATAATCGAAACAATAGCCCAAATAAACCGAAACAACCCCAAATAATCTGGAGCAATAAAGCCAGTGAAACAGAACAACACCTGAATAAACCGAAAGCATTAACCCACACGAACCATAAAACTAAAACAGTAACCCCATTTTGAACCAAAACAACACACCCGAATAAACCGGCACAACTAAAAAAAAGTAACACAGCACTACGCATTCACGTGAACAATAATCCAGAAGAAATATAAAAAAAACACCAAAAAAATAGGACTCCTCCTCCCTCGACCCGAAACAAAAAAACCGGTGAAACGGGACAACACCGGAATAAACCAAAAACATTAACCCACCCGAACCATAAACCGAAACAATATCTACTAACAAATTCCCAAACAAAAACCGAACATTATCCGAATAAACTCAGAACTACTAACCGAAACAATAGCCCAAATAAACCAAAACAACAACCCCGAATAATCCAGAGCAATAAAACCTGTAAAATAGAACAACACATAAATAAACCAAAAACATTAAGTTACACGAACCATAAAACTGAAACAGTAATCGAATTTTAAACCAAAACAATACACCTGAATAAACCGAAAAAAAACAGCACTATGCATTTACATGAATAGAAATCCAGAAGAAATATAAAAGAACACCCAAAATAACTGGGACTCCTCCCTCGACCCGGAACAATAAAACGATTAAAACGGACCAATACCGGAATAAACCAAAAGCATTAACCCACCCAAATCATAAACCTAAACAGTACCTAAATTATAATCCAGAACAATACACCCGAATAAACCGAAACAATAAAAACAGTAAACCAGCACTATGCATTCACGTGGACAATAATCCAAAAGAAATAACCAAAAAAATAAAAATATATGTTGTTTTCTTGCTTATTTCGATAAAATACAGACGAGATCGGTCACGGGCACAGCGTGCGCCGCGCTTCTTCAGCGCTAGTAATGTACTTATACCATTCTCTAGTTTGGCAAATACAAATTACATGTTCTTTCATCATCTAGGCAGACCAATCAACCATAATTTGACGCTTAAAGATATTAATTACAAAAAGGATTTTGAGTGGTGACGATAACAAGTAACTCACCTAAGAATACTTCATTGCAGATCACATAAGAAATCACTAAATCGAGGATCAATGCTTATCCTAAACTTTAAGGAGAAGGCAAAAGATTAGAGGAAAAAATGATTGTTACCAAATTGTTTTCGGGAGATAGTGTTCACTGTTAGAATTTTTCAACCGAGTGATATACTTGTCTTCTGTCATCCATGATTCTACTGTAGGGAACTATGTGTTTCTGTGAACCCAAATACCTGTGCGGCCTAGTGATGCATGGTATGGTGATGATCTATTTGCATTTTCTTTTGAGGTTCCATCCTCCCCTACTTCTGAATTGATTTTTCCAGTAATTTTCAATGTGCATACAATGTTGATTCAAATTGAAGTGTAGCCCACACTGGGCTTGACAGGTGCTTGGTAGAGGACCCAGTTTTGGTTATCTGGACCATGAAACACTAACTTATCAGATTTAAGCTGAAAATAATAGCGCTTATTAAAGAACCAGAGCAGAAAGGTAAGTGTACGCATGTAGTGTTATCATGGGCTTCTCTTTTAATCATATCATAAATGGAAAGTGTTCAATTAGAACATGAAAACGTGACTCAATTGGTCTTAGTTAGTCTTCGGGACGGGGTGGAAGAAGGGCGGAGACTCTCGAACGAGGAAAAGGATCCCTTCGAAAGAATTGACCGAGGAGCCGTATGAGGTGAAAATCTCATGTACGGTTCTGTAAAGGGACAGTAAGGGTGACTTATCTGTTGACTTTTCCACTATCAACCCCAAAAAACCCAACTCTGCCTTACGTAAAGTTGCCAGAGTACGATTAACCTCTGGATTTGAAATCACTGCTTATATACCTGGTATTGGCCATAATTTACAAGAACATTCTGTAGTATTAGTAAGAGGAGGAAGGGTTAAGGATTTACCCGGTGTGAGATATCGCATTATTCAAGGAACCCTAGATGCTGTCGCAGTAAAGAATCGTCAACAAGGGCGTTCTAGTGCGTTGTAGATTCTTATCCAAGACTTATATCATTTGATGATGCCATGTGAATCGCTAGAAACATGTGAAGTGTATGGCTAACCCAATAACGAAAGTTTCGTAAGGGGACTGGAGCAGGCTACCATGAGACAAAAGATCCTCTTTCTAAATAGATTCGATTCGGAACTCTTATATTTCCAAGGTCAATATGGAAATTCTTTCAGAGGTTTTCCCTTACTTTGTCCGTGTCAACAAACAATTCGAAATACCTCGACTTTTTCAGAACAGGTCCGAGTCAAATAGCAATGATTCGAAGTACTTCTTTTTCCATTACACTATTTCGAAAACCTAAGGACTCGATCGTATGGATATGAAAAATACAGGATTTCCGATCCTAGCGGGAAAAGGAGGGAAACGGATACTCAATTTAAAGTGAGTAAACAGAATTCCATACTCGATCTCATAGATCCCTATAGAATTCTGTGGAAAGCCGTATTCGATGAAAGTCGTATGTACGGCTTGGAGGGAGATCTTTCCTATATTTCGAGATCCACCCTACAATATGGGGTCAAAAAGCCAAAAAAATAAGTGATTTTAGCCTGCTTTTCCTTTGCGCTTAGGGACGTCGTGTCGATGCTAGTAATAACTAACAAGAAGCATTTCTGTTGTGTGATTGGAATGAAATGACAGAGTATGATCTCACCGAATAAGGCAGATGTACGTATCCATCTTCCATGGAAAATCCACGGTTAAAAAGCTGGTCCCAGAAAACTGCATTTTGCTAGAGACTTCCTTGGACTGTCACACAATCCCCGCCACTGTACTGCTCATCCTTTAAACTATTTATTAACCATCGAAATAATGGTTATAAATTGGAAAAGACTGCACAAGCTATAATATGACATATAAGGAAAATAAAAATGACATACTATCTGATAAGAGAGCATAAAGGAAGCACAAGAAGAGTAGTATGCCTTCTGGAAAGAATAGATTTAGCATAAAGGGAGAATGAACAAGCAAGTCGCAAGATCACATTCTTCACATGGAAATTAAAGGGGCCAAAGAATGCATCTCATATTCATCGGAGGACGAAGCTTTGCTAACAGAATCATTATGCAGTAGTATTTTCATCCAAAATTTCCATTTAGTAACTACTATATGTAGCTCAGTTTTTGACAGATATAGCAGTGTCGTGGTATTATACGAAACACTGCCAAAAGGCTTCACTTTTTTTCTACCAAGATTTTTCACGAAGTAATGTATCTGTCCTTTTTAGATGGTACTTCTACATGTAGCATCTTACTCTAATACTGAGTGGTTAACTTGCTTCCTTTCTCCAAATATACAATTGCACTATTAGTGGTAGCACTGGCTAATATATGTCATTTCCCTGTAACCCCTAAAGACTGAATAGTGATCGATGCATACAAACCTTGGTCCGAGACTCCAAGCAATACAAAATCATGACTATGGTCTGTTCTGCATACATATATAGTTTATGGTACGGATATTTATCGCAGTGACTGTACCTATTTCTTTCTAAATCTACATATCCTAACAAAACTGCTCGAGTGCTCATGAGCTTACACATGACTTGACAACTGTAACACGTACTGACCTGAATATACAGCCGGTCGATCACCAGATATTACTATGATTAGCTTTAACAAGGGGGCAAACAGTTTAATTAGTGGTCAGCTTATCAAGAATCTAAACAATCCATGTCATTCATCTCCTAAGACACATCCAGCAGTTGTGAAGAAGCAATTGCATCAGAGCGAGGATTGGAACAAGGACTGAGAGAGATGAGGAACATACCTAGTACAAATCCAATCTCACCCTTTTTTTCTCATCGTTGATTACCACTGCCATTAGGAACACCTACAAAATATGTGTTGTCAATTTGACTCCTGAATATCCCACGAGAAATAGCAGCAATAAAAAATGACGAAACTGGACTTAAATAGCTCATTTAGTGTCGTAAAAAAATGGAATGACCATGTCAATAACAGAATAACTAAGCAGGTAACGAACTACCATTAAAAGAACAAGTTGTTGTACAAAATATAATCAATTAGGATGTAAAAACATGAGCAGTATTACTCCTTGTTTTGGCGCATGGCAGGAGATGGTTGAGAAAGATGAGAAAGATCTAAAACCAGGAGAGAATACATGTGAAGAGAGAAACAGAGAGGGGGGAAGAGAGCTGGGGAGGAGACACCTACAATGACCGCACATGACACAAGTACAGACCTGCGACCAAGCACTGTGTATCACAAAATACAATCTGTTTTCTAATCCTGAACTGCAATTGTGTATGCATCCAACAAGATTGGTTAAAAAAAAATGTTCACAAGTTGAGATGTATGTATGACTCGGTGGCTTACCCCTGTGTTAACAAGTTGAGAGCGGATTCCTCATGAACTTGAGGAACTTGCTCTCCTGTCACCCGCAGCACACATGCATAAAAAATAAACAAAGAAGCGTCCATGAGTGGCAAAGTGCAGGTAACAGCAGTGAATGTAGAGTAGGAGCAAAACCAAACCTCCTTCTCTTGGGGCCGAAGATTTGGAGGGCTGCATCTCAGGTTCTCAAACAGAGAACAGAGCAAGTAGAAACCAATCCAATCCAATCCTCCTGCAGCAGAGAGGGAGCTGCACGAGCGCGAACACGAACAGAGCACAACAGCCATCTCCGTGCGTGAGAAAGCTGAATCAGAGGACCAAATCGAATAGAGAGACAGCCGCATGGAGAAGAGGGACGAGAGGGCACCTTGACGAGCTCCGTGGCGTCGGCCGTCCCGAGAAGAAGCACACGGACGGGGACGTAGTGGCCGACCTCCTCTACCTTGGCACGAATGCGAGGATCTTGTCGAGCGTGGCCGCCGCCGGCCGGCCTCCCTTCTCGGCTTCTTACTGCGGTCTGGGCAGTGGGCACAGGAGAGGAGTGGCAGATGGCGACGAGGACGATGAGGGAGATGACGAGCAGCACAAGGAGGCCGGCGGCATGGGCCCAGGGGCGAATTCCTCCTCTCCTCGAGTACCCGATCCACCCCGTCATCTGCCTTCCCCCCTCATCTGGCCATGGACTCACTCTCCCGTCTCTATCAACCCGCTCCGCCACCGCTTGGTGGCCCCCTATGTCCCTCCGGGCAGACCGAGATGGGAGGGCTGTGGAGAAAAGGCAGCGGCCGCACGGAGGGTGCGAGAGCAGGGGAGGAGGGATGCGGGGCTTGAGGAGAATGGGGGATTGGTAGGGAGGAGGGATGATCAACGCCAAAGAAGGGAGCATCTTCTCAACCAACTTCCATCAGCTAACACCGTCACGGTCCACCTGATTGGTAAGGCATAGCAGGATCGTGATATTAGAGAGCAACGACGCCATGAACTTGTCTTGACATTTTGCCGGCAACAAGGTCCGGAGAGACACAAACTTTGCAGTTAAAACCCCAACTCATAGAAAGCTAATGTGTTAAGATGTAAGGAAAGAGGGAAGATTGTGATTAGTTGTCTTATCTCAAAACTTCAGGCTCGTGAATATTGTATGTTTAGGGAATGCTTACATCAGCTGCATTTGGAATTAATTGTTGTGGCCGACACAAGCTTTGCGATTAAAATTTAGCATCGACTCCTAGAAAACTAATATGTTAAGATGTAAAGAATGAGGGAAGATTGTGATTAGTAGTCTCATGTCAAAGTTAAGTCTCCTGAATATTGTATGTTTAGGGAATGCTTACATGAGTTGCGTTTGGAACTAATTATTGTGGCTTAGTGGAACAAGTAAAATTCTTGAATCTAACTCGATTCCATGTTGAGTACATCAGAGGTCGGTAACCGCATAATGTTTTATGTTTGAAATCTCGAATAGTTGACAAGCTATAAATTGTAGACTTTTTTTTGAGCAAACGTAAGGGTGAGGGTGAGAGGGTTGCAAATCAAGGCCGGAACTTTTGTGTAACTTAATTAAGATGGGAACTTGGTTTTTCTAGCAGTCTCCTTTGTGCATATCATTAGTGAGGGTGTAACCGTTTGAAAACATGGACCAGGGTGAAGCTAGTGAGTCCGAACATGCAAAGCATCGAGTGCTCTCAGCAACCATAGGAAAATATATGCATGGTCAATCCCTGGGAGCTTTCACATGCTGCAAAATATAGTTTTTTTCTTCCAGATCTCATGGAGTAGCTCACAGTCTTTCATTTTCGATTTGCTTCTCATCCCAACTCTGTTCAACACTATATCACATTCGGCTTTTAAACAATAAGTACCAGTACTGTTTTCTCAATTTTACACACATTATGTTCATGCCTATTCTCGTAAAATCATACAATGGTTTCTTTCATTTTGTATTTATGTAAAACAGGGTTGGTTACATCATTGGACGTTGTGTAACAGTTCCGGTTTGTGCTCTCTGGCAGGCTAAGCCGCCAATAGGTATGCATGTTCTTGTTTCAATGCTTCAGTTCACGATAACTATTGACATAAAAAAAGTAAAAATTCAAAATAAAATAATGGCTTATTTTGAGAGAGCGGATTAAGTACGTGCAAGACTAGGTGCTTGATTTTAGGATTTATGTATATACTTGTACATCTCGATGAAATAATTCTCAGAAAATCAATTTATTTTTATAATTTGTTAAAATGCATATAAGCATCTAAACCATAAACTTAGGCACCCACGATTGAGATGCACATTTGTATTTTCTTGTTTCATCAAAAGAAGATCACAGTAGGATACTTACAATAGCACTGCCTTAAATATTGATTGGTGTTTTCCCCGCAAAAAAAAAATTGATTGGTGTTTAAATGATTTATTAAAGACAATTTTGTCGTACAATTTCTACCGTTTTCATAAGGCAGTTCTCCATTCAACTGTGTTATATTAGGAACAGTTTTTTACTGTTAGTGTTGAAAGTGTATCTGTGAAATGGATAAGGCAGTTCTCCATTCAACTGTGCTCTATTAGGAACATTTTTTTTATCGATAGTGTTGAAAGTGCATAGTGTGAAATGGATTGCACAGCAGATACATGGATCATGAGGTCTTGGAGCGTATAATTGAGGGAAGACAGAAGCCGACGGATATACCATTTGCCCTTTTGAAGGATATCACAGAAAATTTCTCGGATGATCGAGAAATCGGCCATGGTGGATTCGCAACAGTTTATCGGGTAAATTTATTTTTATCAGACAATAGGAGTATATGTCATCTAAAGATCTCATTTGGAATTGTTACGCCTACTTGAGCAGTCCTTGTGTTATCCAACTATGTTAATACTCGGTGTTCCCGACTAGTTGATATCGCAGTATATATAGATGTTACATACATGAAGCCCTTTATTTTGAATTTTTTGAAAATCTCATTTTGAAGTTTCAAAAAAATCTAAAAAAATTACACGCGTTCATACGGATGTACAGTACGTGTCTAAAATTTGAAGATGATATACATTATGATGAGAGCTACACAAAAAATAGAAAATCGTGATTTTAAAATAGTAAACAGTACACACCCTGTTCACTATAAAAATGCATGAATTTGTCTTTTGTGTAGCTCTCCCATAATGTATTTCATCGTCAAACTTTACACAAATGTAAAACAATCAATATGAATGTGTATGATTTTTTTTCAGAATTTTTTGAAACCTCAAAAATATGATTTTCAATTTTTTCAAAAAAAGAGCTCCATGGAGCTCATCCTCCAAAATGCCCTACTCATAGTTTTGGTGGTATATAATGTGTATTAAAGTGCAGATTCTGTTAGTTTTTCCCTAGGATCGGACACACCATCATACGACAGCTCGACTGGTCATACATGCAAGTCGTCTCTGTGTATACGAACTAGCTGCACCACTCGAAATCTCGCTGGTTTCACGCAAACACCGGGGCAACACACTCACACGAACACATCAACACAAAGTTTGTCGGAGGCAAGTATTGTGCCACGTATTTTTTCTATTGCTTACTCGAAATCTCGCCGGTTTCACGCAAACACCAGGACAACATAGCACACGAACACAGAAACACAAAGTTTGGCGAAGGCAAGTATCGTGCCTCGTATTTTGGACCTAGACCTGGCTGACTCGTACTTGACTTTGAAGCCTGCAGGGACAAGCTAGCAGTACTCTGTTTATACTAGGACACCAACAACTCATGGCATACCACCCATGTACGTGGAAACCTGCCATATTAACTAGCAGACCTACCCGATTACAACAAAATTTAGTACAAATAGCAAGTAATTTACTTGCTAACTAGTACTACTAGTAGACTGCCCGTGCGTTGCCACGGGCCAACAAATGAATTTATAAACAATGCTCATTTCCTCCCCACAAATGAGCACATTGCATGCAATGTTCAACTACAAAACAAATGCAAGCATCTTCTTCTCTCTATTCTTACAAACACCACACACCCCTCTAGTCGCTCTTTTCCCACTGAACATTCGTCCATCACCTTCTCTCATCATAATCCTCTCAATCTATTGCCCCTTGACTCTACATGTAACTTCCATGCCGTTGTTCTGTTGTCTCGAATAGTACAAAAACAACCCAATCACGTCACTTTCTTCCCAATATATTCTTAATCCAGAGAAGTTAAATCTAGTTGAATGCCCGTGCGTTGACATAGAAGAACAAACTTATCTATGGAAACATATATCAAAATACCATTATATGTAGTGTGTACATCACATGCTTATGACTGTTGTGACAAATAGTTCTTGTCTATCTCTTGTTTTCCTCTAAATATGTTTCTCCAACCATGCATTTCAATTTCAACCCCACAAATATGTCTTATTCCCCCCTCCCCCCCCCCCCCCCCCTCCCCACCTCCACAAGATTCCTTTTGCATTGTTGTGATGCACATGTGATCTTTAAAAACAAGGCAAGCAAGTGGCATCGTCAACATTACTCGTCTGCATTGGGCACTCTGGAAGAAACTACAATCGGCTTCTCTGACCATATTTTATTCTATCTAGGTGTTACTCTTGTATATTGACAAGTTTCGTTTCTGAAGCGAATTTTAGACTTCCTCCTGTTCAACACAAGTACCAAAATTGAGATGCAAAACTTACAGACGAACATAATTTCTTGCACAAATCCTCTTGCCAAACCATGGAGCTTCAAATTTTCTATCGACAAAATCATTCGAGTGCAGTGTATTACAGTGCCCTAGTAATACAGGAAATCAAAATAGGGTCACCAAGGGTAGAAACAGTCACTTAAATTGATAGCATGAGATATATTAGCATACATAAATTATTTTTCTACCGCACACAGAATATAGTAACTACTTATCTAGCAGGTTAAATGTCCGTGCATTGCTACGGACAAAATGCAAGTAAATAAATCAATCAGGTTATCTAAGGATGTGTCAAACATATGCTCCCTTTATCAATTTGTTTAGTAAATAATATGGGATCGGTCGCCAGAATAATGTTTGTGCCAACCGAATTCCACGTGTGTCTTCTTCCTCTCCTTCATCCTCCTCCTCACGCTCCAGCGACCTACGCTCTCGACGCAGGCCTAACCACAGCCCCCACCAACCACAACCGGCAGCACCACCGTGTTGCGCTTCGTCAGCCTGGGCTGCCCTAGCTGCCTCCATCAGATCGGTGTCATCCACCCTCGCCCCTCCTCTTCTTCTCCGACACTATCGACATTTGAAAAATTACAAAATCATGTGGCATTACAACTTACAGGTGGCATCAAAATTGTGCCATATAAGTTACACGTTTTTCAGAGAACATGTGAAAAAGAGAAATGAGAAGAACTAGATTTCGATTGACAGCTATACCAACAAATGGCTAACTGTCTAACTACTGGTAGTCCAGCAAAGAAGGGGTGGCCATATATCCCTCTATATTCAGTCTGACAACTCGAGCCTCTATATTCTGTCTGACAACTTGAGGTACGCCAGCTTTAACATTTCAATCAACAAACTGAAATTATTCTGTTAAAGATATGCTATCAAGAATCAACTCAACCAAAAACTTTTTCCTACTTTTGTTACAGCATCATACGTGCTGACATGCACAGCTCATGTATTTGTTTAATTAAAATATAAAGATATATAGATGGTATGTAGTTTAGTGTTACAATCAAAAGACACTGAACTGCCCATAAATATTCCTTCATATCTACTTTCTTACAGTCAAAAAACCTAATCCTTGCAAAAAATATATGTACTAACTAATCAGGAAAAAGAGATTCTTGAACTGCTTCAACATGTTTGAGTCAAAAATTGAAACCAGCATAATTATCCAATTCAATGGCCATGGAATATTATTTAGTCACCGCATATCTACATGAGAAGAATAGTCATGGTTACTGTTAAAGCATGACATTGTAAAAAATAGCTCAACAAGAGAAAAAAAATGATCATAAATGTATGCACAATAATAACCGATGAGAACCCAAACGGGAAAAGGCCTGAGCTTCTATGTACCAAATGAATTGACAAAGCATATTCTTATGGCGAAGCTAAATGAACAACACCATCTAAGATCACAACAGTTTATGGTATGTCCCCACCGACAAACAGGTGGCGGAGATTACCTTGGCATAACACGTCAAGCTTTCACGGTCCTAAGAGCCTCCATATGCACCTTGAGTCCTTGACATATGAGCAAACTCGTGTTTCACACCTAGAAAGTGTCGTCATGTAAGAATGTAGCACCTCCCGCTTGCAGCAGAAATCCACTACATTCTTAATAGGTAATACATCTAGAATTTGGTAAGGTTTCAGGAAAAAAAGACTGAGAACAGACTACTACCATGCATGACAGGTGTAACGAAACTAACAAAAGGTAAGCAGTAGAGACGTGATAGTCCGATCTGCAAAACAAAGCAAAAAAAAGATATAGATATATAAATCCATGATTGCGTCTGTCGTGTCGGATCACTGTCCCCTATTGCTGGATTGTTCTCCCATGTCGGCGGCGCATAAGCGCTTCCACTTCGAGGATTACTGGCTGCGCCTGGACGGGTTCCATGACACGGTGGCCATGGCTTGGGGCTTAGTCCATGACCCTGACCCCTTCTGACGCCTTGTGCCATGCCTGCAAGCCACGGCTCACCGGCTTACAAGTCTCGTAGAGGTCCTTACTTTGATGGTGCTAACTTTGCTAGTATGCCAAGGTCCTATCACCGTGCCTCGCTCCCAAGCTGGACAGCCTAGCAGCCGCAACCAGAATGCGTTCATTGCCGGCCGAAGTCTTCATGCCAACCTTGTCCTTGTCAGACAATGTCTCAAGCTGCTGCACCAACTTGGGGCCCCGACAATTATGCTCAAGATCGACCTAACGCGCGCCTTCGACTCTATATCATGGCCATTGCTCTTCGAGGTTTTGCAGCAATATGGGTTCATGGGTTCAGTGATCGCTTCCGGGAGTGGCTGGCAATCCTGCTCTCAACAGCCAACACACGTGTCCTACTGAATGGAGAGCCTGGCCCACCAATTTGGCATCGCCGCGGGCTCCTCCAAGGCTACCCCCCCGTCCTCGCAGCTATTCGTGTTCGCCGTGGACACCCTTGACCGGCTGATGCGACACGCCCTTCAAGCTGGCATCTTGCAGCAGCTTCATTCCCAGCGGGCTGTCCCGGCGATCTCTCTTTACGCCGGGTGACGTAGCCATTGTCAAGGAAATCCTGGCCCTGTTCGGCAAGGCTTCTGGCCTTCAGGTGAACTACGCCAAAAGCTTGGTCACCAGCCTACATGGCGACCCTCAAGTTGCCGAGATGATAGCGCAGTTGGGATGCCCGGTAGTGGAACTCCCCATCACTTACCTTGGCATTCCGCTGACGATGCGCCGCCCCTCTGTTGCTCAGCTACAACCCCTCGTCGACTTGGTGACCGGGCGGCTCCCAGCATGGAAGGCGTGGATGATGAACAATATCGGGCATCTTGCCTTGTCAAGTCTGTTCTCAGCGCAATCCTAGTTCACCAAATGCTTGCGATAGTTCCCCCAAAGAAAACTCTCAGACAACTCGCAAAGATACAGAGGGGGTGCCTTTGGGCTGGGCGCACTGTCGCCAATGGAGGGCACTGCCACGTCAACTGGCACCATGTCTGCCGTCCGATCGAGTATGGTGACCTGGGAGTTCCCAATCTGGAGCGCGCCGAGCTCGTGCTCCGACTGCGATGGCTTTGGTTTGCTCTCATGGTCCATGACCGCGCTTGGCAAGGACTGTCCTTGGCCTTGGCCTCGGCCTCCACGAGATCGGCCAATATATCTGTAACTCTGGCAGGCCGTGCAGCACACCATCCTCTCGAACGAGCCAGACCGGCTGAGCAGGAAGTGATCTGCCAATGGAACCTATTCTGCGCAGTCCTGCTACTTGGCCACCTTCCATGGATAGATGTTGTGCTAGTCTTGAAGCTTGTCTGGTAGAGCTGGGCGTCACCTCGGGTGAAATTCTTCCATTGGCTGGCCAATCAGGACCACTGATGGACCGCTGACAGACTTGCTCGCCGAGGGCTGTAGCACCACCCCCGCTGCCTCATGTGCGACCAAGCACCGGAGACAATCCGGCACCTATTGCTGGCCTGCCCCTTTGCCCGGCAAACTTGGTACACTATCTTGGCTTGGCCACGCATACTGGCTCAGGCACCTGAGCATGAGCCCACTGTTATAGACTGGTGGCTGCGTGCGAGGAATGTCACGCCGCCGACGCACGCAAGGATCTGCAATCCGTCGCGCTACTCATACCCTGGATGATCTGGAAGCACATGAATGATTGTGTCTTCGACAATGTGAATCCTTTGATCGATGGGCTAGTGGACAGGATCAAGGACGAGGACTGAACTGGGCAAAGGATGGAGCACAAGGGCTTGAGTTTTTTTGTCCCCATCCTGGGATGTCCACTGATCTTACTGTTGGTTCTGTAAAACTCACCTCCTAGGTGGATTGTAACCGTACCCCTATATTTTTAATGAAATGAAGCGCAAAGGTCCTTTGCGTTTTATCGAACAAAAATTATCCATGATTGCTTCTATTATAATTTTTCCAATGTGGTTTCAATAATATATCCACGGGGTCAGCACGAGCAAGGAAAATTATCCTTTTACAGAGTTATATTTTTATGGAATCTTCATAGCCAAGATCTCTGAGTTACATCTTGCAAACAAAAGAATATTAGAGACCCTATTCTATCTTCCATCTAGAACAAAAGACTAATTCACAAAAACCTAAGAGAGCTCAGTGGGTCGAGGCTGCGGAGTATCGCGTTGGGTGAATATTGTATAACCACAAGGGAGTAGATGGGATTTTTATTACTGATAATCACGAGCATAATATTACTGCCAACTACTTTAGATAAAAGTTAGGGGATTTTCTTAATAATTCTTGCACAAATACTTGAAGAACCAAAATAAATATGAGCTTATAATGGACATCTTATGTACCTAACTAAAACTAAAATACTATGATAGCTTCTGAAGCATTACCTAAGGCATATGGTTAGAGGTCACACCCACATGACCTCATCACCGCAGTAGATCACATCCGGGGAAACACCGTGTTTGGCAAGCAGCAAGGGCACGGAGTGTCGATGCCACTCCACCCATCATCGACCACCTCACTGTGCACAAGTATAGTCACATGACGAGTTAATGTAAGGAGAGTAGAATATTTGTGGCGCATAGAAGCATAAATGACGGATCTTCAGCCGCCGATCATCCGTCAGTTTTTCAGTTTCTCCCTCCGGTTGTTTACTGCACAACAACCTTCAGTTTCTCATTCTTCAGGTCATGAAGTGACATAAAGAAACCCAATATGCCAAAAGATAAATAATTCATCTGAAAATAAAAGACAAACAAGATGTACTATATACATTCTAGTCATCTAGTGTATACCAATATACACGGAAAAACATGTGCATCGTCATCGTGCAAACACAATTCTGCTGTTCTGATCATATTTTATCCATATTTCTAACATTTGAGAAATAAATTGAAGTTACTACTCCATCAATCTGTACATGTATCATCATGATATCCGCGTGGTTAAATATTTGAAACTTTCACAATCTATAGATGTGCAAATATACCTGGATTGTTCATATTAATGCAATCTGAATATATATCAATAAAAGTTATTACCTTTTATATTGTTATTTTCATGAGTTTTGTTAATAATAAAACCAACTTTACATCCTGTGAAGAATTATGAAGGCCTAATAGGTTACAAAATGAGGATAATGCGAGTATGCTCCACCCTATCAAGAATTTTTGCCTCTTCAATTACATGAGCTCGTGGGACCTGGTGTCATTGATCTCCTTTTCATATTCCTCCTGAAATAGCACAACAACACGTCAGACACAAAAACTGAGCATTGTCAAGTACGTCTTATTCCCACCATCAAGAAATTTAAGGACTGCTGGACTGCTTGTGAACTGACGTACATGTTTTGCTTTATCAAAGAGTGTTACTAATAAAAATATGAACTGATTTATCAGCACTGCAACAGTTTTCAAAATGCTGGATGCCCATGGCAACTATAATCTACTATGCCCTATCATAACACGGAACATTATAAACGACACTTGGCAAGAACTAAACCCAAGGGAAGTGCTTCTACTAACTGTACATC
Source organism: Elymus sibiricus (assembly GCA_039707655.1). Classification (NCBI taxonomy): domain Eukaryota; kingdom Viridiplantae; phylum Streptophyta; class Magnoliopsida; order Poales; family Poaceae; genus Elymus; species Elymus sibiricus. The sequence goes on from CM077676.1 coordinate 464,856,313, forward strand.
AAAGCTGAACAAGTTTTCAGACTTTATACTCAAAAGCATCTATTCTACTGGACGAACATACTGCAGAGGAAGAAAAACAGTTTTTTAAGAGTTCAAGGGAAGTTGAAATTGCATTACATTAGAATTAACCTAAAAATTGGTATCTATTTTACCACGATTTAGCTTCAAAATATGCAAGATATTTCGAAGCAACATACTCCCTCCGTTCCTAAATATAAGTCTTTGGAGAGATTCCACTATACCGAAAAAGGCTTTCGCCCCGCTTTATAAATAAAGCAAACCACCACAGCCACAAGGTCCCAAACAAGTTCAAGAGAGATTCCACTATAGAACACATACGGAGCAAAATGAATGAATCTACACTCTAAAATGCATCTATATACATCCGTATGTGGTTCATAGTGAAATCTCTACAAAGACTTATATTTAGGAACGGAGGGAGTACATGTATAGACCTAGAACTTGTAATGTACCAGTGGGGAATAGATCAATCACCACATGTTTTTTCAAAGGCCTACAGAGGGCAATAAGCCAACCATCACGACATGTTCTTGTTCGATCACAAAGTTGCAGACATCTATGAAATCACCAGAGCATGTAATAGGTGAAACCGCACAAAATAATTAAAAAACAATTCATTAGGTTCAATACTTATAACTGCTACATCAGAAGCCTCTTTTAGTGTAGCAGCAGAAAAATAATAATTCCATCTGCCATCACGCATACAACAACATTGAAAAGCCAAGCCAAATAGTGTCTTTCAAAATAAAGCCAATCGTCATAAATTTGTGCAAAAAAAACGACCAATAGAGCCAAATGCTAACCAAGGGAGGGACATATAAATACGATAGTACTGTCTATCTTCTATCAACAATAATACATATAGAATATTTACAAATCATCAGTAATCAGTTATATGAATAGGCACGACAGGCATTCTATCGAACAGGTTGTATACGACAGAGTTGTACCTGCACAGAACAGACTTGCAGCATGATGCCGCATAGGGAGAGAGCATGGAAGGATGAGATCTCCCCGGCTTCACGATATGACTTACCTCGACGAAGAACCCAGCGGCACCGTGTAGGACCTAGACCGAGCGAAGGCACATTGCCGGAATAGCTCCGATTGGAACAGGGCTCGCCGCAGCGCCACGGAGCAGAGCGTGGTGTAGCATTTCAGAGGAGGACGCGGCGGGGGAGCAGCTCAACTGAGAACGGGACACACCTGACCACCCTCCCTGCCTGAGATGGGCGCAGTGGAGTTGGCGGGGTTGGGATGGCCGGAGAGAGGCACGTTGTGCTGGGTCCTGATCACCACCGCCGTCGCCTGAATCGTGGGCGCGCGTTGCTGCCGCTGCCGAAGAAGGACGGGGAAGGGTCGAGATGGCATGCTACTGCCCATGGCCTAGGGGATTGGGGGGGGGGGGGGGGGGGGGGGCAGTGTGATGGTAGCCGGGGAGGTGAAGCGGTAGAGAGCGGCGTCACGGAAGCCGGCGAAGAGCAGCGGCTGCGTGGTCGTGGCGCCGCCATCGAGCGGCGCGGAGTGGGGAAGGCGGCGTGTGATGGCAGCCAGGAGAAACGGGTCGGGTGTTGGGATTAGATTAGATCGCGTGCGGCCGTGCAAGAGTGCGTGGGCATTTTCGGGACCGGCGGTCTCGGGGGGCGGCGGAGGCTGGAGACGTTGGTTCCGCGATGGCGGCGGCGGCGGCGGTGTCCGACAACCACACCCTAAAAAAAGATAGAGGTAGGATTTGGATCGATAGAGGAGCGGGGACGTAGGTTTTTTTCTGTTGCGTAGATGAAACTAAAATAAACCAGTCAGAGAGGGTGGTGGAAGGTGAGATGAAAAAAAACCTGACGAAAATAAACCGTGGAGCGGAGACTACCAAGTGAAACATTAGGAGTAGAGATATGTTTGGATTATGTTCCAACAGATTCCTTGTGTGTCACGTTTAGAGTACAATTAGCTTGCGCCCATGCATTGTGCCGCCTAAAGTTGGCAAGGGGGCCTCATCTTTTTCCGGGCATGTGCGTGTGGTGGCGCGAGTGTAGTGATTTCCATTATGTGCCTTTATTTTGTGCTCTCTGGCAAAAGGTTGAGTCTACTGGGTGTTGCATAACGAACTTTCTGATTTTTTTCGCACGGCACCTTCTGATGAGGTAATTATTCTTCAAATACTCACAAGAGAAGTTAAACAGGGTGTCCTCCCGAACGAGAAAAGCGTTGCAGTAAAAAGGATAAGGAGCAACCATTCAATCAATGAGACATTATTTCGTCGTGAAGTTGACACTCTGTTGAACATTGAACATGAAAATATTGTACGGTTTCTTGGCTTCTGCGCTAGCACAAACCAGACAGCTGTAAAAATTAAAGGATCAAGAGAGCATATTTACGCCGAGGTAAGAGAAAGATTGTTATGTTTTGAATATATCAGCAATGGAAGCCTACAAAAATATATTACTGGTACGTCACTGCATGCAGCTCTTTACTTATTTGTCCTTTTTATAACTTATTTTCGACAAGTTTTATCCATGGTCAAGAAGTGACATAGACTAGACACAATGTTGAGGGTCATTTATCGTGCAGTCCATAGGAATGAATAAATCAAATGTTTGAAAAATTCCGGGCTCCATGCTACTCTTTCCATTATGCAGATGAATTACGGGGACTTGAATGGAACACACGTTATGAAATAATTAGAGGCATCTGTGAAGGTCTGTATCATCTGCACAAGGAAAAGCAAATATATCATATGGATATGAAACCTGACAATATACTACTAGACAATGATATGGTGCCGAAAATTACTGATTTCGGTTTATCAAGACTTGATGAAAAGTCACAAACCATGAGTGAAGACCGTCTTGGATCACTGTAAGTCAATAAGAATAACTGACTTTCTTGACATTTACTCTCACATTTCTGATGCTATAATATATTGAAGTACTGGCGTTCTATGTAGAGGATATTGTGCTCCTGAATACCTACGCCACGGAAAGATGTCATTCAAATCGGACATGTATAGTTTAGGCACTATAATTATCGAACTGGTGACAGGACAAAAGGCACTCCCCAGTAACAATAACAATGTAAGTGGGTTTTATCTCGCCTCATGGGCAATCTCTTTTTAGAAATATCCTTTCTACCTTGCATATTTGATACCCTTTTCTTTACTAATCCTACTTAATTTGCATATTATAGTATTGGATGGCAAGCATATCTAGTTAAATAATACATAGTCGTAGATGCCCCTTCCGCTTCTCGAACTCCTTAGACCACACTTCCTGTCTCCTTCACACTCTAAATTCAATAGCAAATCCCGGTCTCAAGCTTGTTAAGCTTCACGCACTAGCCAACGCAATCAAAAGTCCGAACTGATGGAAGGGCTAGACAATCCACATTTACACTTCAATACCCCCTCTCACGTGTGACGTGGGAAGTCAACACGTAGATAGACTCACATGTATGGCCCAAGAGGCCTACACATGGACACAATGGGGGGCAACAATAGTTTTTGGATAAATTGCGGAAGCTAGGACTTGAACTCGTGACCTTATGCTCTGATACCATGTTTAAGCTTCGTGCACTAGCAAACACAACCAAAAGTCTGAACTGATGGAAAGGGCTAGGCAATTAACATATACACTTCAATAGAGCTATCCAGTACCTTGTCATACGTTTCCGATGCACATGAAAGTTGCCGTTATGATCACCCTGTTACGGTTGACGGTTGATGAACCCAAAAGCACATCATCCGGTATGCATGTACTCGATACTCTCATGGTGTAAGGAATTTTCCACACGTTAACAATTGTATGATTGTACTAATAACTTGTGATGATATGATTTCATAGTATAAGAATCAATTGGGTCTGTTCAACACAAGTGTTCTTTCAACATTGTGTTCTCAAAGTTGCCGGCATCCTCGTTACTTTAACTATGCCCATGATAACGAACACAGAACCGTTATGCAACACTTGAGCTAGTCTTAGAGGCGAGACTAGGGATATATTTTATGTTTGTTATTCCACACATGCACATAAGTTTTCCTCTGAATCTCTTTTTATTGCAGAATCGAGAACCATTGCAATTATAGCATAGAAAATAAACATTAATTACAAAGTTAGAAATTAATAATAATATCTATTATGCCTCTAGAGCATATTTCCAACAATCTCCCTCTTCACTAGAGTCAATAATCTAGTTTACATAAGTTTTTTAACATTAATGGCATTCCATTGTTGCTCATGCTTTGCTCGTGTTAAAGGCTTTGTCATCGGGTCCGACATGTTCAGATCCGTGTGAATCTTGCATACTTTCACAAAACCCTTATCAACATGATCTTGGATGATGTGATATTTGCATTCAATGTGGTTGGCCTTGTGGTGGGACCTTGGATCCTTTGCTTGAGCCACGATGCCACTATTATCAGAATAGAGCTCCACCGGGTTCAACATACTTGGAACCACACCTAGTGCTTCAAGGAACTTGTTGATCCAAACCACCTCCTTTGAAGCTTTCGAAGCTGTGACATATTTCGCCTCCATTGTAGAATCCGCCACAATGTTCTGCTTGGAACTCTTCCAGCTCACTGCACCACTGTTGAGTGTGAAAACATAGCCCGATTGAGATTTAAAATCATTTGGATCAGTTATGAAGCTAGCGTCAATGTAATCATTTACAATGAGCTCTTCATTACCTCCATAGACAAGAAACATTTCCTTAGTACTTCTTAGGTACTTACGAATACGTTTAACAACTGCTTAGTGACCCAATTCTTGATCACTTTGGTACTTGATGCTAACACTTATCACCTAGGAAACATCTGGTCTTGTACATAACATTCATACGTGATGGATCCAATTGTCGAGGCATATGGAACATCACTCATATGCACTGGCTCATCAGTTCTCCGGGGGCATAGATTCCGTCAAGTGCCATGACAGGTGGCATTGGGAGTAAGCCCTTCTTGGCATTTTCTCCATTTTAAACATCTTTAGAACCTTGTCAACATACATGCTCTCGCTAAGCGCTATTAGGCGTCTAGATATGTCTCTATAGATTTTAATGCCTAATATATAGGCCGCTTTGCCCAAGTCTTCCATTGAAAAACTCTTCTTCAATGACTCTTTTACTATGTTAAGAAAATTCGCGTCATTTCCAATCAGTAATATGTCGTCTACATATAAGACCAAAAATGCTTTTAGGCTCCCACTAAACTTCTTGTAGACACAAGCTTCTTCACCATTCATGATGAAAACAAACTCTTTTACTACTTCATTAAAGCAAATATTCCAGCTCCTTGATGTCTGTTTCAAACCACAAACTTTTGGGGTTGTATCATATATACATCTTCTTCAAGATTTTCATTTAGGAAAGCAATTTTGACGTCCATGTGCCCCATTTTGTAATCAAAATAAGCAACAATTGTCAGTATTATCCGCATAGACTTAAGCATTGCTACGGGTGAGAAAGTCTTGTCATAGTAAACTCCTTGAATTTGCCGGAACCTTTTCGCGGCAAGTCTAGCTTTATGGATAGTGACATTACCATACATGTCAGTCTTTTAAAAATCCATTACACTTTATTGGTGGCTCTACCAATTACGTTCTAAACTTGGTTTTCGTCATGGATTCCATCTCGGATTTCATGGCTTTTAGCCATTCATTAGAGCTAGGGCCAGTCATTGCGTCCTTCTAGTGTGCAAGTTCATCATCCTCAAGGATGAATATTTCCTTCTCAAACCACTCAGGTGGTTGTCGAACTCTACCTGGTCTGCGCGGTCCAACTATAGACTTGACTGAAGTTTCCGCATCAGATACGACAATTCCCAGCTTGGTTGTAGGGATAACTTGTGAAATTACTTTCGGCTCCTTAGCCCCATAAATTTTCGCCAAAGATTCACTATTCTCATTAATTTGCATTGTCCTCCCACTCATCTCTTTGGCGAGAAACTCTTTCTCGTGAAAGACTCTGTTCCTAGTGACAAACTTTTTTATTGGAGGGGTGATAGAAAGAATACCCAACTGTTTCCTTGGGATAACCTACAAAGTAACATTTATATGCTTTGCAGTCGAGTTTGTTTGGCCATAAACACTTTACATATGCTTCACAATCCCATATCTTGACAAATGACAAGCTGGGTTTCTTCCCATGCAATATCTCATATGGTGTCATCCCAACACACTTTGATGTCACTCTATTTAGTGTATAAGTTAAAGTTTCTAGAGCATGGCCCCCAAAAGATAAAGAGAGTTCTGTAAGAGACATCATAGACCTCACCATATTTAACAAGGGTTCAATTACCTCTCTCAAACACTCCATTTCTCGAGTTCCTGGAGGCGTAAGCGGTGAAACTATTCCACAGTCACTAAGATGTTGGCTAAACTTGTGACTAAGATATTCATCTCCGTGATCTGATCCCAGAAACTTAATCTTTCTTTCACAATGACTCTCTATCTTGTTCTGAAATTACTTGAACTTTTCAAAAGTCTCAATCTTATGCTTCATCAAGTGGATATAACCATAAGTCATCAGTAAAAGTAAGTAAAATTGCAACAATCAAGGGGAAAAGAAGAATTAAAGCAAGGTGGCTAATCGTCTGAAGTACTCGCAAGATATACCGGGAGACCGACACTATTGTATACAATAGGTATCAAAGGGCAAGGGGTTGGTGGTTAAGCGACAACAAGCACTAGCACATATAGAGGCAGGCTACAACTTGCATTTATTAGAGATAAGGAAACAGAGCACACCCGAAGCAAGGCAACCCATGAGATCCAACTACTATATTCACCTACCTAACCACAAACATAAGGCTACCTTGTTATCCCCTTCGCCTTCCCACGAAGAACCCACAAGGTAATCACACTGTTGGCAATTTTATTTAGGGATTTCTATTTTCATGCCCTTCATTGCTTAGTCCTCCTCAGTTTTACCCATGCTCATTTGTTGTCCTCACTTATCCCCTCTACCGCGCGGCCCACCCTTACAAAAGCAGAAACGGGGCTTTGCCGTCGGGTCAAAGTCTTTGAATGTTACTTGGCTCGCTTACTAACTCGTGGGACACCCCCTGTCAGGTGGGCTCAGTTACTGACGCGTAGGACACCCCCTATGGGCCCATCTATCAGTGGCAGTGTGGTTATACGTGGGCTAAGTTACTGACGTGTGGGACACCCCTACGGGCCCATCTATTAGCGGCAACGCAGTTGTACGTGGGCTTTGTTACTGACGCATGGGACACCCCTGCGGGCCCATCTGTCGCGGCAGTGCTGTCGTACGTGGGCTTTGTTACTGATGTGTGGGACACCCACTGCGGGCACATCTGTCAGCGGCAACACGGTCGTACATGGGTTAAGTTACTGACGCGTGGGACACCCCTTGCTGGCCCATCTGTCAGCGGCAGCGCGGTCGTAGGTGGGCCTAGAGCGTAATGCGCGATAAAAAGTGGCTTATTATTATGCTAGGAAGGGCACTCGAACTCGAGACCACCCGCTTATAGAGCAGCGCAAGCACCAACTGACCTAGTGTGTATATGTGTTTTGTAACCCTCGATTGAGTATATGTAGTAAGGTATACCGCCGAGGGTCTGAATGTTTTTTCCCTAGTATTTGAAATTGCTTGGTTATCATTTTTACCTGAAACTAATCCATAAAAAAAGGGGTACCTGCAAAAGGATTTCCATGTCTGAGACTCTGATCATTTTCAATAATTTTTCATTTTCCAAGTCCCAGAAATGACTTTTTTGTGAAGGAAGTGCCTCAACTAATTTTGAAAATTGGGCCCTTTCATTTTTCATCAAAAGTAGGCCACAATGGACACCAACTGATAAAGTTTCAATAATTTCAGAGTATTATTGCTATATTCCATCCATTTAGTGGACCTCTAATGAATTATCAGAACTTGCCCAAATTTGAACTACAAATGTAATATAGTTTGGTCCTAAAAATTAACAAAAATCATTTTATGCTCTAATGTTGGTGGTACATGAACTTGGGACAACCAAAGTTGAAATTCCAAACCATTTGGTATGAATGGTCAACATTGCAAATTTGACCCCATTTTGAAAAAAATCAGAGAAAATGAAAAAAAAGCCTCAAAAATTGAAATGCCTTTGCATTGAGCCATCCTATGTGCATTAGTTTGTGGGAAAAATCATAAATTGCAATACAACAAGTTTGAAAAAAAAAACCTTCACAAAATGGCCTATCTAGTATGAACTTGCATGGATTTCAAGGCATATGCACATGGCCATGGCCACATCCATGGCATAGTCCTTGATAAAATGCCCAAATTTGGCACAAATATGGGTATTACCATTGTGAAAATTGTTGCCATAGGAATTATGATTTAAAAAAAAAATTCCATTTTCCAAGTCCCGGAAATGACTTTTTTTGTGAAGGAAGTGCCTCAAATAATTTTGAAAATTGGGCCTTTTTATTTTACATCAAAAGTAGGCCACAATGGATGCCCACTCACCAAGTTTCAATAATTTCATAATATTATTGCTATATTCCATCCATTTAGTGGACTTCTAGTGAATTATTAGAAACTAGCGGGGTTACCGGCGCATTTGCGTGGCTAGAATTTTTTTATTTGCAATTTCATATTTTAAAAGCTATATTTCATCATTTGAAATTATTATTTTTGCATTTTATAAATAAACATCATATACAATTAACCTCTTAGAGTGCCCATGTTGGTTGCTCATGCCTTCGAGAACCAAGCATGTGCATGCGCTATATTGACATGCTAGTTGCTTGTTCCGATTCAAACACGGGTGCGTACCTTGGCTAGCTAACTCTTTAAGGTAGCCTAGCTAGCTAGCTTTGGCCTATGTCTAGCATGCCAAGTTTTTGTTTGGTAACATACATGTTTGTTTTTATTTTCTCAAAGAAAAATGTTTCGTCTTTTATTAATATGTATATAATCATAACTCAATTAATACTATTCAGTATGTTTTTTGAATGCATCACAACACTGTAAGAAAAACATATGCCACGACACACTATGTAAAATATCAAAGTGAAAAAATTAGTCTGGTTAGAGAGAGAGGGAGAGAAAGAGAGAGAGAGAGATAGATAGATACATAGAGAGAGAGAGAGAGAGAGAGAGATAGATAGATAAATACATAGAGAGAGAGAGAGAGTGAGAGTGAGAGGAATATAGAAACGACACTACCATAAAATGTATAGAAAATCACTTTTGATCCTAAAGTTTCTCCTTTCCCAGAACTTCTTACCTGCACAGGGAAAAATCATTTATATGTAATAGAACATATTCTCATATACAATGACTAAATGATAATCGTTTTAAAAATGTTGAATTGAAAAAATAATCGAGTCTAATTACCTGGCTTTCAACTAATGAAGTCTTGGGAACAATTATCATTGACATAGCATAAGCATCAAGAATTTGGAACAAACATCCTAGAAGGGAACGCTACTTTTAGTTTCACATCAGAATAGAGAACATTTCACCGTAATGTTGGTAGAAGTGTTTAAAAGTTCACAGATGTATACAATACACTGATTATCATTCTTATTGTATAGTAATGAATTGTTGTAGTTGGTATGTTCAAGTAAACAAAAGGGACACATATAAATTATAATATGTCTTTCCATGGACGTAGTACCGAATTTGGTTTGCGAAACCTTGAGTACAACTTCAACACACTTCAGGTTATTGTTTGCTGCAATGCAACTTTCAAGAAATACAAATATAACAATCATTACTAATTTGAACCTTGAGAAAAATTAAGATTGTTGAAATATGCTAATTTCCTGATACAACTTGTTTGTGTTTGCGAAAAACTTCAATAAGATTGGGCAAACAACTGTGATGTTCATATTAGACACAATTACCCTCTGGCGATCCATGTAGTGGAACATCATTATATATGCATAATTACCTAACAAAACCGGGACATAGGTTGAAGATTATGGTGTTAAAATAATATTCCTAGGATTATTTGTTCATAAGTTTTACTGATGAAGAAGATTTATGTCTCCAAACCCGATAGATAAAGTTGAAGAAAGGATTAAATAACATTGTGCTCACATCAATCTCAATAAAGACAATATGGATGCAATCCTTTTCACTGGGTTTAAACGTCTGAAATGTTGTATGGTAGGTTATGTATTTATATGTTGACATATCCTTCCATTATGGCTTTGTGAAATTGTGAGTGATACGAACAGCCATAGAATTCTGAGCAATAGTGTTGTGGTGATAGAATTTCTATCATATATAAGAATGAAATTTCCTTTTCTTTTGTTCAGCATAAAAGAAAATAATGTAGCAATACTTGTCTCTAGTAAGTGGTTCATTAGCATAGTCATTTATCTCGTAAAACACCAACTCCAAAAATCCTAATACCTGTGAAGAAAACATGTAGATAAGAAGTATATGTGTGCAAGGAGATAGACATCTGCCTGCCGTCCTAATCAAATATATGTCTACACATATCCAACTTCTAGTTTTATGATGAGAAGAAGGAGAAAAATGGAAAACTATTTACAATAGCTTACCGTAAAGCATGCCAGAAAGGAATCTAAAAGGAGCCCATTAGTGGTGCAAAGTTGATCCAACCACTATTTTTGTTGCCAGTGCAAACTACCAATGGTAAAAACTGACTACACAATTTTTTTCACCCAAACCTTAATTGCAGCGTATGTTTATAGTGCTAGGAAAATTATAGGGCATGGAAACTCAGGCTAGAACCCAAACTTCATGATTAGTTCACAGTTTTCCAAATGTGTGCTCGTTATTTTCGTATCTAAGCTTTAAAATATAGAAACTAAAGCTGCAGGGAAGAGGAAACACACCTTTCTTAATTCTCATAGTACCAAAACAATAATTATGCTTAACATTACACTCATTCTAAAACTGCACAGTCGTGCAGTTCCCTAGTAAAATTATGCACAACCTAATCATTTATAAAATTTAGTTGATGAGTTCAGTTAATATTAATTCTTCTTATGTAGCTAACTCTCGGACCATAAATCAAACTGCCAAAACTGAGGTTCTTAGAAATTAAATTTATGCAGACACAATGATTAAAAACCCATGCTGGAAGAATAAGCTGTGTATAAGCGAAATGTTGACAAATGATAAAAGCTCACTAAAAACAAAAATTGAAGGAAATGCTAGCTCATACTAATATGTGCATTCGTTTTGAGTACTGAGTAGCTCCTTAGAATCACATTTTTCTGGATTTTGCAAAACTTTCACATACTAAAATATTGTAACTTACTCTTGATTAATTATAATCAATATAAAGTCTTCTGGACTATATTAGGTCCAAACAAAAAAAAACATAGCACACACACATGGGTTGCGGCTAGATGGATAACACTGTTTTGGTCAAATGGAAATAATATGCTGAGGTAATAGCTCACGAATCATGCACACACGCACCTATAGACTATAGATGTGGATGCATGCATGTGTCGAGAAAAACATATTGATGCATTACTTCATTAATTGCCTCTAAGATTAAAAATATTATAAAATTAATCATGTGTGACGTACATTTATTAATTAACTCTAAGAAAAGGAAATCATCTATGACCTACCTTCGGTGGTTGGTGATCTGTCTATCTATCTTCACGAAGTGTTCCAGGAGGTACCCCATGGCCATCGCCACACTCGCCATCTCATCGTGCTTCATTGTCCACGAAAAAGCGTCACCCTGTGCGCTTTGCTGCTCAATCTTGGTGGCTGCCTTGATGCAAATCACAAAATCATAGATGAAGTCCATCGCCTATTTAGAAAGTTTTTTCTATTTCCAAAAATAGCAGAATGCACAAACAAAACATACATACTATACGCACATGATAAAAAAAATGGCGTAAATTAAAGCTTCTGCATTTTGTCACCAATATAACTACTAATACAAATTGAATCGCACTATCTCTTATGTGTAATCGAGCCCAAGGGATAACATATGAAATATTAACGAAATGCTTCCTGTGTCCAAATAATTCAGCAAAAGCACCAAGCTAACTAATCCGATTAGGAGGGCTACCTACTTTCTGGGCGCTGGATTGTTTGTTCTGTCGTCGGCTGCTATACCAAGAGAGATTGATGAGGCCGTGCTACCTGTAGAGAGAGGGAGAGCAGCAGCAGCACAACGAAGAGATAGAGAGGTCATGTGAGAGAAGATACACACATGAGAGAGAGAGAGAGAATAGAACACATGAGAGAGACAATAGGAGGCACTGACCGCACGACGTCCCTTGCTGATGCGACGCAGCCGCCACCATGCTACCTGCACACACAGACAAAGAGAGCAACACCATACATCGAAGAGAGAGCAGCAGCAGCATAGCAATGGAGAGAGTCAGGCGAGAGAAGAGAGACACAGGAGAGAAAGGAGGCTTTGACCGCGACATCCCTCGCGGAGTGCCTAATTCAGCAAAACCATGAAGCTTATTAATATGATCAGGAGGAGGAGGATAACCAATGCTTTTGTTGATGCTGGCTGGTTTGTTCAATCATCGGCTGCAATACAAAGGGAGATTGATCAGGCCGTGCCCTACCTGTAGAGAGAGAGAGAGCAGCAGCAGCAGTACAACAGAGAGAGAGAGAGAGAGAGAGAGAGAGATGGAGAGAGAGAGATGGAGAGAGAGAGAAACCATGTGAGAGAAGATAGACACATGCCAGAGAGGGTGAGAGAGAATAGGAGGCACTGACCGCGTTGCACCATGCCATGCAGCCGCCGCAGCCAGGAGGGTGAGAGTAGATAGCGTTACCCAGATGAGTAACCCTAATTGACAATTCAAAGCCTTTGTACATATTGTGTTTTTTTCTGTTCCTTTATTTGCACGTACAAAAACGTGATAGCATCGTAAGCTTGGAGCTGTCCCTTTCCTACACGTGATTGCGGCTGCACTTTTTTTTATCATAGATGCATATACGTGATAGACTTCGTAGGTGCAAAATATTGCATGTACATGATATTTGTATGTAACGTTTACATCTTTAAATCTAAGCCGTGCATATCTAAAATTAATGGTCAAGATAATTTAATCTGTGTGGACTAAGGTCATGGCTTGTTTGACTCTTGTTTTGAGTATATAATAGATTGTTCAAATTTGAACTACAAGTGTGATGTAGTTTGATACTGAAAATTGACAAAAATCATTTTATGCTTTAATGTTGGTGGTGCATGAACTTTGGACTACCAAAGTTGAAATTACAAACCATTTGGTATGAATGGTCAACATTGCAGGTTTGACCCCATTTTGAAAAAAATCAAAGAAAATGAAAAACAAAAAACCATCAAACATTGAAATGCCTTTGAATTGGGTCATTTTATGTGCACTAGTTTGTGGGCAAAATCAAAAAGTCACTTTTTGGACCGTTTGGGTGAAAATTTGGCACTGTTTGATTGAAAACACCCAATTATTTTAACAAAATTAATTAAATATGGGTCACCACTTGTCACAGACATGCAAACAGGGTAAAAATTGGACATTCAAACATGCAAACAGCACAAATTTCATTTAAAGTTTATATTTTTTATAGGCATAAACCCTAAACATAGCTACTGACAAAATAATGCTAGTTCATAAACCTAATCTACTGATCGTCGTCGTCCACATCGGAGCCGCTGCCGCCGCCGGAGGAGCCGTCCTCGTCGTCCTCCTCCTGCTTGCCGTCGCCGTCGTCCTCCTCCTGCTTGCCGTCGTCGTCGTCGCTCACAAGGTCGATGATGATGCCGACCACCGAGGCGACGACCACCTGTTGCAGCCCCTGTGTGTCAACCGGGTCATCGGGTTGGCGCTGCAGCCCCTTCGTCGATTCGCGCAGCACCAGGAAGAGCCCCGGCAAGTCTGTAGGGTCGCCGGGCTCGCTAACCACCGCCCCCTGTACTCCTCCAGCAGAGGCGGCTCCGGCTTGGGCACGAGCAGGGGGCCGCTAGAGCCCTTCCCAGGCTCCGGCTTGGGCACGAGCACGGGGCCGCGCGAGCTTGTCCCCGGCTCAGGCTTTGGGACTAGCAGGGGGCCGCGGCAGGAGCTCGTCCCCGGCTCCGGCTTTAGGATGCGCAGGCCGCTGCCGCGCACTGAAGAGCTCGTCCTCGTCATCCCTGGCTCTGACTTAGGAACGCGGAGGCCCCCGCTGCTACTGGCACCGCCAGAACCTCCTACAGATGTGGGCGTGGATCGAGGCGTGGACTGCGGCGGCGAAACCTGGTCGTCCTTGTCTAGGCCGAGCTGCGTGAGGCACGCAGCCACGACATCGGCGAAGGTACACCCTTCCCAGAAGGCGTACCTCTCGTCGATGTTGTTGCGTGACACCGGGTAGCGGCCATTGTAGTGCTGGGTGCCGGCGGTGTTGTCCTCCACGAGGACTGCGGCCACCGCTGGCTGCTAGGCGTGTAGTGGCCGGCGTCTCCACCGCGAGCCCCCCGATGCTCGCGTGCTATCCGGCTGGCAAGCGCATGTCTGGTGGCACCATGACGCCGCAGCGGGCGAGGAGCGAGGATTCCTCGACCCGAAGGGTGTGCGGCATGTCGGGAATGCACAACGCGCGGCGGCGTCCCCTGCTGCTGCTTCCCGCCCCACCATCGTGGTTGGCCATGGTTGCGGCTGTGGAATGGAAGGCGGCTAGGGTTTGGTGGAGGCGCACGGCAGAGAAGGCTGTGGGCCGGCGAGGGGAGGGGAGGGGAGGGGATTGGACATGAGTGGGTGTACACCGGTGCGCAGCGCGCGGCTATAAAAATGCATTAATAGGTGCCTGACGGGCACGCTCGCGACGCGACTCTCTGTATGGGAAACCGTGTGGTGCGTACTCCCTATGTGTGAAACCACCGACGTGACCACGGTGTGACTACTCATGCATGCGGGCACGCACACAGACGATTGTGAGAGCACCACGTGCCACGATGTGTCCCACACGTCAGTAACATCGGCTAACAATCAACTCCCTTGACCAATGGCAAACCCCCGTTTGGGCATTGGTGAGGGTGGGTGGCGCGGTGGAGGGGAAAAGTGAGCAAAAATAGTTGGCTTGGACAAAACTGAGCACAACTAAGCAATGAGGGGCACAGAAATAGAAAACCATAACCCTAAACCCTAGCTCATTCCCCTTGAAAACCATATAACAATGTCCGTGATAGCTAAGTTATGTGAAGGGAATTTCATGAAAATATCCGTAGTCGTAATTTCTTATTTTTCCTAGCAACTTAGTAACATAAAACGATGATGTGCGGAAGTTTCATATTTTTTGAATTTTTTTTGAATTAGTTATGCTCAACCCTAACCTTTGAAACCCTCTCAAAACCCCTCAAACCCCTCTCAAAACCCCGCACCATCAAGGCCATCGGATCGCTGTTCGGGGACGGTTTGGATCAGGCGCTAGGGTTTGCCATGGTCGATCCGCGAGAGGAGACCTGATTGGCTGGAGCGGACGTTTTTTTTAGGCAAGGCAGGAGCACAACGTGAGAGGCCCACCTGGCAGCGGCAGCAGGGACAATTGACAGCGGTCGCGGGCATGGGCCGCGGGCTGGACACCTTTTCTGAAACGCATTCATTCCTGGAGGCACTCATCGGACCGATGGGCCGTCGTAGAAAGGCCCAAAGTCACAGCCTGCCATGCATGCGCGCAGCCACCCCGTTGCCATGCATGCGCGCGCAGCCACCCGATGCAGACTAGGGACGCAGCTTTACTGATCGGCACGCCCAGTTTCAGTGTGAAAAACGCATAGGGCTCCGGCGGGCTATTATTGCCATTCTCATCGGATGCAGTGTCCCGATGAACGCATTCAAATGGGCGCGTCGCACCGATGAACGCATTCAAACGGGCGTGTCGCACCGCGGCTATTTAAACACCCCCCCCCCCCGTCTCAACTCGATCTCACATCCTTCTGCGCCCCCTTCTTCTTCTTCTACAAATGCCAAAGCAATAGCCAGATCCCGCCCGAGACAAGATGCAGTACTACGGCCCAACCTACCGTCTGCCGGCCATCGTGCCGGAGATGCAGTACCCGGCCGGGGTCATCGTGGAGGACACCCTACGCGTGTGGGCCATCTCAAGGTGGAGAGGCCCGACGGAGCTGGCGAACTTCTTCCTCGCTGCCGGCTACCGCCACCTTCCACGCGGCTCTCCGGTCATGTTCCGCATGGAAGTTGTTCGGGGCAACGGAGGCCTTGTGATTGGCCTCACTGCTCGCTTCACCAACCACTTCGACGCCTACTTCCTCCTCGGCAAAGTCTTCTGATGTGGGTGCGAGTTCATCGCCTTCACCACCTTCAACATCTTCACCAACTTTGACCACACCTTCCCCACCGCCAACGGCATGCACACTCTCCCCTACAACACCGAGGACGAGGAGTGAACATGGCGGCGGAGGCAGGAGATGTCAAGTGTTGCCCAACGTAGGGCTAGGCTATCTGTAAGGGCGCTACTATAAGCCCTAGTATTAATATCTATCTATGTAATGTGTGTGTTCCCTATATATATGGGAATTTATCTATCAATGGATGTTATGTTCGTGCAACTTGCTTAATATTAATATATCTATCTATGTAATGTGTGTGTTCTATTGCTTGCAAGTAGTCGTTCATGTGATTGAGATTAGTGCTGACCAGTGGCGGAGCTTGGAAGAAAAGGTTGGGCGGGCCAGCTTAAAGGAGAGCACAAATATCAAGCAGGGTGCCATCCATATTTGAGCATAGGCTTTTCTATAAGATCTTTGGCCTGCATGAGCATCACTAGTCGGTCATTAGGTTCGGTCATTGCTAGGAGCCTGTATCTCGCTTGTTTTTGACATGTGGGCATGTTAGTCGTGTAGAAAGCAAAGGGCTAAGCTATCTCGCTCGAGCGTCTCCATTTTTGTCTTGAATAAAAAGGGTGACCGATTTGTTTTGGTCAAACCAAACCAATGCAAATCCCACACCAAAACAAGAGCTCAGTCTGTTTGAAAAAAAAATAAAAAAATTAAGAATATTTGGCGTTCATTTGAACCATAAAATTTAAATGTTGCAACAAATATTGGAAAACAAAAATAAAGAGAAAGGAAAAGAACAATGTACACACCTGGCAGCCTAGTAGATGGCCAAATTTGAACTTGTGCCAAATCATTCACTATTTGTAGAGGTTTACATAAAGTAATTCAAATTTAAACTGCAAGTGTGCTGTATTTTATTGCCATATTTGTTCCACTCGCTTCACACAAAAAGCCCTCCTTTTGGCAGTTGAGAAATGATTTTTTTATTGTAACAAAAATTGGGGAACTGCCTCTTTTGGAAGCTATCTTTTCAGTGTTATTTTTTAGGTACAATTCTCTGAAAATAGTTACGCAAATTAATGAGGTCAAAGAAGGATTTATAAAAAAATTGTACTGGAGTTGGACCAACAGGGAATTGATTAGGAATTTCTAATGAAGTCCTATATATATTAAATATAAATTTAAATCAAAAATACATAGAAAAGCTTCGTGTATAATTACGAAAATTAGCTATTATATAGGCCTGCAGATATGATGAATTTAGGAACTTGAATCAACTCAACTGGATTTGAAATGAATGTTCTATGAATTTGTAAGTTTGATTAGAAATGGAAAATGGTATTTGACACTGTTCACGCATGTTGAACAGGACGACCCAGGCTCATACACACATACGCACACATGCCACACTGGCTCAGCCCATGGGCTGGGATGCGACGTCGCTGGCGCACTCTTCAGGTCCCACTTGTCAGGACGTCATCCAAGTAACGGTCAATGATGGGCTTTGACCCGACGGAATGCTTCATCTAGGCATTTGAGAGGCCGTGGCCAAGGGACGAGGGGAAAAGTGAGGAGCGTTAAAGTGGCGGGGCAAAACTGAGCACAACTAAGGAACCAGGGGCACGAAAATAGAAATCCCTTAGGGTTAACCATGGCATAGTTTGTCCAAACTATCCCATATTGTGCATGGGCCCTATATTTGCGTACTAGATGTTAAGTTTTTGTTTTTAGCTCATTTGGAGAAGTTCGAGAAAAAAAAGCTTAGAAACAGGGTTGTTTACCCTAGCTTTGGAGCTCATTTGGAGCTCATTTTTCATGGATATGTGTGTTACTTCACAAAAGTGCTCGGATTGGTCACCTAACGTGCATAAAAGTTGAGAATGCACTGGAACATCAATACACATCAAAGTACAAATATGAAATGTGCCTCAAATTTGAAAGTCAGTTCAAATTTGAAATCTGGCTCAAATTTGGAACATGGCGCATAGTTTTCAAAGTACAACACACATCAAAATACAAGTAGCATTACATCACACAAAATGAGACTCATTAACCAATAGTTTTCACTTCTTCTTACGATAGCTTGCTCTTGATTTCACAGCACACAGCTCACCAATGCTCTTGGTTTTCTTCACTGGACTAGCTTCAGTTTGCAGTGTTTCAGCAACCAGGGGCTGGCCTGCACGCTTCCTCCTGACAAACAAAGCATGTCATTTGGTTAGTAATTAAAAAAAATAGCCAAATCAAAAAACATCACAAACATGAACATACTTTGGCCTTTCGGAGTGTAACGGCATTTTGGAGATCCTTTTCAGTGCCCAAGTTCCTGGCACAGCTTGCATCTATTCTTGTTACCTTTCTGGGACCTTTTAGGCTTTGGATCTTTCTCTCCCTTCTTACTACTCTCACCTTCCTCAAACGATGCCTTGAATGCACTCTCCTTAGGCCTGCCAGCCTTTCTTTTCGTTAAGGGAGGACACATGGAAAATTCGATTTCCACTTCAGGCCACTGAGACTGATCTGTAAGTGCTGGAATTGGAGCTGCATACGCAGCCTTGAATCTTGCTACCGGGTAATATTCATGGAAATATTGGTGAATGTTTATATTCGGGCGGGAGGCCAAGAAAAGCATGGCATGCTCACATGGTTTCCTAGTGTGTTGCCACTCTAGGCAAGTGCAGTCATGCATTTCAGTGTTAACAACATGCCGCCTTCCAGACTTTGTATCTCTAACTTCAGCACCCCACACTGTAGATTTTTCAATAGAAAAATGTGTAACATTTCTACTCCTGTTGACCACTTGTTGTACCACTACAGGAAGCTTATCCCCTTGCAGACAATCACCAATCCTTCTTCTCAATTCCCACAAACGCATGATCATGATCCTTATTTAGTCAACCATGTCATGCACAAGCAAGTTTAAAAACGGCTTCACCTTGTTGTTAAAACTCTCTGCCAAGTTGTTGTTGATATAATCACACTTGATGGCAATGTTAAATCCTGACCTGTACCATAACAGAGAATGGTAGGTGTTCATCCATGGAACAAGCTCACTGCATGCTACCATTATCTTACCAAGATGATATTAATGTGTCTGAGTAGTGTAAGATCTTGCTGCTGGCCACATGTGCTCAAATTCTTCCCCACTGAATTTTTTGATCAAATTCATCCACATATGGCCGAAGCACTCCCTCTGCTCAGCATGGGGAAAAACATTCTTGACTGCAATTTCTAGCTCTTTACATGCATCTGTGTGGAATGCCAAAGGTGACACTGGCCCTATGCATCTTTTCAACTGCATCATGAACCATGTCCATGAAACCTCTATCTTTGACTAAAACAAGCCAATAGCAACATGGAACATCCAATTGTGGCCATCTAGAGCATTGCATGCTGCCAATTAACCATTCCACTTGCCAGTTAAAGAAGAAGAGCCTATGCTCAAATATGGACGGCACCCTGCTTTGAAGCCATCGATGCAAGGCTTTAAAGCCATAAATAACTTAGAGAAAACGACTTTGCCATCCTCTGTTACCTTAGTATCTATCTCAACAACACTGCCATGTGACCTCTTCTCCACCTCTGCTTTGAAGTTATAAAGCATCCTAAAGGTATTTTCCCAATCACCATATAATTGCTTCATTGCCCTTTGTTTTGCCTTCCACACTGTGGTATATTTCAGCTTAATGGGGTACTGATTTTCTAAGTATACTAAAAGTTGCTTTGCAGTAGTGCTTGGTTTCTTGGCTAAAATAGGAGCGATCTTTTCTACAACCCAAATGTGTGATGTCATGGTTGGTACTCTCTGTGAACTTGTAATACAAGTATGTTGATGTGGAATTTGATTAACCCTGATGGTACTTCCATCAGGTTGGCGTCTAGCAGATATGTACCACTTGCAAGGCTTGGCGTTTTCATCAAATCCTCTGCACATCGCATAAAACTTCTTTCTATCTGTCCACTTAGTCTTGGCATCAAACTCATGCTTGACTGCATATGTCTTGAAACACATCCTAAACTCATCCATGTTTGGCCACAACTTCCCCACTTCAATAACAGGGTTTTCTTTGTCATAGACATTTACCATCTCATCTTCATGTGCATCATCAACACCATCAGCAGCATCTTCCATCAACTGTCCATCCACATCTTCGGATGAATCTCTGTTACCATCAGCAGGCAAACTAGATTCCCCCCTCTCCTCATTATCTCTATCATCTACTTGTATGCCAAAAAAATTTGCCATTTCAGTGTCGGCCATTGGTGCAGTGAACAAATCTGTAGGGTCATCTAATTATACTGAATTCCAATCAACGGTAGCAACCCTTGCAGCACCACCCCCCCCTGTTTGTCAATGCCGGTTCCATCTCGTTCAGCCAACCCGTGCCCCCCACAATCTAGATTCCAAATCATCCGAAAACAGAGGCACCGCGGTCAGATCTAACTCGACATGGAGTAGGGTTCCGAATTCACTCACCTCATCCGCCGCAGCCGAGAACGATAGCTCCGCCGCCCGCCACCGAGAAATAAGAGGGGAGCAGGGAGGGTTCAGTCTTGCACGGGGGACCCACCTGCCTTAACATAAGCTCATTACGTTGACGACCGTTTATCGCCTGGTCGTTAATTAGTTATTTTTGCCTTAAAACATCGCACAACAACTTTTTTTATTACCAACTGCATCTCTCTCCTTCTATTACTCGTTAAAAAACGTCACGCTGGAAGTAGGTTGCCCCACCTGTTAGGATATCACGCCGGCCCACTAGTCAGGACATAACGGTCAATGGCGTTGACTGGACGGCAGTGCTCCGTTTGGCCTTTTGTGAGCAGGTGGTGGAGTGAGGAGGGGAAAAGTGAGCAAAGTTAGTTGGCTTGGACAAAACTGAGCACAACTAAGGAACCAGGGGCATAGAAATAGAAAACCCTTTATATATTTGGTGTTGCGGATATAAATAATTTTCTCTATAAACTTAGTGAAAGTTTACAAATTTTAATTTTTAAAGAAATGTATACGCACTACATTATGGAACAGAGGGAGTATAGTAAAAGTAGTATTAGCATCAATGGGTGGACAAGTTTTAGCAATTATCATTGAAATTGTTCTATGAACGACATAAAGCTCTAAGTCGTCCAGAACCGTGGACATGGCTATTCGAATAGATTTAATCCTGCACGAGTGCACCAATCTACCCACACGTTCGACCAACCCTTGTTGCCGTCTGCTGAATCACATATTTTGCAGAACTCGCACCTCAAGTTGGTGTGCCGGCGAAGTGATTGGCTCGCCACTTTCCAAATGCTGCAAACCAAATCCAGGGAACCAATTGATTGAGTTAACCTGAATCAAGAGTTCGGCAATAGATTCAGGTCAAACTCAACTTTATCGGTCAGGTTCCGAGGAGGCTAGACCTGATCCAAAAATAACCCTCCGTAGCTCAGCATTGAAAAGTGAGCGAGCTCCAGGGGTACTACACCCCACAGGCATGATTGACAAAAGGCAAATGGAAAACCAGCTTGTAGCACCTAGATAGGTTTATTGTATAAGGTAGTAGATCGAGGGAGGTCCCATTCCCCTCCATGTATGGTTAGCACGCTCAGTCTTGGATCAATAGAACAAGATCTTCGTGTCCTAGTGTTGGCCTAAGTGGAACAAAACACCGAGGCATAACCATGTCTGGCCTCCCACCTTTGACTCGAGCAAAATAGCCTAAGCATGCATACTACACAAGCAAGCAGGTTAAGCAGAGCAACAAGCAAAGTAGGAACAATTTGTACTAGAAAATGGAGGATACAGGTTGTATGTGGCATTGAGTAAAAAAGCTATGCATGTGGATAGATATAGAGGACATACTACATCTTCGATAAATCTAATGCAAGCAGGAGTTGGAAGCATGGGATCATATATGAACAAGGGGGTGGTAAGCCTTGCCCGATGTCCGTGCTTGGTTGATGATCATACCTTGTGTGTATGTCGCATCATCTCCGAGTCCTATCCATGAAGATGCAAACAATACTGCAAAAGGAAACATCGGATGCAATTTTACTACTATAACAGAAGATCCAACATGTTCATAATATGCAATGCATGACATGGCAAGGGGATATGCAACATTGGTCCAAATCAATTAACCAACAAGTTAAGTGAAGCTCCATAGGCAACTAACTTGCATATCGACAGAACTCCACCTTTAGGAAACGGTTCCATCTCATTTATCTACGCATCAACCTTAAATGTTGCTTAACATGGCATTGGGTGGTGATGAAATATACTATCCTATCTAGTCAATTTAAATGTGTCAGGGTTAATTAAGGTTGCACCATATATAAATCATTTCACAAATACCCCATATTAATTAAAAGGGGTAATTAAGGTTGCACCATAAATAATATTTTAGAAGTGATTAACTGAAAAGATAATAGCATATTTGGAATCTACACATTTTTCTGAGCAATTTACATATACAAAAAATTTAAATACGAGTTACAAATGAATTTATATGTTTTTTTTTCAAATATATATAATTCTCTGTAATTATTAAATCTAAGAGATGTTATTGGCCTGAAACAGAGGGGGACGGGCCACTATACAGCGTGTGAGCGAAACTGAACTAAAACACGCCTAATGAGCTGAGCCCACGTACCAGATCTCCTCACAAACGCACACGTGTCAGATAGTGTAATGTGCTCATGGGCTGATGACCATCTATGAGGGAAGGGGCTGGCGCTTGGGGCGGTCGACGTGGGGCATGACAGTTGGAAGCGACACAACGGGGCGGGTACGAGGATGGAGGTGGCGGCTCCTGGCGACGATGCTCGGGCTAGGGTGCAGATGCAGCCGACGGGTAGTGGCACGCACCTCACCGGTACGACGGGCGGCCGAGGTGGATGTCCGGGAGAGGTGGCTGCCATGGCGGCTCAAGTTGAATCGACCTGCATGGAGTTAGAGAGGACGAGAGAGCGGAGCTGATTTGAAAAGGAGGGGGAGGAGAAGATAGGGCGCCGGACACGGGGGAAGCCATCGGTGACGACGGTAGGGAGCAATGGCGGCTTGGGAGGCGGAGCGCTCAGGGATGCGGGCTGGCTAGCGGCGGCGCTTCGGGCCCTGATGGGCCTGCGAGGGGCTGCTTCAGGCCTGGCAGGCTGCACGGCTGGTGGGGAAGGCTGGGGCGCTCACAACCCTTCGATCTGGATCCAACGATCTAGATCTGGCGGTGGGAGGTGGGGGTTGGAGCTGAGCTAAGGTTTTGGACGGTGGGGCTGGTGGTGGTTGCCTCTCTCTTAGATCTGAGAGGAAAGATGAGGGATTAGAGTTAGAGGGGCTAGGGTTTCCAGAAATTGTGGGTGGGGCCGGGTGGGGGGTTAGGGGGTCCAAAAATGGCCGGAGAGCCTCTGCCATTTATATTAGGTATGCGATGTATAGTAGGGGGTACGTGCTTGTGGTGGGCTAGGAAGATGGAGAGGGGAAAGTCCCAATAGCATTTTTATTTGCAACTTTAGTTTTATTTATTTATTGGCTATAGCGCCCTGATATTTATCTGTTGGGGACATCAAACGAACTCCAATTGGCATGAAATTTTGTATATGGCCTATACTATAAAAGAGGCCACACAAAAAGATTCAATCCATTTGGACTTCGTTAAATTTATATTTAGAAAATAAATCCATTTATCAAATAAATGGGGTTTGAACTATCAGTGGCTGATAACAATGGGATAAAATTACCAAACTTTTATGGTGGCTCACTCATAATATGTGAAGGCCAAGTGCAAAGTGTCAATGTGGGGATTGGAGCAGACGGGCAAAAAGGAACATGGATTTAGTTATTCACCATTTCGGGAATATGGCTAGATAAAATAGGCCCATGGGTTTAATAAAATTTCCGGGTAAATCCGGTATGAAGGCAACATGATGCCGATGCAATGCTCATAATGCACAAATAAAATAATAGGCAATTAATAGTAAATAGGGCTACTCTTGGCTGTTACAGGAGTGAGTGATGATATTGGGAATAAAATCAGCAATGCCTATGAACATACATCTGGACAGGTAAGCTCGTATATTCCCTGGGCCTTATTAGTTATCTTTAGACTAGTTACCCCAGTTCCTTCTTAATTTTCTTAACACACATAAATGTACTCTTGCTCTTTTATTGCAGATAAGCCCTCACTCAGAAGATGATATGCTTGGAATTGAGCCACTCCAACTGCATTTTCCTTTTGAGCTTAACAAACAGATGTCATGTGCACTTCAGCTAACCAATGGGACGGACTATTACATTGCTTTCAACATCGAAAATACGAGCCCCCTGTCATACTTCACACAGCCGCAGAAAGGCATTATGCCGCCACGATCCATGTGTAGTGTTGAGATAACAATGCAGTTGCAGGGCAAGGCACCAGGATATATGCATCGTGCCAATGAATTTATTGTATGGAGCACAAAAGTGAATGATTGCCTTGCAGTTGAGGATATAACTACAAACATGTTCATTAATGAGGCGGTCAACGTGGTTGATGAGGTGAATTTGGATGTGGTTTTTGACGCCAATGAGGTGAGTTGTCTAAGAGCACTAACTTGCAAAGCTTTTTTTCCATTCAATTAGTGTCCAGTGCAACTGATGGTTTATTGTAGTTTGAGTGCCAAATTGATAGACATTCTGATCAAATTGTAGTAGAACTAAACTTTGTGGCTTCGTTAATGGCATTGAGGAGAGATCGCTTTCTTCAACAAATAAAAGACGTCCAGATCAAATTCATTTCAAAATTATTTAATAGGGAGTACCACAATATAATCAGTAGATTAGGTTGGCTTGAATATCTTTTCCTTTTTATTTATGAATTATTGAATCAACGATAAAAGTTGACTGTTGTTGAGAAGTCAGAATTTTGTTTGTTGACAAGTCTCACCAGTTGCGTGTGCGTGTGCATCAGCACGTGATACAGCCACCGAGACGGAGGTGAGATCGCTAAACTAAGAAAGAGAACTTAGTTGCAAAAGCTATGTCTAGTTAATATTCGGCTAGTACAAATGAAACTTGTGCGTAATGAATAATGGTGCAAGTAAGAGTAACGGCATGGCAGAAATTTAATTAATACAAATGTCGGAAAGGGCAACGATGGCATAAGAGATCTAATATTTTGAGTAAACAATCTTTCGCTAAGCCGGGATAAGTGAACTATTGGTTACCAGGGGGTTTTCTGTTATGAAAGCAACTTGGTATTATCATGAGGCAAATGCCATCATATATACATGTACAGGGGAGGCCAAAGGCCAGAATGTAAAAGACCAAACGCCACCATAAATATAACTCTAACACCCTCCGTCAAACTCATGGTGGATCCACAATACTGAGTTTGGAGAGGTAAAATCCATGTTGCGCTGTAGTCTGGGCCTTCGTGAAGAAGTCCGCCAGCTGTAACTCCGAAGGCACATACTGAAGAGCAATAACATGGTCTTGCACACCAGCGCGCACAAAGAAAGCATCAACACCAATATGCTTGGTAAGCTCATGCTTCACAGGGTCCCGCGCAATACTGATAGCACCTGTACTATCTGACAAGAGTGTAGTAGGTGTAGTAACAGTAACACCAAAATCCTCAAGTAACCAGCGTAACCAAGTCACCTCTGCCACGGCTACAATTAGCTCGGTGCTGGCTGCTGTTCAACAGCGTGGTGATAGCTCGCTGCTGAGAGCTTGGTGGTGCACGGTTGGCATGGGTGTGTGGAGGCGGTGGTTCTGGTGCTTGGTTCCTGCCGGCGCCGGATCTGGTTCTTGTTATGGCTGCTCGCACGTTTCAGTAGGGGCCTGACGGAGGTGGGCTACATGCGAAGGTACAGTTGCTGTCCTGGTGGTGGGGATCTGCACTAGCTCCGGGTGAGAACCCTGCATCGGTTTTGTCGATGCCGGCGGCAATGGTGTCTGTGGACGCCGTTTTTCTCGTGGAGGTGCCGTCGTGGAGCTTGTGGCCCTCTCGCTGCCTTGTTTAGTGGTATCCGGGTGAAAACCTATGATCGGCCTTGCCGGTTCAGTTGACGGTGGTGTGTCCTCGACACCACTTCCTCCTTGGAGGCGTCATCGTGGAGACCCAAACGACGGCTTTCGTTACTGCGTGTGGTTGAAGGTGGTGTGTTAGGTGGTGGTGGCGTGACCAGCTTGGGGTCGACGGCGGTGTTCTGGCTCTGCCTGCGTCATCTTGGCTCGGCCATTCCTTGGAGTGGGTTCGATTCTTCCATCCGAAGCCGGGTTAGCGGGGTGTGATCCTATTTGGACCACCTCATTCCTGTATGACACCTCTCCCCTCTACGGGGTGTTTGTTGGGTGGCGACCAGACGTCCAACGTTCAAGGCTCACCTTGCTTGGTCAGATGAAGATGGAAGTTGAGACCCCGGGGGAAACCCCTGGCCTAGGTCCTCCTAGTGCCGATGATGACGGCGCATCCAACGTCGCGACCCTTCTTGAAGGCATCATCTTGGGGTCTGCTTGGTTGACGTGTGGGTGTTTCGGCGGGGATGTTCGTGGTGGTGGTGCGGCCGGATGGGTCGACGGTGGTACGTGTTCCTCTGTGGTGGTGTTCTTCGGTGTCGCCTCTGTTGTTGTGCATGCTCAAGACCTCCATGGTTGCCGTTGTGGTGCGGCGAGCTTCGCGCTCATGGCATTGTCTCGGTTCATCTTTGCACAACGATGCTGCAAGATGCACTACTAGGGAAAACCCTAGAAGTAGCGCGGGGTTTTGTCATAGCAGTAGCGCGGGTGGGCGCGCTACTGCTACGGCGCTACAGCTAACTCTTAGCAGTAGCGCTGTTCCACCCGCGCTACTGCTACCAGAGTTTAGTAGTAGCGCGTTTCGGGGAACCTCGCTACTGCTAAAAGCTGCAGCGCGCCTGTTTACCACGCGCTACTGCTAAGGCAGCGCTACTGCTACACTCATACCCCGCGCTACTGTTACTATTTTCTGTAAAAAAAATCTGCATCGTTTTTACTCTGTTTTTTAATAGGTTTTATACAATAGCCTCTGTCATATCATACACACAATAGTCTCATCATATCATACACATGCAAATAGTCTCATCAAATCATGTCATCATCATCCAACACTAATGATGTCTCTCATCATCATCGTTCTCAAAATAGCGATACAAGTTATGATATGTCTCGAATACATGCAACTACATCGTCATCCCATACACATATTTCATCATCCATCTAAACGATGATATAGAAGAGAAGAGCTATCACTATGAGTAAGAGCGAAACTATGCAGTACATGAGGCGCCGGTTCTGATTCCTCTCTCGCGCTAGCATGAACCTCAAGTAACTAGCTTCTGCTTCTTGTCTGCTATCGAACCCTTTATGGCTGCCGCCCGAGAACCGTGACACTTGGGCCTGACACTCGGGCCACTCGTCGTACACTCCCGGAACCCTCCCTATGTACACGGCATAGCACTTCTTCGCCATCAAGGACCTACGTACCTGTTAGAGATGCATCTTCATCAAGTGAATTCAACAATAATATGCAACATAATATATTTGAGCAACACGAAAAGAAAGAGTTAGCTAATAGATGCAACATATAGTAAACCTAATTAATCAACGCAGGTTCATCGTACCCAAACTAATTAACTAGATGTACGCAGGTCATCGTACCCAAACTAACAAACTAGCGTTACGCAAGTTCAGTAGGACCGTTGACATCACAAAGTTTCATTGCTACAGAAAGTACAAGTTCAACCGACACATCATCATCAGCATCGTCAATCACTGGAAGTTCCATCCATCCATATCCGGGAGGATGCACCCTAGCTTCGTGAACGGCGTCAGGTCCTGACGTTGCATGCCTATGCGAGTTCTGACGTCAGCTCGCGATATAGGGCCGTGGTGGAACACCCCATTCTCTTCGACGACTTCTTTCATGATGATCGTTGCAATGTCCTTCTGGATGTGAAAGAAGTCATCTCTGAGTTTATAATCTGGTTCGTCTCCTAAGGATTCTGCCCATTTGCGGATATGTTCATCGTTTGATGTTGTCATGCGAAGCTGTTGGTGATCCCTTCTGAACTCCATCATGAGATGGAGGAGGTAGAATCCATCGTTCTTGGTTGCTGTCGGTTGATGGATGGAGCAGAAGGTAGTTTTATGCGAGAAACCCGAATTGTTCTTCCTTTGTTTCCTGATCTCGATGTGGCCACCCCTCATGCTGAAGCCGTGGAGAGCACCATCCAGAATATCCATTATGTGGGTGTAGTCCTTCTTCTCGTAGTTTCTGGATGAGTCGAAATACACGGCGTGGGAGACTCGTGGGAAAAGAACGATAAGGATGGCACGCCCGTTGCTGCGGGAAAAATAACACCTCAAATTAGTCTCCATATGAGCGAAGGAATGATTGAAACGTACGAAAGGGTTGTCCGGCAATGACTTACATTGGATGATAAGGCAGGAGAATCGTTTCCTTGTCCTTATTCGTTATCATGAAGTATTCGATGTAGTCCCTAGCAGCTTTACATTCAAAGTCGCGGAGACTCAAGAAGGACTCATGCATGTAGTATGGATCCGCCACCGAGATTTGCGAGATTTGTTCTCTCCTGATGACGAAGTTCATATGTAGCGCAAAAAGGCGGACGATCGTAAAATCGAGTCGCCTCGTGAGAAACATCTCAAAGATGTGATCAAACCGTAGGAAGAACACCTCCGTGGGCAGTGTGTCGACGTAGCACTTGGCCTGAGGCACACGAACCGCGTAAAGCAGATATCCTGGATCCTTCGAGGTGAGAAGGCTTTTCTCAGTCGACAGCACATGGTCGTGCAGTCTCCTGAGATCCCCTGATATGCCCTCTAGCGGTTTCGGCGGTAGGATCGGCTCGCCCGCGACATTGTACATCGCCGCACCTTTGACAGGTACACGGTCTGCAAAATCGGTCGGCTGGCTACTAGAAGCTTTGGCAGCTTTGGCGGCAGGAGAGCCTCTCCTCGGCGGTCTCTTCCTCTCCTTTTTCTTGGGTTAACCGTCCAGACCCTTCCTTACCCCCGCCACGAGTGTTGTCGGGCTGAGCACTTTACGACCCTCGGCTAGTTGACCCTGCGCTGAGGCGGCATCTGGAGGCGTGTCCTGTGAGGATTGCATGAAGAGAGACTTCTTGCAATCAACCCTAGGATGTTCCTGCCCGGGCACATCATCCATCTCCTCATCCGCATGCTCATAGCCCGAGTCATATGGCTGACTCATCATTTGTCCATCGTCATAGGTGGCGCCGGTATTGAGGAACCGGAGAGGGTCCTCCTCCATCTCATCATCCATTCCTTGTTCCACGGGGGCGACTACATCATCCACTATTGGACCCCCTTCCTCGCGTCGTCCGCCGCTCTCACCCGGCACGAGAGGCGCTGGTAATTGCGTAGGCGGGGTGGTGGTGTTCATACCTTGCTGATGTGTGGTCATTGGTGTGCTCTCGGCCGCCTCCAGACGAAGAATATTCTTCGGCCACAGCAGCATCCAACCCTTGCATTCTTCAAGCCGCATCGGGGTCTCGTCCTCCTCTCCCCCGAGCCATACTGGAGGAGTCAAATCCTCGTGGCCCACTTTCACACTCGACAAGGTAACCCTGAAGGTGCCGACGGGGATCGGTTGGCCGTGGAACGTGAGTTCCATGGGCTTCGTTATCACTGCCTTTCCCACGTCCACCTTCTGGCTGTTAATCATGTAGAGTACGGTGCATGGGGTTTCGTTGGCCTGCGAAGACATGTCTGCGGCGTAAGATATCCGAAAGGCAACAAAAAACGGAAGATTATAGATATGTTGGTGCGACGTGTAATTACCGTGAGGGCGTCGAGGTCAGCCAAAGACGAAGGCCCGCCTAGCACGCCAGAGACAGAGGACGGGCTGCTATGAGCGGGTGCGGGAGCAGACGCGGGTGCGGGACCTTGTGCGGTAGCGACAGCAGGTGGTGGTGGTGTGATGTTCACCAAGTTGCTCCCGACGAAGCTGGGCATGGGAAAATCATGTGCCGTCTTGTCTGGATTTTGCTTCATCCAGTCGATAATAGCCGGAATCAAGTTAGTAGCGAAATCATTTCTGCAGGCAGCTAAAGCTGCATTGGCTGCCTGCTGGACCAACTCATTTCTGGTCGCTTCTGCAGCCTCAGCTGCTTTTTTCTCAGCCTCAGCTGCATTTTTCTCGACCGCAAGCTTCACCTTCTCGTCGATGTTCAACTGACTGAACTTCTTTTTCTTGTTTTTGGCCTCCAGGCCCTCATCGTAGTAGTACTTCCACATGGCGCCGTCTCCGACGCCGTGCACACGTCCATATTGCGGCTGCTGGTCCAAAGGGAGTCCCTTCAATTGGTTCAAGGCCCGGTTGAGAGGGGTGTCCCACTTGGGCCTCATCGACGACTGAGACGATGAGTCGCTTTCGGCCGCAAGCCTGTGTTGCTCCTTCTGCAAAAGGAACGTGAACCGTTATACGAATGTTACTACAACGTGTAGTCGACTTGATCAGAAGCTAAATGTAAGGTGATAAAAGAATAATTGCCAGTAATCTAATCAATTTCCTCGTGATCGGGTCCGTGTACCAAACCTTCTTTTCCTTGTCCCACTTGTACCGGGCCATGATGAAGTCACGCTCCTGCGGGTCGGTGAACTCCGCGTAGGGGTCTGGGATCCCCGTGGCTTCACGTTCCGCGTCCTCCTTATCCCATATGGGCCTCTTGCCAATGTAGCCACGGCTTCCGAGGCGTTGGTTCCCCATGTTCCTATGCTGAAGCCCCTTGTATTTCTCAGACTTAAGCTTGGCTGCCTCGGTAGCGGAAGTGTCCTTGAACTTTTCGAACTCCTCTTCCGTAAGTGTCGGATTGTCCGCCAAAATCTTGGATAGGGGTTCGTTAGCTTCAATCGCTCGTTTCACCCTCCCTTTCCAGGCGGCCAAATCGTTGCTGAACATGCCCATGGCGTGGTTATTGATATTTTTCATGGCAGCATCATCCCACGGGTGTTCTATGCGGTCATCCCGGTCGGGGAACTGGAATCTCTTGTGTAGCAAGTGCTCCATATTTGGTTTCTTCCTTAAGTCATTGTCGTTGATGCTCGCGGTTTCCCATAGGATGCATCCGAATTGGTTGTCATAGCACTAGCGAGCTTCTTCCGGCGCTATTGGCTCGAATTTGCCGGGGTGCATCTCTGTGACCAGGATTCTTCCAATGCCGGGTTTGTTAGGGCGTCATGTCCTCTGCTTCTTCTGCTTCTTCTTTTCGTTACCGGCTTCGGCGCCGGTACCTTCCGCGCCGGTCTCGGCGCCGCCATCGGTGCCGGTGCCATCGGTGTCGATGTCGACGGCAGTACCATCGTCCGCTATGACCAGGGCGCCCTGCAAACCCTGTGTTTGCTGACTAGACAAAAAGTCGAGGTAATCATGTTCAAGGTCATATTGTATGTCGTTGGCAGCGTGGTCAGAAGCCCCGGTTTCGTCGTTGTTCGACATGTTTCCTACGATTAAGTCTGCTTGTTTAATTCTTAAACTATAATAAAATGAGTAATGATATAAAAAAAGGCCTATGGTTTGCCGGAATGCCGTTTCATTCCCGTCCCAGCAAATCCCGGGCACTCGATATGCCTACTTTCTAGCACAAGTCATGCCGAAATTCACGGGAAATTTCGGCATGACCTTTGCTAAAAAGTGGAGATATCGAGCGCCTGAAATTCACCGGAACGGAAATGAATCAACATTCCGGCAAAACATAGGCCACTCGAATCATTTTCCCTACAAAGATATACTAGAAAGATACATCTGTATCACCACATACACATCAAACCACTTGCTTTGACATCCCACACATGATACCACTGGCACTGAATTTATAAAACAGAATAACATCAACCTATGGCACTGAATTTATAAAACAGAAAAGAGAGAAAATTTGATATGAATCAAAATTCCTAGAATAAAATTTCTGTCCTAATTTGAAACCTAGCTAAATTACTAGAATAAAATTTCTGTCCTAATTTGAAACCTAGCTAAATTTCTGTCCTAATTTATGTCCTAATTTGATACCTAGCTAAATACCAATAAAAATTTCTAGAATAAAATTTCTGTCCAAATTTGATACCTAGCTAAATTCCTAGAATAAAATTTTTATACACTTAGGGTTCGTAGAAGCAAAATTCCTAGAATAAAATTTCTGTCCTAATTTGATACCTAGCTAAATACCAATAAAAATTCCTAGAATAAAATTTCTGTCCTAATTTGATACCTAGCTAAATTCCTAGAATAAAATTTCTATACACTTAGGGTTCCTAGAATAAAATTTCTGTCCTAATTTGATACCTAGCTAAATACCAATCAAACTCTGAGTGTTAATTTTAGGGTTCATACCAAAACCTAGCTACCTAGGGTTCATACTAAAACCCAGGGTTCATACTAAATCCTAGGGTTCATACTAAAACCTAGGGCAGACGGAGAGGAGAGGAGAGAGAAGGAGGGGCGGGGAACTTACAAGGGGGGGGGAGGGTTGTCGGGGGAGACGCCTGCGATGAGGTGGAGGTTGGGGGAGACGGGCGTGGGTGGAGGAGGGGGCGCCGATGATGTGGACGGCGACGGAGGGCGACGGACGGGCCGGCGACGGAGGGCGAGCGGCGGAGGGCGCGCGGCCGAGGGCGACGGACGGGCGGGCGACGGACGGCGACGGAGGGCGCGCGGAGGGCGACAGACGGAGACGGAGGAGGAGAGGGAATGGGGGAATGGGGATGGGGAACTGAGGGAGGCCCACGCGCGCGGGCGGTTAAGTCAAATTTAGCAGTAGCGCGGGTATGGACACGCGCTACTGCTATTCCTTTCATTTTTCTTCTCATTTTATTTTTCTTTTCATTTTCATTTTATTTTTTCCTTTCTCCTTTTTCTTTTTCTTTTCATTTTCTTTTCTATTCCTTGTATTTTTATTTTCATTTTCTTCTTTCCTTTCTCATTTTTCTTTTTCTTTTCTTTTCTGACAGACGACCGAGCTGGAACCATGCATATATATTACACATCATTTGACTGATAACGATTAAGTGCGTACACAAAATAAATACATATATATAAATGATGGTTTCTCAGCGTCGACGTTTTCGTTTCTGAGTGAGCTTCTTTCCCTTCTTGTTCGCTGTCGAATAATTGAGCCCCTCGTTGTGACTTTTCCTTTTCCATGGAGTACGATCTTTCTTAGGTAATATAGTATTGATTCTTCTTTTGACGTATGCTTCATCGTCATCGTCATCTTCCCTCATCGGGTTGCCGTACTGGTCGTAGTCTTCCTCGTTGGCGACTCCATCCATTCCGATGATGTTCCTTTTGCCTCTCCTCACGACAACACGGCTGGGATTGCTCGGGTCGGTTATGAAGAAGCATTGTGTCACATGCTTAGCGTGTACCCATGGCTCATTTTTTGCGATGGCGTTCATGGTAGCGCTCTTGGCGTCGGGTATAGACATGGTAGTAAAATACCGGTTTTCTCTTTCGACGTTCTTAGTCCATCTAACACGGAACATCGTTGCATCGTGCAGTCCAGAGTAGTCAAGCTCCCAGATCTCTTCGACCCTTCCATAGAATCTTTCAGTTGCGGCGTTGTCGCCGGTCATGCATTCCATCCTCACCCTGAGTTCTGAAAATCACTGTTTATATCTTTGGCCTCCGTGTAGAACGTGTATCCGTTGATATCGTATGCCTGATAGGTCGCGAGGTTGGCCGCGGGGCCATGTGCTAA
This sequence comes from Elymus sibiricus, assembly GCA_039707655.1. Taxonomy (NCBI): domain Eukaryota; kingdom Viridiplantae; phylum Streptophyta; class Magnoliopsida; order Poales; family Poaceae; genus Elymus; species Elymus sibiricus. The sequence goes on from CM077676.1 coordinate 464,890,271, forward strand.
GGCGTATATGAGCAATCCGTCTGTAGAGCCCTCTTCCGGGGGATTAGCAAGAACATGCTCTTTGAACCAAGGCAGGAAAGTCGAGTTGTGCTCTCTAATAACTTCGGCGTTCGTCTTGCATAGCCCCCGGTCACGGTACTTCTTTGCGATGGTTTCTTTGTGCAGTGTCGCGAAAGGATCTACCACGTCTAGGTGTTGTAGCACTAGTAAGTTTGCTCTGTCAAAGTCATTGCGTCGACCCTAGTGGTCCACATGCAATTCCCTCCGGCCGTTGGTGTGACCTTCTCCTCCGAGCCTCCCAAGGTGCTTGTTAACGGGCAAACCAACAATAGGGTATCCGCCATATAGATAATTCTCACAGAAAGAGGTGCACTCTTGGGGTCAGATAGCCCTGGATGATGCTTCCATCCGGACGGAACATGTTACGAACGAATCCTTTAATGACCCCATTCATCCTCTCGAACGGCATCATGCTGTGCAGGAATGTCGGCCCGAGGTCTATGATGTCGTCCACAATGTGGACACACAGATGCACCATGACGTCAAAGAACGCGGGCGGGAAGTACATCTCAAGCTCATTTAGTATCACAATGATCTCTTCCTGTAGCCTTCGGAGCTGCTTCACACTGATCGACTTTCGAGAGATAACGTCGAAAAAGTTGCAGAGACCAATAAGCGGGTCACGGACGTGCTTGTCCATTATCCCTCTAAGGACAACAGGAAGTATCTGTGTCGTCATCACATGACAGTCATGAGACTTCATCCCGCTGAACCTTTTCTTCTTGGTGTCTAGAAATCTACTTATCTTCCCACAGTAACCGGAACTAACTTTGATTCCGGTAAGGCAGTTGAAGAATTGATCGATCTCCTTCGGACTTAAGGTAAAGCAAGAAGGGGGGCAATAATTCTCTTCCTTCTTGTTGACTTTTTTGCCCTTGTCCCGCGCCTCCGTCTTCGTCTCCGTCTCATTTGACTTTTTACGGGGCGGCATATGGAGATCTGCCCTGATGTTCAAATCTTCCAAGTCTCTTCTTGCATGTGGCCCATCCTTGGTCTTATCCGGCATGTTCATCAGTGTTGCAAGCAAGCTCTCAAGGACATTCTTCGTGATATGCATTTGATCAAGGCAATATGGCGTGTCGAGTTTGGGCCAATACTCAAAGTCCCAGAAAACAGACCTCGTTTTCCATACCTTTAGCAGCGGCTCCAGCGCCTTTTTCATCTTTCCCGGCGCGGGGCACTGTTCCCAGTTTTTCAACAGTTCATCGATTTCGGTGCCGCTCCTCTTACGTGGAGGTCCTCGATGCTCAGCCTCACCATTGAATAGATCTCCACGGTTTCTCCACGGGTCGTCCTTCGCGAGCCATCTTCGATGCCCCATGTACACGATTTTCCCAGACCCGCCATCTTTCATTAGCTGCTGAGACGTTGTATCATCCATGCACCGCGTGCATCCGCAATATCCGTGGCACACCTGGTCTGCGACATATCTGTAATCAAGATAGTCATGCACCGTCGTCATCAGCGCGGCTCTCATATAGAAATACTCGCCTTTGCTGGCGTCCCATGTCTTGGCCGGTGTTTTCCATAACGTGTCTAACTCCTTTTGAAGTAGCCCCAGATACAGATTAATATTATTTCCCGGTTGTTTCGGCCCTTGAATCAGCATGCTCATGTGTATGTACTTTGACTTCATGCACAACCAGGGGGGAGGTTGTACATCCATACAAACACGGGCCATGTGCTATGGTTGGTGTTCTGGTTGCCAAACGGATTCATGCCATCGGTACTCGTGCCAAACACGATGTTCCTTGCATCACCCGCGAAATATCGATATTTGGCGTTGAACGCTCTCCACTGGCTTGCATCCGCGAGGTGTCTCAGCTTCGGATCATCTTCATCGTCGGGCTTCACCCTCTCCGCATGCCAGCGCATGAGCTTTGCTTCCTTAGGATCTACGAAATAACGCTGCAGACGGGGAGTGATCGGTAGGTAACATACAACTTTTTGGGGAGATTTCTTTCCGGCCTTCTTGTATCGAGAAGCATTGCACACCGGACAGTTGGTTTTTTCCGCGTGCTCCTTCCGATAAATGATGCAATCGTTGATGCATGCATGGTATCTAATGAGCGGCAGATCAAGAGGGCACACGATCTTCTTGGCCTCATCGACACTAGTAGGACACAGGTTCCCCGCGGGAAGAACCTTCTTTAGATACTTGAGAAGCTCATCGAGGCTTCTGTCGGTCCATTTGTTTTTAGCCTTCGTCTTTAGAAGTTCGAGCGTGAAACTCAAGCGGGTCACCTCGGGATCGCAACCATCATACAATGGAGTCTTCGAGTCTACCTCCAGTTGCTCCAGCTTGGCCTCCTCTCTAGAAGCAGCTCTGTCGCTACTCGTCTTCTTGCGAAGCAGGTCTCGAACATGAGGGTCCCGCACGATTGAACTTAGTAGCGACGAAGGCTGCGGCGTGTCCGTGTCTTCTCTGGCGCCATTTCCGGCCTCTTCTCCGCCGCCATTTTCGGCCTCTTCTCCGCCGCCACCATGTCCGGCCCCTTCTCCACCACCATGTCCGGCCTCTTCTCCGCCGCCATTATCGGTCATCTCTTCGTCTGGCCCCATGTCGTCATTGGCTGCCCCGTCGGCGTCCTCATCCTCATCATCTTCACTTATCCACCGAGTATAGCCATCCATGAAACCAGTCATGAGCAGGTGCGCCTTCAAACGACCATCCTTATAGGGGTCGAGCCAAACTCCTCCTTTGCATCTTCGACACGGACATAAAATCTCTGTCCGGTTATTTTCATACATGTCCTGCACCGCCGATCGCAACCACCTTTCCATCATCGTTCCACTCACCATCATGATCGCCTGCGCGGTAATAATAAGCAAAATGATTATAAAAACACATGCATGCATCAAAGTCATACAAAAATTCGGCATGACCTTCCCAAAAAATAGGACATATAGAGTTTGCTCGAAATTCGCCGAAACAAAAATAAATCGACATTTCGGCAAAACATAAGCAACTCACGCACAATTAAATGGATAGATCTAGTTGGGGAGGTAGAAAGGTCACTTCTTTAAATGGGTAGATCTACATAGCTAGTTGGGGAAGGAGATGGCTCTAACTAGTGGAGGGGGTGGAAAAGTGAGGAAAAGAGAAAGGGGTTGCATTAATGGAGGTGTGGTGTAGTTAGGGGCATTAAAGAGAGAGAAAGAGAGGTAGGAGAAGAAAGAGAGTAATGGGGGGAGAAGCAAGGTGAGGAAAAAGCAAAGTGAGGGAGAGAGGAGGGGGGAGGGCAAAGTGAAGGGAGAGAGGAAGGGGGAGGGGGAGAGGGTTCAAAAGGTGGCTACTGCGCCTTAGCAGCAGCGCGGGCCAGCGAACGGCGCTACTGCTAAAACGTTAGCAGTAGCGCGGTCCTGCAGGCCGCGCTGCTGCTAAGCGGGGCCCACCATGTGGCACAGTACAACATTAGTTGCAGCGGTGGGTCTGCAACATGCGCTACTGCTAAAGTTTTAGCAGTAGCGCGCTTCAGGCGGGCTGCGCTGCTACTATACATAGCCTGGTGGCTAAGGGGGGCTCACATAGCAGTAGCGCCTTTCGTCTGGGCCGCGCTACTGCTAAATGGATAGCAGTAGCGTCTGAGAAGTAGCCGTGCTACTGTAAATTAGCAGTAGCGCGTTCCACAAAGCCGCGCTACTGGTAAGCCTCCACCTATAAGGTTTTCCCTAGTAGTGATGCCTCCTCAACTTGTTATTCGTTCCCGATTTTCCGTGGTGGAGTGACGTGTCATGGTTCGTGCTAGTCACTCGTTGCTGTGGATGCTCTTGCAACTCAGACTCTGAACTCGAACGGGAAACTGCAGTCTGTTTCTTTGTCTTGCAGGCAATGAGAGAACCACCAAGAAAGACACAGTAAGCAGAAAGTGAACGGAGATCTGAAGGATCACTAGCCCAGGTAGCATCTGAATAAGCCTAGAGCTGTAACGAGCTGGACCGAGGAAAAAAGAGACGGTGAGAGATCGTGCCACGAAGATATCGTAGAACACGAAGAAGGTGACTATAGTGAACCGAAGTGGGAGAAGAAACAAACTGACTCAGGATATGGACAGGATAGGAGATATCCGGACGAGTGACAGCGAGATAGACAAGACTCCCAACAAGTTGACAATAACGAGTAGGATCAGACAAGGGCTCACCATCAGAAGCACGAAGGTGAACATTAAGTTCCATAGGAGTCTCAACAGTGCGCTCATCACTAAGAGCCGCACGAGCAAGAAGATCCTGGATATAATTTTCTTGGGAAATAAAAAAAACCATCAGAGGTGGAGGAAATCTCAATCCCAAGAAAGTAACGAAGAGGACCAAGATCAGACATAGAAACCTGCTCACTGAGATGGGCCTTGACAAAGGCAATGTACTCAAGATCATCGCCAGTGATGATCATGTCATCAACATATAGAAGAAGAAGAGTGCGACCACGAGCAGAAAGGTGGACAAACAACGCTGGATCATGAGCACTAGGCGAAAAACCAGCTGCAGTGACCACCGAGGCAAACCGCTCAAACCAAGCGTGGCGGGTTTGCTTAAGGCCATAGAGAGAGCGATGAAGACGGCAAACCATGCCATCAGGAACTGAATACCTAGGTGGTGGCTGCATATAAACTTTCTCACGCAACTCACCATTAAGAAAGGCATTCTTAACATCAAGCTGAGACACAGACCAGTGGCGAACGGAGGCCATGGCGAGAAGTGTGCGAACAATGGTCATATGGGCAACAGGAGCAAAAGTCTCATCGTAATCACGACCATGCTCCTGCTGAAAGCCACGAGCCACAAGACGAGCTTTATAACGCTCAAGAGAACCATCAGAGCGAGTCTTAATCTTATAGAACCACTTACAAGTGATGGGACGAACATGGGGAGGAAGAGAAACCAGATCCTATGTGCCGGTGCGCTCAAGGGCAGCAATCTCCTCTACCATCGCAAACTGCCATTCAGTATGAACAACAGCATATCGATAAGAAGTCGGCTCAAGAACGGTCGAAAGACCATAGCGAGAAGGAGAATATCGGGCAGAGGGTGGGCAAGGCCGAGAACGAAGACCATAAGTCGGCTGAGAGGAGGAAGATGACACACCAGAAGTAGAGGTCACATCAGTAGATTCATCCACAACACATGGACGGCGAGTATAATGGAAAGGAAAGGAGGGGAGAGGTGGAATCACTAGAGGTGGAGATGGGGAATGTATCGGTGATGAAGGTGGAGAAGGGGAAGGTATCGATGATGAAGGTGGAGAGTCATGCAATGAGGGAGGACAAGAAACCGTAGGAGAGGACGGCGTCGAATCTGCAATAGCGGGATGAGGAGTAGGAATACTGGGCACAGAGGGAGGTGTATTCGAAAACGTAAGAAATGAGATGTCCTCCGTGGAAAAGGCCAAGAAGGATGGATGCGGGTAGAAGGGATGACTCATCAAAGGTCACATCCAGGGAAATACGCATCCGGCGACTGACAGGATCCCAACACCGATAGCCCTTATGCTCATCACTATATGCGAGAAAGACACACTCAACAGACTGAGCGGTTAGTTTGGTATGTTCACGAGGGGCAAGCAAAAGATAGCAAACGCAACCAAACAAACAAAGCGCCGAATAATCAGGAGAACGACCAGAAAGACGCTCGAGAGGAATACCACTCTTTAGAGCAGCAGAATGTTGAATGTTGATGAGATAGGTGGAAGTGGTAACAGCCCCAGCCCAGAAGTGAGGGGGAAGAGAGGCAACGTTCATCATCGCATGTGCTGTCTCAAAAAGGCGACGATGCTTGCGCTCAGCCACACCGTTCTGAGCATGAGCACCTGGACAAGAGAAATGTGTAAGAGTACCCTGCTCAGCAAGGAATCCTCGCAGCGCATGGGAGATATATTCACCAGCTGAATCTGCGCAAAAAACACGAATAGGAGTGGAAAACTGGGTATGAACCATGGCAGCAATTTTTTTGTATATAGATAAGATCTTACTACGAGAAGACATAAAATTGATCCAAGTGTACCAAAAAATCATCTATAAAGATTATATAGTAGCGATGACCCCCTTTCGAAGCGAAGGGAGCCGAATCCCAAACATCAGAGTGAACGAGATCAAAAGGGCGCTCGGACACTGACTCACTGTGAGGATAGGGTAGCTGAATCTGCTTACCAAGCCTACAACCCAGACAATCCAACGAAGCGTTACCAGAGACAGACCCCAGAACATCACGATGAACCAAGGACGAGAGACGAGAACCACATAAATGACCCAGACGATGATGTCACTGCTGAAAAGAGCTGGTAGATGCAGCAACAGGGGTTGCGAGACTGGCGGCGGTGGCGGCGGAGGGAAGACGAAGCCAGTCAAGCTCCCAGAGGCCGTCAGAGCATCGAGGGCCAGCACCAAGCAGAACGCCCGTGCGATGATCCTGAACAGAACACGAATCAAAGTCAAGAATCACCCTACAACTAGAGTCAACAATCTGACCAACAGATATGAGCTGCATAGTAAGTCGAGGAACATGAGCGACAGAAGGAACATGAAATGAAGAAGTGCTAAGAGTGCCTCGACTAGCTACAGAGAGAGGAGTGACATCAGCCTTAAGCACACGAACAGGAGACTCGACAGGTCAAACGGAGGTCAAAGTGGAAGAATCGTGAGTCATATGAAAAGACGCTCCAGTATCAAGAATCCATGGGGATGTACCTGAATGAGTAGAAGGTGGTTTCTCAGTGCCAGAGGAGTCAGTCACAAAAACTGCAGAAGCTGTCGGTGAAGACTCCCAAGCAGCAAGCAGGCATGGCAGCTGCGCAATCTCACGCGCAGACAAGAACACGGCGGAAGAGGTCGAGGTAGAAACACCTGCCGACGATGAGCAGTCGCCTCCACCCGTGGAAGCCGCGTGTAGAGTCGACCGAGAGTAGCGAGTCCACGTAGAGCCGCATGTGGAAGCCACTGGGGGAGACGACATGGAGCGGTCACCGCCGCGCGCAGAAACCGCGAGAGGAGTCGACGTAGAGCGGTCACCGTCACGCGCTGAAGCCGCGGGAGGAGTCGGTGTAGAGCAGGCACCACCACCGCTGGCAGAAACCACGAGAGGAGTCGACGAATAGCGACCAGCATGGCCAGCTGAAGACGTCGTAGGGGACAACGTCATAGACGGACGAGCACCAAGCACCGAGCTACGGCGCATGTGCGAGACGGGATCAATATAGGGAAGTCTGCAGGCAGCGACGGAGATGCAGGCTCGACGAAAACATCATATCAGTTTGTTTTCTATCTCTTTTTTTACACTAAGAGATAACCAGTGGAAACAGCCCAAAACAGTGGAGGTAGTGGGCCAAACAAAGCAGCAGCAGCCAGCAGGTAGGCGGCCAGGGCGCTCGATCTGGATGGGAGGATCAGACGGACCAGAGGAAATAGACCAGGACGACGCGGTCCGTCTGGAACACCGGAGCGAACCAGCCTCGACAGCAGACGAGGCCCGAAACGCGGCCCGAGCTGTAACGCTCAGGTCAACGCAGAACGCACGAAGCGGCTCGTCACGGATCGAGGCAGCGGCAGACTGTGTGCATGGATGACGGATCGAGGCGGGCGGCGGAGGGCGGAGGAGACGAGCAGACGTATGGCGGCGGAGGCGGACAGCGGCCGGACGGCGGACAGTAGTCGGATAGCGGACGGCGGCCGGATGACGCGGGCTGCAGCAGCGCTGATCTGCTGGCGGGATGGATGCCAAGCTGTGGCGTTGATCTGGAGAGTGGATTTTTAGATCCCGGGTGCCCAGGCTCCTCTTATCTGTACCATTCATTCAGAATATGGCGTTTTGAGATTTGTGCGCCTCACTGTTGCCTTGTTAAGCGTAGGAATATGAATAGAAAACAAATAAACCTGGGCCTAGTCTAGACCTGCTTTTCCTGGCCTGATTCCACCTATTGTAATTGTAAAAACAGTGTCCGTGGCACTGTTGGTACTGTTCAGCCATATGATGCACTTTTCCACAGCGGTTCCCCACAAATGTGGCAGGTCAGGCCACTGTACTCATGTGACCTCCGGTGCCAACTCTAGCGCTGATTGGCCCAATGCAGCATCCTCACCCTCTCTCCTATTTCTTTTTGCTAGAAGATAAAACAACAACACTGTTGACTACAGGCTATTCTGCTCCTTTTTCCTTTCTCTCTGTTGCATCTCTCACTTCTCTCTCATAGCACCTCTCTGAGAAAGAGAAAAGCGCCCTCTCTCTACTGCGGTCTCACTCACGAGAATAAAGCTTCAGATGCAGGAGAGCCAATGGTCTCCAGTGATGGGATGGATTAGAAGGTGACACTCTTTCGCATGCATACAGTGGCTCACCCTGCAAAACAGCTGCATAGGACCGGCCCTGTTCTGTCTCCTGCAGCCCTGATCACACCCTGCAAAACAGCTGCCTAATTAACATGCGCATGCAAATGGCCTGCTGCTGACTATTCTTCGGCACGAATCTTTCAAGTCGCTGGACATGCCGGATAACAGGGTGTGGGTGTCGGGGCGCCCGGGTGCTATGGCACCTTTCTATTGGACTGCAGGCCGGATGAAGGGCAGCGGTGTGCACGGGGTGATCTGCTGGCAGGATGGATGCCAAGCAGCAGCGCTGCTCTGTAGAGTGGGTGGACGGGGTGATCTGCAGCAGCCGGACAACGGCGGTGTGGAATAGGCAGCAGCGACGGCCGGCAAGAATGCCAGCAGCGGATCGCCAAGCACGAGTTGCGCGTGCTAAAAAAAACCTAGGCTCTAATACCATGTTACGAAAGCAACTTGGTATTATCAGGAGGCAAATACCATCATATATACATGTACAGGGAAGGCCAAAGGCCAGAATGCAAAAGGCCAAAGGCCACCATAAATATAACGCTAACATTTTCATCCTTGTTTGACCAAAACTGTACATACCATATAATACAACAGAAAGAAAACGTTCAATTGTATATGATTGTGAATATGACTCCACTGCTCATCTGTCTGCTTGTATATGACTTACAAAGCTATGTCTATTTGATTTGTGTTCAGCACAAATAATCGTTTATTGTATAGTTGATTCCTGGATAATTCAAATAAACATCTCGCATCAAGTCATTTTTTTTCCAACTTGATTTCAATACCACAATGTAATCAATAGTTCTGTTATGTTTTTCTTCTTTGAAAAGGGGATTACCCCGGCCTTTGCATCACAAGGATGCACAGAGCCATATTATTAAACGTGAAACAAGTTGAGGTCACCGAGTACCAAACAGTAAAGCAAATAAAAAGAAAACACGACCACAACCGGTCGAACCCGAGATTACATAGCTCATCCACATAATTTAGTCCTGTTATGTTTATACTACACAAAAAATAAAGAACATAGCTGTAGCTTGTTGTACAAAATCAATCCAAAAATTACTTGGTACTATTTCAAATTTTACTATACAAATGAGAAAAGTCAGTAGTCATTAACCACTCCTGTCACGGTAGTGTTCGTGGCACATAGCACTGATTCATCGATTAGCTTTTTTTAACTGTGAAACTAAGCGGTGGGCATTGGTTGTCAAGTTAAGTTCGCAACACACATGATTTTAAGCTGACGTAGACATATGCCCTACTTGTCATCTTCATCCCTCCTCTCTGCCCCCTCCTCCATCGTCTCCTTCCCAAAATTCGTTCGGGTTGAGGCTAGAGACTTGGAGCTCGTCCAGCGGCGGGACGGTGTGGCCGGGATGAAGCTCCACGGTGAGGGGGCCCTTGACGGGGTCGATCTTGGCATCCCTAGCACCGCTCGGTCTCCAAATTGCAGCTACTCGGCATGCGCGGAGAGGTCAGTGTTGTCCGCAAGCAATGCGTCCCTGGCCACGCCGATCGAGTCCTTGAGAAACCTTCGCTTGGTGGGCGACCGAGTTTTCTTTTCTCCCCATACGACCATTAGTCTGACAACCTAATTAAATCCGTGTCTGCGAGCATGATGTCTTCGTCCCAAAGCTCTTTGCCGCTAGTTTGGACACCTACCGCGTGGAGCTTGATCCCAAAGTTCTGTAGGTGGAGTGAGATATTTAGCCGAACAATGTGCATGAGTCCAGCAGCTCCATTCGCACCAAGTCGAGCGCACGACGAGCCAGAGTTTAGGCTCACTAGCCACCTCCACCCGCGCTCCACGCACTCTGGTCGGCATTGATCATCCAGCGCCATCCGCACCAGGTTGAGCGTACGTCCAGCACACGTGGCAAATGTGCACAACCCATCCGCTGATAATCTTGGAGATGTTGCGAACTGGGGACTACGACATTGCTGTTGGCACTTAGCCGGGCGGGCGACATAACCGTGGGGGTCGGGGTACTCCCACGCGATGTGCGCAAGCATGCGGATGTCTAACACAGCGAGCATCAGGTTGTCTATATTCTCCACGTAGAGTATCCTGGTCTCCCCGGGCCGGCGGGCTGCAGCCGCCTCGTTGTGAGCGTCCACGAACTTGGCCGACACGCCGCACATGCGTGGGAGGGTGCCAGAGAGCACAGCAACGCAACCACGTGGCCTCCCTATTAGTGTAATCTTGATGGATTAGTATCTAGCGGTGGCTAGCTGTCTAGATGATTATGTCTGTGTCCTAGTATGGTTGGTACCCGTGTGTACCAAAGAGTACTAGTACGTGAGTCCGGCTAGGACTTTGTGTCCATATAGGTTTAGGTTAGCTTTCCAGTCGGTAGCTCCTGGTCTGGTCGACGCATATATATATATATGCACAGCCCTTCCTGAGTTTTGTATCGTGGAGAAAACACAGTGGATAGAAAACAAGAAAAGTAAGAAAGAGGACAATTAAGGGTACGGGACGTACCCTCGGTTATCAGTTTTCTGTGCGCGTGTGTTCATCGTTATTTGATGTGATCGATCCGTGGGCGAAGTTCCAACACTCCCACGTCAACGAGCTGGAGGTGGTGCAATAGGCGTTCTCGCCTCCGCGGTGCCCTCGAGTGCGAGCATTGAGGGGGTTGAAGTGGCGGCTGTAGAAATACATGTCTTGGGCCGCAAAGAGCGACGGCATCGTGTCACCTACTCCATCACGTGCGACGATTCCATCGGGGTTGCCTTCGCGCTCTCCATTTGCCATCCCGTGCGACGATTCCATCGGGGTTGCCTTCGCGCTCTCCATTTGCCATCCCGTGCGACGATTCCAGGCGCCTCATGCGTGCCACTTTTCCGCGGCTGATTATGCACACATCAATCTGGAGAGAGAGAACCGTGGCCCACCAGTCAGTTTTGTTGTTAAAATGAGCTAAGTGGCAAATCAGCGCTATGTGTCACGAGTCACGACATTGTTCCGATAGTGATGGTTATTTGTCAATAAAAAAACAAAAGATGGTTCTTCTAATTTTCTACTGTGTAAGATAAGATGACTCGAGATGATCAAGGTAGAAAGAGATCCCATCTAAATTCATTTATGTGCCTAATTGCTTTGTGGCATTTGGAATAATGTTGCTTCAGTGACGAGTTGAATTGTACTGATCCTTCCTTTTGTCTCTCTTTTTCTTCGCTGCATTGATGATAAACAGACAATCCAGCCTTTTAAACAGGAATTAGTTCTTTGGTTTTCATTTTATACTCTTCCCAAGATCTTCCATCTTGGTGGTGGTTTCTCTGTCGTTGAGTGGAATTTTTGTTTGGTCAGATCATAGATGATGCGGCCGGGGTGATCTATTGCATGGATGCACATCAGACAGAGCCATTGTAAGTGTGTAGGATAATATGGGCATTTTAGTCTTTAAACTTCCATTTCAAGCCAGCCCATTAAATATAATTGTCCTGCTTTAATACCTTTATCGTACAGGATTATAACAGGTCACAAAAATGGTTATGTTCAGATATGGAACTATGACACACAGGCAAGTTACTCTATTGCTTCGTCTACTAGTATTTTGGATACAGAAGAAATTTATGGCCGGTTGCACTCTGCATCAGAAAGATGCTCGCAGCATAAGCAGTTAGTTCATAAGAACATATACAGATTCTTTTGATTGCCAAATACCAGGAAAGGGATGTTTACTGATGGTCGATGGGAGCTATATACCATAATGTTGAAGTTTTTGCCCACAGCCAAGAAAATATGACACTATATTGGAAAATGTTTTTGCCCACTGTTTTCTCATGGTAGTATTTCAATTGAATTACCATGAGTAAATGTGAAGGGTCATCACTAAAAGCTCAATTTTCATTGGCAAATATGCCAATCATTTTGTTTGCATTGGACTAACAAATGATTCATTTATATTTACTGGCAGAAAGTGGTCAGTTCGATTAAGGTCTCAGCAGAATATGGCAAGCTCTCTTACTTCTTTGTTGGCAGAAGTTTCTTCCACCATATGAACACCGATATGCTAATAAGATGATCGTTCTCACTGCAGTTACTAATGTTAAGTTCATTGCACGAAAGGGATGGTTTGTGGCTGTGTCACCTAGCTGTGTCGTCCATGTGTACAACTACGAAAAGGAAATGCAAAAAGTCAGGAGTTTCAGAGTTGACGATGGTCCTCAAATCTATTGTTCATTAGCCGTTCATCCAACCCAGCCATATGTGCTGTCAGGATGGCATACGGAAATAAAACTTTGGGACTGGGACCAGGGCTGGAATTGCATACAGACATTTGAAGAACACTTGGATACTGTTCGTGCCCTAAAATTTAACCCAGAGGACACCAACAGTTTTGCAAGTGCTTCGTTTGATTATACAGTAAAGGTTTTGCTTTCTCTCTCTTATTTTTTTGCTAAGCAAACTTTGATGCAATGATGAAGATGGAGTACGTTTCATTTTATACTATACCTTGACTGGAAGCTCTTATGGTTCGTGTTCAGGTTTGGAGTCTTGATTCTCACAAATCCAAGCATACTCTGTCTGGGCATTCGCATGTAGTGAACTTGCTGGATTTCTTCACGTGTGATGGTCAGCAGTATTTGATTAGTGGCTCTTGGGATGGGACTGCCAAGGTCGGCTATTATGTTGGAAAGTACATTCATACAACATGCATCTAGCATTTCTAATATATGTGTGCCTTGTTTTAAAAAAAAAAAAATCAGATATGGGACATGGAGAAGGAGGAGTGCGTTCATACACTCGAACATGAGTCTGCAGCTTTTCAGGTCGTTTCCCATCCCAATCTTCCAGTTCTAATTACAGGTACAAAGGATGGTGATGTTCACGTGTGGAGCTCCAGTGATTTCAGGTAACCACTAGAGTATGGCCTTATGAAACACACACCCCTTGAGAACATGACACGTCTACATGACATTGGCATATATATAGCCGTTATAATGGTAAATTACTGAGTGCTTCATATTTCCCAGGCTCAAGAGAATACATAACTTCCGTGACGGTGGATGGGTTGTGGGTCTCGCATGTTTGGTGGGATCAGGAAGGTAATCAATATTTCTAGTTCTTATTAATTTTCTTACTTCCCCTTTGTACCATGCTTAGTTATATAGATGTTGTGGTCATTTACATCCTTTTCATTTCCTATGATTCCAGAATAGTAAAGCATGTGTTCTTTTATCTATCAGGCTTGTAGTTGCACACAAAACAGGAGTGTCGTTGATGGAAATTCGTGATTAAGAACAAGGTGGTAGCACAGGCAGCAACGAGAATTCCTTATCAGCGACAAATTTGGAAATCCAAAGCTAGTACTACTTTGGCATAACTCATTTTTCTCGAACTTGCTACATATGGCACGTCTACGTAGTTGACCATCGTGTCCAGCATCATGAATTCCTAGATCTGGAATTTGATCGATTGATTTTTGGAGATGAAAAGTATCGCTCGGAGCTCAACAACCAGCCAACTCTCTCACAGAGGTGAGCATTATCTGGATTGTGTGTACAAGATGATGATTTCGTGAAGATTAGTTATTGTTGTTCAAGAGTGAAGGGGCATATACATTTGCTTGAAATGGTCTGGGTGATGACTGTTGAATGAAGAGATACGCTATAAAGTAACAATCTCATGGTTGGGGATCCGATCCATCTATGTATTATATAATAGCCATCCCCGTGCGCGGCTTGTTTATAGCGGTGGTGTTGTTTTTATATAGTACCACTTGTGCAGCGACGTGCTTCCTCCTTTCCGTGACGGAGTTTTAAACTCCTTTCCGTGACGGAGTTTTAAACTATCGTCTTGCCTGTATGTGCGATAGGGGTCCTTTCCACACGACCCAGAAATCGTCGGCGATAGGGAGTAGGAATGTATACGTTTTGTAGAACTAAACGTATGTGATGCCCGCATCTATCCCAAATACGAGTCACCACACAACCGTTTGTGATATATCGAATATTCCAAACGTTTCATCCTTGCTACTCGTGTGTGCTCGCATTATCATCGCACTCGGTATTCTGTGGTGCAACGTTTACGATGCACGCCCCATCACAAACAGTTCATGATTGTAAAGCGTGTATAATAAGCAGACTATCACACACATTTACGTTTCCTACACCATATGTGATTCGATGTAAGAGTGCATACAGTTAGTTGATTCAAAACCAATGCAGACTTCACGATATTGATGTTCAGTGTGTTTATATCCTACCCATGCTAGTATTCAATATTAATTAATCGCAATGCATAATTATGACCGTTGTCGCTCTCTAGTTGGTCGCTTCTCAATCTATTTGCTAGCCTTCGCTTGTACTAAGCGGGAATACTGCTTGTACATCCAAATTCCTTAAACCAAAGTTGTTCCAGATGAGTCCACTATATCTGCCTATATGCAGTATTACTCTGTCGTTTCAAGTAAATTTGCATGTGTCACCTCTAATCATTCAAAAAATAATTTGTTTTGTGTGCTCGTACCGCTCATGGAGCGACCGCAGGGGGGGGGGGGGGTTATTCTCACGATGGGTGTATATTCACATGTCATTGCACGAGAAAGGCTGGTATTTGGGATGCCCAATCGTATACTCAAAATAAAAGAAATATATAATGAAACAAACTCCCCCGGAAAGTTGACTGTATGGAGGGCACCCGTGAATTCGGCTAGCCATGGCTTGTATTTGTATGGTTGAAGGGGAGTAAACTTTTACCTTTCCGCTTGGGAACCGCCGATAATGTGTTTAGCATGGAAGATATTGAAAATTCTTTTGTCGTGACGTTGACAGGAAAGGCACACCACTCAAAATTGTATTCATCTTTGATTTAAGTTTCGAGCTCTGGCACCTCTGCAAATCTCTACTTCCCTCTGCGAAGGGTCTGTCTATTTACTTTTATATTACTTACTTTATTGTTGAGTCATCACCTTCTCATTTAAAGCACCAATCCTAAGAGCGCTATTGTCATTCTTATGCATTGGGTCGAGTTAATGTTGGGTATACCATGACTGGATCTCTTCTATCCCGAATTACAATGTTTAGTCGTTGTTTGAACTCCAGAGGTGCTCTGCACACTACACCACAACACTACATCCCTGACAGCCTGGTTGGTCGGAAATACAGCTTCCGCCAACAGACAGTCGGTCGGGAAAAACTATTGCCAACCGATAATGCCTGTTAGGAAAAGTCCAGACGGGAAAGCCCTTTTCCGACCGACATATCTTTCCCGACAGATTGCTTGACGGCTAAGGGGTATTTTCCCTGACGGGCCTACCATGGGCCTTTCCCGACCAACAGTCTGTTGGGGCAGTCATGGGCCTTTCCCGACCGACTGTTTGATGGGTAATTCTTTCCCGACAAACATTTTGTTGGGCTTGGAGTTAGCCTTTCCCGACCGACTGTTAGACGGGGTTTGTTTTGCCGACCAACAATCAGACAGCGTTCGCTTTTGCCGACCAACAGTTGATAAATTAACATATGGTACTGATTGTCACATACATATATATATATAGTTCATGTGTTCTAAAGCATAATCACCAAGACAACATACATCAGGTGCACCAAATATTTTTTATTCCATTAAATAACTGTCACATACATACACTTCAGTCTGTTCTAAGCACCAAGACACCATACACCAGGTGCACGGAAGGACAGCAAAAAGAAGAAAGTATGAGACATCAGTTGTACAAAATGAAAACTAAAACATCCAGTTGACGCGGATCGCTGGCTTCATGGTTCATTGTGAGTCCAGTCCTTATGTTTGCGTCCTACAGAAGTTAAAGAAGTCTCAATTATTAGAATGTTCAATTAAATGAACTTGAATGCAGGCAGAATTCACATGTGCACTGTGCACACACAACAGCACAAAATGAGGACTACACCTACCTAATCTATAAAAGTAGCATTTCGGGACATGAAGACCACCAATCGACTTCCAGCAGTAGCCATGGATGTGGCATAGAAGTTCTCTGTCCACTTTTTGTCTATCCATTCGAAAGGAAATGCATCATTTACTTTGTACTTTTGCTGAGTATATAGTGTACCTGGGACATACTTATGTTACTGGACATAGGTACCAGCAGCCCATATTCCAACACTTGTTTCCAAAAAAAATAAACATACAACTGAAAACTAAATATATATAATTGTGACTCTTTCAGTAGATGTACAGATTTCTAGTAGTTCATAGTGGATTTAGCTTTGACTTGAATACACCATGATAATTGAAATTGTTAGTACTGGATGATATACTCTGTTGAATTTAGCTCAGAATGGTAAAAATTCTAGATTGTATAATCAAATCCATGAACAAAATCCATCAAAATGAGGCATTTACAGCAAGTAGGCTGGGACCAATATACTATGCACCAAATAGTTCTTATTGAGATGCAATTACATCAATCATACATGCCATCACTTCAGCCTGCACTAGAGTAGTTGTCGAGATAGAGAACAATGCAGAAGAATAATTCGAATGCTCCATGCTGCATATAGTTCACGATAGTGGCAGCACTAAAAGTCTAGTTACAAAAGTAGGTTCTCGACTTTGGTGTTCAAAGCTATTTTATTTACTAGCTGGCCTTTAAGTACCCTCATGTATGATATATCCTTGCTGTTGCTTCCAGATAATAAAAAGCATGGAAACAGTTGCACTCCACTTGTGCAAAACAGAGAATAAAAACACAAAATACCTCGTTTTCATTCAGTGTATAGAGAATAAAAATTAGTTAATAATACGATGCCCCATTATAAATATAAGAAAGGGCAAAACTAAAGTTGTACAAGGAGATCTAGTTGCACGAGGTAAAAAAAGGAGATCTAGTTGCATATCAGTATAACTCGGATTTGATGGGCAGGAAAGGAGATATAGATGCTACTCTGTCGATCTAAAGGTGGAGAGAGAAAGAGAACCAAGTTCATTCAGCCAAAAAAAGAGCATAACAAAAGGTCACCTCCTTTTCTCATGCTCTGGTGTTTCAGGATAATTAGTAATCACGGGAGGAGTTAAAAAGTAGCTCAGGCATAACATTCATGCTTACAGGTGCTTGGGAGGGTGCCTGCATAGATTGGTTTGTGCTGGAAGCTACATTTTCTTCTTGGCGGAGAAAATAAATGTGATGGAAGCTACATACCTTTCTTTTCTTTTTTTGGGTGCGATTTTCTTCCATATCTTGCTGCACAACAGCACTTTTTTCGCGTACCACTGCCATCCGTCTCTCATTTTCTTCAAGGTTCCTACTTCTCACTAGTTCATACTCTACTACTTTCAGTCTGTCCTCCGTGACCCCACCATCTTTACCTTTTCCGCTTGCGCTGGCCATTTTCCTCCTGCAAAAGACACACCATATGAGTACCTCGCTGAAAATACAAAACATAAGAGGATCATATACAACACTTGGTTCTCGACCGATGATTTTCGCAAGGACATAAGATTTTGTTCTCGACCGATAATTTACTAAATGCATAGCCTAGGAATCTGAAGAGTCCTTGTAAGTACTAAATGCATAGCCTAGAAATTTAAAATATATTCCGTTTTACCTAGGCGCATCCATGCAATTTTTATCCATGGTAGCTAAGCTTCACACTTGGTTACTACCAAATCAACACTAAATCCTGACCGAATAATATCAGAACCAAAGAATGCAAGGAATTAATGAAAATACACTAGATAAGTAGGCTTGTGATCAACCCTAAATTGTCGAGTAGCAACTCAGCCTGGTCATTGCTTCTCGTTGATTCATTTCTAATTAACAGAAATAAAAATAGGTCCTGTATTGTCAGATGGAAGTATCATTATAAAATATCTCCACATCTAATAATGAGATCTGTGTACCAGAAAGTAATTTTACTGTGCAAACAATGACATCAGTGTGGATTCTTCTCATCATCTTACCTCAGTGATATGTTACCTGAAGAAATAACGCTTTCTATCTTCAGAGTGGCAAATAGTTACAGCCCATCAACACCTTAATCAAGAAACAAGTTAAATAGCCTGGGCACAAAACACAGGTTAGTCATTTGAACATGGTCCTTTAAAAGAAGCATTTGAAAACAGAAACATCTCAAACTGAAAATGATTATCAGAATTCATATTGTTGCCCTAACCAAACTGGAAGAGATTCAGTGTGAGTAAATAAGCAAGGAAGCGATGATACTTTCTCAATTGATCTTTTAGATGTCTTTTACATGGATCAGGCATGGAACCAATTGTCACATATAGTAATTACGAGCTTTACTTTGTAGATAACTAGATACTGGATTGGAGTTGTGCTTATCTCCAAAATAAATATTGACAGCAAGACCCAGATTACCACATAATGTACTATAAGTAAATAATGCCCTACATTTAGATTCCAGAAGAGTTGTCCCAACCAATTTCTATGTACATTCAGTTCCTAATCACACATAATTTTTAAGCTGTCCATTTTCTATGTCCAGCCATGCATCATCTTAGTGTATGATATTGAAGCAATTGGGGGGAGAATATCGAGTGAGGGCACAAGTCCTGATCATGAGATCTAGAGGAGAAAGAGGCCAACCGAATCATGGCTGGATTCAGGATCCAGTTAGTTACCTGCACGTCATGGGTGTTGACGTCGGGGTGCTCGTTGATGAGGAACCGGAACCTGGAGCAGTGCAGGTTGGTGCCGGAGCCGATGATGCTGCTCGCCGGGAACCTTGAAATCTTTCAGGCGAGATGGTGAGGTCATCGACGGGGTTGGACACCACGACCAGCAGCACCTCCGGGACGTGCCCCGCCATGGCCGTCACGCCATTCCATAGGGCAACGCTCCTCTGCAGTAGGTGGAGAGGTGGCCGGCACGGTGGAGAGGCGTGGGGGCGCGATGGAGAGGCCGACAATGTGGAGTAGAGTCGCGGGGGCGCGAGGGAGAGGCCAACGGCATGGTGGAGCGCGGGACACGGTGGAGAGCCCGGCGGCAGCGTGTGTGGGGAATCGAAGGAGAAAGGGAATTAGGGATTTGGCTGCGTGCGTGGTAGACCTTATCTGTTGTGGGGGGGGGGGGGGCGTTCGCGGGCTTGGCCAAAATATTGGCGCTCAAAATTTTCTTTAGCACGCGTCGGCCCATTTGCCACGAACCGTGGGTCGGCGTTATTTACCGACCGACGGGCTGCTGGACATACTAGCTTTCCCGACCGACGGTTCGACGACAAATTTCCTACTATCCCCGACCGACAGTCACTCACTATTCACATGCTTTCCCAACCAACTGTCTATTAGAAATTTTCTCGAGTCACAGTCGGTCGGCAATACTGACTTTTCCCAACACAAGTCCGTAGGGAATGCAGTGCTATGGTGTAGTGGCATTTATGTTTTGCGGTCTCAGAAAGGGTTAGCGAGATACCATGTTATCATATTATATCATGATTGTTTTCACAAATTGTTAGCATTGGAGATATGCTATTATTGCTTGCTAGTTGATTATGCCATTGATATGAGTAAATATAAATTCTAAGTGTTATCATTTGCTCAAAACTTCGGTGCTATTTAAGCTTATATACGGATACAAGAACAAAAGAGTTCGTAAAAGTTTTTCTTTATCACTTTCAGTTTGTCAACGGAATTGCTTGAGGACAAGCGATGAGTTAAGCTTGGGGGAGTTGATACGTCTCCATGGTATCTACTTTTCCAAACACTTTTGCTCTTGTTTTGGACCCTAATTTGCATGGTTTGAATGAAACTAATCCGGACTGACGCTGTTTTCAGCAGAACTACCATGGTGTTGTTTTTTGTGCAGAAATAGAATTTCTCGGAATCGGATGAAACTTTTTGAAGATTTTTTGTTGAATATATGAAAAATACTGGAACAAAGATCCACTGGAGAGGGGCCAACTATTGCCCACAAGGCAACAGGGCGCGGCCACCCCCTGGGCGCGCCCTGTTATCTTGTGGGGCCCACGAGGCTTCGCCTGACCTAATTCTAGCCCTATAAAATCCGTTTCCCCGAGAAAAAAATAGAGAAGAAGTTTCATCGCGTTTTACGATACGGAGCTGCCGTCACCTCCTGTTCTTCATCGGGAGGGCTGTTGTGGAGTCCGTTCGGGGCTCCGGAGAGGGGGATTCGTCGCCATCATCATCACCAACCCTTCATCATCAACAACTTCATGATGTTCACCGCCGGGAGTGAGTAATTCCTTCGTAGGCCTGCTGGACGGTGATGGAATTGAATGAGATTTGTCATGTAATCGAGTCAATTTGTTAGGGCTTAATTCCTAGTATCCACTATGTTCTGAGAATGATGTTGCTATGACTTTGCTATTCTTAATGCTTGTCACTAGGGCCCGAGTGCCATGATTTCAGATCTGAACCTATTATGTTTTCATGAATATAAGTGTGTTTTGGATCATATCTTGCAAGTTGTATGCACCTATTACGTGTTATGATCCGCATACCCCAAGGTGACAATAATTGAGATTCTTTCCGGTGATTACCGTAGTATGAGGAGTTCATGTATTCACTATGTGTTAATGCTTTGTTCCGGTTCTCTTTAAAAGGAGGCCTTAATATCCCTTAGTTTCCTTATGGACCCCGCTGCACGGGTGGGTAGGACAAAAGATGTCATGCAAGTTCTTATTATAAGCATGTATGACTATTTACGGAATACATGCCTATATTACATTGATAAATTGGAGCTATTTGTATCGCTCTAGGTTGTGACTGTTATATGATGAATGTCATCCAACACAAATATCCATCACTGGTCCAATGCCTACGCTTTTCGCATATTGATCTTTGATAAGTTACTATTGTTGTTGTTGCTGTTACAATCACTACAAAACTGCTATTGTTACTGTTCCTGTTACTATTGCTATCAAAACTATCATATTACTGTGCTACTAAACACTTTGCTGCAGATATTTAGTTCTTTAGGTGTGGTTGAATTGAAAACTCAACTGCTAATACTCATAAATATTCTTTGGCTCCCTTTGTGTCGAATGAATAAATTTGGGTGAAATACTACCCTCGAAGACTGTCGCGATCACCTATACTTGTAGGTTATCAGTTCACCATACACACATGTTAAATGCCACAAGGGATCAGTTGAGGAAGCACGAATATGAGCATCAATAAACCTCTCTTTCTTATCTTTTATCTCAACTGATAACTGATCGTTCCAAAACAGAGAGAGGCCACCACTTTGACCCGCACTATCAACTCCACAAAAACCACGAAGTCCTAACCGAGAACGAAGACGGCTGACTCTTTCCGCACTTTGCCGAGTTTCACACAAAAACACAAACTGTGGACGATGACACTGAACGAGGGCAGTGAGATCACGAACTGTCGAGGCGCCCCCGATTCCTTGACAGTTCTAGCTTAGGCCTATCATTGCTGCTAACGGGGTGCCACACGCGTCCTCATCAGGTTGCCAGCAACCCCAGGGCCGGTCGCTTCCAAGTCCAGCCGCACACCCTCCTGCTTCTCATCCACCTTGGGCTTCTTCTGTGCACCTCCAGCCGCATTCTGTACATATGGGACCAGCGATTTTTCATAAACAGCTTGGTCCTTATTTGATCCTTCTCTGTGGTTGTCCTTCTTCTACCCAATATAGATTCAACGTTTGACATCTCAGTTCCTGCTTCACCATACAATTGTGCCATGTTGGTCAGGTTTTGCAGCGCAGGGATCGTGTCCTCTATGTTCAGAGACTCGGATGGGGTTGCAGACGAGCCCCCCTTTTCATTTTTATATGCACGCTTCTTAACTGTTGCTGCCTCACGGGTAGCAGCCACAATGTCCATGGATCCCCTTTCCGCCGGCTTCGGGCGAGCAACATCCACGGAGGGAGCCCTTTTGCACCCCCACCGGCATCAAGGATCACCATGGAAGACTCCGGCGCGGTCTCCAACGCCAGCACCGGCGACGACATAAAAACAGTACTCATACCAGACGGCGGCGACACCCGTGTTGGGGAACGTTGCATGGAAAACAAAAAAAATTCTACGCACACGCAAGATCTATCCATGGAGATGCATAGCTACGAGAGGGGGAGTGTGTCTACGTACCCTCGTAGACCGTAAGCGGAAGCGTTAGAACAACGCGGTTGATGTCGTCGAACAACTTCACGATCCAACCGACCGAGTACCGAACGTACGGCACCTCAGCGTTCAGCACACGTTCAGCTCGGTGACGTCCTCGACTTCTTGATCCAGCAAGACGGCGAGGTAGTGGATGAGTTCCGGCAGCACAACGGCGTGGTGACGGTGATGGTGATGCTATCTCCGCAGGGCTTCACCCAAGCACTGCGAAAATATGACCGAGGGACGGAACTGTGAAAGGGGGCGCCGCACACGGCTAAGACAATGTTGTGTCTCCTTTGGGGCGCCCCCTCTCCTCTATTTATATATGTGTAGGGGCTTGGAGTAGAAGGAATAGTGCCATGTGAACAGTAACCGTGAATAGTACACACGTGGACTTGGACTCCAAAGTCCAATCCTATTCCTACTAGGACTCTCCCTTTTTCCTTCCCTAGCTGCGTGGGCTTTTGAGGACTTGGTGCGCCTGGCCCAATAAGGCCAGGGCGCCTCCCCTTAGCCCATGCCAGCCCTTGGGACGTGGTGGACCCACTTGTGGACTTCCAGACCCCTCCGGAATCCTCCGGAACCTTCTGAAAGCTTCCCGGTACAATACCGAAAAAAAACTGCACCTTTTTCCGAAACCCAAAATATGACTTCCCATATATAAATCTTTACCTCTCGACCATTCCGAGACTCCTCGTGACGTCCGGGATCTCATCCGGGACTCCGAACAATATTCGGTTACCAATTCACATAACTCATATAACACTATATCATCAACGAACGTTAAGCGTGCGGACCCTATTGGTTCGGGAATGATGTAGACATGACTGAGACGCCTCTCCGGTCAATAACCAATAGCGGAACCTGGATGCTCATATTGGTTCCTACATATTCCACGAAGATCTTTATCGGTCGAACCACAATGACAACATACGTAATTCCCTTTGTCCGTCGGTATGTTACTTGCCCGAGATTCGATCGTCGGTATCTCCATACCTAGTTCAATCTCGTTACCGGCAAGTCTCTTTACTCGTTCCGTAATACATCATCCCGTAACTAACTCCTTAGTCACTTTGCTTGCAAGCTTCTTATGATGTGCATTACCGAGAGGGCCCAGAGATACCTCTCCGAAACACGGAGTGACAAATCCCAATCTCGATCCGTGCCAACTCAACGGACACTTTCGGAGATACCTGTAGAGCATCTTTATGATCACCCAGTTACGTTGTGACGTTTGATAGCACACAAGGTATTCCTCCGGTATCCGGGAGTTGCATGATCTCATGGTCTGAGGAACATGTATTTGACATTCAAGAAAGCAGTAGCAATAAACAGAACGATCATATGCTAAGCTAACGGATGGGTCTTGTCCATCACATCATTCTCCTAATGATGTGATCCCGTTATCAAATGACAACTCATGTCTATGGTTAGGAAACCTTAACCACTTTGATCAACGAGCTAGTCTAGTAGAGGCTCACTAGGGACACGGTATTTGTTTATGTATTCACACATGTATTTAAGTTTCCGGTCAATACAATTCTAGCATGAATAATAAACCTTTATCATGAACAAGGAAATATAAAATAATAACAACTTTATTATTGCCTCTAGGGCATATTTCCATCAACCCGGTCAGGAAGCTTTTTGCGATCAGGGAGATCACGTTCAGAGAGAAGCAAACCATCAGAGACCCTAGGGTTCTCTAAGTATCCCACAGCCGATGTGCCGCTCTCATTAGGGGAAGTGTTAGGGTTCGTGCCGGCGCAGGGATCCGTACCCCGTGTGAAGACATGCCTTCCTTCCAACTCTTTTCCGATCTGAACTTCAAATTGACCACTACGAGCACAAGATGCCAGCGGTCGCGGGGCGTACAGGGCCGCCAACAGTCCATAATGCGCACGAGAGGTACACATGGAAACAGCGCCAGCTGGGGTGGAGCCCCGGCCAGGCGGAGGCGGCGGCGGTGGCGGCGGCGTCTTTTAACCTAGCTAGAGTTAAGATTGGCATGGGATTTTCCCTCAAAAAACAAAGATTGGCATGGGATTTTCTGTAAGAAAAAAAATTGGCATGGGATTAGGGCTTAGGGTAGGAAAAACTCTCTGTTTTAACCGACTGATTATTCACTCAGGCAAACCTCCTTCATAGCTTGCCACGTGCACCACGGGCCCACCCATGAACACATCTTCAACGTCCCTCTGACTCGTTTCCCCCACCTTATCTCTTACGCTCTACTCTCCGCCACATCTCTCCCCTTTCTCTCTCTCACCCTCTCTCAATCCCCATCGAATCCTCTCTGGCTCTGATCCGGCGTCGGCTGGCCGTGGATCTCGCCGGAGCGGTGGAGCTCGTGGTGCTGCAAACTGGCGTCTGGGCAAGACGCACTCGTGATTCTGCGACCCCCTACATCTCGCCGGCATCTGAGGGGATGCTGCTATGTAACACTGATGCATAGGAGGGTCGTCGTGCTCCTAGCCGCATGAGCTGCTCCGTGGGGCGGGCGACGGAGCACCGTTGCGCACACCGTGTTGCGTTGAGGTTGCAATGGAGCATCGCCGGTGGCCATCGGATGCTGCAATGGAGTTGCGCCGGAGCATCGTCACGACGCGCCGTGCTACGAAAAGGTTGCAATGGAGCATCGCTGGGGTCATCGGCGCTGCAATGGAGCTTCGACGGAGCACCATCGCGTCGCGCCATTCTGCGATGAGGTTGCAATGGAGCATTGTCTGTGGTCGTCGGTTGCTGCAACGGAGCTGCGTAGGATGGAAGGGGCACGACGCAACATGGTCAGCGGTGCTGCGACGCAACAACCGGTGGTGGAGCAATAGAACCGACGGTGGCCGGAGCTGCAGTTGTTAGGGTTGCAGCGTCTCCGTTGCTGAGCGGTCACTGCATCGCTGCTGCTGCGAGGTCGGCGGCGCCTGTGCAACGGTACGAGCATCGATGCTGCAGTCGCCGACTCGTATCATTGTGGTGGCGCGCTCGCACATTGTTGTGTGTATACGACGCAAGGGGGAAGACGACGCTCTGTGTGCTGTGCGGTCGGACGTACACGTGCATTTTGATCGAAGTCTGATTTGTAGCAGTGGGCAGTGGCCTTACCGTAGTAGAAAGCCAGAAACCTAGCTTTTTTTAAAAAAACATGTAATTTTATTCATACTCATAACAATTACAGATACACTGATTTGGACCTAAGATTCAAGAAAATACAAAGTAACTCTTATGACAAAGAATTACAATGAAATCTCTTCGAAACACCTTTTCGCGGTATCAATCTCTGCTCGAAGAAATACTCCAAAGACTTTGGTAAAGAGGCTGCAATTGGACTAGAGCAACGATGTTGTCACTCTTTCACCCGCACGAACATTACCAACAATGATTTTTGAAAGCGCCTTGAGTCGCCATCCAAAAAGATGGGAAGCCTTGATCGATGAGCGTACTTGGGCCGGGGATCTTAGAAGTGCAGGCCGTCGAATCACTATATCTTCATCATGGTGTCGATGCAAGATTTCCCTATGATAAGTGTCTTCACAATGGATACACTATAGCAGTGTACGGCTCTGCGCTCAAGGAGATTCTGGTGAAGAAAGAGTCGCTGGACTTGGCCGTCTTTGGCCGTGAACTGAGAGAACTTATTAGGGATCCTCATGCCCTTACTAAATATACTACTCCCTTCGTTGTACTAAAGCAGCGCCAATTAATACGGATCGGAGGGAGCATTTCTCTTTTCGAGGAGTGAATTACAAAAAACATCGACATTGAAGGCTATGGTTGCAGAAAACACACTTCTACAGTTTTGTGCCAAAAATCACTAATTTCGTGGCTATTTTTTTCTGCAAAAAACACTAGTCGCCCGGTTCGCTTGTTTCAAGAGCGATTATGACAGGTGGGTCCCGCTAAACAGGGTGACGTGGCACGACATAACAGATCACAAATAGAAAAAATAGCATGGACTAAACTATAAAAGGACCTAAGAGGATAAGATTGGTGCTGTAAAAAAAGAGAACAAGATCTGGCCTCGGCCTCCTGCTACCAGCCGGCGAGCTCGGCCCCAGCGTGCATGCCGGGATGCTCCCGGCGTCCAACCGCACCTCCGACGTCGTCATTGGCGTCATCGACACCGGCGTGTACCTCGAGGGGCGCAAGTCCTTCACCGTGGACCCGTCGCTGCCGCTGCCACCCCGCAGGTTCCGCAGCGGTTGCATGTCGACCATGGAGTTCACCAGCTTTGCGTACTACAATGGAAAGCTCGTCGGCACCAAGTTCTTCCACAAGGAGCTCGTCTCCTCCTCCTCCTCGCTCCCCCGCGTCGGCCCCAGCCTCCCGCCCCCCACTCCTTGGCCCGCCTTGGCGTGGTGAGGGAGGGCGCCTCGCCGCGGCCGGAGCTCAAGCCGTCGCCCGATGCTCTAGCCGGCGACACCGCCCTTGCTACTCACCTGCAGCGGCGCCGGCGAGGTGACGAGAAGGCACACTGGATGGAGCAGCCGCTACGCCGGCCGCGTACGGGCGCGAGCAACGGCGGTGCTGGCCACGCACCGGAGGAAGCAGCAGCTGCCCCCGCCACACAGGCGCGAGCAGCACTGGTGCCGGTGCGCCGGCCGCGCTCACCATCCATCCCGGCCTCACGCCGCCTTTCCCCCGACACTCAACGGTGGAGGCCCGGAGAGGGAGTGGCCGCCGGCGTCCACCACCGGACCGGTGAGAGATGAAGGTCACGGAGGACCCGATTGTTTTTTTTTCGGGGTCCTTTTGCAAATCACAAATGTATCAGGGTGTAATTGGCTTTTTTCTTTGCCACGTCACCCTGTCCAGTGGGACCCCCCCTGTCATAATCGTGCTCAAAACGTTCTAAGCCGGCGACTAGTGTTTTTTTGCAAAAAAATTAGTCTCAGAATTAGTGGTTTTTGGTGTAAAACTGTAGAAGTGTGGTTTCTGCAACCCTAGCCTTCAATGTCGATGTTTTCTGCAATTCACTCCTTTTCGAGCAAAGACATATCTTGCTCAATTATATGTAATATACTGTTTCGAATTAGGAAACATATGAAATTCAATTTAGCTAGAAAAAGGACACCACACAAAAAATGTCATTTCTTAGTACCTTCTCGCGGGAAAACTAGCACGCTGGGAGTGCGAGTTACTTGCATGGCTGCCTTCCCGTGCAGCACGTAGCGCTCTTTAAGGAGGCAGCTACAAGGGTGCGTTTTGTGTGTGTGTGTGTGTGTGTGTTTTAATACTATAAAATTGAAATAAGTTTTGAATTGAAAGTCTAAGTTACAAGCCGTTTTTACCATTCATTCTTTGTGCCGGGACCTTTAAAACTAAGTGCATCACATTTGTTATACGTGAGGTGTCTTGCTTTTCTATAAAGCACAATCGACCTCAAACCTCGAGAGTTGGTGAACTGCGAGAGGTAGAAAGCGCAGATAAACAAGTCATGAGCAAGGACGGACACCTCATCCGGAGTGGTTAGGGTGCGACACAAACCGCTAGCAAAACAACAACGATGACGGTAGCATTGCCGAGGAAGTAAAGCCCATTTCTCCTTTGTATGTTCGGACCGAATGGTTCGGACACTTTTAGGCCACCGACATGGACAGACACCTCAAATCTCCCATCATGAAACCAAATCTGGGGTTGCTCTAGGGGAGTCCGCAGACAACACCAACTCAACCTCAAACCCCACCACAAACCCACTTTTCACTCTCTCTCCTCTCTTTACTCGACAAGGGGCGGGCAAATAGGGAATTTTTGGGATATAGCGTTGGGCGGCCAACGTCCACCACACTGTCCGCAAACATGTTTAATCGTGTCCACAAACATTTGAGGTTACCCTTTTGATGAAAAGCATTGAAGATGCCCTTAAAAGCAAACTGTTTTGAAAGACCGGATTGGCGGGTAATCAATCTTCCCATCTTGTTGATTTTCACCTTAGCTGGGCTGATTTCATCCATCAAGCCCATGTCGTTATCTCGGTGAGCCCATCATGCTTGCTAGCGTGTTTCCTAGCCCCGTTCACTTCCCTTTTCGTGCACCCGAGAGCCGAGGTGCGCACGAGAGCTATTTCTCGCTTAGTGCGAGTCGGTAGCTTCTCTCGCCTGAAGGATTTTTCTCTCGCGTAGCAACTGGGCCGCCCCACTTTTCTGTTGTTTTTTCCGTCTTCGCTGATTCCCTCGGCTCACAGCTAGCTCGCTCGGTCAGTTCATTTATTTATTTTTCTGTTTATTCATTGGACTGGTCCGATTTTTATCTTTTTTTCTTTCTTTTTTTGTGTTTTTTATTGTTTTCTTTGGTTTTCAATTGTTTTTTATTTTCTTTCTTTATATGTGTTTTTATGGTTTTCTTTGCTTTCATTGTTATTTTTCTTTTCTTTCTTTTTTCTGTGCTTTTCCTTATGGTTTTCTTCGGTTTTCAATGGTTGTTTTCTTTATTTCTTTTTCTATGTGATTTCCTAACACTCTGTTTGGATGTAGGCATTGAGGACCTTGGTATTGAATTGGCTCCAATGCCAAATATCCCAAGACATTGATATTGAGCTTCAATGCCACACATAGTCACTAGTAGAAAACAGGCCTTTCGTCCGGAGCATTAGTCCCGGTCGGGTTTTGGACCGGGACTAATGTGACCACTAGTCCCGGTTCCAACGGCTAGGCTTTAGTCCCGGTTCATTTGTGACCTCTAGTCCCCGGTTGGTGTTTCCAACCGGGACTAAAGGGGTGGTGGCAGGCTGGCGTCAGGCTGGGGCCCCTACGAGGCCCTTTAGTCCTGGTTGGTATCACCAACCGGGACTAGAGATGGACCTTTACTCCCGGTTGGTATCACCAACCGGGACTAAAGATATCACTATATATAGTGCTTCGTCCAGCCCGAGCCCAAGCTCTCCTTTCTCTGTTTTCTCATTTCTCTCCTCTGTTCTCTTCCCCTTGCTCGAGCTCATCCTCCATTTTTGCCAAGATTTGTCAAGATTTGAGGCACCCCATCTATCCAAGTGTTCACAAAGGTTAGCAACTTTGTCCTTTCATCTCTCATTGCTAGATTAGCTCGTGCAATGCTCTATAAGTATAGTGATTTATGGGTTTTAGTTTGGGAGTAATTATGTGGGAGTTTATTTGATTTATATGCAATTTGAGCTCAAATTAACTTCTTAGTTTGCATATGTGTAGGTGTGGTTTACTTAGTGCCTTCCCGTCCCCGTCCTAACCACCGTCGATCGCCCGCACCGTCCCGTCGCCGGCACCACCTTGGTGAGCCTCTTGTTCTTATCCTTTTTATAAAAAAAAATCTTATTTGTATGATTTAGATAGTTACTTGTATAATTTTCTTACTTGTATGATTGTTTGTTATACATAGTGCCATGGTTTTGATATCCGTCCCCGTCGGCCCTCGTCCGGTTTATGATTCGGATGTGGTATATTCTTTTTTATAACTATTTGTTGCATTTCGTGTTTATGATAATTATGCCCATCAAGTTGACATAGATATTTTTATCTAGGAGGTATGTGAACCGG
The DNA here is from genome assembly GCA_039707655.1 of Elymus sibiricus. NCBI lineage: Eukaryota > Viridiplantae > Streptophyta > Magnoliopsida > Poales > Poaceae > Elymus > Elymus sibiricus. The sequence goes on from CM077676.1 coordinate 464,920,203, forward strand.
AAATTGCAACCGACCCTCTTGTCAAGAAGTTAAATTTAGTTGAAAAAGAAAACAAGTATTTGACAGAAAAATTGAAAAGAATTGAAGAAGAGAAGATGAAATTGGAGTTGTATGTTGCCGATGTCGTCGATGATCACAAGATCAAGATGGATGCAATGCGCTTGAAGATTAGAAAGATTAGAAAATATGCCGTTAATAAAGAGGCTTGGTATCATTATGATGTTAGATCAATTATTACCTTAGTTGCGATTTTGATCGCATTTGTTGTTGCATTTAAATGCTTTAGCTAGATAGTTTTATGTTGTTTTATGAGAATAAGTGTGTATGAACTTTATGTATGAACTTGTATTAATTTGGTCTTTTCGGTGTTGTGTAATGAAGATGAGTCGGCAATGGATGTACGATGACCGACGCTCTCCCCAGTTCATTAATGGCGTGCATAGTTTTCTGCGTGCGGCTGAGGCAAACAAGCGGAATGGTTTTATGTGTTGTCCATGTGGTGTCTGTAAGAATGATAGGAATTACTCTAGCTCAAAAGTCATTCACGTCCACCTGTTTACGTCCGGTTTCATGTCCGGCTATAACTGTTGAACCAAGCACGGAGAAAGAGGGGTTCTAATGGAAGAGAATGAAGAAGAAGAGGATGATGACAACTATCCTGGGTTCCCTGAATACGATGGTACTACAATGGGGGAAGAGAATGAAGAAGAAGAAGCTGAAGAAGAGGCATCAGATGAGCCCGCTGATGATCTTGGTCGGGCCATTGCTGATGCAAAGAGAAACTGCGAAAGTGAAAAGGAGAAGTTGAAGTTGCAGCGCATGTTAGAGGATCACAAAAAATTGTTGTACCCAAATTGCGAAGATGACAAGAAAACATTGGGTACCACACTGGAATTGCTGCAATGGAAGGCAGAGAATGGTGTATCTGACAAGGGATTTGAAAAGTTGCTGAAAATAATGAAGAAGAAGCTTCCAAAAGACAACGAATTGCCCGACAGTACGTACGAAGCAAAGAAGGCTGTCTGCCCTATAGAATTAGAGGTGCAGAAGATACATGCATGCCCTAATGACTGCATCCTCTACTGCGGTGAGGAGTACGAGAATTTGAATGCATGCCCGGTATGCAGTGCATTGCGCTATAAGATCAGCCGCGATGACCCTGGTGATGATGTTGAGGGCGAGCGCCCCAGGAAGAGGATTCCTGCCAAGGTGATGTGGTATGCTCCTATAATACCACGGTTGAAACGTTTGTTCCAAAACAAAGAGCATGCCAAGTTTTTGCGATGGCACAAAGAAGACCGTAAGAAAGACGGGAAGTTGAGAGTACCCGCTGATGGGTCGCAGTGGAGAAAAATCGAGAGAAAGTGGCCGAAGTTTGCAGGTGACGCAAGGAACTTATGATTTGGTATAAGTGCAGATGGCATTAATCCTTTTGGGGAGTAGAGCAGCAATCATAGCACCTGGCCTGTGACTCTATGTATCTATAACCTTCCTCCTTGGTTGTGCATGAAGCGGAAGTTCATTATGATGCCAGTGCTCATCCAAGGCCCTAAGCAACCCGGCAACGACATTGATGTGTACCTAAGGCCATTAGTTGAAGAACTTTTACAGCCGTGGGACAAAAAAGGTGTACGCGTGTGGGATGAGCACAAACAGCAGGAATTTGACCTACGAGCGTTGTTGTTTGTAACCATCAATGATTGGCCTGCTCTTAGTAACCTTTCAGGACAGACAAACAAGGGATACCACGCATGCACACACTGTTTAGATGAGACCGAAAGTATATATTTGGATAAATGTAAGAAGAATGTGTACCTGGGACATCGTCGATTTCTTCCGATCAAGCATCTCTTAAGAAAGAAAGGCAAGCATTTCAAAGGTGAGGCAGATCACCGGAAGAAGCCTGACCACCGTACTGGTGATTATATACTTGATATGGTCAAGGATTTAAAAGTAATCTTTGGAAAGGGTCCTGGCGGACAATCTGTTCCGAATGACGCTGACGGACACGCACCCATGTGGAAGAAGAAATCTATATTTTGGGACCTACCCTATTGGAAAGTCCTAGAGGTCCGCTCTGCAATCGACGTGATGCACGTGACGAAGAATCTTTGCGTGAACCTGCTAGGCTTCTTGGGCGTGTATGGGAAGACAAAAGATACACCGGAGGCACAAGAGGACCAGCAACGTATGCACGAAAAAGACGGCATGCATCCAAAGCAGTATCAAGGTCCTGCCAGCTACGCTCTTACCAAAGAAGAGAAGGAAATCTTCTTTGAATGCCTGCTCAGTATGAATGTCCCGTCTGGCTTCTCGTCGAATATAAAGGGAATAATAAATATGGCAGAGAAAAAATTCCAAAAGCTAAAGTCTCATGACTGCCACGTGATTATGATGCAATTACTTCCGGTTGCATTGAGGGGGCTTCTACCGGAAAATGTTCGATTAGCCATTGTGAAGCTATGTGCATTCCTCAATGCAATTTTCCAGAAAGTAATCAATCCAGAAATCCTACCAAGGTTACAGAATGATTTGGTGCAATGTCTTGTCAGTTTCGAGTTGGTGTTCCCACCATCCTTCTTCAATATCATGACGCGCGTCCTAGTTCACCTAGTCGAAGAGATTGCCATTCTGGGTCCTGTATTTCTACACAATATGTTTCCCTTTGAGAGGTTCATGGGAGTCTTAAAGAAATATGTTCATAACCGTGCTAGGCCAGAAGGAAGCATCTCCAAGGGCCATGAAACAGAGGAGGTTATTGAGTTTTGTGTTGACTTTATTCCTGACCTTAAGCTGATTGGTGTTCCTGAATCGCGGCATGAGGGGAGACTGAGTGGAAAAGGCACGCTAGGAAAGGATTCAGTAATATGTAGGGACGGACATTCTTGGGCCCAACCACACTACACAGTTCTACAAAATTCCACCTTGGTGGCTCCGTATATCGAGGAACACATGGATATTATACGCTCCAAGAACCCGGAGCAGTCTGACCCCTGGATTAAACGTACACACATGGCGACTTTCGGCGGTTGGTTGCAAACACATCTCATGAATGACGACAGTGTTGGAGATGAGCTGTACTTGTTGGCCAAGTCACCATCTTCGACTATATTGACTTTCAAAGGGTACGAGATTAATGGGAATACATTTTACACGATCGCCCAAGATAAAAAGAGCACCAACCAAAACAGTGGTATCCGCTTTGATGCAACAAACACCAATAGGGAAAAGCACACATATTATGGTTACATAGAGGAGATATGGGAACTTGACTATGGACCTGAGTTTAAGGTCCCTTTGTTTCGGTGCAAATGGGTCAATCTGACAGGAGGCGGGGTAAAGGTAGACCCGCAGTACGGAATGACAACAGTGGATCTCAACAATCTTGGGTATACAGACGAACCATTCGTCCTAGCCAATGATGTGGTGCAGGTTTTCTATGTGAAGGACATGTCTACCAAACTGAGAAAAAGGAAAGATAAGGAAGCAAATATATCATACGGTGAGCCAAAGCGCCACATAGTTCTTTCAGGGAAAAGAAACATCGTGGGAGTGGAGGACAAGACAGACATGTCAGAAGATTATGAAAAGTTTCATGAAATTCCTCCCTTCACAGTGAAGACTGACCCAAGCATCTTGTTAAATGATGAAGATTGTCCATGGTTACGGCGCAAAGGGACACACGCGAAGAAAAAGTTTTATACCCCAAGATCCCACTCTGGGATGTGATCGGCTTCACCGTCATCACTTTCTTCTCTAGTGAGTAGCCGAGATAGGCCAGTTTGTACACGAAGTGCATCCAGTTTTTGCCGTAACCCTCTCAACTTTTTAGTACATGCTATGTGGGTGAAATGATGATATCATGCCAAGTTTCAACCTTTTCAGAGTTCATTTGTAGTGCTTTTCAATTTTAGGGTCATTTAGCTCAAAAAAATCATTAAATGCATGAAAAATAGCAAATGAAGTTAGAAAGGGTTGAAATTTGAGGATGTGGCTTTGAATGGTGCATATTGAATGCACAAAAATTCTAGAGTTGAAAGAAGTTTAAAAAATGAAATGCCTTTGTAACAGATGAGTTTTCGTCCGAAACCTTGATACTTCGAAGGAGATGGTCCAGTTTGTACACGAAGTTACCAGGAACGGGAAACATAAGTTATCAGGTCATGTGTGAGTTATCATGCTATTCACACAAAAAATTACCGGGGGTATATTTCATCAACCCCCCCCACCCGGTCGCCAAATTTACCAAGACCCGGGTACATAAGTTATCAGGTCTGCGATGTGTGAGTTACCGTGCTATTCACATAAAAGTTACCGGGGGTATATTTCATAACCCCTCCTCGCCAAAAGTTATCAGGACCGGGGTGCATAAGTTATCAGGTCTCCGATGTGTGAGTTACCATGCAATTCACACCAAAGTTACCGGGGGATATTTCATCAGTACCCCCCCCCCCCCCCCCCCCGCGGTCGCCAAAGTTATCAGGACCGGGGTACATAAGTTATCACGTTTGTGATGTGTGAGTTACCATGATGATGTAGGGGAGAACCCTAATCATTGAGATTTGTCCCGATGTTCACAAATTGGAGGTGGATTCGAGGAGGAACGCGAAGAACACGAGGGAAAAACGTGGAGAAATCAAAGGGGAAAACACTCTATTGGACAAGATTCACTCCAAGTACTCCTCAAATCACAAGCAATACAAGAGGTGCATCAAGATCCAAGAACAATAAGGGAAATAAAGATACAAGGGTAGTTCATCCAAATCTCTAGGAGAGATGGGTCTTGATGATCTAGATAGATCCTTCCCACAAGGGGGTCTTGAACTCCAATGGAGTGTGTGTCTCTCTCAAGAGAAGTTCCACAAGGGGAGATATATGAGCTAAGCTCTAATGTGTAGTTCTAATCTTAGCTAACCCTAAATGAAGGAGGAGGAGGAGTATATATAGTGCCAGTCCACGAAGGGGTAAGTGAGGGGCGAAACGGTACATGGGCCTTGGCCCATAGACATGTGCGCAGGCAAAGGCCAGATGATCCGGGTGGGCACCCGGATGATCCGGGCATCGTCCGGATGATCCGGGTGGGCACCCGGATGATCCGGCTGGGTCGTAGCCGCTGTGGAGCAGCCGGATGTCCGGGACTCTGTCCGGACGATCCTGGCATCTTCCGGATGATCCGGGCGGGGTCCCGGATGATCCGGCTTCGATGGAGGCCGTGATGTGGTCTTCGAGGCGCGTAGCCGGATTGTACAGGCCTGGGGCCGGATCATCTGGGCGTCGTCCGGATCATCCGGGTGGGGGTCCGGATGATCCGGGCAAGTGCAGACTTGTCCATTCTTCTCCTTTCTTCCGTCTTCTCTTCCATGCTTCCCTCGCGGATGGTGTAGACGTACACGTGCGCTCACACTCCTCCTCGTCGATGGTGAAGCTCCGGTAATACCTATGCATGCATACGAGAGGAGTGTCAAGTAGTATACCATCCTATTTTTGATTAAAACACCTATTTAAAATAACCTAAAAATTACCAAATTGAACATACTGATAAAACACACTAATATTAAACAGCAGGAAAAAGAATCACTCAAAATCTATTTTTAAACTAAAGTTATTCACAAACGAGTGATTCACACAAATTTCGAAGAATTCAAATTTAAACTATTCAAATTTGAAAACTACTGGAACTAACAGAAAGTTTATAATTTTTGTGACCTAAAGCAAAAAGATTCACTCAAAAACTCTAAATATTTGGCTGTAAGTAGAAACAAAAGAAAATAAATAAAGCAAAAACAGAAAAAATGAAGAAAAAAAAACCTTTAGTCCCGGTTGGCACAACCAGCCGGGACTAAAGGTCCTCCTCCTGCGCTTATAACCGAGACTAAAGGCCAACCTTTTAGTCCCGGTTGCAGCCACGAACCGGGACTAAAGGTCCTTTAGTCCCGGGGCGTGGATTCAACCGGGACTAAAGGTCGATCCTATATAACTGTCACTTAGCGTTTTCCACCGCCCAGGAGATAGATCGAACACCACACGCCGCCAGGCCGCTCATCTTCAACCTCTGATGCCAGAGATCGCCGACGCCGTCCCGCTCGCTCCGGCCCCTCCCCGAGCCCACAGCCCGCTGCATCTTCCTCGACCACGGGAGCGAGCGAAGAGCCCCACAGCGCCCGCACCATCGTCTTCCTCCTCGCCGGTCGCCGCCACTGCCTCGACCTCGCCCTCGAGCACCGACGCGTCCACGACCTCCCTGAGCCCTCCCCGAGCTCGTGACGACCTCGCTGTGAGCCCCCCTTGTCTTCCCCCGCTCTCCCCTGGCCCGCACACGGCCTCTAACTACCCCCCCGCACACCCCGAGCTCGGCCGCCACCATGGACAACCAATGATCGATGAGATTGAAAATGTCCTTGTATTTTTCAAGTCATGTTAATGTTAATTATTAGTGTGAGCAGATGGTTAATTTTGATAACGACATTGTGGATGAGACATGAGATTTTGGGAGTATGTAATTTTTGTGTGTAGATGAATGTTAATTAGATGGATTTATTATGTATTTTTGTGTGTAGATGAATGTTAGATGGATAGATGTTATATTGATGTATGTTAGAATGATGGATGAATATAAATGTTAGATAGATGGATGTTAAATGGATGAATAGAAATGTTGTTCAAGTGTGGGTTCTCTATAAAAAGAATGGTTGGATCAATGATATAAAATGTTGTTCAAATTTGCTCATCTACTATAGTTGTAAAAGTTTATTAAATATGAGTAGCATAATAAAATGATAATTATTGCATAGGAATTTGTTTTCATAAGAATTTGTTCTCGACGTCGACGATGCCCGGCCCGCATCCTCGTTGTCGACTCGGCGGCGACAACCTGCTTGAGAGGCGCCATGTCCGGGACTGGGCTCCGCCGGGCTGGCACTGGGAGGTGCTACCTTCCAGGGCACGCATCTTGGTGAGGAATCGGGCTCCCGTCGTTGACCCGGAGCTTCTTTGGTGGCGGTCGCGTGGGCCACTATCGGTGCGGAGGCAGCCGGCCCCCGAGGAGGTGGTACGTCACCGTGTCAGGGAGGAGGACGAGCACGTCCGTCGCTACATGGTTGCGTTGGACGTCAGGTTCTCCAATACCTGGCAGGTTCTTCAGGGATCTCACCCGAGCTATGATCCTGTGATGGTTCCTTCTCTTTGGGTGTCCACCGCCCGCGCCTCAGGAACCGCGAGTCAAGTGGATTATTCGATAATATTCGAGCTGTATTAGTGATGTTATATGATAATATTCGAGATGTATTAATGTTATATGATGATCTTGCTAAAAAAATTAATCCTCCTCGCCATCCCTCGCCCCTTAGATCGAACCTCTTCAGCGGCTGACTACTATGATTCAGTTTTTGCTTATTGAATGCATTCTAATTTGAATACTAAATTGTTTTATCTTTCTTCTGGATTAGTTAAGCTATGGACTATAGCGGCAGAGACGACCGTGATCAAGAGGATATCATGTTCGACATGATACGCTCCCAAAACCCAGAGATTGAACCAGATGACGGCTCACAATATCTGAACGAGTCCGGTGAGGGAATTGAGGAAGAACCAATAGACGAAGGGCACACAAACAATGATGGCGAAGGAAATGTTCTTCAATTAACAAAGTCCGGCGAGGTATATATATATTAACGAATCTTTCTTCTTTTAGCCCTCCGGATCGAGCAAATCTTCTACAAGGGTAGTACGAGGCCCGGCCAAAAAGTTGCCCGATGGCATAAAGTACAACATCGATGAAATCAAAGAAGATGGCGAACCGATTGCTCCTAAAAAGAATGCGGACAAATTTATACGTCAATGCGGAGTTATTGTTAGGGACCAAATCCCGATCACCGTTCAAGAATGGAATAAGCCAAAGGAAGATCGAGGAGTTAGTTTTGTCGACGAAAGAGCAAAAAATCTGCTTTGGGATACGCTCATGTCACATTTCACCCTATCAGAGGGTTTCACAGATCTCCAACGGGAGAAAGACAAGAAGTGTGCTCTTAAGAAGATGGCCACACAATTCCATACTTGGAAGAAAAGATTATGGGCCAACTACGTCAACGCAGAAAAGAAGACTCCAGAATTCACTGGACCACTAGAGAAGGTAAAAGATCACTGGGACTTATTTGTGGAGTTCAAGGGGCCAGACGGTCGAGGAAAAACAAGATAAATGTTGAGAAAAAAAAGTTTCACCATGTTCTGGGGCCAGATGGCTACAAGACTGGGTTGCCTAAGTGGGATGAATCTGAGGAAAAGATTATTGCTACAGGGGTCACTCCAAAAATAGTGGGTTGGCCCGACAGGTGCAGGACTTGGTTTTATGCGCATGGGGGAAAGTTGAACCCAAAGACAGGGGAGATTATTCAACAGGCAAGTCTTAAAGAAGCCTCGGACGCTTTACTTGAAGCAATAGAAGAGGCTCGAACGGGGGCGTTCCAGCCCGAGAGAGAGAACGACGAGCTTACACGCGCCCTCAAGAATCCTGAACACCCGGGACGAACACGAGGCAAAGGCGTTGTTCCGTGGGTTGAGGGGTTTGCGGAGTGGAACGACACTTACAGAAGCCGTGCGAGAAAGAAGAAGCAGGATGCAGACCAGAAGAAGCAGGATGCAGACCGGCTTACAAAGGTAGAATCAAAGAACGCGGAATTGGAACGCGCTTTTATGCGGCAGCAGGAGCAGATCGACACAATTAGCCAGCAAAGGGCGTCTTAGCGGTAGGAGCAACCAGATCCAGCATTGGATAGTACCATCCCATCTATGCCGAAAAGCAGCGTGGGTTCCACGGGGGTCCCGGCCGATGATGCACTGCTGGCTCGCTACCCCGTGGATGATATCCAAGAGACGACAACTTGTGAGCTACACATGAAAATGAAGAACATATCCATGAAGGTGGCGGACGGCTTTGCTTTTCCGAATGCACTTGAAGCAACCATCCACGGCAATCTGATTCCACCTGGCTATGCTCGTGTTGGGGTGGATGAAGTTCTGTCGGGATATGACTCACTAGAGCTTGACTTTCCTGGAGGTCAAGGGGAGCAGACACTGGGAGAAGCCATACGTGGTCTCATTGTATGGAGAAAGGAATGCATCGTGTTTCCAAACTCGGTGCCAAGGCCACCGACTCCTCCTCCAAGTCCGCCGCGTCAGCCGACTCCAACCCACCTCGAGACGGAGCGCAGCGCGAGTCCTCCATATCGATCTCCGCCGCGTCAGCCGAATCCACCCCACCTCGAGACGGAGCCCAGCGCGAGTACGCGATATCGATCTCCGCCGCGTCAGCCGACTACAAAGCGGAAGAGAGCACCAAAGAAGAAACCTGATCCTCCTGCCAAAAAGAAGTTAGCTTACGAGATGACTGAGGAGGAAAACAAAGGGGTCGTGGATGCCCAAGTGAAGGCCCATTTTGCACCGAAACCGCCCCTGCCGCCGAAGGAGAAAATACCTGCGAAAGTCGTACAACAATTTGTGGATCTTGCTAAACCGGCTGTGGAGAAAAGGCGATCAGACTATGAACGCTCTATTAGCAAGTCATATTATCAACAAAAAAATCAGCAGTCGAGCCTTACAGGTAGTAATAAAAGCGGGAAAACTGTTCCCCAGCTCGGAGAACAGGCAGTGCAATCGATCCCCCCGCTCAAGGTGAGTACCGATAAGGCGGTAACCGACGCTGATAGAGAGATGGGTATCACTGTTGAGCAACTCCTAGGCATCGAGGAAGTCCCCATGATGGATCCGAAGGAACTAGCATGGAAATATGTCCCCGGGAACCCTCTGGTCAGGCCTGACGAGGAGAAGCTTCTATCAACGCAAATGCGCAGATTGCATGACTGGTACCTAAGAGAAATAAAGGCCGGGCGAGAGAGCCTCATGGTGAAAGTCAAGCCAGAGCATTACTTCCATGGAAAAGATTTGTGGATTGAATTTCCAGAAATTTTTCAGTTATTCAATCAAGACGCACTCGACAAATCTCTCGTCCGTTGCTATTGTCTGTAAGTGATTTCTTTCTGTAATTGAAGTCTCTAGCTCAGCTCGTTCATTGCCTGTAATTATCCTCACTATATTCTTTTGTGTGGTATTATGCAGAATGAAGATTTTTTAAATGAAAAGAGATGGAGTCTATGGCATTGGGTTCATTGACCCAAATACTGTTAATAAAAATGTGTTAAATAACCACAAACAAGACACAGAGAATAGCTTGCTAATGTTTTTGAAGGAACTAAATACCAGACCAGAAATACTTTTTCCTTACAACTTCAAGTGAGTGTTACTGTCTTGTACTACAAATTCTATTTTTGCTTACTCGATGTTAAGTGTAGTTGATGAGTTATGCATGCCCGCTTATACAAACGTGTGCACAGATTTCACTGGATCCTGCTAATCATTAGAGTTGACGAGAGAACTGTTCAAGTACTGGACTCACTAGATAAAGACCCTGAAGAATACATCAGCCTGAAGTTGATGCTCGACAGGTAATTTCAATCATTATCGCACTATGTCGGCCTCTTTAGTTCATTTCCTGATATCAAGTAATTAATAACTCATGTATTCATTTTCTTTGCCGGGCAGGGTTTGGAAAAAGTTCATCAAAGAGGTTGTCGGTGAATGGAAACCACAGCTGAAATGGCGACGGTCCAAGGTAATTAAGTAGTACTAGCTACGTCCGCACATCTCTTTAATTCTAGTTTCAATACCATTATCATGCTTGATTATTATCTGATTGAATTCTATTCTCGTAAAGTGTATGAGGTAGGAAAAGGGGACTAATTTATGTGCATACTACGTTTGTGAGAACATTCGCTTTCTGACCGAAGAGTGGAGCGGAGATGCAAGACATCTTTGGGTACGTAAACACTATTCACAATTTTTTTTATCATGATCTAATATATATACACACAACTAATATATTCATATTGATCTCCTTCTTTAAAGATGGTGGAGATGCGGGATAGGCTCCTACCAAAGGACCGCATACGAGCACTTCAAGAGGAAATGGCGGGATTCTTGCTTCAGCAGGTCATATCTCCCGACGGAGTATACCATTTCACCTAATGCCTGCATGTAATGATTTGCAAATTGTAGAAGAAATTGTATATACCAAATTGTATATATATATGTGTATACATGGTCGTACGAGAAATTCTATGATATATGATTGGTTCTATGAGAAATTCTATTATATATGCATAACGTGTACAGTATGTAGTAGCGTAAAATATGTTTGAAATGAAAATAATTAAATAGAAAACACAAAATGAAAAGGAAAAATAAACAATAAACCCTAAACCCCTAAACCCCTAAACCTTTAGTCCCGGTTGGTGTCACCAACCGGGACTAAAGGTCCCCAGCCCCGGCGTGCGCTGCCGGCCACGTGGCAGGGATTTAGTCCCGGTTGGTGTCACCAACCGGGACTAAAGGTCCCCAGCCCCCGGCGCGCGCTGCCGGCCATGTGGCAGGGATTTAGTCCCGGGTCGTGGCCAACCGGGACTAAAGGGTGGGGGCCTTTAGTCACGATTTATTAGTCCCGGTTGGTGAACCGGGACTAAAGGCCCTTCCCAACCGGGACTAAAGGGCGTTTCTCCACTAGTGAGTGTTTGGATGTTCATGTATTGGGCTCCTGGAATTCATAGGGAGGAACAATGCCAAATCATGTTTGGATGCACAAAGTGTGGAATTCGACATTTAAAAATTTGTGAACACAATTTTCTATATAGATTTAGAAATGGAATTTGAACAACACATGCATATATTTGAAAGATTATGTATTACCAAAAAAAATTGCATGCAAAAAATCTAAAAAAAATGTTACAGGCAACATATTGTCCAAAAAACATGAAGATAGCTGAAAGTTGTACATCAGCACTATATTATGATGAACTTGACAACATCTACTGTCAAACAATATATGAAAAATAGCTTGTATGTAACAGTAGCAAACAATAGCATATTATGGTGAACTTGGCAACAACATCAAGTACCCAAAAAACATGAAAAATAGGAATAGATGTACGTAACAGCAGCATATAAGATCATCTTGACAATAATATAACATGAATAACTCTCATAAGGATGGCAACAACAAATTATAGAAGTCTCACACAAAAGAGGACACATTACAAGTTCAAGGACATCAAGTTTAGAAGTCTGAGACACACCAAATCAGATTACAAGTAGCAACATGCATACACAATATCCATCAAGAGCCATTCTTTTCATTCAACATCAATAGCCATTCCTTCCTGAACTCCATTGAAAGCTCCATAAGAGCTTAGAACAAACGTTCACTAAGGATCAGCTTTCCATAAGATCGCAATATGTCGCCACGAGCCAAATCAGGGATCATTTCAAGTGTTGAAAGAATTTCAGCAGGAGGTGTAACCTGGGGCATAGGTAAAGGCTCAAGTGATTTCAAATCATCATGGAATGACCCTTTCATATCCCCAAGTAGGCAGAGGATAGCATCACCGGTTCGCTGCTTTTTTGGGGGAGGTTCAAGAGAGGCTTCGGTTGGTTTTGCATCTGGTGGTACAAGACTTTCAGCACCTGTGACGGCACCTTCACCATTGGCATGATCTTTTGAGTAGATGGTGGTGATAGCATCCCAATTCTTAATGACCTTGTTCTTGTAAAAAGCTACTTTCTTATTAGCCTGCACACACACGCACACGCAGAAATTTTCAAACAAATGCATATCTTACATATGTACAATGCAATCAAAATGTGGAATTGATAAATTTCTTACCACCACATACTTAGTCCACACATCTTCACTATCAATTGAGAGCTTGTTATTGGTCCAATCCCATCCAAATCCACTTTGAGAAAGCATCTTGCTAATGACCTCATAGTGATTTTCTAAGGTTTTGCACCTTGAAGTGATGTTATCCTTCATGATGGTCACATTGCACTTCTCACGTACATTTGCTATAACAGCACTATAGACACGGGACTTCCATCCATTTTGGGCATGATCGCCATTGTTGTGATGCTCAACAAGGACCTCCAATAGTGCAATGTCCATTTCATCTGTCCATGTGAGGTAATTCCTAGCAAAAAAAATTTCACCTCCTTCAGCCATGGTCCTACAAGAAAATGCATGAACATAATAGCCAAACACAAAGACAACTTAAGATGCATGTAAATTGAAACACAAAGACAGCAAGGTAATATCAGACACATATATATTAATTTCTTAATATGAGGCATGTACAAAATACCCAAAAGGCACCATTAGCAAGCTATGCTATCACACAAGCAAAGTCCATGCAGTGCTGACCCACACATCCTAGCAAAGTCATATCAACTAGCTAGCACAAAAGAGAATACCATTATCTAGTTGACCCACACATCCTACTCCAACTCTAGTTCAGCATGCCTCACGAGTTACTCATCAAACATGTCATTAGCTAGCTGCTCTCTAAAGTTGGTCCATGTAGTGCTGACTTGAACACTCCTAATTAAGTTAGCATCATCTAGAGGATCATCTTGAGAAGCGGCTATTTCATTATCCACTTCCTGCAGCAACAAATCATCCATCTGATGTTGCCTATCCCTTGCAAAGTTGTGTAACACACAACAATCATTAATAATTCGAACCTGCAATAATATTAGTTCATTGTAAGCATTTTTCTTATTAGTTTGCATCTTATTCAGCACCATATGGACACATCATACCTGGTCCTTTATGTCAAAGAAAGATTGACAACGTAGGAAAGCCCACTTTTTCTTCCACAACCCAAATGTTCTCTCGACTACATTTCTAGCTCGGGAATGACGCAAGTTATACAGCTCTTTGGGAGTTTGGAGTTGTTGTTGACTTGATACCCACTCTTTTAAGTGGTACCGAGTCGATCTGAATGGAGCAAGAAATCCCGGACCGTTGGTGTAACCAGCATCAACTAAATAATATTTCCCTAGTTTCAAGCAAGTGAGTTAGTTAACCATTACATAGAAGAAATGAATTACCAAGAGAAAGTGTCATACCATGTGGTATGACAAATGCATCTTGGCGGCTCAACCTCATTGCATCACGCAATACTCTTGAGTCAGAAGCTGAACCCTCCCAGCCAGGCAAGACATACATAAATTTCATATTCCAATCAACCACACCTAGCATGTTAGTGGTGATAGCTTGCTTCCTGTTCCTATATCTCCCTTGGTCACACACAGGCACACAAACATCAACATGACACCCATCTAGTGCTCCAAGTGCATTGCCAAACCACTTCCATTTGTAATCATCAGGTGGCTGAGTAGAAGGATCAGGAAGCTTAATGAACTCCCTAGTTAGAGATAGAATCGCTGTTAATACATCGTCAAAGTGTGTACTAATAGTCCATAAGGAGCGCTCGTAAGTGCCACGCAGAATTCTCATTTTGATACCGTGGCCAACTACCAACAAGAACATTGCCACATTTTCTTCCACGGAAACATACACGCAACATTGCACATAAGTCATGAAAGTTTCTTTTTGTTAAACGCAATTGATCATAACATGTTACTTCCGCCCCATCATACAATCCTTTGCGCAAATACTTCCGATGAATGTGTTTCTGCTCATCATCACTAAAGCTCCCTAAATCCCTTGGTGCCCTCTGTGTACTAAGATATGCTATCCCAAGAAGAAACGATTCAAAGTACATTTTGGTCAAAATAATCCGTTTCCTCCTTCTTCTTTTGTTCTCCTCATTTATGAAAGCAACCAAGTCTAACTCAGACATGGTGCAGCTACATTATAATTCAGAGATTAGACATGCATGCATCACTCAATCACACAAACAAATAAACAGAGCCATATTTTACATAGTTTGACATAGTACAGCAAGTATTCAAAAAATATGCAACATTCCATAACACACATATAAGGCAGGAAAGGTGCAGCAAGCATTGAAAAATTATGCATCATTCCATCACACAACTAATAAACCAAGCCATATATGACATGGTCCAGCAAGCCTTCTAGACAGAGTCATATATGTGCTACATCAAGCATTCGTAACCAAGTCATATATGACATGGTACAACAACCATTCCTATATATTCAAGTATGATTTTTCCTCTGCCATATCAAAGCACGAGCAAACCTTCAATCAGCATATTCAGTCACACAAATTAATATACCAAGCAATATTTGACATGGTCCAGCAATCCTTCTAAACAAATAAACCATGCCAAAAGCACATCACTCAATATCCACTAGCAAGCAATTGGTAAACAGAAGCAAGCACATGTAATGAATTGGCAGTATAAATAACCTTGGCTAGCAAAAGTTATGAATTTGTTATTTACAAACCTTCTATTGCCCTACAGGATGTGCCGACCTTGAAAACAACCTGCAAATTCGGAAGAAATAGTTAGCATCTAACAATCCAAAAGGGGATGAATTAGGATTTAAGATGTGCTTCAAACTAAGGCGAGCTGACACCACCATGGGGTACAGGGCGGCGACCAGCTCCTACTCCAAGACCCGCATCGGACATGGAGGGGGTGGGGAAGGGGTGGGGTGAGGTCCCTGCATCCAAGATGTGTGGGATAGGCAGGGGAGGGATGTAGAGTGGCCGGATGGGGCAGAGGCAGAGAGGGAGGAGACTGGCGGATGGCCGGAGATGGAGATGTCGAGCGGGGACAGAGGAGATCGCCCGCATCGGAGATGGGGGCGATGGGGGCGGGTGCCGAGGCGTGCTACAGGGCCGAGGTGGAGAGGGACGGCGCGTGCTGGCCGGAGACAGGAAAGGAGGGGGAGGAGGGGCGAGGCTGGGGCTCACCTGCGCCGCCGCGTGCCGCCGCTTGCCGCCGCTTTTCCCCTCGTCCCGCGCATGGTTTCCTCTTCTGTTCTGTTCTGGAGCGGTCGAAGGGGTAAGGAGTGGAGCGCGCGGGCAAATCAGCCCAAAACCGAGCGCGCGAGCAAAGAATTCGGGAAGAGGGCGCGAAGTGTTCGCGGGGTGCGGCCAATATCAAGCTTCAATGCCACGGTCCAATATCTAGACCACCCAAACGCTGGTATTCGGGACTGACAAATGCCAATACCGAATTCCATGCCTCAATGTCCACATCCAAACACAGCGTAAGGGTTTTCGCCGGGTTTCCTTTGTTTTTTTCGTTCCCTTTGCTTGTTTTTCTTTATAATTTTTCAACACATGTCTACATTTTTATACCATTGTACATTTTTCGTATACATCAAGAACATTTTTGGGTACATGTTTAACATTATTCAAATACATTATGAACATTGTTCTCATACACATTGTATATTTTTTGGTATTCATCTAAAACATTTTTTATACAAGTTTAACATTTTTCATACACATGTATAACATTGTTTTCCAAATACATGTTTTGATGTCTATTTTTTAGTGCACATCTTACATTTTTCGTATATGTTAAGATTTTTCTAATACAAGTTTAACATTTTAAAATATGTTATTTTTTTCAAATATATGTTTTGATGTCTAATATTTTCATACACATTGTACATTTTTTATACATCTAAGTTATTTTTTATACAGGTTTAACATTTTTTCATATACATGATTAACATTTTTTTCAGATGTATGTTTTGATGTCTACTTTTTTCATACACATTGTGCATTTTTCTTATATATCCAAGACATTTTTTATAAATGTTTAAAATTTGTTCAAATACATGATTAAGATTTTTTTTCAGAAATTTATGCAAAGTGATGTTTGAAATACAAAAAATTATAATATTTAGAAACATAAACAAAAGTAAAAAAAATGTGAAAAAACGGAAAGGAAACACGCTAGCTAGCTAGATGTGCGACAAGGATCTCGTGGGATTCGGTCGGCGTTTGTCTTTGGTGGATCCGGTCTTCATTTGTCTGTTCCTGTGTCTACCAATTGGATCCTTCCGATCTATGCTTCTTTTCATCGGCGACGGTTACTGTTCTGGTGCGTTGGTCTTATGCGGACTTAGCACGACGACTTCCCGACTGTCTAATACAACAAGATTTGGCCGGTTTCGATGAGGGAGGGGCGATAACGGCGGCGCGCCTTCGGCTCGTTCCAGTACTTGTAGTCGTCGCTATGTGGTCTACGGACCTGAATGTATTTTTTATTTCTGGTGTCTTTGTACTACCTTGACAGTTGATGAATAGATCAAAAGTTTTCCTCGCAAAAAAAAAGTCAGATGTGCAGTGCAGTTGCTCGCTGGGCCCTGCCAATGTGTTGGCGCCGCCTCCTCGTAGCACCGCTTCTTCTCTTCCTCTCGGTTGCCTCACACAACTCTCTCATCTCTCTTCTCGCATGAACACACACCATGGAGAAAACTCAAGAACACACACACACACATGTACCAAGGAAGATGAACACAATGGCTTTGCCAAAGACACTCCCTTGGTGACCCACGGTGGCTACATATTTTCTGCTCGGCCCTCACGGCCTTAACCTTCTCATTCATCTGATGAACTTATATATACAAGGACGAGGCACCAATGCCATGTACTCACGCACAGCAGTCCACTACCAGCACTAACTAATCCACTCCATGCACGCCCCGGCGTGTGTGCAGCATCCCGTAACGGCCGGCCACACGACCTGGACAACATCCAACGCACAAGACTTGGCCAATCTTGCATGCACGAACTAACACTAAAAGCTGTGCATATGCACACACGTGAACACGCCTGTACGTGTGTACCCAGCCGCAACTTCTAGTGTACGACCCAACTACAAAAAAAAGCATGATGTAAACAACTACTTTTTGCACTAATAACATGATTTGTTCTAACACAATGGTCGCGAGCGCTTCAGGCGAGACGTGCGACCTTCTTCCCCAAATCCGATGCCGGCAACGAGCGGGAGCGATGCGTCGGGCGTGCAGTGCCCCGGAGTGGTGTTCAGATTCCCGCGCGCCACTGGCGGAGCTACATGTAACTCTGGAGCTACATGTAACTCTGCAGGGGCCATGGCCCCCCCAGGTTTGGCAGTTTTTGTGAAGAAATTTTTTATAGGATGGTATAGATTGAGAAAAAATACAGCTTTTGCGCCCCCCCCCCCCCCCCCCCCCCCCCCCCCCCAACCAATCCCGTGTAGCTCGGCCACTCCCGCGCGGGTCGGGCGCATGCGTCTGCGCTGCAGCAGCCGCGAGGACGAGCTTCTCCGGCGCCACCTACTGGAGGTAATGCTCGTGTTATTCAACCCCGTCGCGTCTACAGTTTCTAGACTAAACTTGATTGCTCTGCTGTGTACCAAATCGAAATGTCAACACAATTGGTGGCGCCCATTTCACGATTTTACTTAGTACACCGATTGCATGTCACCCTAATCTCAGGTTGTTAAATCTGAAGTATGGCCTCTTAATTTGGTCCTGCTAATTACAAGTAAATCATTCACGCTGTATGGCTGTATCATGTTGTGCACCAATTAGGCCTGCCTGGGAGTTTAGTACTAGTAATATTCCACTTCCACTTTTGTAAAAAAAAGTAGAATAATTCTTCACACTAGAACTGCAGTAATTTACAGGGATACTGAGTCCAGTACCAGTCTTCCAAACAGCCGCCTTCATACATCCGTATTTCATCTCATCTCCCTATAGTAAACTGGCATTAGCGGTGCCGTTTTACCCAATGCTCTGTTAATGGCCAAATTAAACCGACACGGTGCCGTTACCCGATGCTCTGTTTTCCTCTACAGTTTCGTCGCTCCTCTCCACCACTGCTGGTCAAAACAGAGCATCGGGAAAACGGTACAATACCAGTCTCTATCCTACCATCCAAATGGTCGACACTTGGAATGACTCATTGGATGTATAGTGCAAAATCTGTGGAGTGATGGATCTTCCATACATGTTGGTTGTGTGTGGCTCCACACCCTACTGTGAATTTCTTGTAATCTTGTTCATCCATCAGCGGTGGTTGATGGAGCATGTGTGGCTGCCTCGGCAGATCCATCAACTGCCAATATCGAAAGCAGCAGGAGGAAAGTTGTGTTAGGCTTCATAGATTCACATATATTTGACCTCAAGAACAGAGGAAGTATGTTTCAGGAGTAACTTATTTGGTGTGCATGCATGCACCAACAAAGGATCGTTCAGACATACTGGTTTCCAAGGATGAATAAGTGTTGTAGGAATCCAAGGAAGCAGAAGTATTACTAGGAGGGTACCTGCATGGCTGCATCATTCGGTTGCCTCGCCACCTTTTCGCCCACCTCTGAACTGCCACTGGAAAGTTTAAAAGAGTTTATGTTATCTTCAAGCCTAATCTTGATGCTCGGGTGTCCTGGAGAGATGCTGATGGCATTCTTCAAGACGGGCTCCGCGTTGGCAGTTCTTCTTTGTGACTCTTTATCAGCTCCCTCAAAGTAAATATCAATGTTGACTTGCATGAGTCTCGGCAGGTGCTCCACGCCTTCAATGGTCGAGGGGCCGTGACGCTCCACCCCTTGCTCATGCATTTGCATATTGCACGTTTCGAGTTTGGGCATTGCCATGAAGGTTAAGCATGGGGCGAAGCACGTGATTCTCAAATATTTGATAAGCTGGAATGCCACCTCACCACCATGGATGATAATACCTTTTCCCGGGGATTTTCGTATCCACAACCACAGGTGCTGTAGATTAGGTAACCCTGCGAGCAAATCAACATCCTCCTGCATCAGCTTCTCAACAGCAATTCCCAACACGCCGAGCTTTTGGTGTTGACTGGTCCAAATTGGAACCCTTGGAAACATCCAAGTTGTTGCAACATGGAGTTCCTCAAGATTGCTCTCTATTGCTAGTGCTCAGAGAATCCAGTTCAACAGATGGAGGAGAAAATATCTTACTACTGGACCAAAGATTTTCTCAGATCGCACCTGATAAGTTTGGCCACGGAACACCAGAAAATGTTTGTAAGAAATCCACGTTGGCTGGCAGTGTGTTCAACATCATCGCAACAAAAAGTAAGATGTCTAAGATTTGTTAGTTCACTGAGACCTGCTAAATTATCCACCGAGTTCATGTGCACATCAAAGTTCTCCAGAGTATGTTGGGCCTTCATCCTACGAATTCCATCAGGTAGCCTTGTTCCAATAGGAACATGCAGATGCAACAAGCAAGGCAAATCAACAATATCAGATGGCATGGCAGCAGTAATATCCGTCTCCAATATCAATATCAGTATCTCCAAATGTTTCAGGTCTCCAATTAAGGTTGGCAGAATAAGGGTCTGTTTCTCGCGGCTGCAGATTCTCAAATATCTGAGATGAAATAATTTACAGATTGGTGTGAGGTCAATCCTATCACCCATGCGAGCACCCTGGCAATTCACATTCAGAACTCGGATGGACTTGAGTTCATACATAGAAAAGTCGAAACGGTACTTGCCAAAAAGTGCAAGAGATCGAATATGCGGCATGCTTAAGCTTGCTTCTACTATGCCTCCATTCGCTCCAGAATCCAACTGAAGGGAAATTCTACGAACCTTGCTCCGCAATGCTGAGCTCACGCTCTGTAGATCATCTACCACACTAAGAAACTTCTCTTCTTCCGACTTGAGTCTGATTAGATCAAGAATCATATCATGAACTTTACAGTTCTTGACCTGTCCATCGTACCTAATATGTGTATGTTGGATCATGCTCCTATTCACAAGCTCATTAAAGTAAGTTTCACCGACCTTATTTGCATCCTTGCCATGTACTTTAGGGATGAAACCTTCAGCCACCCATTCCCTCAAAAGATTTCCCTTCATAATAATGTAATCCTCTGGATACATGGCAATATATAGCAAACATGTTTTGAGACGATGAGGAAGATTGTTGTAGCTAAGGTTCAACACCTGTCTCATGCCCTCCAAAGTCGGATCTGTTCTCAGATTTGAGCTTAAAGAATTGCACACATGCTTCCATTGTGTCACTGATCTAGTTCGTTGACTGGCCAAAAGACTAGCAATACTAACAATAGCAAGCGGGAGACCACCACACTTTTGTAGAATTTCATTCGAAATCTCATCTAATGGCTGAAGATCAACCTGTCCAACTCTACTGAAAAATAATTTTCTTGAGTTTTGATCATTACGAGGACTCATCTTGTAAACGAACTCATGCCGATGGTTGCAGGTTGCAGTAGTGTAACACCCCTGTGTAATGAGCTACAGTGATCCTTAATGATTATGCTAAGTCACTTTGCTTTGCAATGCTTGATCACTATGGAATCATATCTCATTTAAAATTCCACCACTGAAATCAATTCAAAGTGCAAGTGAAATTTAAAGTTGCACAAACATGGCTGCAAAATAGTCCATCATTTAGCAAATATTCCATAACAATTATTTGTTAAGAAAAACAACATCACTTATTTGCTTAAATGGGCTATAGCAATTAAAACAGTACCAAATCAGCATTTTTAAATGCTTTTCCATTTATGAAAAATTCAAACAAATCCAAGTCCCTCCCAAACTTTTTGTGGCAGTGCCAAATATTGCAATGCATTTAAGTGGCCTAGTTCCATATTTTGCAAAAGTCATTTGATGGCTTAATTAAATGCAAAACTGTTTCTGTAAAATAATAAAAAAAGAAAAGCAGAAAACAGAAAAAGGAGAAAACCTTACCTGGCCAGAAGCCCAGCCCGCTACCCCATCGCCTACCTGCTTCCGCCCCGCTATCGCGCTCGCCATGGCCGAGAGCGCGCCGCTCCGTCCACACGCCGCAACGGCGACGGAGTGGTTAGCCGGAGGGGATAAGATCACCCCCGGACGCCCCTCGTTCCCCTCCGCGAACCCTAGCCTCCCCTGGCCACTCTCGCTCGCTCCCCCTCTCGATTTGGCGCTCGCCCGACGCTGCCGCCGCCGTGCCCGTTGCGGTCCCGCGGCCACCGGCACCCCCGAGCGCCGAAACCTTGTCTGGGAAGTGCGTCGTGCTCCGCCACGTCGCCTGCAACCTTGGATCGGAGCTGGGAGCCGCTCCATCATCGCCAACGCCTTCGTCTTCTACCTCGAGCGGCCGAGATCGCCGCGGTCGGCTCGTCGTCTCCAGAGCTTCCCCGAGCCCACTGACCTCCTCTGCAGCTCCAACGTGAGATTCTCTTGCCCCCCCCTGTTTTTCCCTCTCGCTGCGCTCGCTAGCCGTACCTCCCACCATGGCCATGGACCCGTCGGCGCTGGCCGTGTCGCCGACGTAGCCATGGCCTCCCCTAGTCCAAACCCAGCACGCAGCCGAGCTCCTGGATGTCCCAGGAGGTTGATGAGCCCCTCAGCAAGCTCCCTCGTGCCTTGCCGTGCCTCCTTCATCGAGCCTGTGCGAGCACCGCCGTGGGGTTGGTCGCTGTCGCCGTTTCCGGCAACTCCGGCGACCCCCGAGACCTCCTCTGGACGCGCGCGGGCGCGGGCTACGCGCTGGTGGTCTCAGCTGCCGCTGCCGTGGCCTCCCGAGTGGACTCCGCCGCGTCAGTATGTCGCCGGCGGCTAAACTCCGGCCTGCTGACATGGCCGGGGTAATTAGTCTCTAAACGCGCGCTTAAGTTAACCCAGTGAGACTGACAGTGGGACCCGCACGCTAATTAAAACACTGTTATTTTAGCTGGGACACTGTTCACTGGGCCCCACCTGTCATAGTTGACCAGTCAACAGTCAACCCAGTTGACTGCTGACTGGGCTGTTGACTGTGGTCAACTGGGCCCCTGGCCCCACCTGTCATCCACTATGGCTTGCCCACAGTGGGTGTAAATGGTCCCAGCACTGTGCATTTTTCGAATTAAGTAATTCCAGGATTTTCAGAATAATGTTAAAACTTTCATAATTCGTAGAAATTCAACCGTAGCTTAGATGAAAATGTTTTCTATATGAAAAATGATCAGAAAAATATAACAAATCCGAATATGCCATCCACATACCTGCCACACACCTCTAACATAACAAACGTTGAACATTTGCTACCGGAACCGCTAAATGAATAGTGTTTGGAGTCAGGAAAATATTCCCGAATATTTTTCCTCTTCAATTAAAATGCCTAGTAATGCATTAGAGCATATCACCAACACTTTTTGTCGTGACATACATTTGTGATGCATTTGATTGTTCTGTTATTTATTGTTTCCCCTCCGCTACTTCTTTTCCGGTAGTCTCCGAGACCGCTGTTGATCCGGTGATCGACTACTTCACCGTCGAGGATCCGTTTCTGTCTGCAGAGCAATCAGGCAAGCAAAACCCCCTTGATCATTCCTATATCACCCATTCTTTCTCTCTCGTGCTTGCATTAGATTTTGCTACTGTGAGCCGGTTGGAGCAAGTGCCATCCAGGACAGTGGTGGGCTTGGACTCCGATCCGCGACACAACGACCCGGAGTGCTTAGGGGTGAGCGGCCGAACTACCCCCTCGCGCTTAGGATGTAGACCGGCGGGGACCTCTCTGCGGAGCCTAGGTAGGACTACGCCGTGTTGATTAGCCGAGGCCGGGCATGACCCGGAAAAGTGTGTCCGGCCAGAGTTAATCGAGCGTGTTGGGTAAGTTAGTGCACCCCTGCATCTATTCGAATAGCCGTGTCCACGGTAACAGGACGCTCGGAGTTGTATCCCGATCTACTACAATTAGAACTGGATACTTGTGATACTAAACTGATACGATGGCTCCGGGATCACTTTCTCGCAGGGAGTCGAGGAAGGATCTCTGGGCGTTGCTAATATATACTTGTTACTACATGTTATGTTATTCTACTCTCTTCTGTTGCTGCAAGACGCTGCAAGATGCTAATCTTCGATAGGCTAGGCCTTCCCCTCTATTCTGTCATTTTTGCAGTATAGTCCACAGATACAGCCCCTTCCCTTTGATACCGATGCATACTTAGCATAGGTCTGATGTAAATCTTGCGAGTACTTTGAATGAGTATTCACGGTTGCTTTGCTACCTTTTCCCCCCTACCCGATTGCTGCGATCAGATGACGGAGCCCCAGAGTCAGCTGATCCCGCCGATGACTACTACTACCCCGACGGAGCCTACTACTATGTGGAGACCGACGACCAGGAGTAGTTAGGAGGCTCCTAGGAAGGAGGCCTGCGCCTTTTCGATCTAGATGTCGTTGTTTTGCTCAGACTTCTTAAGGCAAACTTGTTTAGTTATGTATGTACTCAGATATTGTTGCTTTCGCTGACTCTTGTATAATCGAGCTTATGTATTCAAGCCCTCGAGGCCCCTGGCTTGTAATATAAAGCTTGTATTATTTTATTTTGTGTCTAGAGTTATGTTGTGATATCTTTCCGTGAGTCCATGGGCTTGATCGTGCGCATTTGTGTGTATGATTAGTGCACCATTGAGTCGGGGGCGTCACAATTAGCTACTGTCTCGATTCTTGTGGTTGTGATTACTTTGCTACCTCGTTGGTTCTCTGGAAACGCACAACGAATAATTTTCCATACTGATTCATCCCATATATCCTCAATGATGAAAAAGTACCTGCCAATGTTTTACATTAAATATGCACTCAATTAGTATAGAACAATTCAAATGTTAAAATAACAATAGAAGGGGCAAATTGGGGACTGTAAAACCTCAAAGCAACTGTGCATACAATAGGGATTGAGAAGTTACTAAAGTACCCTTTTTCTCATAGATATTCTCGGATGCTGTCAATGAGATCTTGCGCCTCGTCAGTATGGGTTGGTTGTGGCATCTTAAGTTTTTTTATGATCCTACCGAGAAGCTTCATCATATTAGGTCTTTGTGATATGGACACGAAAACCTTGCTGTCATATTGCCCTCCAAGCTCATGGTATACTTGATTTGCAAGTGTGGTTTTTCCTAGACCTCCAAACCCAACAATAGACACCACTCTAAGAGGCTGGACAGATGCAGCCTCCTCGGCCGTCAACAACTTGATAAGATCCTCTTTTGGACCCTCCATGCCAACAAGGTTGGCCGCCTCTGTGTAGAGGGCAGGCACCCGAGGATCGACAGCTACATAGCTAGAACTAGGGGCACACTCATCAAGCCTATACCTTTTCCGACGCTCACTCATGTCTTTGACCCATGTCTTCAGCTGTTGGATTTGTTTGGCAAACTGGTGACACGCTCTCAACGCGCTAATGTACTGAGCAATTTTGCCAACAAATCCGACATCTCCTCTGTTAGAATCCTCACCAGATTCATGCATGAAGTCGTCGATGCAGTCCTCAATGTGAAACGCCATATCCATCACCTGGTTCTTCCACTCCCTGATCTGTGGATCGAGCTCCTCTTCCATGTTCTCGAGCTTCTTGAGGACAGCGTCCATGCTGCTGAGCTCATCCTTGAGGAACGCCACCTCCCGCTGCATGCTCCTATGCTTGGTGTACTCTTCCCCCATCAAAGTGGCTAGCTTCTCTAACACAGAGTTCATCACCCCCTTGGAAACGCTCACCAGCGCCTCAGCCGCCATCTCTATGCTTCCTTGCTCTTTTCCCTCAGTTGTGTACGTGTGCTCTCTTTTTCTGGTTTAACATAGCAAGATGCAGAGCTATGTGGTGTCCATGGTCTTATATCTTCTAGTGCAGAAAATTCAGCGGATGAAATTACACTTTTTTATTTGTTTTCCTACTATATGTGGCAGAGGTTGTGTGTGCTCTCTCTTCCTCGTGCCCATGGTCTTATCTCTTCTAGTGCAGAAAATTCAGCAGATGAAGTTACAATTTTTATTTCTTTTCCTATTATATGTGGCTGAGGTTGTGTGTGACTGTGATCTCTTTTCCTGGTTCAACATAGTAAAATGCAGAGCTGTGTGGTGTCCATGGTCTTATCTCTTCTAGGTCAGAAAATTCAGCGGATGCAGCTACAATCTTTATTTGTTTTCCTATTATATGTGGCAGAGGTTGCGTGTGCTCTATTTTCCTGGTTGAGCAGAGTAAATTGCAGAGCTCTGTGGTGTCCATCGTCTTATCTCTTTTTGTGCAGAAAAAATCAGAAAATGTAGAGCTCTGTGGTGGCCTGATCAAGTGCTTGCACATAAAGGGTATCTCATCTTAGTTTCTCAAGCTGGACATTTCAAAAGCGTTCGATTATGTCTCTCGCGAATTCCTCATTCAGCTGCTTACGTACAGAGGATTCAGCCAAACCTGAAGAGACTGGATTTCTTCCCTGCTTCTCACGGCCAATAAAAAAGCCTTAATCAACGGTGAGCTATCGCAAGTCATTGAGCACAGGAGAGGGCTGCGCCAAGGGACACCTATCCCCCTTCTAGGTTGTCCTTGGCACTGATTCCCCGCCTTGGCGTCAGGGAAGGCATACTTTTCCTGCTTGGCCGCCAAGATGTCCGGCATCGTGCCTCCCTTTCCGCTGATGATGCAACAGTTTTCATCCACCCGGGTACCGCGGATCCGAATAGGCTAGTCTGGCATGCAAGAATCCCTCCGATGCTATGTCATCGAATTTCGTCATGAAAACACCACACATATAAATATATACAACATACAAGAAGCTATAGGGGCTCCAGTGCGTTTGCCGTTGTGGGCGACGGCTCTCCCTTGCCCGGTTGCCGTTGTTGGCGACGGCTCTCCCTTGCCCGGCACGTGTCGCTGGTTTTTTTTTTAAATCTGATATTTTGGTATTTTCTTTTGTTTTTTGAAAAAGAAATATATTAATATCGCGAAGATACCAATAACACTTAGTCTCTGCACCAATAAGATGTCTCAAAGACATCCAGAATGCAGACAACCCAAAAAAAAGAAAAAAAGAAAAAAGGCCTCGCCACAATGATAAACTTCGCTTAGCAGTAGCACACAAACCATCATCAAAGACAAACACCCGAAAAACATAAAAGGTCTCTAAAAGCGACGCCTTTAAGAAGAAAACAGTGCACAAGCATCCGTCATCGCCCAATCCAAGATGTTAGGTTTTCACCCCGGAGAAAAGTCCGAGCTCTCGAAATAATACCTTCAGCAAGGTAATTGCCAGGCACAACCAATGAAGATCAGACCTTAGGTTTTCACCCTGAAAGTCATGACTCAGCACCCGAGAAGCACCACCAAAAATAAAATCCTCCAGTGTTGCCGCCCCGACTTGTCACTGCTGCTACTGAAAGTTATCAAACACGTGGCTGACTCCATCACCTCCAAGGCCCCCTCCGTCTTACTGATCCTCCGACTTCAGCCACCATGACTTTCTCCACCGCTCTCTACGCCATGAAAATTGAGATACCGACATGTCCCATGGTGTCAACAAACAACAGAGCTTTGTGCCGCGCCCTCATGGAGCCGCGTAGCCTGATATGGACACGCACGACCGGATTCTATCCGATCCAGATATCCTTGGGCAAGATCTCCGGCAGTAGTTTCGGAACACATCGACGGCCAGATCGAGGAGGACCGATCATGCATATCGTTGCCTTGATGCCATAAGAGCACTAGGATCGCCACCACACCGCTGCCTCCACCACGCCGACGCCATCGCCACAATGGCGGAGGTCACCGGCCTGCGCTGCCCACAACCCGCGCCACCGGCTAAAGACGGACGCCAGATCGAGGCGGATCCCAATCCGCCGGCACCCCCGCGCTTGCACGATCCGCCACCTCAAAGCCCGTCGTGGGGATCCGCCGCCGCACCACCGCAACCCTCGTCATCGCGGTGTCCTGGCCCAGCTGCGCCACCCCGTGACGGAGGTCCTGTGCGAGAAGGTGAAATGCCCCACAGCTGCCGACGCTGGCCAGGCTTTGCCCGGCCGCGTCCTCTGGCGGCGGCGAGGGAGGAGGTAGGGAGAGGAGGGTGCTGCCGGCAGCAGCGTGAGCGCCCTCCCCGTCGCCAATGGGAGCTGCTTGGGAGGGTATCGATCTTGATCTGGTCTTGCCGCTTTGACCATGTGCTACGTGGAACCTCTCCTTACCCAAACTAGCAGAGCCCCATGCCTATCCTTCCCGAGCTTGCCACAGGTCGTCGGAGCCCAACCGCCGGCACCCAGCTTTCCTCCACCGCTGCCGGCGCATGGGGGCTACGCCATCCACTTCTCCCCCGTCGGCCTCATCCACGCGCTGTGGCGCTGCTCGAGTACTCCTCGGGCGTCCTTCGGGCCTAGGCCACCGGCGTCGGCGGCAGGCCCCGCGTGGGGAGGCCGCCGCTGGGCCGACGGGAGGCGTCGATTTGGATCGCCGGGCCGGACGACGCGCCTGGTGCTATCGCGGGGAAGGAGGGAGGACAACCCATGGACGAGGAAGCAACGACGAGATGAGGCTGGCGGGGGTGGCGGGAGCGGGAGGGGGGACTTGCCCTACCAGGGCTATGACTTGCAGCGCCTGGGCAGGTGGGTGAAGTGCGCGCTCCGTTTCTTCTCTCGACGTCGACAGCAGCGATGTGTCTGCGCCATGCGCGACCTTCCTTCGCGAGCGGCCGCTCTCCGCACCCACCGTCCCTCTTTTCTCTCTCGACGACGGTAGCGCTGTCTTTGTGCCATCCCCTCCTTCCTTGTCGACCAACACGCGCTGCAGCGGCGCTAGCGTTTGTGCCGTCGGTGCCCAATGTGTGTGCCCCGGTCCGTGCCAGCCTCGGTTGCTCATAAGGTTGTCGCGCTCTAACACGGCGCATTTGGAGAACTCCGTGCACAACTCCACCAGCTTCTCTTGCTACATATCATGTAGGAGTCGGGTGAAGTGAGTTACGTCTAAGCTTCAAACGACGGGGTGCGTTTGGTAGTTTCAATCACTGTGATTTTACATCGAGATGACGTTTCGGACAGTGAACAACATGGGAACAAGGAGGAAGGGACCTGTTGTTGTTGTTGTGGATTTGGACGTAGATATTGATCGGGATGGTGAGTTTACTGCCTCTGGAGTAGCAATACTGCGTTTGCAAATCTTGCAAAATATTGGGGAGCACATGGTTGTAAGATCGAAAGTTTGTCTAGAGTGGAGGGATGATTAGACTACTTGCCAAAAATAAAATGACTGTTTCCTTAATTTTAGTTTTTGGCAGATTTTAGCTTTAGAGCATTCTAGCAGATCCCGTAAACCGGGTCATCCGGCAAAATAACCGCCTGTTTACGGGACGGAGACCATTTTGCCGGCCCGAATAGATTCCGTATATTCGACCGTCTCAAATTTCCTTTTGCGGGATCCTGGATACGCCGGCCCATTTTCTCCATATCTACGGGATTTTAGCTCTTTTTTACAAGGACATGTAAAACATAGAAACGGTTGGTGGGAGGGAAGTTTCAGCTCCCGCGCCTTCCATCCTCGCCCAGCCGCCACGGTCAGAGCTTGTTGACGTATAAATGTATTGCCTAGTCTCTTTCATCAGATCGGTCTTTTGGTTGCATTGGCTAGAGCATGCACTTCTACATGGTATCGGAGTCAAGAGGTCTTGAGTTCAAGACCCGGCTGGCGCAATTAAATTGCAGCCCACTTTCGGTCCACGTTTAGGCCTGAGGGAGCCACACGTGAGGGGGAGTGTTGACGTATAAATGTATTGCCTAGTCTCTTCCATCAGATCGGTGTTTGGGTTGCATTGACTAGAGCATGCACTTCTACAGAGCTCAATTCCGACCATCCCCGCCGCCGGTTCGCCGCCGTGCGTGCAGCCCGTCACGGCGCGACGAGGCGCGGGCGGAGCTCGACGCCCTCCGCCGCCGTGCGTGCAGCCCGTCACGGTGTCCGACGTGGTGCGGGCGGAGCTCGACGCCCTACGCCACGCCGGGTGCAGCCCGTCACGGCGTCCGACAAGGAGCGTGGCGGCGTGGGGGGGGGGGGGGGAGGGGGAGGAGCGGAGCCGCCGATCGGCGAGAACGGGAGAGGGGAGCTGTCGACCGGCGAGGAGGGGAACCGCCGTGCGCCAGTCCGCTCGAGCTGTTCCTGTACGTGGGCCGGCCAGCGATGGAGAGGACCTGCTGGACAATGGCGTCTTGAGGACCCATTTGTAATTTATATTCTGTGGTTAGGGTATGCTGTGTTATTTTGCATGGATTTATACAGGATCTATTCTAGCGAAACAAAAATCATACTGTAAAAACATGGAAAAACGTTTTGCGGGACGGGGTATACCGGATCTGCTAGAGATGCTCTTAGCTAGCAAGTTAAATAACACTTTACACATACAAATCTAGAGGATAGGTAGCGAAAAGTAAAGACATTACAAGTGATAGTACTGAGAGATAGGTTTAGAGTGCATCGCTCGGGCCTGGCCGTGAAAAGTTAGGCCCGGTTCGTGCAGGTCAATATTTTGATGCAATTCAAGCAAACAAATAGTCCATTTTCGTACCACACGAGCCTCTTTGGACTGTACGCAACCTATCAAACAGGCCATCTGTTTGGACTATATGCAAATAAAGGTCATGAGTCATGTCAACTTGCCCGCGTTTGCCCCGTGGACATCGACGTCGACGCGCATCTCTTTTCCATTTCTACAGTTAGCGCGTTTGCGTTGCCGTTGATCCTCTGCTCTGCATATATACTCTGCTCCACCCACACCTGCAGCTTGTATCTACTCCACCAGTCCACCTCGCAAGCACGGAGACCGCCACTCACAGACTCACTCATCTCGTCGCGCTCTTCGACGTCTCAACACCGTCTTCTCCCGAGGTTAGTTCTCTTCATTCTCAACTGTTCCATGGCACCATCGTTGTAAGCTCCGCATCATGTAGCGTGGAGCAACCGTCGATCTGTCGTGTTTGGTAAAATGGAAAGTTGCAGCGTCAGTCCACAGCTTGCGTCTGCTCAGTCCCTAGTCCCTAGCTGCTCTCGCTCCCGTCGCCTCCGCTGGCTTCGCCGGCCGGAGACAGGAACGGGAGCGGGGTTCCAGCTTCCCTCTTCCTCTGTACTATGTCCGGAGTAGCCACTTTGCAGGGTCGCTCGCTGCCGCCGGCACAGGCGCCGGCCGTCGTCCCGGTGCAAGCAATAGGTCGAGCGTCTCCCCCAGATCTAGACCTGCTGGCCTTCGCTGCTGCCTCGCCTCGAGCCGGCGGCGCTGCTGCAGGAGCGTAGGAGCTGGCCATTCCCCTGCTTCTGCTTTGCAGTTTCCCCACACCAGTTCGTGCCATCCCTCCCTCCAGATCTG
This sequence comes from Elymus sibiricus, assembly GCA_039707655.1. NCBI lineage: Eukaryota > Viridiplantae > Streptophyta > Magnoliopsida > Poales > Poaceae > Elymus > Elymus sibiricus. Next base: position 464,951,167 of record CM077676.1, read on the forward strand.
ACCGCTCGAGAGTCTTCTAACCCTAGGTTGCTCACTGCCTTTTACTCTGCTTCTTCTGATGCTTTTCACGGTATACTCTGCTTCTTTCATTGCCGGTGGAAGATTGCCGTCCTCTGCAACTTAAGCCACCGGCAAAACTGGTTGCTGTTGATTCAGGAGGCACTCATGCTGCTGCTGCTCTGAAGCTCGCCGGTGGCCGGCGCCGGCGCTGCTGCTACCACGCCATACCGTCCAGCTTTTTTTTTTTTTTTGCGGGGTCATACCTCCAGCTTTTGAACGCCTCGAGGTGTATTATGTGTTGAGCCCTTGTCATGCTTTTGGATAGGCAGCGTTAAATGCAGGCTTTGCAATTAATTCTCCGTATAATTGAGAATTGGTGCTCTGCAATGGCCCTTTTGGTCCTCTGCAATGAAAATGCAAGTAGGATCCTGTTGGAAAGAAAACACTTGTGGCAGCTCACTTATTAACTGATCATTTTTTTTTGAATGAACAGCAATGGCCACCGGAAGTAAAACCCAAGATATTAGGCTGAGCCCCGAGCTACCGAAGCAACTGCCCTTCGACTTTCTGAAGAAGATTACAAACGATTTCTCCGCGGAGCGGAAGATTGGTGGAGGTCCATTTGGAAACGTTTATAAGGTTTGGTTATTTTTTCCCATCGATATCTTCTATCCTTTCAACCAAGGTTGATAAGAGATACTAATCTCTGTATCTGTGGGATTGATTAAACAGGGAGTTGTGCCTGATGATGGCAGAGTGATTGCTGTGAAGAAACTTCAGGAGAACGCGCCGATGCCGCCTGATAAGACATTCAACAATGAGGTTCAGAACATTATGGCGCTCAAGCACGAAAACATAGTCGAGTTGGTTGGATTCTGCTGGGAAGCACAAAAGAAACTGGTGCAGTTCGATGGAAGGTATATTCAGGCAGACATCACCGAAAGTTTACTCTGCTATGAGTATCTACCTAATGGGAGCCTTCAACAGAATCTTTTTGGTATGCAATAAACATATCCGACATATCTTGCATTTCTCTTTACATTTCCATGTTTGGAGCTAGGGCGTCACCTTTAGCTTTTTTACATTATTTATCTTCCTGACCCTTTAGCTTTTTTGCGTTCATATACAGGAACGAAAACAGCTGAGGCTGTCTCTTCAGCTGAACCTGCTATCGATTGGGCCACACGCTTCAAGATAATCAAGGGAATTTGCCAGGGTTTACTATTTCTACACAAGTTGGATATTCCAATTATCCATATGGATCTCAAGCCTGAAAATATATTATTGGATGAAAATATGGTTCCAAAGATTGCTGATTTCGGACTCTCGAGGGTCTTTGGCCAAGAACAAACCCGATTGTACACACAAACAGTTGTGGGATCATAGTAAGCTCATTACAAGACTTGATAATATTAGTGCGCGACTTTACTATAAAACAAATTCCATTTTCGCATCTCCAGTATTGCCTAATAAACTTTTGATGATAATGGCATCCAGTGGGTACATGGCTCCAGAATATCTATACAGAGGTGAAATTTCGGCCCAGTCAGACATATATAGTTTAGGCCTATTGATACTCGAGATCAGTACTGGAGAGCAGAACTGCAAAGACAAAAACCAACCCTCAGCAAGAAACTTTATTGATAAAGTAAGACGATATATTATTTGATTGTTGGAAGATTGAAATTGAACCCTATGTTTCATTTAGTTTGCATACTATAACCAATGATCGTGATTCCATTTCTTTAGGTACGCGAAGATTGGACACTGGAGCACATAGCATCCAAGTATGCATCCTTAGATACAGAAGGCCTCCATCAAGTTAAAATATACATTGAACTTGGGCTTAAGTGTGCTGAGATTGAACGGCGAGTCAGGCCTCCCATAGAAGAAATTGTTGACACGCTCAACGGACTACGTGCAAACGAAATGGCAAACGAGGTAAATAACAGGGGATAAAGAGGCTCTCTACCTAGATGATTTAATTTCACAAAAATGGAAAGAATGAACTAAATTTAGTTGTTGTTCGAATGACTGATCAATTTCATAAGTCTGTCCTAGGTTTTTTACCGCCAAAATTACAGTCATCGTCATGCATATATATATATATATATATATATAACTTTTTCATAGATGTATGTCAAATGTATTTCTATGGACCCTTGTTATTGCAAGTTTGCAACTGTGAAGCAACAGGTTATAGCCATTTTTAAGTAGGTTGAATGACCATATTTCTTAATTAAGAGGCGACCTGGTAACATTCATACAATCTGCATAGCCTATATAAGGTTTGCAAAAGAAAGGGTTTTGCCTCAAGTGTAGCATACTAGGGATATATACAACCCAGCGAACATCTATAGAATCATGCAGTTTATTGTACACATTCCAGATGGTTCTAATTAGCATGCTATATACATGTGAAATTTCAGGTCCCTCATGCATCTCCAGTGAGCAAGAAGATGGGTTTTCTAGGTGGTTTCAAGAAGAAATAAAACGTGCGTTATTATTGCTGGAAGAGTGCTCTATTATTGCTAGAAGACTCAAAATTTGCTTTATAGATAAGACCATTTGATGCTATATATGCCAGTGTGGAAACGTAGAAATTTTCTGTATTTTTGTGAAACTATATCTTTTATTATCAATGAAGACTGGGTGCAACAAGAAATTGAAGCAAAGATTTGTTTTCTCCTTGGCAGTTGTCAACTGAGATGGTACCAGTTAAATTTCTCCCGAAAGTTACACTTGACATTTTTTATCCAGAGGACGGGGTTGCGACCCTTTTCAGGAAAAAAAAAACCAAATGATAAGTGCCACACGTGTGGCACGAAGCAATTCGGCCCTGACTTTTTTACAACTAAAGTTGCCATCCGAAAGAAAAAAACAAATCCAAAAAAAGATTGAAACTTGCCATCCGAAAAGAAAGTTGCCATGCTTGAAAACTAAATTTGCCATCCTCGCGTCACTAAACTTGCCATCAATACTGTTCGGAGTTGTCATGTGCTCGTGCCACACGTGTGACACTTATCAAGGTCCAAAGAAAAACACACCATCAGTTTCAAAAGGACATGCGTGCATAGTATGACACCCCAAGGGTTATCTATTCTTAAAAATATAAATGTTTTATGACCAATCATTATATGGATTGACAATGCTTCATTTATTTGTCATTAATTGCCATATTGTCACTTGCTTATAATGTTCTAGATAGGTTACAACGACATGGCTGAGGTTATAGTGCTAATTGCTATTGTGGTTTCTGTCTGTTCCTTGCATGGCAACCAATGTTATCTGTCTGTTGCTTGCATGGCACCCACAGTGATATACCTTGGTAATTGGTGGTGACACCTTTTTCTTGAAACGTAACGACATGAGAATGGCAGCCGAAAACTAAAGGGGCAAAATTGCTCTGTGAAGGAGGAATTTTGGCAATAATGCCCCAGGTAGCAAACTTGTTTTGTAACACACCCTTGAAGTGGTCCAGTTCCTTGGCAAGTGATTGTATCTCATGAGCCTTTTCAAGTACAGAACACTCATCGACCATTATATGATCATGGTACTTCTCCATGACACAAAAATCCATATCGACCCCGAGCACAGATGGTCTTGATACCTGGTTCGAACGCTGCCTTCAAGATTCAGGCCAACCTATCTATAGAGAAATAACCTCGGATCGGAGAAAATAGAACATGAATCAAGAGAGAAACTTACCAAGAAAAAGATTTCCTAACTCAAACGAACGAAATTGGTGAAGAATCGGAGGTTTGGGAGGATTTAGGTATGATGTTTGCGAGAGAAAGATAGAGAGAGGCGCGGGGTAATGGCTACTTTGAGCCCTTGTCCCGGAATCGGCCCTTCATGCGGTACGATCATGAGTATGAGCGGGGATGCCCATACTGTGCATTGTCTTGCATATAAATCTTGATCTAGGATTTTCGAGGTACCTGGTACGAGGGATGGTACGAACGAGACTGCTCGTACCACACCGTGTCCTCCCTTCTGGAGAGGATGGAGGTTTCAGCGGAGTAGTAGTATGACCGCTTTCAATCGTATCGCATGGTGTCTACTCTCCTTGACATTTTGAAGTCTTTGGCATTGGTTCGGTACGAGCGGGAGTTCAAGCACCTATTCTCGTACCACCATCTATCTTCTCTTCTAGATGAAATTGGCTCAGCGGTAATGATCTGGTACGACTGTGGCCGCAACTTGTCTTCTCTTTTGATGACGATACTTTGCACCCGACCTTTTGGTACGACCACTGGTACGAGTGTGAGTGCTCGTACAGGATGCCATCTTCTCGTTTATTGCCTTCAGTTGTGTCCTTTTTTCTTTCTTCTTAAAACTAACCCTTCATATAATCTTCTAAGGCATTTCTCCTGCAAACATGTTCTATAGATCCTTCTGGTTAAATCTCAAAGATGAACTAATAGTAGAGAAATTATTATTTCTTCTTTTGATTTTTCTAAATGATGAGTTGCCTCCCTTTAAGTGCTAGTTTTAAGGTTGGTCAGGTCAACCTTTTTAACTTACCTACGCATTCAGACCCTTAAAGGTCCGCCTCTTTGAACACATACCACATTAACTCTCTTGGGAGGTGGGAGATATTTTTTTGATTCTCCACACTTCTTCGGGAAGTACCTTATAATTTCTATATCGTAAAATCTAAAAGTAACTTTTGCTTCTGCGCAACTACTGCTGTACCTGCGTTATTAAGAAATAGTCTTCTAAGGATAAAAAATGATTTTTCATCTCCTGGCATATCAAGTATAACAAATTCAGTAGGGGTTACAAGTTGATCAAGCCTCAATAGGACATCTTCAATCATACCCATTGACTGTTTCATATACTTGTCTGCCATCTGCAATGTTATAGTAGTAGGAGCATAGGCTACTAAATTCAATCTTTTATACAACAAAAGCGGCATAACACTTACCCCTGCTCCTAAGTCACATAGAGCATTTTGAATATCAATCTTGCCAATAGAAAAAGCGGCATAACATTTACCACGGAGCCTTTAAGTTCTTGAAAGATAGGGTATGGAACAAAGTTAAGGGATGGATAGAAAAAAAAATTCTTTCGGCGGGCGGCAGAAAGGTACTCAGCAAATCCATAGCCCAGGGAGTACCGGTCTACTTCATGCCATGCTTTAAACTTCCCCGTGGCTTGTGCGAGCATATTAATTCCCCAATCCGTAAGTTTTGCTGGAGTTCTAAGTGGTTGTTTGGATAGGGAGCGTTAGCCACGGGTATATAGAAAATCAGTTTTTAGCCCATTTACCAATAGCAAAAACTAGGGTGTTACAAACCTACCCCCTTAGGATGAATCTTGTCCTCGAGATTCGGTTGCTTAGGGAATAGATACGGATATGCCGACTTTAGAAAATCCTCTCTTTCCCAGGTAGCCTCTTCCTCAGTACGTATGGTAATCCCACAGTACCTTATAAAACCAGATCACCCTGTTCCGGGTGGTTCTCTCCATGTCATCCAAAATTCTGACGAGTTTCTCTTTATATGTCAAATCTTTTGTTAATTCCAATTCTTCCATATTTGCCTATTTGACTGGCGGTGCAATGCACTTCCTCAACTGAGATATATGAAAAACATCATGGGCCTTAGATAATTCCGGGGGCAATTGCAACTGATATGCCACTTTACCTCTTCGAGCTACTACCAAAAATGGTCCAATGTATCTGGTGAAAGCTTTCCCCAGGTATGAAACCTCTTTACTCCTTTCATTGGAGTCACTCGCAGCTATGCATAATCGCTAGGTTCGAAGTTCACTTCTCGGTGCTTAGGATCAAAATAGCTCTTCTGGCAGGACTTGGCTGCTCGCAGGCGATCCTGAATCTCTTTAACTTGCTTCTCGGCCTCAAGCATGAAATTCGTGCCAAAGATGCGACTGTCTCCCGTTTGTGATCAGTTCAATGGTGTACGGCATTTACGTCCATACAATGCCTCAAATGGTGACATCTTAAGACTTGCCTGGTAGTTGTTGTATGGGAATTCTGCATAGGATATACTATCTTACCACTTGGTTCCATAGGTAAGGGCACAAGAGCGGAGCATATCCTCCAGTATCTGATTTACTCGTTTTGTTTGCCCATCTGTCTGTGGATGGTATGCCGTACTGTGCTTCAACGCGGTACCCAAATATTGGTGTAGTCGTAGCCAAAATGCGGAGGGAAACAGAGATCCGCTATCTGATGTGATGGTTTTGGGCACTCTATGCAGACTGACGATCCCGGACATGTAAAGTTGTGCCAACTGGTCGGCTCGATAAATGGTCTTTACTGGAATAAAATGAGCCACTTTCTTAAGTGTGTCCACCACAACCCAGATGTCGAAGTACGACAATCTATGGGACCAGTGAGGCACCTTTGCGGTTCAAATAAGGGGACTCAGCACACAAAGAGCAGATCCAGCAGTTCAGCACACAAGAATTTACCCAGGTTCGGGCCACCGTGAGGTGTAAAACCCTACTCCTGCTTTGGTGGAATTATGAGTGTAAAATGCCCAAGCTACAAGAGAGCGCAAGCTTGCCGGCAAGGTGCTCGGTAAATGCAGCTAAGTAGTGCAAATGGGTAGGGTGTCGACCCTTGTAAAGGTTGCCATGGGCCTCCTTTTATAGACGAAAGGGGCTACCACGGTGGCAAAATGGTAAATACAGAGTGTATAGTGGCTACAGTATACTATACCTAACTCTGATGGATTAGGACAAAAGCATTAAATGCTCCGTCAGGTGTCACGTGTTGGAAATATGCCCTAGAGGCAATAATAAATTGGTTATTATTATATTTCCTTGTTCATGATAATCGTTTATTATCCATGCTATAATTGTATTGATTGGAAACTCAAATACATGTGTGAGTACATAGACAACACTGTGTCCCTAGTAAGCCTCTAGTTGACTAGCTCGTTGATCAAAGATGGTTAAGGTTTCCTAGCCATTGACATGAGATGTCATTTGATAACGGGATCACATCATTAGGAGAATGATGTGATGGACAAGACCCAAACTACGAACGTAGCATATGATCGTGTCAGTTTATTGCTATTGTTTTCTGCATGTCAAGTATCTGTTCCTTTGACCACGAGATCATGCAACTCCCTGACATCGGAGGAGTACCTTGTGTGTATCAAATGTCGCAACGTAACTGGGTGACTATAAAGGTGTTCTACAGGTATCTCCGAGGATGTCTGTTGGGTTGGCATGGATCAAGACTGGGATTTGTTACTCCGTGTGACGGAGAGGTATCTCAGGGCCCACTCGGTAATACAACATCACAATGAGCCTTGCAAGCAATGTGACTAAAGTGTTAGCCACGAGATCTTGTATTACGGAACGAGTAAAGAGACTTGCCGGTAACGAGATTGAACTAGGTATAGAGATACCAACGATCGAATCTCGGGCAAGTAACATACCGAAGAACAAAGGGAACAGTATACGGGATTAACTGAATCCTTGACATAGAGGTTCGACCGATAAAGATCTTCGTAGAATATGTAGGAGCCAATATGGGCATCCAGGTCCCGCTATTGGTTATTGATCGTAGAGGTGTCTCGGTCATGTCTACATAGTTCTCGAACCCGCAGGGTCTACACACTTAACGTTTGGTGACGATTAGTATAGTTGAGTTATTTTGTTGGTGACCGAAGGTTGTTCGGAGTCCCGGATAAGATCCCGGACATGACGAGGATCTCCGGAAGAGTCCGGAGGTAAAGATTGATATATGTGATAATAGTGTTTTGGTTTCCGGATGTTTCCCGAAATGTTCGGATACGAGAACACTTTATTTGGGCCAAGGGGTAAAGCCCACGAGGCTTAGGCAAGGTGCAAAAGGAAGTTTTGCTGGCGTCTGGGGCGGTACTACCGCTTATCGTAAAGCGGTACTACCGCTACAGGCGGTACTACCGCTTATCGTAAGCGGTACTACCGCTACAGGCGGTACTACCGCTTATCGTAAGCGGTACTACCGCTTGTACGCGATACTGCAGGGATCCGAGTTGGACTCTTTCCCTGCGGGCCAAACCGACCTTGTGCGGGCAAAACCGACATGGAGGAGGCTTTTACTCCAAGTTTAGACCCCAAGGCTCAACATAGAAATAGAGGGGCAGGGCTAGCACACGGGACACATTAAGATTTCCCAAGCCGTGTGTCGGCAACCCTAACCCTCTAGTTCTCCCGTCATAATCTCCGTAGTGCTTGGCGAAGCCCTGCAGAGATTGTTCCTCACCAACATCACCACGCCGTCGTGCTGCCGGAACTCATCTACTACTTCATCATCGCTCGCTGGATCGAGGAGGTGAAGGCGTCATCAAGCTGTACGTGTGTTGAACGCGGAGGTGCCGTCCGTTCGGCACTAGTTCGTGATCGGATCGAGGGACGACTTGCGATTTGGATCGCGGAGACGTTCGACTACATCAACCGCGTTTCTTAACGCTTCCGCTTAGCGATCTACAAGGGTATGTAGATTCACTCTCCCTCTCGTAGATGCTCATCACCATGGATAGATCTTGTGTGTGCGTAGGAAAATTTTTGTTTCCCATGCAACGTTCCCCAACATCACGCTGAGGAGGAATGCCGGCAAGGTAGTCCTGTTAGGACCGAGAGTATATCGACCAGAGGGGGGGGGGGGGTGAATGGGAGATTCAAAAATTCTTGCGAATGTTTTGAACTGATCCCAAACACAGTAGCGGAAATAAGGTTCGGTCGATAAGTATTTAAACAAGCATGCAACACAGGAGCAAATCTATCAGAGATGAGAGTGGTAATTTGCTTCGAGCGAAGAATATCACTAGATTGACTGGTTTGATGGTAAACCAATATATGAGCAGATGCAAAAACACGAGGAAAAACTAGATATGAACTACGATGAAAATGCACGGGAAGTGGCAACAAGGTGAATAGATTCGACACTGAATATAATTACGCTGACATACAGTAATACGAAGAGAAATAAATTAACCTGAGACGATGGAAAAGAACGATGAGCATGCGACAGACAATTGATGACTTATGATTGATCAGATACAACTATCGGCACTGAGCACGAATGTAAACTGCTGAAGGAAATGCAGTAATGTAAAGCGAACCAGTGGTGCTCGATGGCGACAGAAGAATTTGGTGGACCAGTTCGCCCTTCTGCCAAAGGACTACGTCTGGTTGGAGGGGTTGTGATTTAACACAGAGGATAAACTCTCCTCGCCCTATTCTCCTTCAACACGGAGGTGATCAGACTCCAGTTGATTTCACTCGTGGTAGATACTTGTCGGCGATCTCCAAACCTTCGACAGACTTCTTCGCGAACCACAATGACTCTTGGTTGCCGAAGATCTTGCTCGGTGAAGACAATTACTCTTCGACACTCGAGCCGACACCTATCCGTCTAGAGAGTGTGCAGCTCTCAAGAGTAATAGGTACAAGAACTCTAACTCAGAATTACTGTGATGCTCAACCACTGTCTAAGTTTTGGCTCTTGATTTTTCTCTCAGTGGATCTTAAACTCAAATCACTCAGAGAGGGGATGCTCAATCATTCTTCTCAGAAATTTTAAGCGGAGCAGCCAACAGGCAACATTGGAGCGGGGTGGCTATTTATAGCCGCAGCCTTCCCTGATGGGAAATGACCAAATTGGACATGTGGAGCAGCCAACGGCCGAACGACACGAGTCCAACGGTCGGAATTTGAGCACAATGGTAACATTACGTGCGGAGCAAGTAATGCTAACTCCTCAGTTCGAGAGATATCTCCTGCAGCACCGAAGAACAACATCTTCTGCTGGCAGGTAATCATTTGAAACATAAAGAGATTTCTCTCAGACTCGCATAGGTTTTGGGCTAAGCATCACAACGGATCTAAGCTTCGAGAACCTATACCCCTCTTAATAGTACGGAGGTCCTATGACTCAAATGAAATGAAAGAAGAACAGCGAAAAGAATTCTACGTCTTCAGTTCGTCTTCGTCTTCCATCGCTGCAGTCAATTTCTTCGGACGGACACCGAACGAATTTCTTTGTGTCAATAGTAAATTTTCGAGGGGTCAATTCCTTCATATCATTCTTCTCGTCTACAAGACTTCAAATGATACATCACAATCTTCTCTGCTGTACAGATATTCTTCGGTGAAGTTCCTCGAACTGGACACCGGAGACAGCATTCTCTTCGGTACTGCATGGACTATTTCTCTGTGTGTGCACTAGCAAACAAATCAGTCCATGACTGTTTCTGTCAATAATCTCCAAAACACAAGAGGGCAAATATTGCACCAACAATCTCCCCCTTTTTGGACGATTGTTGACAAAATAGAACACATCGAAAGATAGAAACTAGAATGAAATGGAATGTGAAGGAAGGTGAAAGATGAGAGATAAATACGAAGATAAAAACACGCTCCCCCTGAAGATATGCATCATTCTGATTGGAGTGAGCATAGGAGATAATGCTAAAGATAGCGAGGTGAATCTTCGTATGAGTGACATTGGCAGATGATTTCATTCGAAGTTTCATCCAATGCACTCGACGGTGTCTGAGGTATTTCCTGCCACACACAACTTTTGACATAGATTAGTTAGATAGTGAAGATAATTTGAAAAACGTTGTGGCAAAGGATACGCCATGAGGATTTTCTCAGAACACAGTTTAATTCCACACGAGATATAAGTTCCCTGCAAGTTGGATATTCGATGAATAATCAGAGCAAAGGATTCACAAGTATGTTGCTCGGAGTGGATATGCTTCAGTCAAGGTTTTCCTGCAACAAAGATGATACAATAGAAATATGCGAGGAAAAACAGCATGTGAATCAGAGCAATCTACTCAGAAGCAACCTTTCTTCTCCTGCATCGTTAGATAGCGATAAATAAGTATCGAGGATAATCATTGTAAGGAAGTAAGCGTTCGATAGCACCTGCAAACAAATAACTGGAAGCAAATATAGCATTGCAGGGGTTATTAACGGTACATGACGACACATTATGCCATCACCACAGGCGGTGAGATTAAGTTCCACGACCAAGAGTACCAAAAGCAAATTGTTCGAAAGAAGAGCAAATGGCGAATGGAAACACCCTGCAAATAACCCGCTTTTCTATCTTCTCGATGTTCTTCTCCCCCTTTTTGTCAACAAGTGTCAAAAAGGAAAGAGAATGCATGCGAGGAACTACTCGCCCGAAGAATCCCCATAACTTGAGCTGTTCGGCGAAGCAGAACGAGCGATGGTCGAGGCCGAAGCAGGAGTTGGAGACGAAACACGGGCTTCGGGATCAGCTTCGGGAGTAGCAGAGCGAGGTGCATCTGGCTTGTATATGAATGTGCCTGCTGTGTCGTCAAGTTCATCATCAGGTTCAACAAATAGCAGGTCGGTGGAGGCAGAACGCTGAGGAAGCACTGGAGTTTGCCTTCGGATGCGAGGGACTTCAAATAATTCCAGATGATCATAATCTTTCTCAATACCCTTCGCTGATAGTTGTTTGCGAGAATAATGCTTGCGCAGAAGGGTCCACGAGCGCTTCTTCTGTTCTTTCTCATACAGCAAAGCTTGACAAGCATAATTGTGAAGCAGATTTATCTCAGTCATCATTTCCAGCTTTTCTTGGCGATCGAGCTTGATGTGACTTTCCAGGGCTTGCTGAGTGCGAAGACAAATCTCGTATAGAGAGGGATTTTCTTCACGAGGGATTTCTACTGCGACCTTCTTTACCTTCGGAGCTCTAGCTGAGGAAGAAGCAGTGGCATCAATAGGTGTCTTCCCTTTGCCAATGTCCTTCACAATCCGGAGAGTGTCTCGGACGGGTGGCATGAAAACTTTCGGGACATATGGGTAGTAGAACTTTTTCTCGATAAGTTGCTCAATGGCGAACATGATCCATGGTGCATATGGCTTCAAGACTTGAGGGCTATCAGCTGCATAGGCCAAGTTGCGAATGAGAAGATCTGGAATGTCAAATCGAATGCCATGAGCTATTGCCTGAAGAGCATTTGCCACGATGCCATGAATGGTTTCGGGCCGGTTTGTTGGCGTGAGAGAGTTGCAGAGGATATAGAACAAAACTTTGTTCTCATAGGCCAAATTCTTAGGATTTGCCTCGGTACACTCATCTCCAACAAGTTTGGGGTCCATCAGCATGTGAAGTTTAGCTTCGGATACTTCCCAGAAGTGCAGTCTGTGTTCACGTGAGGCATCAAATTCGCACCGAGGAAGATTCAACAGTGCCAAAAATTGGTCAGCCAAGCATTTGATCTTTTCCTCCTCGGTCATCCATTTGAGAATCCAAGTACTGCTGTTTGCAAGATCTCCTGAGATATAAAGAGTAGCGTAGAACTGAAGGATAACTTCACGGTTCCAGCCATGATTGAAACGAAGAAAACTCTTCAGGAAGACCTGTTCAATCTGCTCGATGGTGTGATGGAAGCAGGGTAAACTTTTGAGCTCAGCGAAATCTAGAATCTTATGCTTAAAGATGCGATTCTTGCCATACAGAATGCGAGCATAATACATGGCCTGTTCCTTTGTCCAGAATCTCTGTGACATGTAAGTTCTTTCTCCTTCATAATGGCTGGTCCCAAAGAATGCAAGTTTCGAACGATGAAACTGCTCATTGAAAGCTGGACCATTTGGGCCATCATCAACAGGAAACAACAGATACGTTTCCAGAGGGTTACTCAGTGGTTGTACATCGGCCATGGATTGGGTCCGAACATCATCAGGCGCAGGCACACCTTCCTCAATAGGCTTGAGAGGAGCACGAAGCTTCTTTGATTTTTCTCGTGTAGATGGCTTTGAGGAATATGACTGACTGCTGTTCTTGCTCGACGGAATTCCTTCGGCATCCTTTTGATTTTCGGGCTCAAGGGCCTTTTCTGTCATTGCTCTTTCCTCGGTGGGAGGTACGACAACTTCTTTCTCAGTTGCTTGAGACACAGCTGGTGGGACAGTTTCTTTTCGAGCCATCGGCTCATCAGATTTCCTTTCTTCCTCTATCACCTGTGGTGTAGTGATAAGAGGAGCAGGATCAACATCCATCCGGGTAGGGGCACCAGATGATGTGACCCGGGGTGTTTTCTCTCGGGAAGCATTTAGCTCCCCCTTTATCTTTTCATTTTCCTCCGTATTAGGTTCGGAGGGCTTTGCTTGCTCGGTTCTTGGTGGCGATGGATCTGCCTTCTCAACTTCAATCTCTTCAACAACTTCATCAGCTGGGGATTGCTGCTTAGGAGGTGCATTTTCCTCATCAGTCTTTTCAAGGAATATATCAACAACTTCATGTTGCTCTTGGGCTTCTGGCGCATGAATGATAACCTCTTCAGCACCAACCTGTTGCATGAGTTCATCCTCGAGAGGTGCAGATGGAGGAACTTGCTGCAAGGGTACATGGGAATCCAGTGTGGGATCAGCAGTGACATTCTGAAGACGGCGGCCTTTGATAGTTTTCGGCTTGCTTACTCTCGCTCTAGTCTTCTGACGTTTTTCTTCCTGAATTCTTCTTCGAGCGAGATCTACCTTGCGGTCAATCTCCTCGTTTCTCCTGTCACACAGCTGAGATACATCCATGTGCAGACGCGAGTGCCACTCAATTTTCTCATTTCGCAAGACACTGAGAGCCTTGGTGAGTTCAACAATTTCTTTGTTCCTCTTTTTCCTTTCGGATTCTGTCTTGGCCTCATTTCTGATTTTCTCGACAGCTTGCTTGTCTTTGACAGCTTTGTTCAGCTTCTTGGAGATTTTCCTCAGTTCGATAAAATGCTTAGTTACCATTTTGGCAACATCATTAGGTAGTCCCAGACCGCTCACATCATCAGCTTTTGCATCATATGCAGCAATGTCAATCACATCGATCATGAAATTGAAATCATACTTCTGTTCCTCTGTGGAGGCAGGAACAATGAGCTTGGTCTTCTTGGCAGCCACATCTGCTTGTTCTTCAGAGTGCAGCTTTCTCTTCGCTGCTGTGCTTGTCAAAGTTCTCGGAGCTGCTGAACCCGAAGGTTTATCTGTGGACAGAATGGGTGCATGCCTGGGTGATTTTCTCAGAGACGGCAAGGATTTCACTGGAGAAGGGATCTTGGATGTCTTGTTCAGAATGGCGAGACGATCATACAATGGAATTTCATCAGGGGTATCTTCTCTGGACGACTCATCAGACGAGTCGGGAACTGCCTTCTTGGTTCTTTTGGTGAGAGTTTTCTTTCGAGGTGCACGAGGGGAAACATATTTCTCAGATCTTCTTTCCTTCTTCTTCTGTACGTCTTGCTGGGTCAGCGCAACATTTTTCGCTTCAACTTGGTTTTTCTTAGCCTCTCTGGCTTCACGCTTGGCTTTGGCCTTCACCCTCTTAGCCACTTCATCGGGAAAATCATCGATGGTTTTGAGGGAGTCGGGGTGAGCATTTGAAGGCTGAGGTGGTCTGACTTTTTCATCATCAGGGCCAATGCAGTTTTCGGCAATGCAGTCATTCCACGGTGGTGTGAAGGCAAACAAAATCTGATACTTCTCGCGAACATTTTCATATCTATACCATTTGCTAGCCCAGTGGTGGCGAATTCTTTGAAGCCTGTTATTGCGATCTGTCATTGATTCACCCTCAGGTGGAGTTCTGTAACTGTCAGGATCAGACATCTCAGCAGTGGTGTTCTTTTCTCTGCCACGACCGCCCTTTTTGGGATTTCCATCGGAGAAGATGGTTAGAGCGTCTGTGACCAATTCATCCTCGGGCTGACTATGAGCAGAGGGGATTTCCTCATCATCTTCTTCGTGCTCAGACTCGTGTTTCTTCTTCGGGGCCTTGGATGGCTTCGAAGATTTTCCACCTCCAGTCATTCTTGTTTGTTCAGATTTTGATGGAAACTGAGCCAATTCTTCGTCAGAATCTGAATACTCTTGCGAATTCTGTGACATGACCAACCTGTGAAATAGAAATAGATGCGAGGGAAAAAGGTAGGGTCATAAGCATGCACAGAAGTATTTTGTACGAAAATGATTTTTGAGGGAGTCCAACAAGGAACACATGGTAAAGCAGAAAGATATCATCAATAGATATTACGAGCTAGCCACAGAGAAATTCTAGGTAGGTTGATAACCATCTAATCTTTCGGATAATTACACATGAGTCCAAGATGAAGAAGACCAGTACGAGGAAGATCTACAAACCGTTCCAGTCAAATCCTAGTGATTTTTAAAGATCTACCGCAGTGAAATAAATCGAAGAAAATTGCATCGGTAAGAACTGCCCTAAGAACAGAAAGGCGGAAAGGAGCAGTTCCGGATCTAAGTGCCCTAACTTGGCAACTTAGATCAACTACGACAGTGCGGGAGGACGGATTACCGCACCAGCGTGATCAGCTGCGACGAGACTTCACCGGAGTGGCACGACGGAGCTTCTCGCCGAAGTTGCTTCGAGCTCGGGCTCGGGAGAAGGTGAAATGAGGGTTTGTGTGGATGAGGAAGAAGACGCGACGAGGGGTATATATAGCAGGAGAGCAGAACTTCCTCTCCGAAATCTACAGCCCACAGTTGCGGGACGTTCCGCATTCAACGGACACGATCATGATAGTGGAGATCGTGGGCACGTGTCAACCGTTTTCTGCACGAAACTCGGGAAGAGAGCGGACGATCGAAGGGTTTGAAGGGCCGAACGCCAAAAGTGGATAGAAGTTCGAAGTTGATTCCTTTCGCGACCAAGGACGTCGGAGAGAGATCTTTTTCAGATCAAATTGCATGCTTACGACGGACAACATAGATTTAGAAGAGAAAGAATAGAGGGATAAAAGGGTCCGAAACAAAACACTCAGCCAAACGAGAAGAAACACCAAACGAGGAGCTATGAGTGAGTTGTTCATCGGACGAAACACAAGCACGGCTACTCGAAGACAAACAACAAACTGAGAACAAATAAACACAAAGAACTAGCACCAACAATATAGATCTCAGGGCATAGGTTAACCGAAAAGAATCCCTGAGATAGAATTCCTGCATGATGGGTTAGTTCTTTCTCGCAACCCACACTTGTGTGGGCTGCGTAGACCTCATTTGCCTTGACTGAGCAGGGACGTTCCTTCGTTGATTTCCGTAGTTCACCTGTGCATCTCGAGAGTAATCATATGAGTAAGCATTGAAATTATTCCCAGAGATATGAGCATAATGATTCGAGGAGATACGAATGTACTCCTTTTGTCGAAGGTTTGGCTGATGTCCATTGGAAGTTTCAGTGCCATACTACGAGGAATTTTTATTTCCTCGAAGAGAATTACTCTGCATATTCAGGTTAGCAGTGACAGATAAATTTTCAATGGTGCACTTCTTCACCCAGATTTGCTTCTTGGGTGAGCCAGACCTGCAGTTAGTCCCAACATACCGAGCGAAAATCTTACCATTCTGTTGTTTGAAGAGTTTGTAGTTTGAGTCATCAGACTCGTCAGAAACAACAGGAATGGGAGTGTCATATCCAGACAGGAGCGCAGGTTCGAGGGCTTTGCTCTTAGCTAGAACCCAACTTGTTCGAGGATATTGCTCGGGAGTCCAGTAAGTTCCATCAACGTTGAGTTTCCTTTCGAAACCCAATCCTTCTTTTCGGGGATTTTTGTGCAGTATTGACTTCTTGAGCACATCACAGAGTGTTTGATGTCCTTTGAGGCTCTTTAGCATTCCTGTCTCAAGCAAATTCTTTAGCCTGCAATTTTCATCAGAGATAGCAACAAATTCCTCGGAAGAGGGGTTAGAAATTTCATTCAAATTAGTTGCAATATTCTCGATGGCAGTATTGGATATTTCAGCATTTGAATCAACATTGCTACGTTCTAGGCATTTTGAGCAAGGAGGCGTAGAATCATCAGGAATGTTGTTAGATTGCTATGCGAAGAGAGAAGCTTTTTCTTTCGCGAGTACGTTATAAGACTCTTTCAGTGACTCGAGTTCTTGATTCCTGCTAAGGAGTTCATCTAATAAATTCTCATAGTCGACTATAAGAGAATCATATTGTTCGGAAAGATCATCAATCATTGAAGAAAAAGCGACTAGCTTTTCAGTCAACTCTTGATTCTTCTCCATCTTTTCGACCAGTAATCCTTCGGTTTTCCTGAGATTCATCTCAAGTTTTTCAAGCTCATCTTGTTGAGATTTTGCAATCTTAACAAGTTTAGCATAGGCAATGTATTCAGAGGAATATTCAGTCATTGATTTTCGGTGTTTTGCTGATACTTGATCCTTTGAGGTTTTTGCCATGAGACAGAGTGTGATTGGTTCATCATCACTTGAAGCATTATCATCAGTGTCTGATTCGAGAGACTCCTTGGATGATTCATAAGCGACGAATGCATTGCTTCTTCCTTGTCTTCTGTAAAGCTCTTCGTCTTCTGATTCTGATTCGGATGTTTCATCTTCAGATTCCATATTCATTTCAGCACACACTCTAGTCAGCTGCGATATTCTCTTCATATTAGATTCAATGGTCGCTCTAGTTTGCACGTCAGTGACTGGTCTCGTTGAAGGAAAAACGTCAGATTCATTTTTCTTCGTGAGCTTAGTGTGACGATCTACTCGAGTGAATCCAGAGCAGTGAAGATAAATCCATCTTCTGCTAGGCTTTTCATCTTGCTCCCAGCAGTAAGGACAGTCTGTGAAGTAGTGGCCGAATTGTTTGCATTTGAGGCACTTAATTTCATTCGGAGGTATTCTTCTTGAAGATTCAGGCAAGTCAACTTCGTCAGCATTTGTGAGACGCAGATTTTGTCTTCTGAGATCGCCAAGTCTTCCTGTGAGCATTTCAAGTTCTCGTGTGATAGAGTGTTGATTCTCGATATCTTCTGTGGCACCCCGTCTCAGAGGACCGGTTTACCTAGTGTTTCCAACCCAGAGATCACGTCTTCTGGAAACACACAATAACTTGGAACAGAACAGAACTGAACTTTATTGAAATATCTCAAGTACAAGCTCATAATTTACATCGATAGCGAGGCCAGAAGCACATCAGGTGCTATGACAATATCTACATTATTTATGAAACATAGCAGGGCCTCGATACTACTGGGTAGAACTACGGCATAGCGGAACATAGAGCGGAAAACTCCATCCACATGGACACTGCTGTGGACACGGCCTAGTTAGCGTAGCACGAACCTTCGGGACCTCCATCCTCGGCTTGTCCTGCATCTGACATGATACGCCAGGTGGGTACTTGGAATGTACTCGCAAGCTCATGGCAACCAAAACAATGCAGCAAACAATAGCATGGCAAGGATCATATTAAGTGCTTAAGTGCTCACTGTTACCAACTTACTCTCGTCCGGGTTGTCGCACAACCCTCGGAACGCTCATAATCCATTGAGCACTTCCGAACATCAGACAAGTTCTTCCATCATTATTATCATTGTTACGGTTGACCTTTCAGTGGCCTAGTACGGACTGTCCAATACCGTGGACGCGGCTATTCGAATAGATTCATACACTCTGCAGAGGTTGCGCACTTTACCCACACTATGGAGCTCCTGGCCTCATGCTCCCATTCGGGTGGACCGGTGCTGCTCCAATGAAACCTGCCTGACCCGTGACCCCTCTATCGTACCACCGACAATCATACCCTCCCAGGGTCATGTCCTGGGTGGCCCCTGTGTCACCCCGTGACACCTGCCACCGTCGTGGCCACTAACTGTCCCAAACGGGGACGCCGGCAAAATAACTCAATTGGGCTCACAGGATTATCGTCGTCTACCTGATCAGGGCAGCACGCACGCATAACCCTCCCTAGTGTGGTGGTACCAATAAAAGAGCACAAAGCCAGACCAAGTCAAGGCCGTCCCATACCGACAAATGTGGCTGCACGGATAAGTCCGGATAGGTGACACTAGATCAACCAATTAAGTTTAGTCTTAACCAATATTCAGCAAGCATGAATTTTTATCATGAATAACTTAGCATGGCAGTAGCTAGGCATCCAAGTAAATTACTATGAATTATCACATATTAAAGTAATGCACATAATTCAATTAAATAACCAACACTATTGAAATGCTTCATGCAATGGATGACATGGCTTGCCTTGCTCTATTGGGTTGTCCACAAACTGCTGGGCTTCAAAACCAAAAGAATCTCCTTCTGAAAATATTTTAAAAATGCAAAGGAAAATGTCACATATTACTGTTCTGTGCACCAGAAATTCTGTGAGTATGGGAAAAATACAAAATGTTTCCAGAAAATAGAGGAGATCAAGACAAACCCAGAGC
This sequence comes from Elymus sibiricus, assembly GCA_039707655.1. Taxonomy (NCBI): domain Eukaryota; kingdom Viridiplantae; phylum Streptophyta; class Magnoliopsida; order Poales; family Poaceae; genus Elymus; species Elymus sibiricus. Next base: position 464,970,375 of record CM077676.1, read on the forward strand.
AAAAAGAATCAATTGATTTGGACTTATGGATAAAAAGTTATGGACGGTCAAAGTTTCTGGTCAAATCTGGATTAAAATCAGAAAATAGAAAATCCAGTAGAGGGCCACGTCGAAGACGTACTTTGCTAGGGCGCCTCCACTTACCGCTTCGGCGTGCCACTGACGAGCGGGCCCCGCTGTCAGATTTAAAAGGGGGAGGAGGGAAACAGAGAACGGCGGGGCTCCGGTGACGGTCGCCGGCGATACAGACGTCGGCGAGGTCCAGCGACTACAGGGATGGAACGAGCACTCCGAGACGAACACGCACGTACCAGTAGCTTCGCGGGAGATGGCCGGACGACGTCAGCACCTTCCTCTCCGGCGGCGGCGGTGCTCGGGTGTCGTCGGAGACGGCAATTCCGGCGAAGATTCGGTCGAGCAAGAGGTCGGGCGTGGTCAGGAGAGTGAGGTGAGCTCGCGGGTGCAGTTGGTTGAGGCTGGGATGAAGCGAATCGGCGAGGGGGTGGAGCTCGGGTGGCGGCGGTTCTCCGGCGAGATGCGAGGCCAGAGGGCCTCTCGGTCGTGGCTCGGTGCTCGGGGGGGCCGATTGGGAGGTGGAGGAGTGGGGTGAGGTGCTCGGGAGGCTGGCCGTGGCCTTTTATAGGCGAGGGGCGAAGCCTCTGGAGCGGGCGGAGCTCTAGCCACGTCGTCGGCGCCAGGACACCGCGCTGGCTGGCTGGACGCGAGCGAAGGGATAGGAGAGGGCAGGGGAGTTAAGACGGACAGTGGCGGCTAGTGGAGGAAGAAGACGAGCGGCAGAGCCACTGTGGCCGCATGGGCGCCACAGTGCCCGTGCGCGTGGCGGCCGGCGAGGGCTTCTCCGGCGAGGGGAAGGATCTAGGGCGGCCAGGTGGACGGAGAGGAGCTAGTCGGCGCACGGGGACAAGGTACGGCGACGCGGGGCAGCCGGATGCGACCCAACAGACACGGGCGCGGTGCAGAGCGCGTGTTTTGGCATGCCAGTGCCGTGCTCACCACGGGCATTGGCACTTGGAGGACACGCAAGCCTGGCGCACCTTGTCTAGCATGTTCTCCTTTGATCACTTAGCCTCTCCGTGCCTCTGGTTCGTCTAGATGCACTCTAGTTCGAAGTGTAGCTTTGGCTACAGTTTCTGACAGAAAACTTGAGAGGGATCTAGAGGAGAGGTGAGCTGGAGATGGAGCCAGAAGAGATGTCTAGGATGATCTATCTTGGAAGGACTCCAAGCTGGCCAAGTTTGAGAGGATTTCATCAGGATTTGAATATAGCTCATGTACAACTGCTGTTACTGGAACAGAAGCAAGATGAGCTTGTAGTACTCATCTGGTTGATCTGCTGGAGCTAAGATTTGGTGTAGGAGGGTTATTTGGTGGATAGATGCTGTCATAAAAAATTTCAGCTCAATTGGATACCTCTAGATGGTACTTCCTTCACAGAGGTTCCATTTGAGCAGAAACTTGTCAGAATATTGCTGATGAAAATTTGTACTGGATAGGATGATATTTTTGGATATTATTGCAAGAGAGGTTCCCCAATGTCCCAGGGAATTATTTGAGAGTTTTCTGAGTTGGGAAAATATGAGTTGCTTCACAAATGGCCAGTACTGTCCAGAAGACAAATGGAGTTTTCTAGACTAAATTTTGTACTTGACCATGAAATGTTTTTGAAGATTGTGGGAGTAGATGATGACAAGAAGGTGTGGTATTAATTTGGGATTTTTCTGATCATCAGAACTATAGGTTGCTTTGTAACCCATAGTGATGACAGATTTTCCCAAAGGAGGAAAAATGAGTAATTGGGAAAGATGAAGAATTAGAATTTGATCCAGAAGGTGAGTGACAAGATTTTGGCAAGATGATGAGGGCTTTGGATCATTGAGAGAGATTCATAAGTCCAAAGTCAATTGAAAAGGTTCAAAAACCATCCAAATTTGCAAACAAAGCCAGAAATACTTTGAAAAGAAAAAGTTGCCAAAAACCAGGGTGTCACAAACCTACCCCCCTTAGAATGAATCTCGTCCTCGAGATTCGGTTGCTCAGGGAACATGTGGGGATATGCTGATCTCAGAAAATCCTCTCTTTCCCAGGTAGCCTCTTCCTCAGTATGGTGATCCCACAACACCTTGTAAAATTTGATTGTCTTACTTCTGGTAATTCTTTCCATCTCATCCAATATTCTGATAGGTCTTTCCTCGTAGATCAAATCCTTGGTCAACTCTATCTCACTCATATCTGCCTGTTTGATTGGAGGTGCAATGCACTTTCTCAACTGTGATATGTGGAAGACGTCGTGAACGTCAGACAACTCCGGTGGTAGCTCTAACTGATATGCCACTCTGCCTCTTCTAGCCATTACTGGAAAGGGACCGATGTATCTCGGTGCGAGCTTTCCTCGGGTATGAAACCTCTTTATTCCTTTCACGGGGGTAACTCGGAGATAAGCATATTCTCCGGTCTCAAAAGTTACTTCCTGATGCTTCGGGTCATAATAGCTCTTTTGATGGGACTTGGCTGCTCGAAGACGCTCCTGGATATCTTTGACTTGCTTTTCAGCCTCGAGCATCAAATCCATGCCGAAGATACGGCTGTCTCCTGTCTGAGACCAATTTAAGGGAGTGCGGCATTTCCGTCCATACAGGGCTTCGAATGGGGACATCTTGAGACTCGACTGATAACTGTTATTGTAAGAGAATTCTGCATAGGGTAGGCTATCCTCCCATTTGGGTCCATAGGTGAGAGCACATGACCGAAGCATATCTTCCAATATCTGATTTACACGTTCTGTCTGCCCATCTGTCTGTGGATGGTATGCTGTACTATGCTTTAGCACAGTTCCCAGGACTTGGTGCAGTCGCAGCCAAAATGCTGAAGTGAACAAGGAACCTCTATCTGATGTGATAGACTTGGGTACTCCGTGAAGGCTGACTATCCGGGACATGTAGAGCTGTGCCAATTGATAAGCGTTGAAAGTGGTCTTTACCGGAAGGAAGTGAGCCACTTTCGTAAGTATATCCACGATGACCCAGATAGCATCATGGCCTCTTGTTGACTTGGGAAGTCCAACAATGAAGTCCATGCATATGTCATCCCATTTCCACTGGGGAACTGGTAAAGGTTGCAGTAGCCCAGCGGGTTTCTGGTGTTCGGCCTTGACTCTGTTACAGATGTCACAACAGGCGGCATAGTATGCTATGTCCCTTCGCATTCCTGGCCACCAAAAGGTTTCTCGCAAGTCCTGGTACATTTTTGTTCCTCCCGGATGGATAGAATATGCAGATTCATGTGCCTCTCTGAGTATTTGCTGTCTCAAGCTGTCTTGATCAGGCACACATATTTGGTTCTCAAACCATACAATGCCCTGGTCATCAATTCGGAAGGACTTGGCCTTTCCTTGCGGAATGCGCTCCTTGATCTCTTGTATGTCTTTGTCTGATTTCTGAGCTGCCTTAATTTCTTCCATAAGTGTTGGAGTAATTTCCATTGTATCCGGGTTGATTGGGCCGCATAGCACCATATTCAGTTTGGCAAGCTCTTCTCGTAGCCTCGGATGGATTCCCTCCATTAATGCATTTAGGGTACCTTGTTTTCTGCTGAGGGCATCGGCGACCACATTGGCTTTTCCCGGATGATAATTAATTCCAATGTCATAGTCCTTGACCAATTCAAGCCATCTTCTCTGTCTGAGATTAAGGTCGGGTTGAGTGAAAATATACTTGAGACTCTTGTGGTCTGTGTATATTTCACATCGCTGTCCAATGAGATAATGCCTCCAAATCTTTAATGCATGAATCACGGCTGCCAATTCCAAATCATGCGTGGGATAGTTCCCTTCATGAGGTCGTAGCTGTCTGGATGCATATGCCACAACCTTTTCTTCTTGCGTTAGAACGCAGCCGATTCCACGCCTGGAAGCATCGCAGTATATATCAAAGCTCTTGTGGATGTCTGGAAGAACTAAGACAGGGGCTGTAGTTAGCCTCGTCTTTAATTCCCTGAAACTGCTGTCACATTCTTCCGTCCAGGCAAACTTGTGGTTCTTCTTCAGTAATTTTGTCAGTGGCTTGGCTATTTTTGAGAAGCCTTCAATGAAGCGACGGTAGTAGCCTGCCAATCCCAGAAAACTACGGACTTCCGTTACTGTGGCTGGTGTCTTCCAGTTTTATACAGCGGTCACCTTGCTGGGGTCGACAGCCACATCTTGTTTTGACAGAACTTGTCCCAGAAATCCCACCTCTTTTAGCCAAAATTCGCATTTACTGAATTTGGCATACAAACGATGGGTCCTTAGTCTTTCGAGGACAGTACGGAGATGTTGCTTGTGCTCCTCTTCATCTTTTGAATAGATAAGAATGTCATCGATGAAGACTACCACAAATTTGTCCAACAAGTCCATGAAGACCTTGTTCATCATGCTCATGAAATAGGCTAGAGCATTTGTCATCCCAAATGACATGACTGTAAATGTTGGAAATATGCCCTAGAGGCAATAATAAATTGGTTATTATTATATTTCCTTGTTCATGATAATCGTTTATTATCCATGCTATAATTGTATTGATTGGAAACTCAAATACATGTGTGGGTACATAGACAACACTGTGTCCCTAGTAAGCCTCTAGTTGACTAGCTCGTTGATCAAAGATGGTTAAGGTTTCCTAGCCATTGACATGAGATGTCATTTGATAACGGGATCACATCATTAGGAGAGTGATGTGATGGACAAGACCCAAACTACGAACGTAGCATATGATCGTGTCAGTTTATTGCTATTGTTTTCTGCATGTCAAGTATCTGTTCCTATGACCATGAGATCATGCAACTCGCTGACATCGGAGGAGTACCTTGTGTGTATCAAACGTCGCAACGTAACTGGGTGACTATAAAGGTGCTCTACAGGTATCTCCGAGGGTGTCTGTTGGGTTGGCATGGATCAAGACTGGGATTTGTTACTCCGTATGACGGAGAGGTATCTCAGGGCCCACTCGGTAATACAACATCACAATGAGCCTTGCAAGCAATGTGACTAAAGTGTTAGCCACGAGATCTTGTATTACGGAACGAGTAAAGAGACTTGCCGGTAACGAGATTGAACTAGGTATAGAGATACCGACGATCGAATCTCGGGCAAGTAACATACCGAAGAACAAAGGGAACAGCATACGGGATTAACTGAATCCTTGACATAGAGGTTCGACCGATAAAGATCTTCGTAGAATATGTAGGAGCCAATATGGGCATCCAGGTCCCGCTATTGGTTATTGATCGTAGAGGTGTCTCGGTCATGTCTACATAGTTCTCGAACCCGCAGGGTCTACACACTTAACGTTTGGTGACGATTAGTATAATTGAGTTATTTTGTTGGTGACCGAAGGTTTTTCGGAGTCCCGGATAAGATCCCGGACATGACAAGGATCTCCGGAATAGTCCGGAGGTAAAGATTGATATATGTGATAATAGTGTTTTGATCTCCGGAAGGGTTCCGGAATTCACCGGAAGTGGTTCTGGATGTTTACCGAAGTGTTCGGGTGCAAGAACACTTTATATGGGCCAAGGGATAAAAGCCCACGAGGTATTGGAAAGTGCAAAAGTAGTTTTGCTGCCGCGTAAGCGATACTACCGCTTGGTGAAGCGGTACTACCGCCCGAGCGGTACTACCGCTTGTGTGAAGCGGTACTACCGCCCAAGCGGTACTACCGCTTGTGTGAAGCGGTACTACCGCCCAAGCGGTACTACCGCCCAAGCGGTACTACCGCTTGTGTGAAGCGGTACTACCGCCCAAGCGGTACTACCGCTTGTGTGAAGCGGTACTACCGCTTGTGCGCGGTACTGCAGGGATCCGAGTTGGACTCTTTCCCTGCGGGCCAAACCGACCTTGTGCGGGCAAAACCGACCTGGAGGAGGCTTTTACTCCAAGTTTAGACCCCAAGGCTCAACATATAAATAGAGGGGCAGGGCTAGCACACGGGACACATCAAGATTTCCCCAAGCCGTGTGCGGCAACCCTAACCCTCCAGTTCCTCCGTCATAATCTCCGTAGCGCTTGGCGAAGCCCTGCAGAGATTGTTCCTCACCACCATCACCACGCCGTCGTGCTGCTGGAACTCAACCACTACTTCACCATCGCTCGCTGGATCGAGGAGGTGAAGGCGTCATCAAGCCGTACGTGTGTTGAACGCGGAGGTGCCGTCCGTTCGGCGCTAGTTCGTGATCGGATCGAGGGACGACTTGCGATTTGGATCGCGGAGACGTTCGACTACATCAACCACGTTTCTTAAACGCTTCCGCTTAGCGATCTACAAGGGTATGTAGATTCACTCTCCCTCTCGTAGATGCTCATCACCATGGATAGATCTTGTGTGTGCGTAGGAAAGTTTTTGTTTCCCATGCAACGTTCCCCAACAGTGGCATCATGAGCTAGGTCTATGCGTAGATGAGATCTCGAGTAGAACACAAACGAGTTGTGGGCGTGGGTGTATACATATTGCTTGCCGTTACTAGTTGATATTTGATTCGGCGGTATTGTGAGATGAAGCGGCCCGGACCGACATTACGCGTACACTTACGCGAGACAGGTTCCTTCAACTGACATGTAAGTTTGTCTCTCTCACTTTAGTTGAATCGATTTCAATGAAGAGGGTTCTTTTAGAAGATCAAAAAGCAATCACTACACCAGGTTGTGGTTTTGCGTAGGTAAGAACGGTTCTTGCAAACCCGTAGCAGCCACGTAAAATTTGCAACAACAATTAGAGGACGTCTAACTTGTTTTTGCAGGGTATGTTGTGATGTGATATGGCCAATTACATGATGAGATATATGTGATGTATGAGATGATCATGTGTTGTATAGAATATCACGACTTGCATGTCGATGAGTACGGCAACTGGCAGGAGCCATAGAGTTGTCTTTAATTATTGTATGACCTGCGTGTCAATCATTAAGCGCTATGTAATGCTTTACTTTATCGCTAAACGTTAGCTATAGTCGTGGAAGCAACAGTCGGCGCGACAACCTTATGGCGACACGTTGATGGAGATCAAGATGATGGAGATCATGGTGTCATGCCGGTGACGATGGAGATCATGCCGGTGCTTTGGAGATGGAGATCAAAAGCACAAGTTCATGGCCATATCATGTCACTTATGATTTGCATGTGATGTTAATCCTTTTATGCATCTTATTTTGCTTAGGACGACGGTAGCATTATAAGGTGATCCCTCACTTAAATTTCAAGATAAATTGTGTTCTCCCCGAGTGTGCACCGTTGCGAAAGTTCGTCGTTTCGAGACACGCCGTGATGATCGGGTGTGATAGACTCCACGTTCACATACAACGGGTGCAAGCCATGTTGCACACGCGGAACACTCGGGTTAAACTTGACGAGCCTAGCATGTACAGACATGGCCTCGGAACACAAGAGACCGAAAGGTCGAACATGAGTCATATAGTAGATATGATCAACATGAAGATGTTCACCATTGAAACCACCTCGACTCACGTGATGATCGGACTTGAGTTGGTGGATTTGGATCATGTTACACTCGAATGACCGGAGGGATGTCAATTTGAGTGGGAGTTTTTAAGTAATATGATTAACTAAACTCATTATCTAGAACAATAGTTTAAGTTGTCTTTGCTATATTTATGTTGTAGATCATGGCTCGCGCAGTAGCACCCCTGAATTTTAGTGCGTTCCTAGAGAAAGCTAAGTTGAAAGATGATGGAAGTAACTTTGTGGACTGGGCCCGTAATCTAAGGATTATCCTTACGGCTTCCCAGAAGGCTTATGTCCTTGATGCACCGCTTGGTGATCCACCCGCTCCAGTTGAGTCTCTAGACGTTGTGAACGCCTGGCAGGCTCGTTCTGATGATTACTCAATAGTTCAATGTGCAATGTTGTATGGCTTAGAACCGGGACTTCAAAGACGTTTTGAACGTCATGGAGCATATGAGATGTTCCAGGAGTTGAAGTTTATCTTTCAGAAGAATGCCCGGATCGAGAGATATGAGATCTCCGATAAATTCTATGCTTGCAAGATGGAGGAGAACGGGTCTATCAGTGATCACGTACTCAGAATGTCTGGGTACTCTACCCGTCTGGCTGAATTGGGGATGCCCCTTCCGCCAGAGGCTATCACTGACAGAGTTCTTCAATCATTGCCACCTAGCTACAAGAGCTTCGTGTTGAACTATAACATGCACGGGATGAACAAGTCAGTCGCCGAGCTGTTTGCGATGCTGAAAGTCGCTGAGTCTGAAATTCAGAAGGAGCATCAAGTGTTGATGGTCAATAAAACCACTAGTTTCAAGAAAAATGGCAAGGGTAAGAAGGGTAACTCCAAGAAGAGTGGCAAAGCAGTTGCTCCTCTCGTGAAGAAACCCAAGGCTGGACCCAAACCAGAAACTGTGTGTTTTCATTGCAAGGGAACTGGACACTGGAAGCGGAACTGCCCCAAGTATTTGGCTGACAAGAAGGCGGCCAACAACAAACAAGGTATATATGATATACATGTTATTGATGTGTACCTTACCAACTCTCGTTGTAGTGCCTGGGTATTTGATACCGGTGCGGTTGCTCATATTTGCAACTCAAAACAGGAACTGCGGAATAGACGGAGGCTGGCAAAGGACGAAGTGACGATGCGCGTGGGAAATGGTTCCAAGGTTGATGTGATCGCCGTCGGCACGCTCGTTCTTCGATTACCGTCGGGATTAGTGATGAACCTAAATAAGTGTTATTTGGTGCCTGCGTTAAGCATGAACATTATATCTGGATCTTGTTTATTGCGAGACTGTTACTCATTTAAATCAGAGAATAATGGTTGTTCTATTTATATGAGTAATATCTTTTATGGTCATGCACCCAATGTGAGGGGTTTATTCTTATTGAATCTCGATAGTAATGATACACATGTTCATAACATTGATGCCAAAAGATGTAGAATTGATAATGATAATACCACTTTCTTGTGGCACTGCCGTTTAGGTCATATTGGCGTAAAACGCATGAGGAAGCTCCATGCTGATGGACTTTTGGAGTCACTTGATTTTGAATCACTTGACACATGTGAGCCATGCCTCTTGGGCAAGATGACTAAAACTCCGTTCTCTGGTACAATGGAACGGGCAAGTGACTTATTGAAAATCATACATACTGATGTGTGCGGTCCGATGAGTATTGAGGCGCGCGGTGGTTATCGTTACTTTCTCACCTTCACTGATGACTTAAGTAGATATGGATATATTTACTTAATGAAACACAAGTCTGAAACATTTGAAAAGTTCAAACAATTTCAGAGTGAAGTTGAGAATCATCGTAACAAGAAGATTAAATTCCTACGATCTGATCGAGGAGGAGAATATCTGAGTTATGAGTTTGGCAGTCACTTAAGACAGTGTGGAATTGTTTCACAGTTGACACCGCCTGGAACACCACAGCGTAATGGTGTGTCCGAACGTCGTAATCGAACCTTATTGGATATGGTGCGATCTATGATGTCTCTTGCCGATTTGCCACTATCGTTTTGGGGTTATGCATTAGAGACAGCTGCATTCACTTTAAATAGGGCACCATCGAAATCCGTTGAGACGACGCCAGCCAAAACTGTCGTTTCTTAAAGTTTGGGGATGTGATGCTTATGTCAAAAAGCTTCAGCCTGAAAAACTGGAACCCAAAGCGGAGAAATGCGTCTTCATAGGATACCCAAAAGAGACAGTTGGGTATACCTTCTACCTCAGATCCGAAGGCAAAGTGTTTGTCGCTAAAAACGGAACATTTCTTGAGAAAGAGTTTCTCTCGAAAGAATTGAGTGGGAGGAAGATAGAACTTGATGAGGTTGTTGAACCTTTACTTCAACCTGAGAGTAGCGCAGCACAGAAAGTTGTTTCTGTGGAGCCTACATTAGCTGAAGAGGAAGTTAATGATGATGATCATGAAGCTTTGGATCAAGTTGCTATCGAACCTCGTAGGTCGACAAGGACGCGTACTGCTCCTGAGTGGTACGGCAACCCTGTCTTAGAGGTCATGTTGTTAGACAACGATGAACCTACGAGCTATGGAGAAGCAATGGTGGGCCCGGATTCCGAGAAATGGTTAGAGGCCATGAAATCCGAGATGGGATCCATGTATGAAAACAAAGTGTGGACTTTGGAAGTATTACCTGAAGGGCGTAAGGCCATTCAGAACAAATGGATCTTTAAGAGGAAGACGAACGCGGACGGTAATGTCACCGTCTATAAAGCTCGACTTGTGGCAAAGGGTTTTTCACAAGTTCAAGGAGTTGACTACGATGAGACCTTCTCACCCGTAGCGATGCTTAAGTCTGTCAGAATCATGTTAGCAATAGCTGCCTTTTTCGATTATGAAATTTGGCAGATGGATGTCAAAACAGCGTTCCTTAACGGTTACCTTAAGGAAGAGTTGTATATGATGCAACCAGAAGATTTTGTCGATCCAGAGAATGCTGACAAAGTTTGCAAACTCCAGCGATCCATTTATGGACTGGTGCAAGCATCTCGGAGTTGGAATCTTCGCTTTGATGAGGTGATCAAGGCGTTCGGGTTTATACAAGTTTACGGAGAAGCTTGTATTTACAAGAAAGTGAGTGGGAGCTCTATAGCGTTTCTAATATTATATGTGGATGACATATTGCTGATTGGAAACAATATAGAAATGTTGGAGAGCGTGAAGGAATATTTGAACAAGAGTTTTTCAATGAAGGACCTAGGAGAAGCTGCTTTCATATTAGGCATCAAGATCTATAGAGATAGATCAAGACGTTTAATAGGACTTTCACAAAGCACATACCTTGATAAGATTTTGAAGAAGTTCAAAATGGATCAGTCCAAGAAGGGGTTCTTGCCTGTTTTACAAGGTATGAAGTTGAGTAAGACTCAATGCCCAGTGACTGCAGGAGATAGAGAAAAGATGAGTGTCGTCCCCTATGCTTCAGCCATAGGTTCTATCATGTATGCAATGCTGTGCACAAGACCCGATGTCAGCCTTGCCATAAGTATGGCCGAAAGGTTTCAAAGTGATCCAGGAGTGGAACACTGGACGGCGGTCAAGAATATCCTGAAGTACCTGAAAAGGACTAAGGACATGTTTCTCGTTTATGGAGGTGATCAAGAGCTCGTCGTAAAGGGTTACGTCGATGCAAGCTTTGACACTGATCCGGATGACTCTAAGTCACAAACCGGATACGTGTTTATTCTTAATGGGGGTGCGGTTAGCTGGTGCAGTTCCAAGCAAAGCGTGGTAGCTGATTCTACATGTGAAGCGGAGTACATCGCAGCCTCGGAGGCGGCGAAGGAAGGTGTCTGGATGAAGGAGTTCATGAAAGATCTTGGAGTAGTGCCTAGTGCACTTAACCCAATGACTCTGTTCTGTGATAATACTGGTGCCATTGCTCTAGCCAAGGAACCAAGATTTCACAAGAGGACCAGACACATAAAGCGACGTTTCAATTCCATCCGCGATTACATCAAGGAGGACGACATAAATATTTGCAAAGTACATACGGATCTGAATGTTGCAGATCCGATGACTAAACCTCTTCCAAGGGCTAAACATGAACAACACCAGAACTGCATGGGTGTTCGATTCATTACAATGTAAATCACATAGTGATGTGAACTAGATTATTGACTCTAGTGCAAGTGGGAGACTGTTGGAAATATGCCCTAGAGGCAATAATAAATTGGTTATTATTATATTTCCTTGTTCATGATAATCGTTTATTATCCATGCTATAATTGTATTGATTGGAAACTCAAATACATGTGTGGGTACATAGACAACACTGTGTCCCTAGTAAGCCTCTAGTTGACTAGCTCGTTGATCAAAGATGGTTAAGGTTTCCTAGCCATTGACATGAGATGTCATTTGATAACGGGATCACATCATTAGGAGAGTGATGTGATGGACAAGACCCAAACTACGAACGTAGCATATGATCGTGTCAGTTTATTGCTATTGTTTTCTGCATGTCAAGTATCTGTTCCTATGACCATGAGATCATGCAACTCGCTGACATCGGAGGAGTACCTTGTGTGTATCAAACGTCGCAACGTAACTGGGTGACTATAAAGGTGCTCTACAGGTATCTCCGAGGGTGTCTGTTGGGTTGGCATGGATCAAGACTGGGATTTGTTACTCCGTATGACGGAGAGGTATCTCAGGGCCCAATCGGTAATACAACATCACAATGAGCCTTGCAAGCAATGTGACTAAAGTGTTAGCCACGAGATCTTGTATTACGGAACGAGTAAAGAGACTTGCCGGTAACGAGATTGAACTAGGTATAGAGATACCGACGATCGAATCTCGGGCAAGTAACATACCGAAGAACAAAGGGAACAGCATACGGGATTAACTGAATCCTTGACATAGAGGTTCGACCGATAAAGATCTTCGTAGAATATGTAGGAGCCAATATGGGCATCCAGGTCCCGCTATTGGTTATTGATCGTAGAGGTGTCTCGGTCATGTCTACATAGTTCTCGAACCCGCAGGGTCTACACACTTAACGTTTGGTGACGATTAGTATAATTGAGTTATTTTGTTGGTGACCGAAGGTTGTTCGGAGTCCCGGATAAGATCCCGGACATGACAAGGATCTCCGGAATAGTCCGGAGGTAAAGATTGATATATGTGATAATAGTGTTTTGATCTCCGGAAGGGTTCCGGAATTCACCGGAAGTGGTTCTGGATGTTTACCGAAGTGTTCGGGTGCAAGAACACTTTATATGGGCCAAGGGATAAAAGCCCACGAGGTATTGGAAAGTGCAAAAGTAGTTTTGCTGCCGCGTAAGCGATACTACCGCTTGGTGAAGCGGTACTACCGCCCGAGCGGTACTACCGCTTGTGTGAAGCGGTACTACCGCCCAAGCGGCACTACCGCTTGTGTGAAGCGGTACTACCGCTTGTGCGCGGTACTGCAGGGATCCGAGTTGGACTCTTTCCCTGCGGGCCAAACCGACCTTGTGCGGGCAAAACCGACCTGGAGGAGGCTTTTACTCCAAGTTTAGACCCCAAGGCTCAACATATAAATAGAGGGGCAGGGCTAGCACACGGGACACATCAAGAATTCCCCAAGCCGTGTGCGGCAACCCTAACCCTCCAGTTCCTCCGTCATAATCTCCGTAGCGCTTGGCGAAGCCCTGCAGAGATTGTTCCTCACCACCATCACCACGCCGTCGTGCTGCTGGAACTCAACCACTACTTCACCATCGCTCGCTGGATCGAGGAGGTGAAGGCGTCATCAAGCCGTACGTGTGTTGAACGCGGAGGTGCCGTCCGTTCGGCGCTAGTTCGTGATCGGATCGAGGGACGACTTGCGATTTGGATCGCGGAGACGTTCGACTACATCAACCGCGTTTCTTAAACGCTTCCGCTTAGCGATCTACAAGGGTATGTAGATTCACTCTCCCTCTCGTAGATGCTCATCACCATGGATAGATCTTGTGTGTGCGTAGGAAAATTTTTGTTTCCCATGCAACGTTCCCCAACAGTAAATTCATACAGACCATATCTAGTAGTGAAGGCTGTCTTGGGGATATCCTCTTTTCTGATTTTTAATTGATGATACCCCGTTCGAAGGTCAATCTTGGAAAACACCCGGGCCCCGTTCAACCGGGGGAGCAGATATTTATTTTTAATAGTGACCTCGTTCAGCTGGCGATAGTCCACGCACATTCGCAGGCTGCCATCCTTCTTCTTGAGAAACAGCACGGGTGATCCCTAAGGTGAAGTGCTTGGACGAATATACCCTTTTTGCAATAATTCATCCAACTGTTTCTTTAGTTCCACCAGCTCTGGGGAAGGCATGCGGTAGTACTACTTGTAAATTGGAGCTGTCCCGGGAACAATGTCAATTGCAAACTCTAGTTCCCGATTAGGTGGCATTCCCGGTAACTCTTCTGGGAATACGTCCGGAAATTCACTGACTACTGGAATCAGACTTATGTCTGTAGCTGTGGCTTTGAATGCCATTCCTTTCTTTGACATCATTCTGCTAGTAGTGAATTGCACTGTTTGGCCTACCAGGTTAACTAGTGTCACCTTCTTGGTGGCACAGTTGATACACACCTGATGTGGTACCAACCAATCCATCCCCAGTATTATATCCAGTCCAGGGGACTCAATGGCAACGAGAGTAGCTGGAAACTTAACATCATGTATCAAGATTTCCAGATCCTTGTATATCACATTTGTTCTGAGCATGGAGCCAGGGGATTGTACCAGCATGATTTTGTCCAAAAGAGAGGGAGAAAATTTGTGCAAGGTGGCAAAACTTCGCGAAATAAACGAATGAGAAGCCCCAGAGTCAAATAAAATTATTGCAGGTATGTTGTTAACAGAAACATACCAAGGACCACATCTGGTGCTTCGCGGGCTTCCTCAGCGGAGATATGATGGACTTGGCTGCGGTAGAAGTTCGGATTGGGGCGGTGTCCAACATGGTTGACTTGTGGCTTGTAGTCGGATGGTGGCTTCCCATTTCTGGTGGGGCACTACTTGGAGTAATGCCCGCTCTGGCCACAAGTAAAGCATGTGTTGTTGCGACGGCAATCTTCCAGCACTGGCTGTTTGCCGAAGGTCTTGTCCTGGCTGACGGGCTTATTGTTGTTGTTGCCATTGTTCCAAGCAGGCTTGTATTCAGACGACCCTGGTTGCCAAATGCGTGGCTTTTGCACAAACTGCTCACGGTTGTCCTTCTTGGGTTCAAACTTCCGCTTGCGATCATCATATCCTGACTTATGCTCTCGTTCAGCTATGAAAGCCTTGTTCACCAAAGTCTGGAAGTCAGGAAAGTCCAGCATACAGAGCTAACAGCGGAGGGTATGATTCAGCCCTCCTAGGAATCGGTCAATCTTCCTTTCTTCTGTGGATACGTCGTGGGTAGAGTACCGCGCTAGATTATTAAATTTGTTCAGATACTCACCCACTGACATATTCCCTTGAGTAAGGGCCAAGAATTCCCTCTGCTTCACCTTCATTATGCCGGTAGGAATATGGTACTTGCGGAATACCTCTTTGAATTTTTCCCAAGAAATATCTTCTCCAGAGGGCCACATTATTTTTGTGTTGTCCCACCATATAGCTGCTGGTCCCTCCAGGTAGTGAGTAACAAAAGGAACCTTGTCTGACTTGTCACAGCGGGCTATGTCCAACTTCTTTTCCATGGTCCTCAGCCAGTCATCAGCTTCCATAGGATCCACAGCCTGACCAAAACTGGGTGGCTTGGTGCGCTGAAAATCAGACAACTTAGAATGTGTCCCATTGTGGTTGTTCTGACCCACCATAGTCTGCATACACCTTAGAAATTCCATGAGATCTTGATTTATTTTCTCCTCAAACATTCTCATAATCTGATCAGTGGTCGGTGACTGTGGTGGTGGAGGGGGTAAATCTTCTGGTGCCTGTCCTGCTTGTCTGGCGGATCGACGAACGGGAGTTCCATCGCTGCCTTGATTACTACACCTCTTCATCCTAAATTTGTTCCCATTGCAAAATACGGAATCGATGAGCAACATCCATAAGGGAAAGCATGACACTGTGACACCAGAAAAGAAACCAAATGAAAAGAGAATAAAGAGAACAACATAATTATACAAGGCAACCCAACATCATACATGACAAGCTAGTAGGGGGATTATCATGGCTGGACTGCTTATACGGCAGTTGACATATGCATAGATGCTATGATGCATGCACTGAAACTCAAGCCTCCACTCTAGTAGCACGGGTGGCACAAACACTAACAAACTGAAGACTCCTCGTCGTTTGATCCGGTCTCGGAATCTGAGCTGATGATGTGAATCTCGGCCTCCGGATCAAAGGAAACAAGATGACGCTGACGGGAAGGTTCTCCCTCTGAAGGAGAAGAAGCATGACGCCGCAACATCGGAGCAGCTGGAGTAGCTAGGAGTGAGGCCCACTCTGCCGGGGTCTCACGTCGGGTACCAGACGAAAAGCCTGGCGGTCCGAACGAGCTAGAAGGAGTCTCAGTAGGTGGAACGGGTGGAGTATTTACAGGTCAAAACGGAGGTGGAGGAGGAGACTGTGCTGCCGCAACAGCTGCAAGTGCCCCTCGGGCATGAGTCAGCTCCTCAGCTAGTGAAGTGATCATACAGTAATGTGGCGCCTCGCCTGAATACCACTGTAGCCAGACGGTCGCCGCACATACCAGCCCAGGAAAATCGCTCTAGCATGCGCTTTTACAACAAGTATCATGAACACAGACATGGATATATAAGTCTTACATGATATCTTACAAGGGTGATGGCAGCGGAAAGGCTCTATCTAAGGCAGCATGGTCTTGGTGCAGCTCCAATCCACAGGGATCTGACTGGGTTACTCTTCTAGCCGCGAACACTCCGGCTCCTTGCTAGCGAACGTCGAATCCTTAGGTGAACCTAGCCACATTGAAGGCCGCTGAGTACTTTTGAATGTACTCGCAAGCAAACCAAACCAACATATACACCAAGCAAAGCAATCCATGGCATTCAAGCATGCACTTGTTATCTTAACAGTATTAACTATCATGTCATGGCAAAATTATCTAGCAAGATTAGTCATCTAGCAGCATTAATTATCAGGTTATAGCAGGATTATCTAGCATGATAATTACTGAAGTAACTGCAGTAAAGTATATCAGGTAAATGATCCGAACTCCGAATATGCTCACGATCCAAATCTGATCCAAGCTTTGCGGTCACCCGACCACTCAGCTCATAGCCATCTCATGGCTAGTATTCAAACCTTTGACATCATCTGATGTCCATGAATCTGCACTGCAAGCCTGACAAACCTTACCATTCTCTGGTTTAGTCTTAGCAATAACATTATATAGTTTGTTCCTCCAGACTCGACATAGACCAAATAGGGGCCTATACGAACTGTCCATGACCAAGGACGCGGCTATTCGAATAGATTTACACTCTGCAGAGGTTGCACACTTTACCCTCACCATGGAGCTCCTGGCCTCGTACTTTAGTACATGTTCCCATTCGGGTGGACCAGTGCTGCTCCAACAAAACCTTGTCTATTGCCCGGCACTCTTACGGTCCCACCGACAATCATACCCTCCCAGGGTCATGTCCTGGGTGGCCCCTGTGTCACCTCGTGACACCTACCACCGTCGTGGCCAAACAAAACTGTCCCAAATGGGGACGTGCGCACATAACCAAACTGGGCTCACAGGATTATCGTCGTCTACCTGATCAGGGCAGCACGCATGCATAACCCTCCCTAGTTGGTGGTACCGACAAGAGGCAAGACAATAGACAAAGTCAGGGCCGTCCCATACCGGCAAATGTGGCTGCACGGGTAAGTCCGGATAGGTGGCACTATGACTCGATCCAGTCGACGGAGGAGGTTGTTATCATTAAGTCACATTCTTAATCATTGCAACAACAGTAACCATGCATGATGTAACATAACAACCTATTTCCATATTGTCACACACGAGTCACTAGTGCAATAATACGATGAGCATTAGCAGGTAATGTAAATAGCAAATTCAAATTAGCAGGAGTTTAACTATTTCTAACACAGGCATATTCATTAATTAAACAGGCAAGAATAACACAGAGCAATGCTTTAGGGCATATATCAGATGGTCGGCTTGCCTGGGAGTGAAGGAATACTCCGGGAGAAGTGCGATCACCTCGCGGAAGAATTCGCCGGAAAGGATTCTCTCTCGGAGGGGCTGATATAAGGCAGGGGCAAAATGGACATTTTTAGAAAGTGTCAACATGGTGGAAGTGATGTCATCGGAACGGGCTCGATGAACTGAAGAAGTGGGTGTTGGATTCACCTCGATCGGAGTTACGGTCGCGAAGTTAGGGCCGTTCATTCGTTAAGCAGATAAACAAACATAATCTGTTCGTTCCTGACTTTAACTGGTGAACGTCCAGTAAATAGTGGTTTCGGCCGCGGCTGAGAAAATGAAGGCGCACTTTGCAAAATACGTTTCCGATAACAGAAAGCGTATTTCTATCAAATAGCGCAGGGTAGTACGCTTTCAACTCTGGAAAGCGCACTAGCCGAAATACGCCTTCACTTAATCTGACCGTGGGCCCGGGTTGACTTTTCCCTTCTCTGGCTGACGTGCGGGCCCCGCCCCATCTCTTTCTCTCTCCCTTCTCTTCTCCTCTGGTCGCCTCCTTCCCTCCGACAGAGCAGAGCAGGGGCAGCCAGCCGCCGGCGTAGCCGAGGATGGGCTGCGCCAGAGAGCTTGCCGGTGGCCTCCCCGAAACTGGAGCAGCGCACCGCGCTCGGGGATGGTGGCGGCCTCGCCTGGGGTGGCCTGCAGCGCTCCTGCCGCTGGCAGAGCTGCGGTGGCCGAACCAGGGCGGGGAGCCACGCCGGTAGAGCTCCCCCGTCGGGAATGGAGACGGCGGCCGCCTGCGGGTGCTCGGGTGAGGTCAAGGGCGACGATGGTGAGGAGTGGGAGGACCACACGGCCGGAATCGGGAGGGTTGGGCGGCGGCAGAGAAGACGGCCATGGCGGCGATTGGGGTGGTGAGCTCGGGCTACGCCGGCGGGAATTGGAAGGGGCGGCGGCTCGGTGGACTAATGGGGAGGCCGGGGATGCAGACGGAGAGGAGGGGGAGTGGCCAGGGCGTCGGGTGGACAGAGGGGAATCGGCCGGCGAAGCTCAGCCATGGGCGAGGAGAGAGCTTGGGGAGCTCTAATGGGAGAGGGACTGGGCTGCTGGCAAGGGAGAGAGCTCGGGGAGCTCCTTAAATAGCTCGGGGAGGAGCTAGCCGACGATGGACGGAGCTTCCAGAGCTCGTCGCCGTGGCGGCGATCCGGTGGCGAATCCATGTCGGCACAGCCGTCCACGGGCTAGAAGACGAGGGGGAGTAGGCTCCAGGAGGTTCACGCGCGCGGTGGGCAACTCGCCGGCGCTCGCGGACAAGCCAGAGCTCGCTGGAAGCGGCCTCCCGAAGGATCTAGTGCACAGAGCACCGATTCTGCCGACAACGTCGACGGTCACCACCGGCACCACGTGCACTTGGCAACAAAACGCAATAAAACCATGTCCGGGAGGTTCACCCCCCCTCAGATAGATGATTTGATCCAACAAACAGGAACAGCGATCTCTGATGCGACTGCACGCGGGTCAACTGTTGATGAACAGCAAGGTGTTTGATTGATGACATGGACAGCTCCTTGCTCCTCTTGGCATGATCTTTGGCTGAGAGTGACCACTCACTAAGGTGACCATCTGGGAAAAATTGCAGCACAAATGGACAAGTCTAGATGGTACTTCCTTCACAAAGCACCAATCTGACCAGAAATGCAAATGAGGAAGTAGGGGTCAAATGGCGAAATGGATTTGGATGATTTTTGGTGGGGAGTGATGATTTGGTCATGAGAAGTAGCTGGAAAAGTTTCAGCTCAAAGTGATCATCCATGAGGGTACTTCCTTCACAGAGATGCAATCTGAGCAGAAATTTGGATAAATTACTGAGGAAAATTGGCTAGATGAAATGGGCTGGTTTTTGGTATCCAGAGGTGATTTATCCTTGTTAAACACCCTGAAAAATATCAGCCCAAAAAGATCAAGGGAACAAGCACTTCCTTTGCAAATTGGAAATCTGGACAGAATTTGCAAATGGATGTTGTGCTCGAAATTTAATTGGTGGAAATTGAGATTTTGATGGAAATGGTGAATATATGGGTAGGATGAGCTCCAAAATTTATTTGGGATTTTTCCTAACTACCAAAATGGTAGTTCCTTTGGAAAGGCCCCAAATTGAAATATTGGCTTTAAATAGGAAAAGGCAATTTCCTTTATTTAATTATGGCCAATATTTTTGTGAGAGCTAACTATGATCACAAAGAATATCTCCACAAGTTTTCATGAACTTTGGAGCTGGATAGATATTTTCTTGGATTTAATTCCTTTAACTGGCAGAAAAATGAATTAATTTTAAATGAAAAATATTGCAAATGACTTGGCAATATTTTTGCATATCCAGGGTTTAAAAAGATAGGATGATCACTGGGAGAAATTTGGGAGGCAAAAGATCAAAGGAAATTGGGGTTCCTTTGTAACGGAAGGAATTAGGGTTTCCCTTCCGATAACTCGGAAGGTAGGGTTTTGGCGGCAGAATCCTGAGAATAAATCCGGGATAGCAAGGTTGGGGTTGGAGAGAGTCTCAGGTTGGATAGGAAAGGCAAGACTAAATGACCATCTTCATACACCCAAGAGCGAGAGAAAATCCGACAACATCGAAAAAATACGGGAGTCAAATCCCGCGAAGGAAGAAAAAAAACAAGGAGCGAAAACCAGGGTGTCACAGGTAACTGGCGTTGAGATAACGAGATAAAACACCAGTGGCACGATCACTCGCCGGATCAAAAGGTGCGAAAAGGACTCGCCCTGTCGCAGGCGACAGGGTGGGGTAGTGAAAGAAACCTGGATGAGTCTGCATCTCGACCTCGTGGAAGCGCAAGTCAGTAAGAGCCTCCATCGCAGCAAACTGGATCGCCAACTCCGGAGTAGAAGCAGTTCCGCCCTTGGAAGAACGGGAGTAGCTGCCAATATCTGAGCTCGCAGTGAGAAAGGATTCTGCGTGATACTCGTATACTGAACCAGCAAGCTTCTCTCGGAACACCTGGTACACTGGGTCTTCGCCGTTGGGATACAGCCGAAGCCAGACACTACGAAGCAGTACTGGAAAAGTGAACGGTGCCGGCTCATGGTTGTAGTGGTACGGAACTGGTGCCATCTACACTCATCAAACCAGCGGTTAGCACAATAAAAACTATATGCATGCCATGTAGCAATCAGATGCAACAAGCAAGACACACCAAGACTCTAAACTAGTCGCGGCTGTAGCGCTGGGTTAACTAGGGTGTCCTACAGTCAGCGCGGCTCTGATACCAAGCGTTGTGGCACCCCGGCTCAGAGGACCGGTTTACCCAGTGTTTCCAATCCAGAGATCACGTCTTCTGGAAACACACAACAACTTGGAACAGAACAGAACTGAACTTTATTGAAATATCTCAAGTACAAGCTCATAATTTACATCGATAGCGAGGCCAGAAGCACATCAGGTGCTATGACAATATCTACATTATTTATGAAACATAGCAGGGCCTCGATACTACTGGGTAGAACTACGGCGTAGTGGAACATAGCACGGAAAACTCCATCCACAGGGACACTGCTGTGGACACGGCCTAGTTAGCGTAGCACGAACCTTCGGGACCTCCGTCCTCGGCTTCTCCTGCATCTGGCATGATACGCCAGGTGAGTACTTGGAATGTACTCGCAAACTCATGGCAACCAAAACAATGCAGCAAACAATAGCATGGCAAAGATCATATTAAGTGCTTAAGTGCTCACTGTTACCAACTTACTCTCGCCCGGGTTGTCCCACAACACTCGGAACGCTCATAATCCATTAAGCACTTCCGAACATCAGACAAGTTCTTCCATCATTATTTTCATTGTTACGGTTGACCCTTCAGTGGCCTAGTACGGACAGTCCAATACCGTGGACGCGGCTATTCGAATAGATTCATACACTCTGCAGAGGTTGCGCACTTTACCCACACTATGGAGCTCCTGGCCTCATGCTCCCATTCGCGTGGACCGGTGCTGCTCCAATGAAACCTGCCTGACCCGTGACCCCTCTATCGTACCACCGACAATCATACCCTCCCAGGGTCATGTCCTGGGTGGCCCCTGTGTCACCCCGTGACACCTGCCACCGTCGTGGCCAGTAACTGTCCCAAACGGGGACGCCGGCAAAATAACTCAACTGGGCTCACAGGATTATCGTCGTCTACCTGATCAGGGCAGCACGCACGCATAACCCTCCCTTGTGTGGTGGTACCGATAAAAGAGCACAAAGCCAGACCAAGTCAAGGCCGTCCCATACCGGCAAATGTGGCTGCACGGATAAGTCCGGATAGGTGACACTAGATCAACCAATTAAGTTTAGTCTTAACCAATATTCAGCAAGCATGAATTTTTATCATGAATAACTTAGCATGGCAGTAGCTAGGCATCCAAGTAAATTACTATGAATTATCACATATTAAAGTAATGCACATAATTCAATTAAATAACCAACACTATTGAAATGCTTCATGCAATGGATGACATGGTTGCCTTGCTCTGTTGGGTTGTCCACAAACTCCTGGGCTTCAAAACCAAAAGAATCTCCTTCTGAAAATATTTTAAAAATGCAAAGGAAAATGTCACATATTACTGTTCTGTGCACCAGAAATTCTGTGAGCATGGGAAAAATACCAAATGTTTCCAGAAAATAGAGGAGATCAAGACAAACCCAGAGCAAAAAGAATCAATTAATTTGGACTTATGGATAAAAAGTTATGGCCGGTCAAAGTTTCTGGTCAAATCTGGATTAAAATCAGAAAATAGAAAAACCAGCAGAGGGCCACGTCGAAGACGTACTTTGCCTGGGCGCCTCCACTTACCGCTTCGGCGTGCCACTGACGAGCGGGCCCCGCTGTCAGATTTAAAAGGGGGAGGAGGGAAACAGAGAACGGCGGGGCTCCGGCGACGGTCGCCGGGGATAAAGACGGTGGCGAGGTCCGGCGACTACAGGGATGGAATGAGCACTCCGAGACGAACACGCACGTACCAGTAGCTTCGCGGGAGATGGCCGGACGACGTCAGCAGCTTCCTCTCCGGCGGCGGCGGTGCTCGGGTGTCGTCGGAGATGGCGATTCCGGCGAAGATTCGGTCGAGCAAGAGGTCGGGCGTGGTCAGTTGAGTGAGGTGAGCTCGCGGGTGCAGTTGGTTTAGGCTGGGATGAAGCGAATCGGCGAGGGGGTGGAGCTTGGGTGGCGGCGGTTCTTCGATGAGATGTGAGGCCAGAGGGCCTCTCGGCCATGGCTCGGTGCTCGGGGGGGCCGATTGGGAGGTGGAGGAGTGGGGTGAGGTGCTCGGGAGGCTGGCCGTGGCCTTTTATAGGAGAGGGGCGAAGCCTCTGGAGCGGATGGAGCTCGAGCCACGTCGCCGGCGCCAGGACGCCATGTTGTGTGGCTCGATGCGGGCGACGGGATAGGAGAGGGTAGGGGAGTTAAGACGGATAGTGGCGGCTAGTGGAGGAAGAAGACGAGCGGCAGAGCCACTGTGGCCGCACGGGTGCCACAATGCCCGTGCGCGTGGCGGCCGGCAAGGGCTTCTCCGGCGAGGGGAAGGATCTAGGGCGACCAGGTTGACGGAGAGGAGCTAGTCGGCACACGGGGACAAGGTACGGCGACGCGGGGCAGCCGGATGCGACTCAACAGACACGGGCACGGTGCAGAGCGCGTGTTTTGGCATGCTAGTGCCGTGCTCACCACGGGCATTGGCACTTGGAGGACACGCAAGCCTGGCGCACCTTGTCTAGCATGTTCTCCTTTGATCACTTAGCCTCTCCGTGCCTCTAGTTCGAAGTGTAGCTTCGGCTATAGTTTCTGACAGAAAACTTGAGAGGGATCTAGAGGAGAGGTGAGCTGGAGATGGAGCCAGAAGAGATGTCTGGGATGATCTATCTTGGAAGGACTCCAAGCTGGCCAAGTTTGAGAGGATTTCATCAGGATTTGAATATAGCTCATGTACAACTGCTGTTACTGGAACAGAAGCAAGATGAGCTTGTAGTACTCATCTGGTTGATGTGCTGGAGCTAAGATTTGGTGCAGGAGGGTTATTTGGTGGATAGATGCTGTCATAAAAAATTTCAGCTCAATTGGATACCTCTAGATGGTACTTCCTTCACAGAGGTTCCATTTGAGCAGAAACTTGTCAGAATATTGCTGATGAAAATTTGTACTGGACAAGATGATATTTTTGGATATTATGGCAAGAGAGGTTCCCCAATATCTCAGGGAATTATTTGAGAGTTTTCTGAGTTGGGAAAATATGAGTTGCTTCACAAATGGCTAGTACTGTCCAGAAGACAAATGGAGTTTTCTGGACTAAATTTTGTACTGGACCATGAAATGTTTTTGAAGATTGTGGGAGTAGATGATGACAAGAAGATGTGGTATTAATTTGGGATTTTTCTGATCATCAGAACTATAGGTTGCTTTGTAATCCATAGTGATCACAGATTTTCCCAAAGGAGGAAAAATGAGTAATTGGGAAAGATGAAGAATTAGAATTTGATCCAGAAGGTGAGTGACAAGATTTTGGCAAGATGACGAGGGCTTTGGATCATTGAGAGAGATTCATAAGTCCAAAGTCAACTGAAAAGGTTCAAAAACCATCCAAATTTGCAAACAAAGCCAGAAAGACTTTGAAAAGAAAAAGTTGCCAAAAACCAGGGTGTCACATCTTCTTCTTGTGAGCTGCCATAGTGTGAAAGAATTTCCCCTTCGCTTTCCGAAGAAGATTCTTGATGCCCATTTTCAAGTTCCATCTTTTCTTCATGAATAGACAATAGCGTCATGACCTTGACATAGTGAAGTTCTTCAAAGTCTGGTCTTTGCATGATTTTGGCCACGATTGGATTGAAGGTTGCATCAAGAGCACTCAGTAGTTTGTCGACCACATCTCTATCGGAGATATCTGTTACTCCTCGTTGATGTAGTCTTTCAACAATATTTGTCAACCGATCGGTGAGTTCCATAGCACTTTCCCTACGAAGACTCTTCAAACCTGCAAACATGGCACGAAGCATATCTGTGTGTTGATCTGTTCTTGCCATGGATTCTTCATGAACATCCTTGATGGCATCCCAGAGTTGCTTGGCCGACTCAAGCTTTCGGAACCGAATGAAAATGTCTTTTGAGATGCTATCACAGATAATATATTTTGCTAGAGCATTCAATCGCATTTTAGCTTTGTCATCGGAGGTAGGATCATCAGGGTGCTGAACGGTGTATCCATTTTCCACAATCTACCAAAGTTCAATGTTGATGGCTTGAAGTCTGATTTTCATTCGCGCTTTCCAGTAGACATAATCATTTCCATCGAAGATAGGAAACCTTTCAGAGTGCAAGGATCTACCTGCAAACGACATACTCAAAACTCCAAGGTTGTTAGACCTTTCATAACCAGAGACAGGGAGAACCCGCTCTGATACCAATTGTTAGGACCGAGAGTATATCGACTAGAGGGGGGGTGAATGGGAGATTCAAAAATTCTTGCGAATGTTTTGAACTGATCCCAAACACAACAGCGGAAATAAGGTTCGGTAGATAAGTATTTAAACAAGCATGCAACACATGAGCAAATCTATCAGAGATGAGAGTGGTAATTTGCTTCGAGCGAAGAATATCACTAGATTGACTGGTTTGATGGTAAACCAATATATGAGCAGATGCAAAAACACGAGGAAAAACTAGATATGAACTACGATGAAAATGCACGGGAAGTGGCAACAAGGTGAATAGATTCGACACTGAATATAATTACGCTGACATACAGTAATACGAAGAGAAATAAATTAACCTGAGACGATGGAAAAGAATGATGAGCATGCGACAGACAATTGATGACTTATGATTGATCAGATGCAACTATCGGCACTGAGCACGAATGTAAACTGCTGAAGGAAATGCAGTAATGTAAAGCGAACCAGTGGTGCTCGATGGCGACAGAAGAATTTGGTGGACCAGTTCGCCCTTCTGCCAAAGGACTACGTCTGGTTGGAGGGGTTGTGATTTAACTTTCCTCACCCTATTCTCTTTCAACACGGAGGTGATCAGACTCCAGTTGATTTCACTCGTGGTAGATACTTGTCGGCGATCTCCAAACCTTCGACAGACTTCTTCGCGAACCACAATGACTCTTGGTTGCTGAAGATCTTGCTCGGTGAAGACAATTACTCTTCGACACTCGAGCCGACACCTATCGGTCTAGAGAGTGTGCAGCTCTCAAGAGTAATAGGTACAAGAACTCTAGCTCAGAATTACTGTGATGCTCAACCACTGTCTAAGTTTTGGCTCTTGATTTTTCTCTCGGTGGATCTTAAACTCAAATCACTCGGAGAGGGGATGCTCTATCATTCTTCTCAGAAATTTTAAGCGAAGCTGCCAATGGGCAACGTTGGAGCGGGGTGGCTATTTATAGCCGCAGCCTTCCCTGATGGGAAATGACCAAATTGGACATGTGGAGCAGCCAACGGCCGAATGACACGATTCCAACGGTCGGAATTTGAGCACAATAGTAACATTACGTGCGGAGCAAGTAATGCTAACTCCTCAGTTCGAGAGATATCTCCCGCAGCACCGAAGAACAATGTCTTCTGCTGGCAGGTAATCATTCAAAACATAAAGAGATTTCTCTCAGACTCGCATAGGTTTTGGGCTAAGCATCACAGCGGATCTAAGCTTCGAGAACCTATACCCCTCTTAATAGTACGGAGGTCGTATGACTCAAATGAAATGAAAGAAGAACAACGAAAAGAATTCTACATCTTCAGTTCGTCTTCATCTTCCATCGCTGCAGTCAATTTCTTCGGACGGACACCGAACGAATTGCTTTGCGTCAATAGTAAATTTTCGAGGGGTCAATTCCTTCATATCATTCTTCTCGTCTACAAGACTTCAAAGGATACATCACAATCTTCTCTACTGTACATATATTCTTCGGTGAAGTTCCTCCAACGGGACACCGGAGACAACATTCTCTTCGGTACTGCATGGACTATTTATCTCTGTGTGCACTAGCAAACAAATCAGTCCATGACTGTTTCTGTCAACAATCTCCAAAACACAAGAGGGCAAATATTGCACCAACAAGTCCATCTCCACCTGTACCGCTTGCCCAGCTACCTTCTATTCTATCGACACGCCACTTGGACGGGTGTCAATAAAGCTGCTTCTGTGGCGACGGGCCACCACGTGCCCTGACAAGCCTCACCTAATCACCTGCCCGCTCGACACCTGTCGGCAAGCTTCTGACTGCTACCACGGTGGAGCTATGGGACGGAGCTCATCGATCTGGAAGCTGCCGGCTCGTAGCTTGCCGGTATCTTTGATCTTTTAGTACATCTTTAGTACTTCTCGATGACTTGCCTCGAGGTCTTCTTCATGGTTTTGATTACCAAGTCTTGAGTGTTGATAAAGGCCCATCCTCCGGCAAGTCTTTGCCGTCAAGAAGGCTACAACTGTCTGTGCATCATCAGGGTATGAACACCCATGTTCAATACACCGACAGGAGCTCCCAGGCCTGGGCCACACATGCGTGCAAGGCGTTGTTGGGCTAAGTCCAAAACAATGCACAGACACACGTGGCAGAGGATAACTGCCGTAATGATCACTTTTACTGCGCACCCATGATGGCGCATTAAGTGCGGGACGTGGGAGAGGTGGAGCGAAATGGCAACTTGTGGTTATGCGCCTGAAAAAGTGCTGCCACGCCGAACAGTGAAGAGCCAGCCCCCATGCCTTCCCCATAAAAATGCATCTGTGGGTGCGGTGCTTGATTTACTGCTTCCTTCGCTCGCAATCCATCTCACCGCGCCCATCTTCTTCCTCCTTGCGCAAGAACAGAGCTCTCCACCGCCGGGTAGCTCCACCCACGCTTTCCACTAAACTCCACCTCCAGCAGTCGCCATGGCTCCGAAGAAGGTCGACGTCGAGGTGGAGAAGAGGAAAACGGCCGCCGCCAAGCTGCGGAGGGAGAACGTCGTCTTCACACCGCCGGTGCTCGCGTAACACTATCTCGTCGCCAAGTACGTGTACATCTGGTCGAGGAAGACCAAGGACTATGAAGCCATCGAAGCGCTTCCAGGAACCTCATCTACCTCCAACGATAAGTACAAGTTCTTCACCGAATATTTTTACTGTGGCTTGTGCCCCTCGTTTTCGAATTTCTTCAATGAGATTATGCATTCATACGGGTTTAGGCTGCTTGACTTCGCTCCCAACGCCATCACTTGCATGTCCGTCTTTGCACATCTCTGTGAAAATTTTGTGGGGGTTGTGCCCAATGTGCCCCTCTTCTGCCATTTCTTTATCCCCCGGATTGAGAGTGGAGAAGCTCTCTCCGGTAGTATCACTTGGATTCCAAGGACAGGGCTGAAGAAGCACTATCTTGACGGCAAGCTCCACATCAAATGGCCTGAATGGAGGGCAGACTGGTGCTGGATTAAACAAGAGAACTTCCTGGCCTATTGCGCCGATAGGACCGAGAAGATCGAAAGGAATCCTCGCTGGGGCGATTTGGGCCCCAATGACGACAAGCTTGGTCTGGCCCTGGATAGGATCTCACTTCTTAAGGTTGCCGGACTAACCATTGAAATGGTTGGTGTAGATTTCACCCGATGCCGGATCGCCCCTTTGCAGGACAGAGGAGGCCGGTGAGCTTGGGAGTACAAGAATCCTGCCAACACGATGCGGCTATACCCAAGCCTCCACAACAACTTGACAGTCATGGAGCACTACTGGCTTGTTTGCCACCTCTTTAACAAGGGCTGCCAATTTGACTTGCCGGCAGAAGTGATCCCGCTGTGCAACAATAAGGCCAAGGATTCCATCCTGGCCTTGATGCCGACATGCAATGCCAGAGGTGTTGAAGGCCACTGGAGAGTGCCAAAGCAGGAGGAGGTGGATGCATGGTTCGCCAACTTGGCGGAGGTGCCAATCAGAGAGGAGAAAGACATGGTCCACCCCACCAAAAATGATGAGTTTCAATTCATCGCCGCGAGGACAGAAGAACTAAAGAAGGCGCACTCCAAGGCAGTGGTTGCCAACACCAAGGAGGAAGAACCTGCCAAGGGGCATGAGGACAAAAAAAGACATGCCGAGGAGCATGGAGATGAAGAAGAGCATGCTGAGGAGCATGTGGATGAGGAAGAGAAGCATGCCGAGGAGCCGATTGTGGGGGAGGAAGAGGAGGAAGAGCCCCCTGCTCCTCCTGCTCGAACAAGGGCTACGACTTCAAAGAGGCAGGCCAGGAAGAAAGTGATGCGCACCGAACCGGCAAGCGACAAGCCTGTCGGTGCGGAGGGAACCGTCAGGGTTCCCCGGCAGCAAGCTGCCCGGCAACAGTCTTCCCGGCGGCAAGCTTCTCAGCCACAACCGCCTCGGGGAACATCTTCCCGGCAAGAGACTCCGACGATAGTGGAGGAAGCGGGAACTTCACAGCCCCCAGCTTCTTCTGCACCGAAGCGCGCCAGAGCAGCACCTCCATCTCCTGCAACTTCCGGTGCTGAGGATGAGTTTTATTGGGATTTATCCACTCTCAGCGACCGCGAAGAGGAGGAGTGAGCACTTCAATCCTTCTTCATCCAATTTTGATTTCTTGTTATTGTTGTTGTCGTTTTGACATGTTGCATAACTTGATCTTGCAGAGACGAGGAGCTGTTGGTGCACATGTCTCGGAAGAGGCTAAGTATTGCTGAAGAGGACGAACCTACGGCAAGCACTGAGTAGGGCACAACATCTTCAGATGTTGTGGTCACCAGCCCCCAGCGTGAGGCTGCCGTCCAGTACCCACTGGCGAGCACCACTGTTGATGCTCCCATCTCTGAATCTGACAAGGATGTGGAAGGGGAGCATCATGAAGAAGAACGCCAAGAAGTTGATCCCTTGGTGACGCCCCCAACAACCACCATTCCGGAAAGCAACTCGCCAAGAAGGACTTCAACCGACGAGCCCGTCCGCACTGATGACGTGCCGGCAAGTGGAGCTGCCGACAGCCAGGCGACGGCAACTGACATTGCCGGAGAGGAAGCTATTCGCTCTCAACAGACCCACACAGGTAATCTACTTTCCTTTGAGCACTTCTTTCCATTGCCAGTCTCTTTTTGTTTTCTTGAACTTGAGTTTTTGAATTTCTTCTTTGACTCCTCAAACTTGACAGATCCACCCCCACCAGAAGACACGGATGTCTCTGTTGACATGGAGGGGATTGCAAAGCGCGCTGCCGAAGAGGCTGCCGAAATCGCCACCAAGAAAACTGCTGACGCTGCTGCTGAGGAAGCCGCTAAGGGTGCTGCTGCCGAGGCCAACAAGAAAGCTGGGGAGGAGGCCGCCGAAGTGACCACGGATGAAGCCGCTAAGGCCACTGGTGGCACTTCTGCCGCAGGAACGCCAAGCGCTGAGACGGATGTGGATATGAGAGCGGCCGACAACACTGTGTCGGCTGCTAACGACCAGCCATCCACATCCGACGCCCCTCCAACAAGGAATTTCTTGGGGCTCTTCTGTCAACAGCCCGAATCTGAAGCCCCCGGCTCATCTGGTGCCGGAGATCACGCCCTCGCCGGCGTGGATGATGATGAAGTAGTCGTGCCTGCTACTTGTAGCTTGCGTTGGTATTTTCCCCGAAGAGGAAGGGATGATGTAGCATAGTAGAGATAAGTATTTCCCTCAGTTATGAAACCAAGGTTATCGAACCAGTAGGAGAATCACGCAACACCTCATTAGCAGCACCTGCACACAAACAACAAATCCTTGCACCCAACACAAACGAGGGGTTGTCAATCCCTCGGCGGTAAATTGCAAGATTAAATTGTATGTGATAGATAGATAGATTGAAACAAAAGTACAAAATAAAATAAATAAAAGAAAATGGCAGCAATATTTTTAGGGTTTTAGTAATATGATTTAGATAGACCCGGGGGCCATAGTTTTCACTAGAGGCTTCTCTCAAGAAAATAGCATACGGTGGGTAGACAAATTACTGTTGGGCAATTGATAGAAAAGCAAATAATCATGACGATATCCAAGGCAATGATCATGTATATAGGCATCACGTCCGAGACAAGTAGACCGACTCCTGCCTGCATTTACTACTATTACTCCACACATCGACCGCTATCCAGCATGCATCTAGTGTATTAAGTCCATAAGAACGGAGTAACGCCTTAAGAACGATGACATGGTGTAGACAAGATAAACTCACGTATGAATAAACCCCATCTTTTTACCCTTAATAGCAATGATACATACGTGTCATGTCCCTTTTTGTCACTGGGATTGAGCACCGCAAGATCGAACCCATTACAAATCACCTCTTCCAATGGCAAGATAACTCAATCTAGTTGGCCAAAACAAATCAATAGATCGGAGAAGAAATACGAGGCTATAATAATCATGCATAAAAGAGTGCAGCAAAGACTCAAATATATTCATGGATAATCTGATCATAAACTCACAATTCATCGGATCCCAATAAACACACCGCAAAAAGTGATTACATCGGATAGAACTCCAAGAACATCGAGGAGAACATTGTATTGAAGATCAAAAAGAGAGAAGAAGCCATCTATCTACTGCCTATGGACCCGAAGGTCTGTGGTAAACTACTCACGCATCATCGGAGAGGCAGCAAGGTTGATGTAGAGCCCCTCCGTGATCGATTCCCCCTCCGGCAGAGTACCGGAGAAGGCCTCCAGATGGGATCTCTCTGGAACAGAAACTTGCGGTGGCGGAAAAAGTATTTCGTGGACTCTCCTGAGGGTTTCTGATTTTTTCTGAATTTATAGTGGTGGAATTAGGTCAAACGGAGCTGAGGTGGGCCCACAAGGCACCAGGGCGCGCGGCGCGCCCTGGTGGCTTGTGGCCACCTCCTGTGGCGTCTGATCTTCTCCCGAAGCTTCTAGTGTTTATCTTGTCCAGAAAAAAATCTCCAAAAAGTTTCGTGGCATTTGGACTTCGTTTGGTATTGATTTTCTGTAAAACAAAAACAGAGCAAAAAACAACAACTGGCACTGGGCACTAGGTTAATAGGGTAGTCTTCAAAAATGATATATAATTGCTGTAAATGCATGTAAAAACATCCAAGATTGATAATATAACAGCATGGAACAATAAAAAATTATAGATACGTTGGAGACGTATCAGCATCTCCAAGCTTAATTCCTGCTCGTCCTCGAGTAGGTCAATGATAAAAACATAATTTTTGATGTGGAATGCTGCCTAACATATTCATCACATATTCTTTTCTTTTGTAGCATGGTCATTGGACTTGAATGATTCAAAGCAATAGTCTATAGTTTGACATGAAGATATAAATACTCAAGCATGCTAACAAGCAACCATGTCTTTCAAAATATCAACGCTAAAGAAAGTTATCCCTAGCCCATTATGCTCAATCATTGATCGATTCATGAGACACACTCAAATATTAGCTACATCCAATGCACAAGTATGACAATAGTGCTCTCTAGTTGGTGCTTTTGTAAGAGAAGATGGAGACTCAAATAAAAATTAAAATTGCATAAAAGTAAATAGATAGGCCCTTCGCAGAGGGAAGTAGAGATTTGTCAAATGTGCCAGAGCTCAAAGCTGAAATTAAAGAGATAAAAATATTTTGAGAGGCATGCTTTTCCTGTCAATGAAAACGACCAAGAATTCCCAATATTTTCCATGCTAGACACATCATAGGCGGTTACCAAACAGAAAGTAATGTTTATTTCCTTTCCACCATTTCTTTCACAATCCATGGCTAGCCATATCCACGGGTGCCCTCCATACCAATACTTTCCAAGGAATTTTGTTGTTATTAATTTTGATTTCATTATGGGACTGGGCATCCCTATTACCAGCCACCCTCTCGTGCAATGACAAGTGAATAAACACTCATCGTGAGAATAACACACCTAGCATGGAAAATAATGGCCACCCCTTGTCGCTTCATGAGCGGTATAGGCACACAAACCGGAAAAATTATTTTGAAAATTAGAGTTGGCACACGCAAATTTACTTGGAACGGCACTGAAATACCGCATATAGGTAGATATTGTGGACTCATTTGGCACAACTTGGGTTTAAGGATTTTGGATGCACAAGCAGTATTTCCGCTTAGTACAAATGAAGGCTAGCAACTAGATTGAGAAGAAACCAACCAAAAAACGAAAACGGTCATAAACATGCATTGAACATAACTAACACTGAATAATGCACCATAAGTAGGATATAATTTCTTCGCATAACTATTGACTTGATGTGCATGCATAGGGAATCACAAACCTTAACACTAATATTCTTACTAAATCACAATTACTCACTATCATGACTCACATATTATCATTTCCATATCGCAAAACTATTGCAAGGAATCACACTTATCATATCCAATGATCTATATGAAAGTTTTTATTTATATCCCTCTTGAATATTCATCACTTTGGGACCAAATTCATAGCTTGTGCAAATTATTGTTACTATCATCGACTCTCAAAAATATTTAAGTGAAGTATGAGAGTGCAAATATTTCTTCAAAATTTTCAATCTTATCAATTCTCAAAATAATATAAGTGAAGCATGAGAATTCATTTCTTCAAAATTTTCAATCTTATCAATTCTCAAAATAATATAAGTGAAGCATGAGAATTCATTTCTTCAAAATTTCAATCTTATCATCTCTCAAAATAATATAAGTGAAGCATGAGATTTTGTTTCTTCAAAATATAGCCACCACCGTGCTCAAAAATATTTAAGTGAAGCACTAGAGCAACTGCCTAGCTAAAAAAATTTAAGTGAAGCACATAGAGTATTCTAACAAATGATGATAAATGTGTGGCTCTCTAAAATTGGTGTGTCCAGCAAGGATGATTGTGACAAACTAAAAATCAAACAAAGCAAAGACTCATATAATACACGACGCTCCAAGCAAAACTTATATCATGTACGAATAAAAATATAGCTCCAAGTAAAATTACCGATGGTTGGTAGAAGAAAGAGGGGATGCCTTCCGGGGCATCCCCAAGCTTAGACACTTGAGTCTTCCTTGAATATTACCTTGGGGTGCCTCGGGCATCCCCAAGCTTAGGCTTTTGCTACTCCTTATTCCTTCATCCATCGTGATCTCACCCAAAACTTGAAAACTTCAATCACACAAAACTCAACAAAACCTTCGTGAGATCCGTTAGTATAACAAAATAAATCACTACTTTAAGTACTGTTGCAAACCCATTCATATTTTATTTTTGCATTATACCTACCTTACTCTAACTTCACCATGGCTTATACCCCCCGATAGAATCCATAGATTCATCAAAACAAGCAAGTAGTGCATCAAAAACAGAATCTATTAAAAGCAGAATAGTCTGTAGCAATCTATTTAAAAGCCATACTTCTGTAACTCCAAAAATTCTGAAAAATTAGGACAACGTGGGAAATTCATATACCAATACTGTGTAAAAATTTAAGATTTTTTGACGCTCCAGTACAGAAACAAAATTCGGGCACTGGACACAAAACTTTCTGTTTTCCAAACAGCATCAATTATATTATCTTCCAAATCATCCTAAAGGCTTTACTTGGCACAAACACTAATTAAAAACACAAAAACACAATCATACCAGAAGCATAATTGTGAAAACACACAATAACCGATTTTTTTTTATTTTATTCATTGGGTTGCCTCCCAACAAGCGCTATTGTTTTATGGCCCTAGCTAGGCATAATGCATAGTTTCAAGTATTGTCATCTTTCAAGTTGATTCCATAAGTGGCCCTCATAGTTGATTCATATGGTGCTTTAATTTTCTTCCTAGGGAAATGTTCCATACCATTTTTTAATAGAAATTGAAATTTTATATTCCCTTTCTTTCATATCAATAACGGCACCTATAGTTCGTAAGAACGGTCTACCAAGTATTATGGGGCAAGAAGAATTGCATTCAATATCAAGAACAATAAAATCAACGGGCACATAATTTCTATTTGCAAGAATAAGAACATCATTAATTCTACCCATTGGTTTTTTAATAGTAGAATCCGCAAGATGCAAATTAAGTGAACATTCATCTATATTGGTGAAACCTAGCACATCACATAGAGATTTTGGAATTGTGGAAACGCTAGCACCCAAATCACATAAAGCATTGCACTCATAATTTTTAATTTTAACTTTGATGGTGGGTTCCCATTCATCATATAATTTTCTAGGAATTGAAATTTCTAGTTCTAACTTTTCTTCTAACGCCTTCATCATTGCTTCTACGATGTGTTTAGTAAAAGCCTTGTTTTGCTCATAAGCGTTGGGTGAATTTAACATGGATTGTAACAAAGAAATGCACTCAATCAAAGAACAATTATCATAATTAAAATCTTTGTAATCCAGGAGAGTGGGCACATCGCTATTTAAAGTTTTTACCTCTCCAAACCCAGTTTTAGCAATTTTCTTATCAAGATTTTCACCCTCCGAATCATGGGAACACCTACTAGCTAAAGTTAACTCTTCTTCAGTCCCCTTTTCATCAAGTTTAATTTTGCTAAACAAAGAATAAATAGATGAAACACCAATCATTTTAATATCCTCATCATTACTATGTTCTAATGATTCTGGCTTAGCCGCCATTTGATTTACTAGCGTAGCTTGCGCATCAGAAATTTTTCCTAGCAAATTTTCAGTAAGAGCAAATTGAGATTAAAGACTAGCAACTTCTTTATTAACATCATCGAGTTGTTTTGCAATAGCATCCAATAAAGTAGAGTGTTCTTTGACTTCCTCGGTAAAAAAATTGTTGTGCTCAAACTGCGTAGTCATGTAATCTTTAGTATTTTTCTCAATTTCGGACAAAATTTTATAATAAGAAGTATCATGATAATTTTATCGGGTCATCATGATTAATCAAACAAGATAACAAGCAAGCAAGAAAAAGGCAAACGGAAAATATTTTTGTATTTTTGTAAAAACATTTTAGAAGTGGGGGAGATGAAAACGAGAGGCAAATAAAATAAATGCAAGGAGATGAGAGTTCATGCAAAGGCACTTGATAGATGTTGATGATGTCTCCCCGGCAACGGCGCCAGAAATTCTTCCTGCTACTTGTAGCTTGCGTTGGTATTTTCCCCGAAGAGGAAGGGATGATGCAGCACAATAGAGATAAGTATTTTCCTCAGTTATGAAACCAAGGTTATCGAACCACTAGGAGAATCATGCAACACCTCATTAGCAGCACCTGCACACAAAGAACAAATCCTTGCACCCAACACAAACGAGGGGTTGTCAATCCCTCGGTGGTAAATTGCAAGATTAAATTGTATGTGATAGATAGATAGATTGAAACAAAAATACAAAATAAAATAAATAAAAGAAAATGGCAGCAATATTTTTAGGGTTTTAGTAATATGATTTAGATAGACCCGGGGGCCATAGTTTTCACTAGAGGCTTCTCTCAAGAAACTAGCATACGGTGGGTAGACAAATTACTATTGGGTAATTGATAGAAAAGCAAATAATCATGACGATATCCAAGGCAATGATCATGTATATAGGCATCACGTCCGAGACAAGTAGACCGACTCCTGCCTGCATCTACTACTATTACTCCACACATCGACCGCTATCCAGCATGCATCTAGTGTATTAAGTCCATAAGAACGGAGTAACGCCTTAAGAACGATGACATGATGTAGACAAGATAAACTCACGTATGAATAAACCCCATCTTTTTACCCTTAATAGCAACGATACATACGTGTCATGTCCCTTTCTGTCACTGGGATTGAGCACCGCAAGATCGAACCCATTACAAAGTACCTCTTCCCATGGCAAGATAAATCAATCTAGTTGGCCAAACCAAATCAATAGATCGGAGAAGAAATACGAGGCTATAATAATCATGTGTAAAAGAGTGCAGCAAAGACTCAAATATATTCATGGATAAGCTGATCATAAACTCATAATTCATCGGATCCCAACAAACACACCGCAAAAAGTGATTACATCGGATAGAACTCCAAGAACATCGAGGAGAACATTGTATTGAAGATCAAAAAGAGAGAAGAAGCCATCTATCTACTGCCTATGGACCCGAAGGTCTGTGGTAAACTACTCACGCATCATCGCAGAGGCAGCATGGTTGATGTAGAGCCCCTCCGTGATCGTTTCCCCCTCCGGCGGAGTACCGGAGATGGCATCCAGATGGGATCTCTCTGGAACAAAAACTTGTGCGGCGGAAAAAGTATTTCGTGGACTCTCCTGAGGGTTTCTAATTTTTTTCTGAATTTATAGTGGTGGAATTAGGTCAAACGGAGCTGAGGTGGGCCCACGAGGCACGAGGGCGCGCCTGCCCCCCCCCCCAGGCGTGCCCTGGTGGCTCGTGGCCACCTCCTCTAGCGTCTGGTCTTCTCCTGAAGCTTCTAGTGTTTATCTTGTCCGGAAAAAAATCTCTAAAAAGTTTCGTGGCATTTGGACTTCGTTTGGTATTGATTTTCTGTAAAACAAAAACAGGGCAGAAAACAGGAACTGGCACTGGGCACTAGGTTAATAGGTTAGTCTCCAAAAATGATATATAATTGCTGTAAATGCATGTAAAAACATTCATGATTGATAATATAATAGCATGGAACAATCAAAAATTATAGATACGTTGGAGACGTATTAGTGCCCGTGTCTCGGAGCACAGAGGAAGTACGCGCCGCCAACGACGATGCTGCCGATCTCGCTTTCCTGAAGGCCATGGGCGATGGCTTCAAGGATGTGCAAGCAAATTACAGCAGATGCTGGGATAAGCTCCAGATGCGGCAACCTATCATGGAGATGGCCGAGAAGAGGCTGAAAGAGATGATTGAAGAGGCCCACATGTGGTATGAGGACAGGGTCCAGAGCATCAATGACTGGGAAGCTGAGCTTGCCGCTGCCAGAGAAACCTTCATTTTGGAGAAGGCTACGGCCAAGATGGCACAGGAAGAAGCCGCTAAGAGGACCGCAGATCTTGACAACAAACTAACTCAGCTTCAAATCCAGCTTGAGGCCCAGGAGGAGGACCTTGTCGCCAGGGAGAACGCACTGGCCACCAAGCTCCAAGCTAAGGATGATGAAATTCAGGCTCTCCTCGCCAAGAAAACCCAGGAGCTGGAGCAGACCTACAGGGATAACATCCAAGCTCAAGCCCTGGAGTACGCTGGCAAGCTGAAGGAGGCCGTCAACGCCGCTGAGACCGCCGAGGCTGCCAA
The DNA here is from genome assembly GCA_039707655.1 of Elymus sibiricus. NCBI lineage: Eukaryota > Viridiplantae > Streptophyta > Magnoliopsida > Poales > Poaceae > Elymus > Elymus sibiricus. The sequence continues at coordinate 465,008,232 of CM077676.1, forward strand.
GGTGAAGTTGGATGCTCAAGTGAAGAAGCTTGAGGAAGAGCTTGCCGCCAGCAACAAGGAAATCTTGGACCTCAAGGAGTCACCGCAGAAGGCGGCTCATACATTGGCGGAGCTCCAAATTTCATTATCATCCAAGAACCAATAACTCCAAGCTGCTGCCGACATCAAGGCTGACCTGCAACTGAAACTCTCCACCCTAGGGAAGTCCCTTGACGCCGCCAAGGCCAGAGAGAAGATCCTGATGATGGACTGAGAGAATGAGAAGACCTTGTTGGTAGATGCTGAGGAGAAGTTCAGTGAGCTCAAGCAGTCACTCTCCCTCTGGACCGGCAGGCTTGTCGACACCGTTGAGCGCCTCAGTGTGCAGTTGGCAAAGATGAGCATGGGAAGAGGGAGCTTCACCGTCAACCCCAATCAAGCCACGAGTGCCACACTAACACTTTTCTTTGACGGCCTCATTGCTGCACTGGACACACATCACAGGGAGCGAGCCGCCAAGTTTGCGAGTGAGTCTCGCCTTGTTGTCTGCGACGTGCTCTACAAGGTGCTCATCAAGATTGTGACCCGCAACCCCATCATTAACCTTTCCAAGGCCTTCACAAGCCTTCCTACAGGGACGAACACCAGCGAAGCCGAGAAGCTTGTCGCTCCCATCGCCGACAGGGCCTCCGGGGGAGCCACCAGAGTCCAAGGAGAGCTCAGGAACTAATCTCCTCATGTTTGATTGTAGCAGACGCGACCATGTAAAAAGAATAATTTATCTTTTAATTAGACCCGCCTTGCTATCTTTGTAAGATATAACTTATGTGCTTGATTAAATGTATGCTTCTTTCCTCATGCGATTCTGCCTTTGTACATGTTTTTACCCTACGCTTGCCGGTGGGCACACTATAGCCAATAGCGCTTGAGGAACAGGTCCTTAGCAGCTTGCCGGAAGTGCCGCTTTCCGGCGAGTTGACACTTATCAGTCTTGGCACAGTGTAACACCCCAGATGTAATCCTTCCTTATTTGTATTCCCCAACCTTGCCATATATGGAATTGTCATGATGATCTTGTTGGATGGGTTTTGTTTTTTCTCATGTTGTGTTTTGCTTTTCTTTTTGCATTTCATCTTCATGTCATAATTTGCCATGTGCCTTGCATCATCATATTCTTTTATGTTGCTCTAAATATGCCTAGTCATTGTAGCAGTTTGTTGTCAACATTAAGTTGCATTTTGTGAGCTTGGTTGTGATGAATCCATGCTTCCTATGAATTTGTACCAATGTAATGAAATGATCTTTGCCATGTGTACTATAGGTGCATGCCAATTTCGTGCACTTTCATGTTGTTTTTCCTACTTTTACAACCATGTGAAAACTGACTGTCATTGTGTCTGTCAGCATATGCTCTGTTATTTTCAGCTGTAACATTATGTTTGCATCTTGTTGCCGTCATTCCAATTATCCAGTGATGCTAATGAATTTGAACCTATGGGATGTTTTGCTGTTGCATGTGGCGAGTGTAAGCCTTTATCTAGTACACTCATGTGTCCATTCGGTTGTATGTATTTGAGAACCACCTTGCTATGCGATCCAAAATGGGGTACCATGTCTATCTCTGTGTTTCTCCTATGAAGGGTGCTCAATGATTCGGTATCAAAGGAAAGCTTGCTCCAAGATACGTGGGCCCTTTCAAGATAGTTGGCAAGAGAGGCGATCTAGCCTACCAACTCGAGCTACCTTCCAACTTCTCAAATGTGCACGATGTGTTTCACGTGTCACAGCTTCGCTAGTGTTTCAAGACTCCCGACCGCACAATTGACTTCCAAGACATCGAGCTCCAAGATGATTTGTCTTACCATGAGCATCCCATTGCCATTCTCGAAGAAACTGAGCGCAAGACCCACAACAAGTCAATCAAGTTCCTGAAAGTGAAGTGGTCTCACCATTCCGACCGGAAAGCCACATGGGAGCGCGAGGACCACCTCCGTTCTGAATATCCGGAGTTCTTTCGTTCCTAGATCTTGGGACGAGATCCTCTTGTAGTAGGGGAGAGTTGTAACACCCCAGATGTAATCCTTCCTTATTTGTATTCCCCAACCTTGCCATATATGGAATTGTCATGATGATCTTGTTGGATGTTTTTTTTCTCATGTTGTGTTTTGCTTTTCTTTTTGCATTTCATCTTCATGTCATAATTTGCCATGTGCCTTGCATCATCATATTCTTTTATGTTGCTCTAAATATGCCTAGTCATTGTAGCAGTTTGCTGTCAACATTAAGTTGCATTTTGTGAGCTTGGTTGTGATGAATCCATGCTTCCTATGAATTTGTACCAATGTAATGAAATGATCTTTGCCATGTGTACTGTAGGTGCATGCCAATTTCATGCACTTTCATGTTGTTTTTCCTACTGTTACAACCATGTGAAAACTGACTGTCATTGTTTCTGTCAGCATATGCTCTGTTATTTTCAGCTGTAACATTATGTTTGCATCTTGTTGCCTTCATTCCAATTAACCAGTGATGCTAATGAATTTGAACCTATGGGATGTTTTGCTGTTGCATGTGGCGAGTGTAAGCCTTTATCTGGTACACTCATCTGTTCATTCGGTTGTATGTATTTGAGAACCACCTTGCTATGCGATCCAAAATGGGGTTCTGTCACGATCTCAACTTCATCATGAGATTGCGATAGAGCTTCATATTGGGCGTTACACGCAGCTACTTATATTGCTGAGCGGACTCGAAACAAATTAGAGCGCAACCAATCCCGACAAGGTTCCTTCGCTTGCAGGTTTTTCATACAAAGAAAAATCATTTCAAGGAAAGGTAGCAACTACAACAAAGAAATTTGTTTCAAAGTTTTGCAACTTAGCTTTGTTTGTTGTACTTCTTGTCGTCAATGATAACTTGAACATCATTGGTTTCTACACCAGTACTCCCCCCGGGAAACTTGCACGCGAGGAACTCTTCTGCCTTTGAGAAAAAGAAAGAAGAGAAAAGAGTAGGCTAGAATCCTTGACGGCTCGTTAACCACTTCATACAAGGCATAATGTAACACAACATTTCATGCATACACATAATTAAATATGTACTTTGACAAAGAGTTGTGAAACACTTAGCCTTTATTTCAGTACGCACGGGTTCTGCGCCCGGCTTTGTACAAAGGATTACATGCCTTGCCGGCCAACTTGTACAAAAGAGGTTGCTAGGAGGCCGGGCAACCGCGCCTCATGGGTAGAACTTGCGAAGATGCTCAATGTTCCATGAGTTCTGCACTGGAGTGCCATCTTCGGTCTCTAGACGGACTGTGCCAAGTCTAGTGAATTGAACTATCCGATAAGGACCTTCCCACTTTGGTGTCAACTTGTTTGATCCCTTCGCGGACTGAATCCGATGAAGAACAAGGTCACCTTCCTCAACCTTCCTGGCATGAACTTTGCGGCTATGGTAGAGGCGCAAAGCTTGTTGTTACCGTGCGGCACGGACAGCAACCCGGAGACGATCTTCCTTGAGGAGCGTGGCATCATCATGCCTCAGCTCTTCTTGATCTTCTTCATCAAAAGCCAAGACTCGAGGTGATCCGTATTTGAGTTCTGTGGGGAGCACCGGTTCTGCACCATATACAAGGGAGAAGGGTGTCTGGACGGTAGCTCGATTTGGTGTCGTTCTGAGTGACCAAAGAAATGCCAGCAACTCTTCCACCCAGCGTCTTCCACACACTTGTGCAGTCTATCAAACGTCCTGGTCTTGAGACCCCGCAACACTTCAGCATTTGTCCTTTCAACTTGCCCATTGCTTCTCGGGTGAGCGACAGACGCAAAGCAGATCTTGCTGCCAAGCTCTTGACAGTATTGCATGAAGGTGCGGCTTGTGAACTGTGTGCCATTGTCGGTGATGATCCTGTTAGGAACACCAAAATGGGCAACTATTCCTTTGAAGAACTTGATGGTGGACTATGCTGTCACCTTCCTTACCGGCTCTACCTCAGGTCACTTTGTGAATTTGTCGATTTCTACGTACAAGAACTCAAAGCCCCCGGTTGCACGGGGAAAAGGGCCGAGGATGTCCAGCCCCCAGACCGCGAAGGGCCAGGAGAGAGGAATGGTTTGAAGAGCTTGAGCTGGTTGGTGAATATTCTTTGCATGAAACTAGCAAGCTTCACATGAAGTTACCAGTGCAATTGCATCTTGGAGGGCTGTCGGCCAGTAGAAACCTTGCCGGAAAGCTTTTTCGAAAAGGGCACATGACCCAATGTGGGAACCACACATGCCTCCATGTATCTCTGCCAGCAGCGCTTGACCATCTTCCCGGGAAATGCACTTAATTTCACACCATTTGGCCTCTTTCTATGCAGAATGCTGTCAACAAACTGGTATATACTTAACTGCCATGCTACTCTTTCAGCTCTTTCTTGATCTCCGGGAAGTTCACCTGTTTGTAGGTACTTGACAATTTGCTGCGCCCATGCCGGAGCCTGTGGCTCGACGACAAGGAGCAATGGCTGTTCTTCCTCCGCGAGAGCGCATATCTCAATAGCAAGGGCCTGCCTTGTCGGAGATTGTTGCTCATCAACAAGAGGTGTCTTGTCGGTGGTGTCACCCTTCTTGGTGGATGCTAGCAGCTCTGCCGGAAAGTAACCACCAGAGTTTAGTTTTCTCTTCTTTGTTGGACTCGTTGATGGTGTAACAGATGGCGGAGTTAGTTGCAACACAAAAGTTCCTGGTTCCACAGGGAGTCTTTTGGTGGCATGTTTTGACAGGTCGTCGGCAATATCATTTTGAGCAGTGGGGATGTGCTCCATCTGCAGACCGTCAAAGTGCTCTTCCAACTTTCTCACTTCATCCACATATGCTTCCATCAATGGGCTCTGATAATCTTTGTTGATTTTCTTCACAACAAGCTGCGAGTCGCCTCTGATAATCAATTTTCTGATACCAAGGTCAATTGCTATCCATAGACCGGCAAGCAATCCCTCGTACTCAGCAGTGTTGTTGGTGGCCTTCTCCCTAGGAAAGTGCATTTGAACAACATACTTGAGGTGCTCTCGGTGGGTGCGACAAGGAGCACGCCGACACCGGCACCCTGGAGCATAAAGGCACTGTCAAAGTACATGATCCAATCATCCGCGGTTTCCTTTCCGGGAAGAGAGGTCTCCGGTATTTCTTCGTCTTGACTTGGTGTCCATTTTGCAATGAATTCTACCAAGGCTCTGCTCTGGATTGTTGAAGCACTTTTGAACCTCAAATCAAAGTTTGACAATTCCAACGCCCACTCCACTATCCTGTCAATGGCTTCTGGATTTATCAAGATGCGTTGTAATGGAAAGCGAGTGATGACGGTGACTTGGTGGGCTTGGAAGTAGTGGCACAACTTTCTTGAGGCCATGAGGAAGCCAAAAAGAAACTTCTACACACTAGAATATCTTGACCTAGCCTCCTGTAAAAGGGAGCTGACAAAATAGACCGGGTGCTGCACCATCTTATTCTTTGGCACAATTTGCTGTTCTTGCTCATCTGCTTGCACAAGTTCTGACTTGTCGGCACCTGACCTTGCCGGAGAAGATTCTGGCTTGTTGGCCTGTGGCTCTGCGATTGTTGCCTCTTCATCATCTACTTCTCTCTCCGCCACTAGTGCAGCACTTACCACTTGATTGGTTGCCACCAAGTATAGCAGCAACGACTCTTGTGGTTTAGGTGCAACTAGTATTGGTAGAGAGGATAGATATTTCTTCAAGTCTTGGAGTGCGGCCTCCGCTTCCGGGGTCCATTTCATTGGACCTGCCTTTTTCAAGATTTTGAAAAATGGCAAGGCGCGCTTAGCTGACTTGGAAATGAACCTACACAGTGTGACAACGCAACCGGCAAGACGCCGTACGTCCTTGACGTGCTTCAGTGCTTCTATCTGCTCAATTACTTTGATCTTGTCGGGATTGGCTTCAATTCCATGCTGAGACACAAAGAACCAAAGAAGCTTGCCGGATGGAACACCGAAAACACACTTCTCGGGATTGAGCTTCAAGTTGATCTTACGCAAATTTGCAAATGTTTCTTCTACATCTTGGATAAGTATTGATATGTCCTTGGTTTTGACCACTTTATCATCCATATAGGCTTCCACATTTCTGTGCAGCTGAGGACAAAAACCAATCTGGATAGTTCTTGCAAATGTAGCTCCGGCACTCTAGTATGTGGCACATGGAGTTATGAATGCTGTTTTCACCTCATCTTCCTTGGCCATAAAGATCTGATGATAACTAGAGTAGGTGTCAAGAAAAGAGAGGAGATTGCAGCCGGTAGTGGAGTTAACAATCTGGTCAATCCACAACAAAGGAAAATGATCTTTTGGACATGCTTTGTTGATATCAGTGAAATCAATACAAAGTCTCCATTTTCCATTTGCTTTGTGAACAACCACTGGATTTGCTAACCATGTTTGATGTAGTACTCCTCTAACCAGACCTGCAACTTCAAGTTTTTGGATTTCTTGGGCAATAAATTCTTGCCATTCCAAAGCTTGCTTCCTGACCTTTTGCTTGACGCGCTTCGCATGAGGACAAACATCAAGGTGGTGCTCAATTACTTCCCTGGGAATGCCGGGGATGTCAGATGGTTGCCATGAAAACACATCAACATTCGCCCACAGGAAAGCAAAGAGCGCGCTTTCCTATTTGCTGTCAAGGGCGGCACATATGGTAAAAGTGCCGTTCCCATCCTCCTTCGCTGCCACTTGCTTGGTCGCAGGTGCAGTAGCCTTGGACTTCTTGCCCTTGCCGGCAGAGGTCTCTGGCTTATCCTCAACAGGCGTGCTGCACTCTGCGGTGCGCTTCTCGGAGGCCTTACTGGAGGACTTGCCGGACTTCTTCTATGTCTTTCCCTTGGGAGCTTTGTCGGCAGGAGCAAGTGCCTTGCCGGTAGTTACTGCAACCGCTTCCTGGTAGAGTTTGTCAGCACAAATGATAGCATCTTTCTTGTCGGAACTGATGGTAATCATGCCCATGGGCCCTGGCATCTTCAATGTGTTGTAAGCATAATGGGATGCTGCCATGAACTGTTAATACATAACGGAATTTTGGGTCATCCAGCTCTGGTGAAGTTCATGGCAGCATCCCATTATGCTTACAACACATTGAAGATGTCAGGGCCCATGGGCATGATTACCATCAGTTTCGACAAGAAAGATGCTATCATTTGTGCTGAAAAAATCTACCAGGAAGCAGTTGCAGTAACTGCCGGCAAGGCACTTGCTCCTGCCGACAAAGCTCCCAAGGGAAAGACACAGAAGAAGTCCCGCAAGTCCTCCGGTAAGGCCTCTGAGAAGCGCACCGCAGAGTGCGGCACGCCTGTTGAGGATCAGCCGGAGACCTCTGCCGGCAAGGGCAAGAAGTCCAAGGCTACTGCACCTGCGACCAAGCAAGTGGCAGCGAAGGAGGATGGGAACGGCACTTTTACCATATGTGCCGCCCTTGACAGCAAATAGGAAAGCACGCTCTTTGCTTTCCTGCGGGCGAATGTTGATGTGTTTTCCTAGCAACCATCTGACATTTCTGGCGTTCCCAGGGAAGTAATTGAGCACCACCTTGATGTCTGTCCTCATGCGAAGCCCATCAAGCAAAAGGCCATGAAGCAAGCTTTGGAATGGCAAGAATTTATTGCCCAAGAAATCCAAAAGCTTGAAGCTGCAGGTCTGGTCAGAGGAGTGCTACATCAAACATGGTTACTACATGGGCCCTGTCGGCCGCCACGTCAGTTCCACGTGGACGCCATGTTAGTTCCACGTTGCTTCCAGATCATGAAAATCGGTGACGGTTTGTTCCGTCACAGAGGTTTGGGCCTAGTTTGGGCCTGTGGCAGACCCATGACGGTCAAGAGCCGTCATGGAAGGTGCGGTGGCAAATTATGACGTGATATACATGACGGATTTGAAATCCGTCGTGGATGGGCATGCATGACAGTTTTTGGCTAATCCATGACGGACTAGAACCGTCATGTATTAACAGGTTTCTTGTAGTGTGGCAGGCACCCAGGGTACACCGGCGCAGGCGCGTTCACTGCCGGCCTAGCTGTCGGGACCCCGATCCTAAGTCACATAGATCTAGCATGTAACACTTCATATCATTTTGTGGCCTCACGCACGGTAACCCACGGCTGCAGCCTTTACCTTGGCCGAGACCGTTTGCCTCTTTTGGCTCACGAATATGATTATGTCGCTAGCATCCATATGACAGAGAACCCGGGTCGACATGAGTAGTCATAGACCAAGGTGGCACAAACGTACAGGGAAAGACATAGGTAACCCAGCAATGCTCGTGTTGGTCATCAGCGTGTGTAACCGAGTCGTAGCAAGCTACAAGGACTCCAGTAAACACCGCGTGACATTTCCCCGTAGGGACAGACACAGGAGCAAAGAAGGATACATGTCAGTCAATCCATGTGTTCCGGAGCAGTAGCGAACTACCAAGGCTCAGTGGGAGCACTAGGAGGCATTTCCGTGTAAGAAAGGCTACCAAAGGCACATAACTAGGTGTCGAATCCCACACATACCAATGCATTTCAAACATACACACAATATGCACGATATGTGTACATACAACATGGCATCACAACATAACTCTACGACTCAGAGTATTTACTTAAGAGGCTCCGAAGAGCCATACATAACATAATATTACAAACATGGGTCTCATGACCCAACATACTGTTGGGGAACGTTGCATGGAAAACAAAAAAATTTCTACGCACACGCAAGATCTATCCATGGAGATGCATAGCTAAGAGAGGGGGAGTGTGTCTACGTACCCTCGTAGACCGTAAGCGGAAGCGTTAGAACAACGCGGTTGATGTTGTCGAACAACTTCACGATCCAACCGAACGAGTACCGAACGTACGACACCTCCGCGTTCAGCACACGTTCAGCTCGGTGAATCCTCGACTTCTTGATCCAGCAAGACGGCGAGGTAGTGGATGAGTTCCGTCAGCACGACGGCGTGGTGACGGTGATGGTGATGCTATCTCCGCAGGGCTACGCCCAAGCACTGCGAAAATATGACCGAGGGACGGAACTGTGGAGGGGGGCACCGCACACGGCTAAGACAATGTTGTGTCTCCTTTGGGGCGCCCCCTCTCCTCTATTTATATATGTGTAGGGGCTTGGAGTAGAAGGAATAGTGCCACGTGAACAGTAACCATGAATAGTACACAAGTGGACTTGGACTCCAAAGTCCAATCCTATTCCTACTAGGACTCTCCCTTTTTTTCCTTCCCTAGCTGCGTGGGCTTTTGAGGACTAGGTGCGCCTGGCCCAATAAGTCTAGGGCGCCTCCCCTTAGCCCATGCCAGCCCTTGGGACATGGTAGACCCACTTGTGGACTTCCGGACCCCTCCGGAATCCTCCGGAACCTTCTGGAAGCTTCCCGGTACAATACCGAAAAAAAACTGCACCTTTTTCCGGAACCCAAAATATGACTTCCCATATATAAATCTTTACCTCTCGACCATTCCGAGACTCCTCGTGACGTCCGGGATCTCATCCGGGACTCCGAACAATATTCGGTTACCAATTCACATAACTCATATAACACTATATCGTCAACGAACGTTAAGCGTGCGGACCCTACGGGTTCGGGAATGATGTAGACATGGCTGAGACGCCTCTCCGGTCAATAACCAATAGCGGAACCTGGATGCTCATATTGGTTCCTACATATTCCACGAAGATCTTATCGGTCGAACCGCAATGACAACATACGTAATTCCCTTTGTCCGTCGGTATGTTACTTGCCCGAGATTCGATCGTCGGTATCTCCATACCTAGTTCAATCTCGTTACCGGCAAGTCTCTTTACTCGTTCCGTAATACATCATCCCGTAACTAACTCCTTAGTAACTTTGCTTGCAAGCTTCTTATGAAGTGCATTACCGAGAGGGCCCAGAGATACCTGTCCGAAACACGGAGTGACAAATCCCAGTCTCGATCCATGCCAACTCAACGGACACCTTCGGAGATACCTGTAGAGCATCTTTATGATCACCGAGTTACGTTGTGACATTTGATAGCACACAAGGTATTCCTCCGTTATCCGGGAGTTGCATGATCTCATGGTCTGAGGAGCATGTATTTGACATTCAAGAAAGCAGTAGCAATAAACAGAACGATCATATGCTAAGCTAACGGATGGGTCTTGTCCATCACATCATTCTCCTAATGGTGTGATCCCGTTATCAAATGAGAACTCATGTCTATGGTTAGGAAACCTTAACCATCTTTGATCAACGAGCTAGTCTAGTAGAGGCTCACTAGGGACACGGTATTTGTTTATGTATTCACACATGTATTTAAGTTTCCGGTCAATACAATTCTAGCATGAATAATAAACCTTTATCATGAACAAGGAAATATAAAATAATAACAACTTTATTATTGCCTCTAAGGCATATTTCCATCACATACAAAGTCATACAAGCAACGGAAGCATATACCTGTCTGAGTACAGACAGCTGGAAAGAAAGAAGACTAGAAAGCCTATATATCTACAAGACCCTCCATAGGAACCAGACCTCTGTCTGGGATTCCCAAGCTAATCGGTCAACATCGAACTCATCGTAGAAATCACTAGTGAGACTGAAGTCTCCTCTGCAAAAACATAATTAAGCACCCGTGAGTACAAAGGTACTCAGCAAGACTTACATCAGAACTATCTACATATGCATCAGTATCAACAAGGGGGTTGTGGAGGTTAACTGCAGCAAGCCAGCTTTGACTCAGTGGCTATCCTGTACTACGACTACAAGTATTTTCTTTGAGGTGAGAAAGCGCACAGGTGTCCACATATTCACCATATCAATACACCACTATGAATCCTCTCCCGTCTTCCTATGAGAAGGCTATCCATAGCACTCACACTTATCTTGCGCATTTTAGATTATCCAATTCAAGTTATCTATGTACCACATAAGTTTTCAAGCAGTCCATATCCGAGGACGCGTCTATTCGAATAGTTTGATAACCCTGCATGGGTGTACTTCTTCACACACGCTCCCACCACTTACCACCATATACACGTCATGTATAGCGGCAACCTTCAAGCGGAAGCCTGGCGAGGGTGTCGGCCACAACCTGACTAACCACACAAGACTCTAGTCCAGGTTTATCGCCTAATTGAGACTGAACCCGCAAGGAAGTCTGGCCGAGGTTTTCGTTACGGCCCCAAATGATGTGAGCAGGGTTCCCAAGCCCACCATCCGGGTGCCACTTGGTACACCGTGCCACGGTGCATCTACCGCATCATAGCCCACCCCTAAGGTCAGCTCTACGCACGGCCGCCATCACATATCCTACAAACACCAGAAACTAGTTGCAACTCCTGGACAAAAATCAAGGCGATTAATAAGTCGAGAGAGTCAATTAAGGATCCCAATGTGTGGTAGTAGCTGATCTTGGATAACATACACAGAACTCAGTTCTTAAGGACGGCCTCAAGGAGACAACCCACCATGTACTCCTACATGGCCTCTCATCGCTACCTTCACCAAATCGTGTTCACACACTTAGCTCTCACATAGTAGGAGATGAACACAACCATTCCAATCCATCCCAGAAGAATCAGACCTGGCACAACTCTAAGCATAGCAGACATAGCAAACAAGCATGAATGAGTAGACACATCATGGCTCAAGCAATTCCTACTCATGCTAGTGGGTTTTACTATTTACTGTGGCAAAGACAGGTCATGCAGAGGAATGGTTCAACTACCTCAACATGTAACAGTTGAATCGTTGTTGTCCTAATGCAATAAATGAGAGCAGGAGCGAGAGAGTGGGATTGTATCGAAATTCTCAAGGGGGGTTTGCTTGCCTGGCAGATCGGCAATGGAGTACTGCTCCTCCGGTGGATACTCGAGCGTATCCTCAGGAACAGACCCTATTGCTGAGAATATCACCAAAGTGGAACAAATCAAAACACAGCAGATGCAAAAATATGATGCATGAATGTGACATGGCAATATACTGTTATTTGAGCTAATGCAACTAATATCAAGAGTGAATGAAGCTCATTTGAACAAGGGTTCAAATGCAAGCTTCATATAAAGCATCTAAAATGCCATTTAATGAGTTGTACAAATCAGTGAGTATAATTTGTTCAAACATGCATGAAAATGGCATAAACAGATTCTTTGGATTTTTCTGATAATTTTTTATATATAAATTATTTTCATTGGAGTTATAGATTATTTTCTATGAATTTTCAAAGTTTGTAAGATTTTTCTGGAATTTCTATTTTGTTTTGAATTAAAATAAATCCAGAAAGGATTTACTGCGTCAGCATTGCATCATGCTTGCGTCAGCGGTCAACCGGGTCATGTCTAGGTCAAACCTTACGTGTGGGGTCCGTCAGTGGCACAGGTGTTAATCAGCAAATAAGCTAACCTAAACTAAAGTCATTAGCAGGCCTTGGGCCCACTGGTCAGTGACACCTGGTTTAGTTAGCGGGGTGATTGGCCCTTAATTAAGTGTGCCACATCGACATCAACAGAGGTTAGCCGCCGGCGACCAACAGAGCGGCGGAGACGCGTCGGGTTTGAGCTGTGGGCGGCCAAAAGACGCGCGGAAGGGCTCGCCTGAACGCCCACAGAACGGCGCGTGCAACGGTGGTGGAGGTTTGCGCAGGGGTGGCCTGTAGCGGCGCCGGCGACGAGGCTAGCGGCGGCCGGATTTCGGCTAGTGCGGGCGCGGGGCTTTAGTGCTCTACAGAGCTAGCTGAGGGCCTCGTTGACCTCCTTGGAGTTCTAGGAGCTCGGCTACGTACGCGGTTGGGTTAGGCGGAGGCTACAGTGACGACGGCTACGCGACGGCGGTGGCGAGCGCTCAGATGTGGCGGCAGCGCTAGATAGAGGGCGAGCGCGAGGACGAGGGGTTAGGGGGATGGGGGAGGAGCTCATCTTGATAACCCACAAGAATAGGGGATCGTTTGTAGCCTTTCTCGATAAATAAGAGTGTCGAACCCAACGAGGAGCTAAATGTAGAATTAATATTCCCTTCAAGTTCTATCGACCACCGATACAACTATACGCACACCAACGGTTGCTTTACCTAGAAACAAGTAATAAAACTAGAAGTACTTTGTAGGTGTAATGGGATAAGTTTGCAAGATAATAAAGAACGTGAAAATATAAATTAGGTGCTGTTCTCAATAAAATTATAATTAAGTTAGTATAGCGAGTGTGGAAAAGTGGTGGTAGGATTTGCAGAATTGTCCCTAAGCAATTGGCCACGTTACTAGACCGATAGCAAGTTTTTATGTGGGAGAGGACACTGCTAGCATGTCATCCCTTACTTGGAATTCTATGCACTTATGATTGGAACTATTAGCAAGCATCCGCAACTACTAACGTTCATTAAGGTAAAACCCAACCATAGCATTAAAATATATTGGTCCCCCTTCAATCCCGTATGAATCAATTTCTATGGTAGGAAGAAGCTTCTGTCACTCTTGCCCTCCAATGCATAGTCCTATCAACATACAAGTAACCCTATGGTGTGATCCACGCGCGCTCTCATATGATGGGCACCAAAGGACAGCAACATAACCACAAGCAATTTAAACCAATCATAGCAATTCACCAATCACCCATAGGACAACAAAAATCTACTCAAGCATCATAGGATGGCAACGCATCATTGGATAATAATATGAAGCATAAAGCACCATGTTCAAGTAGGGGGTACAGCGGGTTGCGGGAGAGTGGACCGCTGAATATAGATGGGGGAAGGTGATGGCGGTGTTGATGAAGATGGCGGAGTTGTTGGAGTAGATCGCCGTCACACGATGATTGCCCCGGCGCCGTTCCGACGCCACCGGGAGAGAGGGGGAGAGAGCCCCCCTCCTTCTTCTTCTTCCTTGGCCTCCCCCTAGATAGGAGGAGGGTTTCCCCTCTGGTCCATGGCCTCCATGGCGGCGGAGGGGCGGGAGCCCCTCCGAGATTGGATCTTTCTCTCTCCGTTTCTCTTCTGTTTTGCGCTCCTGTTTTCTGGCCCTTCACCGTTTCTTATATTCCCGGAGATCCGTAACTACGATTGGGCTGAAATTTTGAGGGGATTTTTATTTGGAAATTATCTTTCTTGCGGCGAAAGAAGGGCCTCAACTGCCTTACAGGGGAGCCACATGCCCCCTAGGCGCGCCCGGGCGGGGGGCGCCCTCCGAGCTTGTCGTGTACTCGGGCATCGTCTCGCGTTGATTCTTTTTCCCAAAAATCACATATATTCCAAAATAAATCTCCATAACTTTTTATCGCGGTTGGACTTCGTTTGATATGGATTTTCTGCGAAACAAAAAAACATGCAACAAACAGGAACTGGCACTGGGCACTGGATCAATATGTTAGTCCCAAAAATAATATAAAATGTTGCCAAAAGTATATGAAAGTTGTAGAATATTGGCATGAAACAATCAAAAATTATAGATATGACGGAGATGTATCAGCATCTCCAAGCTTAATTCCTGCTCGTCCTCGAGTAGGTAAATGATAAAAAGATAATTTTTGATGTGGAATGCTACCTAACATAATCTTGATCAAATAATCTAGTCATGGCATGAATATTAAGATACGAGTGATTCAAAGCAATAGTCTATAATTTGATATAAAGACATCAATACTCAGGCATACCAACAAACAATCATGCCTTTCGAAATAAAAATGCTAAAGAAAGTTATCCCTACAAAATCATATAGCCCTGTCATGCTCCATCTTCTTAACATAAAATACTTATCATGAACAACCCCGGTTTTAGCCAAGCAATTGGTTCATACTTTTTAACGCGCTTCAGCTTTTTCAACCCTCATGCAATACATGAGCGTAAGCCATGGACATAGCACTATGGGTGGAATAGAATATGGTGGTAGGGATTAATAAGGGGAAGTCAAAAAGAGAAGATAGTCTCACATCGACGAGGCTAATCAACGGTCTATGGAGATGCCCATCAATTGATGTCAATGCAAGGAGTAGGGATTGCCATGTAACGGATGCACTAAGAGATATAAGTGTATGAAATCTCAACATGAAAACTAAGTGGGTGTGCATCCAACTTGCTTGCTCATGAAGACCTCGGGCATTTGAGGAAGCCCATCATTGGAATATACAAGCCAAGTTCTATAATGAAAAATTCCCACTAGTATATGAAAGTGACAACTCAGGAGACTCTCTATATGAAGAACATGGTGCTACTTTGAAGCACAAGTGTTGAAAAGGATAGTAACATTGCCCCTTCTCTCTTTTTCTCTTATTTTTTTTGTTTTCATTTTTTCTTTACTACTAGGAAAACGGTTTGTAACGACGGTATATGTGGTCGTTAAAACTCGCATTGTGGTCGTTAAAGGTCATTAACGACCACAATCTGCTGGTCGTAGTAGGCTCCGTCGTTAAAAGTAATAACGACCACACACCTTTTTCGGTCGTTATTCTAATAACGACGGGATGGTGTGTGGTCGTCATCCCTGAGGCAATAACAACCACAAATGCAGTATTAACGACCACTTTTTTCATCGCTAATAATTTTTATACCATTTCCGTTCAACCACCTATAGAATCATTAGCGACCACTTTATGCAGCATCCAACATTTGAATATTATCCACATTAATTAGGTAACAAAAGAATATGAATATTGAAAGGATCATAACCTCTTTTATTAATGAATCTGATAAATCTACAAAATTCTGACATACAGTTCTGGAATTAAAATATCATTTAAGAAATTTGAGTCAAAAGCACTTCTTACATGACCAATGTGCTTGCTAAAATCTAATTGGGAAACGAAACAACTATAAAAGATAATATTTATTAATCTTCAATCTAGGGGCACCATCGATGTTTGGATGGATATACTTCTTCTTCAGCGATTACAAAAACTCCTCATGCTTCGATATATTAAGGTGGACCATCATTCCTACAAAACGTTTAAGTAATTTATGAAAGTCAGTCCACATAAATGAATTGGCAAAAGGTATAATGGCAGATAAAATCGGTATATGAGAACAACTTATTTGAGCATGTTGGCTTTCACGAGGGCTATCACTTGGAGATCTACCAGACATAAGACGACGCTTCGCTTAATTTCTGACACTTCTTGCTCTAATTCCACCACCAAAGACAAAGCTACATGATCACGCCGATTAGATGAGTCACATTTCTGCATGACTTCATCATTAAAAAATACTTCAAGCACCAACTTTCGACAGGAAAACATATGAATGTGAAGCTGATATCATTTTATACCACCAAAAGTAGTATATCAAATTCATGTTTACCTCAGTACTGCAAAGTGAGGATGGATGAAGTCATATCTGGCCACTTCATTAAAAATAGATAATTGTTACAAGTAAAAATACTAAAAGTAAGTACTTGCATATACCCTGAGTGACAAACAGAACATAATTAGAAGGCACATTAATGGCTATAGGCATAGAGAGCATCAATATATACTAATATGAATGATCTTAACTGAATTCAAATGCAAACATCCGTGGCTCTTATTAAAATCAGACAAGAGCAGCTATCGCTGGGAGCAGCTGGAAACACAAGATACGATTAAACAAGAAACCACAGTGGTGCCAATTTTTTTCTGCTACAGCTAATTAAAGTGTAGAAGAATATGTTGTAAATAACGACGGCATGTGTGGTGTTGTATCCGGATTCTACACAGAACAATCACCTAGTATACTAGGATTAGGACTTGCAACCGAGTAGATTAGCTTCTGTTAGTCCCAACTCCTAACTGCTATATATACGCATGCATACCCCTTTGTAAACATTAAACAATGAGGAGAAATAAAAAAAAAAGAACCAGGCTCGATACAAGCTAGTTGCAATACACCCAGTTTTTTGTGTGTACGTGTGTACTAGTACGTTTCCAGCCGTGAGGATCGATCAAAGCAAAGATCGATTAGGAGCTGTGTACGTGCGTGTTGCTTCAGGCTAGAATGAATTATTTTGATGCTAGCTTTTGTACAACGTGTTGCTTCGGCCAATTTGGGACTGGAATCAAACTGGTGGTTCTCTTTCACCAATTCCTCTGAATATGAAGAATCAATTTCCATGTCTAAATAAATAGAATCTATTGACTATTATACAGCCTACACCCTAGAGAATGGAAACCTAACCTTTCATCATGGATCACCATACTATCTTATAGATCCTATAAACTATTTTGGGCATAAATGATACCTCACGCATTGGCATCACTGTCTGCAGGAAACAAATTCCATCTTCTCTGAACTTAAAATTCAGAATGAACTTAATACATTTTTCCAGACCAGCAAAAATTGTGACTCTCAAACGGATTTTCCTGACCATAGGATTCAAACCTGTAGAAATAAAAGGAACCAAATCAGCGCCATACTTATTGAAACTGATTCAAGAACAACCAGACCTACGCAGAATCATCTCCCCATGAGCCTGCTCCTTCTCCTCGCGCAGATCTACTGCCACGCGAAGAACACTCGGCCCATGCACCCGCCGCCTCTCCATCCTCCTCACCCGTACCCCCTACTCCACCTGGAATTCCGGTCTAGGGTTAGCCAATACCTCTCCTGCTCGGCTTGTTCCACCCGATGGCTGTGGATGGGGATGACATGGATGTGTTGTATCTCGGAAGCAGGGTGGACGAGGCGCAAAACCGAAGGTCGAGGTCATGCTCCTGGCGGCGGATCGCGTGGAAGAGGAGACGAGAGAGAGGCGGCAGGTCATGTGTGGGAGATAAAACCAGAAAGAGAGGCGGCAGGTCATGTTAGGAAGGTGAGGATAATAAATGAGAGGTCATTGGGTCAATAACGACCACACCCATGGGCTTTTTAGGCACGACTAATTCGGTGTTTGTTACGACGAATATTTGGGCTGACAATTGGATACCCAAAGAAGCGTCGCTCCGTCCAATTGTATCAAGGGTGGCGAACCCTCCTCAGTTGGTCTCTGAACTTTTGTTATCAGCATTGGCAGAATGGAACGAACAGCTTGTAAGGGCCATCTTCTTGCCTATTGATGCCGAGTCAATTCTGAAACTGCCGGTCTGTACGAGGAACATTGATGATTTCTGGGCGTGGCATCCGGATAAGAAGGGAATGTTCTCAGTAAGCTCAGCATATAGATTCCTGATCAAAACCAAAACTGAGAGGGAGGGCTGGCTGCATGAGGAGGCAGGAGCTTCCAGTAATGAGAGAGAAGAGAAAGACTGGTCGAAGCTATGGGGCATTACAGTTCCATCGAAGATCAAAGTTTTTCTTTGGCGTTTGGCTCGGCACTCCCTGCCAACGACCGATGTGCTGCACAGCAGGAACATGGAGACTAGAGATGCATGCCCACTTTGCGGGGCTCTTGATTCTTGGCGTCATGCATTGCTGTCTTGCACCTCGGCGAGGTGCACCTGGGCACTTGCTGAACCTGAACTAGTTGCGATGATGGCGGATAACGGCGAGACTAGGGCGAAGAACTGGCTGTTTGGTCTGAGGGATAATATGGATCATTCTACCTTTGTATCAATGGCAGTCACGCTCTGGGCTATATGGTATGCGAGGAGGAAGGCAGTCTATGAGGGAATATTTCAATCTCCACAGCAAACTTCGTCATTTGTAAAATCGTATATTCAGGACCTTGGACAATTACCCAAAGCTGGGGAGAGGAAAACTAGCATGGCGCCACGCCATGCCTTGCCTAATACATGGACAGCTTCACCTGAAGGTGTCATGAAGATGAATGTTGATGCAGCGGTGGCTCGTAATCGACACGGGGGAGCGGTGTCAGCTGTGTGCAGGGATCACACAGGACTTTACCTTGGATCATCGGCACTAGTGTTCCGAGGCATTTCTGACCCAACGATGTTGGAAACGATTGCTTGCAGGGAAGCACTGGCCCTGGCGGAGGATCTCGGCGTTTCAAGTTTCATTGTGGCTTCGGACTGCCTTGGAGTGGTCAGAGATATCAACTTGGGAACAAGAGGACCACATGCAGCGGTGGTGCCTGAAATAACAGAGCGAAGAAGCGGCTTTACCTCCCGTTCTTTTATTCATGAGCTTAGAAATCATAATTTTGAAGCTCATAATCTTGCCAAATTCTCTTGTAATCTTGGTTTAGGTAGACATGTCTGGTTGGGTGCTCCTCATGACCCGAACCGTGTACCTATGAACATCCTTGAAGTTTAATAAAGTTGGCGAGATTTTCTCAAAAAAAAAATGTATTTCGTAGCCTGATTTTCACCGTGCGAGATTCTCTCGGTTTTTTAACGACCAATAGTTTTTTCCCCTCGTCGTTAATAGTAGTTATTCTAGTCTTTTTTTTTGGTGGGCTCTTTTTGGCCTCTTTTTATTCTTTTTTTTTCGTCCGGAGTCTCATCCCGACTTGTGGGGGAATCATAGTCTCCATCATCCTTTCCTCACCGGGACAATGCTCTAATAATGATGATCATCACACTTTTATTTACTTACAACTCGATATTACAACTCGATAAAAACTATACAAGATGACTCTATATGAATGCCTCTGTCAGTGTACCAGGATGTGCAATGATCTAGCGTAGCAAAGATATCTAAAAACGGGCAAGCCATGAAAATATCACGCTAGCTATCTTATGATCATGCAAAGCAATATGACAATGAATGCTCAAGTCATGTATATGATGATGATGGAGGTTGCATGGCAATATATCTCGGAATGGCTATGGAAATGCCATAATAGATAGGTATGGTGGCTGTTTTGAGAAAGATATAAGAAGGCTTATGTGTGATAGAGCGTATCATATCACGGGGTTTGGAAGCACCGGCGAAGTTTGCACCAACTCTCGAGGTGAGAAAGGGCAATGCACGGTACCGAAGAGGCTAGCAAATTGCGGAAATGTGAGAGTGCTTATAATCCATGGACTCACATTAGTCATAAAGAACTCACATACTTATTACAAAAGTTTATTAGGCCTCGAAGCAAAGTACTACTACGCATGCCCCTAGGGGGGAGGTTGGTAGGAGTTAACCATCGCGCGCCCCCGACCGCCACACAAAGGAAGACAATCAAAAATAAATCATGCTCCAACTTCTTAGCATAATGACAGACCATACGTGCATGCTTCGGGAATCATAAACCTTAACACCAATATTCTTAATAAACCACAATCATTCACTAGTACCTCCCACATATTACCATCTTAATATCGCAAAACTATTGCAAGGAATCAAACATATCATATTCAGTGATCTACAAGTTTTATGTAGGATTTTATGACTAACCATGTGAATGATCAATTCCTGTTGACTCTCTAAATAGATATAAGTGAAGCATGATAGTTTAATTATTTCTACAAAATACTTGCCCATGATTTAACAAATATAAGTGAAGCAAAAAAGAGCATTCTACAAATAACGGTTTTCCAAATGTAGAGAAACAGGCATCCAAACTTCAAATGATATAAGTGAAGCACATGAAGTATTCTATAAAGCCATACTCAAAAGATATAAGTGAAGTGCAAAGAGCATTCTATAAATCAACCAAGGACTATCTCATACCAGCATGGTGCATTATTAAAAGAAAATAAAAAAGCACACGACGCTCCAAGAATTTACGCATATCATGTGAACAAAACAAAAATCGAAACATACCGATAATTGTCGAAGAAGAAAGATGGGATGCCTTCCGGAGCATCCCCAAGCTTAGACGCTTGAGTCTCCTTGAATATTTACTTGGGGTGCCTTGGGCATCCCCAAGCTTGAACTCTTGTCTCTCCATATTCTTCTCATATCGATACCTCCTCGATCTTCGAACACTTCATCCACGCAAAACTTAACCGAACTTTTTATTAGAGGGGTTATTAGTACATATAACATCAAATCCCATCATGTCCTTCTGTAACATTATTGTATAATTATAATCAAACATTACCCACTGTATGCTATCACAATTCTATGGCTCCCAAGTCAATGGGGCTCACCTAGATTTCAAACATAAGCAAATAAAGAAACTATAACAGCAATATGTGAAAACAGGACAGTCTGTAAAGATGCAGATGGTACATATACTTCTGTAACTCAAAAAATTCTGAAAAATTAGGATAAAATAAACAATTTGTATAGAAGTACTGTGTAAAATTTTATAATTTTTGCATGTTCCAGTAAAATATAGAAATTCAAACACTACAGCAAAAGTTTCTGTTTTGGCACAGCACACACCAAACAAGGAATTTAAACATCCTAAAGGTAAATCTTGGCACATTATTTTTATAATATAATGGATTTGTACAAGGGGATAATTATTTTTGTGAGAAACTTCCATGAAAAAATTCTACATTGTTTCCATGAGCATGAACACAAGTGTTCAAGGTCGACCCTCACTTCTCCAATGCATAACCTTCCAATCGCTTCTCTTTTTGAAAAAGTTTTTAGGTTCCCCTCTATATTTTTGTGTTTTTCAAATTTTTAAAAGCACACAACAGAAGAAAACGACTCTCTAAAACTTCCGGGTTGTCTCCTGTGACACCCTGGTTTTTGGCAACTTTTTCTTTTCAAAGTCTTTGTGGCTTTGTTTGCAAATTTGGATGGTCTTTGAATCTTTTCAGTTGGCTTTGGACTTATGAATCTCTCTCAATGATCCGAAGCCCTCATCATCTTGCCAAAATCTTGACACTCACCTTCTGGATCAAATTCTAATTCTTCATCTTTCCCAATTACTCATTTTTCCTCCTTTGGGAAAATCTGTCATCATTATGGGTTACAAAGCAACCTATAGTTCTGATGATCAGAAAAATCCCAAATTAATACCACACCTTCTTGTCATCATCTACTCCCACAATCTTCAAAAAAATTTCATGGTCCAGTACAAAATTTAGTCCAGAAAACTCCATTTGTCTTCTGGACAGTACTGGCCATTTGTGAAGCAACTCATATTTTCCCAACTCAGAAAACTCTCAAATAATTCCCTGAGATATTGGGGAACTTCTCTTGCCATAATATCCAAAAATATCATCTTGTCCAGTACAAATTTTCATCAGCAATATTCTGACAAGTTTCTGCTCAAATGGAACCTCTGTGAAGGAAGTACCATCTAGAAGTATCCAATTGAGCTGACATTTTTATGACAGCATCTATCCACCAAATAACCCTCCTACACCAAATCTCAGCTCCAGCAGATCAACCATATGAGTACTACAAGCTCATCTTGCTTCTGTTCCAGTAACAGCAGTTGTACATGAGCTATATTCAAATCCTGATGAAATCCTCTCAAACTTGGCCAGCTTGGAGTCCTTCCAAGATAGATCATCCCAGACATATCTTCTGGCTCCATCTCCAGCTCACCTCTCCTCTAGATCCCTCTCAAGTTTTCTGTCAGAAACTGTAGCCGAAGCTACACTTCAAACCAGAGTGCATCTAGACGAACCAGAGGCACGGAGAGGCTAAGCGATCCAAGGAGAACATGCTAGACAAGGTGCGCCAGGCTTGCGTGTCCTCCAAGTGCCAATGCCCGTGGTGAGCACGGCACTGGCATGCCAAAACACGCGCTCTGCACCGCGCCCGTGTCTGTTGAGTCGCATCCGGCTGCCCCGCGTCGCCGTACCTTGTCCCCGTGCGCCGACTAGCTCCTCTCCATCCACCTGGCCGCCCTAGATCCTTCCCCTCACCGAAGAAGCCCTCGCCGGCCGCCACGCGCACGGGCACTGTGGCGCCTGTGCGGACACAGTGGCTCTGCCGCTCATCTTCTTCCTCCACTAGCCGCCACTGTCCGTCTTAACTCCCCTGCCCTCTCCTATCCCGTCGCCCGCGTCGAGCCAGCCAGCGCGGCGTCCTTGCGCCGGCGACGTGGCTCGAGCTCCGCCCGCTCCAGAGGCTTCGCCCCTCGCCTATAAAAGGCCACGACCAGCCTCCTGAGCACCTCACCCCACTCCTCCACCTCCCAATCGGCCCCCCCGAGCACCGAGGCACGACCGAGAGGCCCTCTGGCCTCGCATCTCGCCAGAGAACCGCCGCCACCCGAGCTCCACCTCCTCGCCGATTCGCTTCATCCTAGCCTCAACCAACTGCACCCGCGAGCTCACCTCACTCTCCCGACCACGCCCGACCTCTTGCTCGACCGAATCTTTGCCGGAATCGCCGTCTCCAATGACACCCGAGCGCCGCCGCCGCCAGAGAGGAAGGTGCTGACGTCGTCCGGCCATCTCCCGCGAAGCTACTGGTACGTGTGTGTTCGTCTCGGAGTGCTCGTTGCATCCCTGTATTCACCGGACCTCGCCGCCGTCTGTATCGCCGGCGACCGTCGCCGGAGCCCCGCCGTTCTCTGTTTCCCTCGTCCCCCTTTTAAATTTGACAGTGGGGCCCGCTCGTTAGTGGCACGCCGAAGCGGTAAGTGGAGGCGCCCTGGCAAAGTACGTCTTCGACGTGGCCCTCTGCTGGATTTTCTATTTTCTGATTTTAATCCAGATTTGACCAGAAACTTTGACCATCCGTAACTTTTTATCCATAAGTCCAAATCAATTAATTCTTTTTGCTCTGGGTTTGTCTTGATCTCCTCTATTTTCTGGAAAAATTTGGTATTTTTCCCATGCTCACAGAATTTCTGGTGCACAGAACAGTAATATGTGACATTTTCCTTTGCATTTTTAAAATATTTTCAGAAGGAGATTCTTTTGGTTTTGAAGCCCAGGAGTTTGTGGACAACCCAACAGAGCAAGGCACGCCATGTCATCCATTGCATGAAGCATTTCAATAGTGTTGGTTATTTAATTGAATTATGTGCATTACTTTAATATGTGATAATTCATAGTAATTTACTTGGATGCCTAGCTACTGCCATGCTATGTTTTTCATGATAAAAATTCATGCTTGCTGAATATTGGTTAAGACTAAACTTAATTGGTTGATCTAGTGTCACCTATCCGGACTTACCCGTGCAGCCACATTTGTCGGTATGGGACGGCCTTGACCTGGTCTGGCTTTGTGCTCTTTTATCGGTACCACCACACTAGGGAGGGTTATGCGTGCGTGCTGCCCTGATCAGGTAGACGACGATAATCCTGTGAGCCCAGTTGAGTTATTTTGCCGACGTCCCCGTTTGGGACAGTTAGTGGCCACGACGGTGGCAGGTGTCACGAGGTGACACAGGGGCCACCCAGGACATGACCCTTGGAGGGTATGATTGTCGGTGGTACGATAGAGGAGTCACGGGTCAGGCAGGTTTCGTTGGAGCAGCACCGGTCCACCCGAATGGGAGCATGTGGCCAGGAGCTCCATAGTGTGGGTAAAGTGCGCAACCTCTGCAGAGTGTATGAATCTATTCGAATAACCGCGTCCACGGTATTGGACAGTCCGTACTAGGCCACTGAAAGGTCAACCGTAACAATGATAATAATGATGGAAGAACTTGTCTTATGTTCGGAAGGGCTCAATGGATTATGAGCGTTCCGAGGATCGTGGGACAACCCGGACGAGAGTAAATTGGTAACAGTGAGCACTTAAGCACTTAATATGATCCTTGCGATGCTATTGTTTGCTGCATTGTTTTGGTTGCCATGAGCTTGCGAGTACATTCCAAGTACTCACCTGGCGTATCATGCCAGATGCAGGAGAAGCCGAGGACGGAGGTCCCGAAGGTTCGTGCTACGCTAACAAGGCCATGTCCACAACAGTGTCCCTGTGGATGGAGTTTTCTCCGCTATGTTCCGCTACGCCGTAGTTCTACCCAGTAGTATCGAGGCCCTGCTATGTTTCATAAATAATGTAGATATTGTCATAGCACCTGATGTGCTTCTGGCCTCGCTATCGATGTAAATTATCAGCTTGTACTTGAGATATTTCAATAAAGTTCAGTTCAGTTCTGTTCCAAGTTGTTGTGTGTTTCCAGAAGACGTGATCTCTGGGTTGGAAATGTTGGAAATATGCCCTAGAGGCAATAATAAATTGGTTATTATTATATTTCCTTGTTCATGATAATCGTTTATTATCCATGCTATAATTGTATTGATTGGAAACTCAAATACATGTGTGGGTACATAGACAACGCTGTGTCCCTAGTAAGCCTCTAGTTAACTAGCTCGTTGATCAAAAGATGGTGAAGGTTTCCTAGCCATGGACATGAGATGTCATTTGATAACGTGATCACATCATTAGGAGAATGATGTGATCGACAAGGCCCAAACTATAAACGTAGCATATGATCGTGTCAGTTTATTGCTATTGTTTTCTGCATGTCAAGTATCTGTTCCTATGACCATGAGATCATGCAACTCACGGACACCGGAGGAATACCTTGTGTGTATCAAACGTCGCAACGTAACTGGGTGACTATAAAGATGCTCTACAGGTATCTCCGAGGGTGTCTGTTGGGTTGGCATGGATCAAGACTGGGATTTGTTACTCCGTGTGACGGAGAGGTATCTCAGGGCCCACTCGGTAATACAACATCACAATGAGCCTTGCAAGCAATGTGACTAAAGTGTTAGCCACGAGATCTTGTATTACGGAACGAGTAAAGAGACTTGCCGGTAACGAAATTGAACTAGGTATAGAGATACCGACGATCGAATCTCGGGCAAGTAACATACCGAAGAACAAAGGGAACAGCATACGGGATTAACTGAATCCTTGACATAGAGGTTCGACTGATAAAGATCTTCGCAGAATATGTAGGAGCCAATATGGGCATCCAGGTCCCGCTATTGGTTATTGATCGTAGAGGTGTCTCGGTCATGTCTACATAGTTCTCGAACCCGCAGGGTCTACACACTTAACGTTTGGTGACGATTAGTATAGTTGAGTTATTTTGTTGGTGACCGAAGGTTGTTCGGAGTCCCGGATAAGATCCCGGACATGACGAGGGTCTCCGGAATAGTCCGGAGGTAAAGATTGATATATGTGATAATAGTGTTTTGATCTCCGGAAGGGTTCCGGAATTCACCGGAAGGGGTTCCGGATGTTTACCGAAGTGTTCGGGTGCAGCAACACTTTATATGAGCCAAAGGGGTAAAGCCCACGAGGTATTTGAAAGTGCAGAAGGAAGTTTTGCTACTGCCTTAAGCGGTACTACCGCTGGTAAGGCAGTACTACCGCGTAAGCGGTACTACCGCTTGTGTGAAGCGGTACTACCGCACAAGCGGTACTACCGCTCGTGAGCGGTACTACCAAATCCGAGTTAGACTCTTTCCGTGTGGGCCAAACCGACCTTGTGCAGGCAAAACCGACCTTGTGGAGGCTTTCTCTCCAAGTTTAGACCCCAGGGCTCAACATATAAATAGAGGGGCAGGGCTAACACACGGGACATCAAGATTTCCCAAGCCGTGTGCCGGCAACCCTAACCCTCTAGTTCCTCCCGTCATAATCTCCGTAGTGCTTGGCGAAGCCCTGCAGAGATTGTTCCTCACCACCATCACCACGCCGTCGTGCTGCCAGAGCTCATCCACTACTTCACCATCGCTTGCTGGATCGAGGAGGTGAAGGCGTCATCAAGCAGTACGTCTATTGAATGCGGAGGAGCCGTCCGTTCGGCACTAGTTCTTGATCGGATCGAGGGACGACTTGCGATTTGGATCGCGGAGACGTTCAACTACATCAACCGCGTTTCTTAACGCTTCCGCTTAGCGATCTACAAGGGTATGTAGATTCACTCTCCCTCTCATAGATGGTCATCATCATGGATAGATCTTGTGTGTGCGTAGGAAATTTTTTGTTTCCCATGCAACGTTCCCCAACAGTGGTATCAGAGCTAGGTCTATGTGTAGATGAGATCTCGAGTAGAACACAAAGGAGTTTGTGGGCGTTGATATTCAGATTGCTTCCTCCCTTTGTCTTTTCTTGTTTCGGCGGTATTGTGGGATGAAGCGGCTTGTACCAACATTACTCGTACGCTTACGAGAGACCGGTTCCTTCAACTGACATGTAACTTCGTTGCATAAAGATGGCTAGCGGGTGTCTGTTTCTGCCACTTTAGTCGGATCGGATTTGACAAAGGCGGTCCTTGAGAAGGTTGAAAAGCAATTTTTATATCACCGTTGTGGTTTTTGCGTAGGTAAGAATCGTTCTTGCTAGATACCCGTAGCAGCCACGTAAAACTTGCAACAACAATTAGAGGACGTCTAACTTGTTTTTGCAGGGTATGTTGTGATGTGATATGGCCAAGTACATGATGAGATATATGTGATGTATGAGATGATCATGTGTTGTATAGAATATCACGACTTGCAAGTCGATGAGTACGGCAACTGGCAGGAGCCATAGAGTTGTCTTTAATTATTTTCGCCGTTTTTGCTTTACTTTATCGCTATGAGTTAGCAATAGTCGTGGAAGCAACAGTCGGCGCGACAACCTCATGGCAACACATTGATGGAGATCAAGATGATGGAGATCATGGTGTTATGCCGGTGACGATGGAGATCATGCCGGTGCTTTGAAGATGGAGATCAAAAGCACAAGTTCATGGCCATATCATGTCACTTATGATTTGCATGTGATGTTAATCCTTTTATGCATCTTATTTTGCTTAGGACGACGGTAGCATTATAAGGTGATCCCTCACTTAAATTTCCAGATAAATTGTGTTCTCCCCGAGTGTGCACCGTTGCGAAAGTTCGTCGTTCCGAGACACCACGTGATGATCGGGTGTGATAGACTCTACGTTCACATACAATGGGTGCAAGCCAGTGTTGCACGTGCGGTACACTCGGGTTAAACTTGACGAGCCTAGCATGTACAGACATGGCCTCGGAACACAAGAGACCGAAAGGTCGAACATGAATCATATAGTAGATATGATCAACATGAAGATGTTCACCATTGAAACCACCTCAACTAACGTGATGATCGGACTTGAGTTGGTGGATTTGGATCATGTTACACTCGAATGACCGGAGGGATGTCAATTTGAGTGGGAGTTTTTAAGTAATATGATTAACTAAACTCATTATCTTGAACAATAGTCTAAGTTGTCTTTGCTATATTTATGTTGTAGATCATGGCTCGCGCAGTAGCACCCCTGAATTTTAATGCGTTCCTAGAGAAAGCTAAGTTGAAAGATGATGGAAGTAACTTTGTGGACTGGGCCCGTAATCTAAGGATTATCCTTACGGCTTCCCAGAAGGCTTATGTCCTTGATGCACCGCTTGGTGATCCACCCGCTCCAGTTGAGTCTCTAGACGTTGTGAACGCCTGGCAGGCTCGCTCTGATGATTACTCAATAGTTCAATGTGCAATTTTGTATGGCTTAGAACCGGGACTTCAAAGACGTTTTGAACGTCATGGAGCATATGAGATGTTCCAGGAGTTGAGGTTTATCTTTCAGAAGAATGCCCGGATCGAGAGGTATGAGACCTCCGATAAGTTCTATGCTTGCAAGATGGAGGAGAACGGGTCTGTTAGTGATCACATACTCAGAATGTCTGGGTACTCCACCCGTCTGGCTGAATTGGGGATGCCCCTTCCGCCAGAGGCTATCACTGACAGAGTTCTTCAATCATTGCCACCTAGCTACAAGAGCTTCGTGTTGAACTATAACATGCACGGGATGAACAAGTCAGTCGCCGAGCTGTTTGCGATGCTGAAAGCCGCTGAGTCTGAAATTCAGAAGGAGCATCAAGTGTTGATGGTCAATAAAACCACTAGTTTCAAGAAAAATGGCAAGGGTAAGAAGGGTAACTCCAAGAAGAGTGGCAAAGCAGTTGCTCCTCCCGTGAAGAAACCCAAGGCTGGACCCAAACCAGAAACTGTGTGCTTTCATTGCAAGGGAACTGGACACTGGAAGCGGAATTGCCCCAAGTATTTGGCTGACAAGAAGGCGGCCAACAACAAACAAGGTATATATGATATACATGTTACTGATGTGTACCTTACCAACTCTCGTTGTAGTGCCTGGGTATTTGATACCGGTGCGGTTGCTCATATTTGCAACTCAAAACAGGAACTGCGGAATAGACGGAGGCTGGCAAAGGACGAAGTGACGATGCGCGTGGGAAATGGTTCCAAGGTTGATGTGATCGCCGTCGGCACGCTCGCTCTTCGATTACCATCGGGATTAGTGATGAACCTGAATAAATGTTATTTGGTGCCTGCCTTAAGCATGAACATTATATCTGGATCTTGTTTATTGCGAGACGGTTACTCATTTAAATCAGAGAATAATGGTTGTTCTATTTATATGAGTAATATCTTTTATGGTCATGCACCCGATGTGAGGGGTTTATTCTTATTGAATCTCGATAGTAATGATACACATGTTCATAACATTGATGCCAAAAGATGTAGAATTGATAATGATAATATCACTTTCTTGTGGCACTGCCGTTTAGGTCATATTGGCGTAAAACGCATGAGGAAGCTCCATGCTGATGGACTTTTGGAGTCACTTGATTTTGAATCACTTAACACATGTGAGCCATGCCTCATGGGCAAGATGACTAAAACGCCATTCTCTGGAACAATGGAACGGGCAAGTGACTTGTTGGAAATCATACATACTGATGTGTGCGGTCCGATGAGCATTGAGGCGCGCGGTGGTTATCGTTACTTTCTCACCTTCACTGATGACTTAAGTAGATATGGGTATATTTACTTAATGAAACACAAGTCTGAAACGTTTGAACAATTTCAGAGTGAAGTTGCGAATCATCGTAACAAGAAGATTAAATTCCTACGATCTGATCGAGGAGGAGAGTATCTGAGTTATGAGTTTGGCAGTCACTTAAGACAGTGTGGAATTGTTTCACAATTAACACCGCCTGGAACACCACAGCGTAATGGTGTGTCCGAACGTCGTAATCGAACCTTATTGGATATGGTGCGATCTATGATGTCTCTTGCCGATTTGCCACTATCGTTTTCGGGTTATGCATTAGAGACAGCTGCATTCACTTTAAATAGGGCACCATCGAAATCCGCTGAGATGACGCCATATGAACTTGGGTTTGGCAAGAAGCCAAAGCTGTCGTTTCTTAAAGTTTGGGGATGTGATGCTTATGTCAAAAAGCTTCAGCCTGAAAAGCTGGAACCCAAAGCGGAGAAATGCGTCTTCATAGGATACCCAAAAGAGACAGTTGGGTATACCTTCTACCTCAGATCCGAAGGCAAAATGTTTGTCGCTAAAAACGGAACGTTTCTTGAGAAAGAGTTTCTCTCGAAAGAATTGAGTGGGAGGAAGATAGAACTTGATGAGGTTGTTGAACCTTTACTTCAACCTGAAAGTAGCGCAGCGCAGAAAGATGTTTCTGTAGAGCCTACATCAGCTGAAGAGGAAGTTAATGATGATGATCATGAAGCTTTGGATCAAGTTGCTATCGAACCTCGTAGGTCGACAAGGATGCGTACTGCTCCGGAGTGGTACGGCAACCCTGTCTTAGAGGTCATGTTGTTGGACAACGATGAACCTACGAGCTATGGAGAAGCGATGATGGGCCCGGATTCCGAGAAGTGGTTAGAGGCCATGAAATCCGAGATGGGATCCATGTATGAAAACAAAGTGTGGACTTTGGAAGTATTACCTGAAGGGCGTAAGGCCATTCAGAACAAATGGATCTTTAAGAGGAAGACGGACGCAGACGGTAATGTCACTGTCTATAAAGCTCGACTTGTGGCAAAAGGTTTTTCACAAGTTCAAGGAGTTGACTACGATGAGACCTTCTCACCCGTAGCGATGCTTAAATCCGTCAGAATCATGTTAGCAATAGCTGCCTTTTTCGATTATGAAATTTGGCAGATGGATGTCAAAACAGCGTTCCTTAACGGTTTCCTTAAAGAAGAGCTGTATATGATGCAACCAGAAGGTTTTGTCGATCCAGAGAATGCTGACAAAGTTTGCAAACTCCAGCGATCCATTTATGGACTGGTGCAAGCATCTCGGAGTTGGAATCTTCGCTTTGATGAGGTGATCAAAGCGTTCGAGTTTATACAAGTTTACGGGGAAGCTTGTATTTACAAGAAAGTGAGTGGGAGCTCTATAGCGTTTCTAATATTATATGTGGATGACATATTACTGATTGGAAAGAATATAGAAATGTTGGAAAGCGTGAAGGAATATTTGAACAAGAGTTTTTCAATGAAGGACCTAGGAGAAGCTGCTTTCATATTAGGCATCAAGATCTATAGAGATAGATCGAGACGCTTAATAGGACTTTCACAAAGCACATACCTTGACAAAGTTTTGAAGAAGTTCAAAATGGATCAGTCCAAGAAGGGGTTCTTGCCTGTATTGCAAGGTGTGAAGTTGAGTAAGACTCAATGCCCAGTGACTGGTGAAGATAGAGAAAAGATGAGTGTCGTCCCCTATGCCTCAGCCATAGGCTCTATCATGTATGCAATGCTATGCACAAGACCCGATGTCAGCCTTGCCATAAGTATGGCCGGAAGGTTTCAAAGTGATCCAGGAGTGGAACACTGGACGGCGGTCAAGAATATCCTGAAGTACCTGAAAAGGACTAAGGACATGTTTCTCGTTTATGGAGGTGATCAAGAGCTCGTCGTAAAGGGTTACGTCGATGCATGCTTTGACACTGATCCGGATGACTCTAAGTCGCAAACCGGATACGTATTTATTCTTAATGGGGGTGCGGTTAGCTGGTGCAGTTCCAAGCAAAGCGTGGTAGCTGATTCTACATGCGAAGCGGAGTACATCGCTGCCTCGGAGGCGGCAAAGGAAGGTGTCTGGATGAAGGAGTTCATGACAGATCTTGGAGTAGTGCCTAGTGCGCTTAACCCAATGACTCTGTTTTGTGATAATACTGGTGCCATTGCTCTAGCCAAGGAACCAAGATTTCACAAGAGGACCAGACACATAAAGCGACGTTTCAATTCCATCCGCGATTACATCAAGGAGGACGACATAAATATTTGCAAAGTACACACGGATCTGAATGTTGCAGATCCGATGACTAAACCTCTTCCAAGGGCTAAACATGAACAACACCAGAACTGCATGGGTGTTCGATTCATTACAATGTAAATCACATAGTGATGTGAACTAGATTATTGAATCTAGTTCAAGTGGGAGACTGTTGGAAATATGCGCTAGAGGCAATAATAAATTGGTTATTATTATATTTCCTTGTTCATGATAATCGTTTATTATCCATGCTATAATTGTATTGATTGGAAACTCAAATACATGTGTGGGTACATAGACAACGCTGTGTCCCTAGTAAGCCTCTAGTTAACTAGCTCGTTGATCAAAAGATGGTGAAGGTTTCCTAGCCATGGACATGAGATGTCATTTGATAACGTGATCACATCATTAGGAGAATGATGTGATCGACAAGGCCCAAACTATAAACGTAGCATATGATCGTGTCAGTTTATTGCTATTGTTTTCTGCATGTCAAGTATCTGTTCCTATGACCATGAGATCATGCAACTCACTGACACCGGAGGAATACCTTGTGTGTATCAAACGTCGCAACGTAACTGGGTGACTATAAAGAGGCTCTACAGGTATCTCCGAGGGTGTCTGTTGGGTTGGCATGGATCAAGACTGGGATTTGTTACTCCGTGTGACGGAGAGGTATCTCAGGGCCCACTCGGTAATACAACATCACAATGAGCCTTGCAATTAATGTGACTAAAGTGTTAGCCACGAGATCTTGTATTACGGAACGAGTAAAGAGACTTGCCGGTAACGAAATTGAACTAGGTATAGAGATACCGACGATCGAATATCGGGCAAGTAACATACCGAAAAACAAAGGGAACAGCATATGGGATTAACTGAATCCTTGACATAGAGGTTCGACCGATAAAGATCTTCGTAGAATATGTAGGAGCCAATATGGGCATCCAGGTCCCGCTATTGGTTATTGATCGTAGAGGTGTCTCGGTCATGTCTACATAGTTCTCGAACCCGCAGGGTCTACACACTTAACGTTTGGTGACGATTAGTATAGTTGAGTTATTTTGTTGGTGACCGAAGGTTGTTCGGAGTCCCGGATAAGATCCCGGACATGACAAGGGTCTCCGAAATAGTCCGGCGGTAAAGATTGATATATGTGATAATAGTGTTTTGATCTCCGGAAGGGTTCCGGAATTCACCGGAAGGGGTTCCGGATGTTTACCGAAGTGTTCGGGTGCAGCAACACTTTATATGAGCCAAAGGGGTAAAGCCCACGAGGTATTGGAAAGTGCAAAAGGAAGTTTTGCTGCTGCCTTAAGCGGTACTACCGCTGGTAAGGCAGTACTACCGCGTAAGCGGTACTACCGCTTGTGTGAAGCGGTACTACCGCACAAGCGGTACTACCGCTCGTGAGTGGTACTACCGCTTGTACGCGATACTGCTGGAATCCGAGTTAGACTCTTTCCGTGCGGGCCAAACCAACCTTGTGCGGGCAAAACCGACCTTGTGGAGGCTTTCTCTACAAGTTTAGACCCCAGGGCTCAACATATAAATAGAGGGGCAGGGCTAACACACGGGACATCTAGATTTCCCAAGCCATGTGCTGGCAACCCTAACCCTCTAGTTCCTCCCGTCATAATCTCCGTAGTGCTTGGCGAAGCCCTGCAGAGATTGTTCCTCACCACCATCACCACGCCGTCGTGCTGCCGGAACTCATCCACTACTTCACCATCGCTCGCTGGATCGAGGAGGGGAAGACGTCATCAAGCTGTACGTGTGTTGAACGCGGAGGTGCCGTCCGTTCGGCACTAGTTCATGATCGGATCGAGGGACGACTTGCGATTTGGATCGCGGAGACGTTCGACTACATCAACAGCGTTTCTTAACGCTTCCGCTTAGCGATCTACAAGGGTATGTAGATTCACTCTCCCTCTCGTAGATGCGCATCACCATGGATAGATCTTGTGTGTGCGTAGGAAATTTTTTGTTTCCCATGCAACGTTCCCCAACAGGAAACACTGGGTAAACCGGTCATTTGAGCCGGGGTGCCACATCTCCTTGGCAGCGCTTTCTTTAAAGCCATTAAGCTTGGCATATAGTGCTCAAGTAATTGATCCACCCGGATCCCAAGGTATATCAAAGCCAATTTTAATTAACAATGATTTATAATTTAGTAGTGAGCACAAAGCAACATATTTCATACAATGACGAAGTCTAACTCTCTTCCTATGCATCGGCATGTCATAAAAGAACAATTCATGCACACCAAGTAAAGGCCAATGCATAGTATAAACAGTTTCTTGCAATTTTATCGTATTGGAAACATAGAGAGGCGGAGATGTAGTTCCTCTCTCATAATAATTGCAAGTATGAGCAGCAAGCACATGCATATTATATTCATCAAAATCATCATGTGTCGTAGTAAAACGCAACCCATCAATATAATCCTTAATAAGTGCAAACTTCTCTGATATAGTGTAGTTGGGAGAATTCAAAAAGAATATAGGACTATCATGTGTGGGTGCAATAGCAACAATTTCATGTTTACCATAAGGAACTATAGCAAGTTCATCTCCATAAGCATAATTCAAATTGGCATCATGGCCACAAGCATAGCAAGCATCAATTTCATCAAAAAGGGATATTTCAAACGAATCCAAGGGATCATAGCATTCATCCTTCGGTAAGCACGAAGGGAAATTAAACAATGTATGGGATAAAGAGTTACTCTCATCAGAAGGTGGGCATGGGTGATCAATCCGCTCTTCCTTTTGTTCTTCGCTCTCCTCCTCATCTTTTTCATCTAATGAGCTCACAGTTTCAGCAATTTCTTCTTCCATAGACTCCTGCAAAATATTAGTCTCTTCTTGGACAGCGGAGGTGTCCTCAATATATTCTTTAACATAAGCATTAGAAGCATAGTTTTCATAGCAATATTTAAGTATGGCAAAATTTTCAGATTTGTAAAGAGTAGCATCATACTTTTCAATCAAAGAAGCAATTTCATAGGCACCCTTAAAAGAAACAAATTCTTCAATTTGTTCACTATCATACTAATTATAAACACCTTTGGCATAAGAAGATAAGATTCCATTATCCTTAAACTCACATTGGAATGGAAGGTGTTTTTTAGGGTCTTCAAAACAACAAGTAAAATCATGTATTTCACATAAATTCCAAGCATAGCAATGCAAACAATTAATTTGATACCATAAAAGTTTCCCTTTTTGAGACAAGCGGTGTTGCACAAAATAAGCATGCTCATCTAATGATTTTCCCTCAACTAAGCTAGTTGGGTTTTCAGCACGAGCACAAATGGATCGAAGATTATCCAAGTAAAAAGCTTCAACAGTATGATAGATTTTGGGTGGTTCTTCAACCATTGGGTTAGCAAGTACAACTATTTTTTTTGGTAATTTATGTTTCCTACCCATAACTAAAGATAGAAAACAAGAGCCCAAAATAAAAACTACATACTGATAAGAAATAAAATCTACTTAGTGATAAAGCAAACAAGCACACACGAGAATATTCACCCCACGCTATTGCTCCCCGGCAAAGGCGCCAGAAAAAGGTCTTGATAACCCACAAGTATAGGGGATCGTTTGTAGACTTTCTCGATAAATAAGAGTGTCGAACCCAATGAGGAACTAAAGGTAGAATTAATATTCCCTTCAAGTTATATCGACCACCGATACAACTCTACGCACACCAACGTTTGCTTTACCTAGAAACAAGTAATAAAACTAGAAGTACTTTGTAGGTGTAATGGGACAAGTTTGCAAGATAATAAAGAACGTGAAAATATAAATTAGGTGTTGTTCTCAATAAAATTATAATTAAGTTGGTATAGCGAGTGTGGAAAATTGGTGGTAGGATTTGCGGAATTGTCCCTAAGCAATTGGCTACGTTACTAGACCGATAGCAAGTTTTTATGTGGGAGAGGCCACTGCTAGCATGTCATTTCTTACTTGGAATTCTATGCACTTATGATTGGAACTATTAGCAAGCATCTGCAACTACTAACGTTCATTAAGGTAAAACACAACCATAGCATTAAGATATATTGGTCCCCCTTCAATCCCGTATGAATCAATTTCTATGGTAGGAAGAAGCTTCTGGCCCTCTTGCCCTCCAATGCATAGTCCTATCAACATACAACTAACCCTATAGTGTGATCCACGCGCGCTCTCATATTATGGGCACCAAAGGACAACAACATAACCACAAGCAATTTAAACCAATCACCCATAGGACAACAAAAATCTACTCAAGCATCATAGGATGGCAACACATCATTAGATAATAATATGAAGCATAAAGCACCATGTTCAAGTAGGGGGTACAGCGGGTCACAAGTTGCATGTCAGTCGGGGGAACCGGTCTCATGTACGTAGACATGTGAGGTTGGTCCGGGCCGCTTCATCTTACAATACCGCCGAATCAAAATAAGATGTTGGTGGTAAGTAGTATGACGATCACCGCCCACAACTCTTTGTGTTCTACTTGTGCATATCATCTACGCATAGACCTAGCTCATGATGCCACTGTTGGGGACCGTTGCATGGAAAACAAAAAAATTTCTACGCACATGCAAGATCTATCCATGGAGATGCATAGCTATGAGAGGGGGAGTGTGTCTACGTACCCTCGTAGACCGTAAGCGGAAGCATTAGAACAACGCGGTTGATGTCGTCGAACAACTTCACGATCCAACCGACCGAGTACCGAACGTACGGCACCTCCGCGTTCAGCACATGTTCAGCTCGGTGACGTCCTCGACTTCTTGATCCAGCAAGACAGCGAGGTAGTGGATGAGTTCCGGCCGCACGACGGCGTGGTGACGGTGATGGTGATGCTATCTCCGCAGGGCTTCGCCCAAGCACTGCGAAAATATGACCGAGGGACGGAACTGTGGAGGGGGGCGCCTCACACGGCTAAGATAATGTTGTGTCTCCTTTGGGGCGCCCCCCTCTCCTCTATTTATATATGTGTAGGGGCTTGGAGTAGAAGGAATAGTGCCACGTGAACAGTAACCTTGAATAGTACACACGTGGACTTGGACTCCAAAGTCCAATCCTATTCCTACCAGGACTCTCCCTTTTTTTCCTTCCCTAGCTGCGTGGGCTTTTGAGGACTTGGTGCCCCTGGCCAAATAAGGCCAGGGCGCCTCCCCTTAGCCCATGCCAGTCCTTGGGACGTGGTGGACCCACTTGTGGACTTCTGGACCCCTCCGGAATCCTCCGGAACCTTCTGGAAGCTTCCCGGTACAATACCGAAAAAAACTGCACCTTTTTCCGGAACCCAAAATATGACTTCCCATATATAAATCTTTACCTCTCGACCATTCCGAGACTCCTCATGACGTCCGGGATCTCATCCGGGACTCCGAACAATATTCGGTTACCAATTCACATAACTCATATAACACTATATCGTCAACGAACGTTAAGCGTGCGGACCCTACGGGTTCGGGAATGATGTAGACATGACTGAGACGCCTCTCCGGTCAATAACCAATAGCGGAACCTGGATGCTCATATTGGTTCCTACATATTCCACGAAGATCTTATCGGTCGAACCGCAATGACAACATACGTAATTCCCTTTGTCCGTCGGTATGTTACTTGCCCGAGATTCGATCGTCGGTATCTCCATACCTAGTTCAATCTCGTTACCGGCAAGTCTCTTTACTCGTTCCGTAATACATCATCCCATAACTAACTCCTTAGTCACTTTGCTTGCAAGCTTCTTATGATGTGCATTACCGAGAGGGCCCAGAGATACCTGTCCGAAACACGGAGTGACAAATCCCAGTCTCGATCCATGCCAACTCAACAGACACCTTCAGAGATACCTGTAGAGCATCTTTATGATCACCCAGTTACGTTGTGACATTTGATAGCACACAAGGTATTCCTCCGGTATCCGGGAGTTGCATGATCTCATGGTCGGAGGAACATGTATTTGACATTCAAGAAAGCAGTAGCAATAAACAGAACGATCATATGCTAAGCTAACAGATGGGTCTTGTCCATCACATCATTCTCCTAATGATGTGATCCCGTTATCAAATGACAACTCATGTCTTTGGTTAGGAAACCTTAACCATCTTTGATCAACGAGCTAGTCTAGTAGAGGCTCACTAGGGACACGGTATTTGTTTATGTATTCACACATGTATTTAAGTTTCGGGTCAATACAATTCTAGCATGAATAATAAACCTTTATCATGAACAAGGAAATATAAAATAATAACAACTTTATTATTGCCTCTAGGGCATATTTCCATCATGCTCCCACTTGCACTAGAGTCAATAATCTAGTTCACATCGCCATGTGATTAACACCCAAGAGTTCACTAGAGTCAATAATCTAGTTCACATCACCATGTGATTAACACTCAAAGAGTTCTAAGGTGTGATCATGTTTTGCTCGTGAGATAGAATTTTAGTCAATGGGTCTGCAATATTCAGACCCATGTGTACTTTGCAAATCCTTATGTCATACTGTAGATGCTGCTATCACGCTTTACTTGGAGCTATTCCAAATGACTGCTCCATTATATGTATCCGGTTTGCTACTCAGAGATATCCAGATTGGTGTCAAAGCTTGCATCGACGTAACCCTTTATGACGAACTCTTTATCACCTCCATAATCGAGAAACATTTCCTTAGTCCTTTAGTTACTAAGGATATATTTGACCGCTGTCCAGTGATCCACTCCTGGATCACTCTTGTACCCCCTTTGCCAGACACGTGGCAAGGCACACATTAGGTGTTGTACACAGCATGGCATACATTATAGAACCTATGGCTGAGGCATAGGGAATGACTTTCATTCTCTCTCTATCTTCTGCCGTGGTCGAGCTTTGAGTCTTACTCAACTTTACACCTTACAATATAGGCAAGAACTCCTTCTTTGACTGATCCATTTTGAACTCCTTCAAAATCTTGTCAAGGTATGTACTCATTGAAAGTCTTATCAAGCGTCTTGATCTATCTCTATAGATCTTGATGCCCAATATATAAGCAGCTTCACCGAGGTCTTTCATTCAAGTATCCTTTTATGCCATCCAGAAATTCTATATCATTTCCAATCAACAATATGTCATCCACATATAATATTAGAAATGCTACAGAGCTCCCACTCACTTTCTTGTAAATACAGGCTTCACCGTAAGTCTGTACAAAACCATATGCTTTGATCACCTCATCAAAGCATATATTCCAACTCCGAGATGCTTGCACCAGTCCATAGATGGATCGCTGGAGCTTGCACACTTTGTTAGCACCCTTAGGATCGACAAAACCTTCTGGTTGCATCATATACAACTCTTCTTTGAGAAAACCATTAAGGAATACAGTTTTGACATCCATTTGCCAGATTTCATAATCATAAAATGCGGCAATTGCTAACATGATCCGGACAGACTTAAGCATCGCTACGGGTGAGAAAGTCTCATCGTAGTCAACCCCTTGAACTTGTCGAAAACCTTTCGCGACAAGTCGAGCTTTGTAGACAGTGATATTACCATCAGCATCCGTCTTCCTCTTAAAAATCCATTTATTCTCAATGGCTTGCCGATCATCGGGCAAGTCCACCAAAGTCCACACTTTGTTCTCATACATGGATCCTATCTCAGATTTCATGGCCTCAAGCCATTTGTCGGAATCCGGGCTTATCATAGCTTCTTCATAGTTCGTAGGTTCGCCGTTGTCTAACAACATAACTTCCAGAACAGGATTACCGTACCACTCTGGTGCGGAACGTACTCTGGTCGACCTACGAAGTTCAGTAGTAACTTGATCTGAAGTTTCATGATGTTTATCATTATCTTCCTCTCTTACTGGTGTAGGCATCACGGGAACGGTTTTCTCTGATGAGCTACTTTTCAATTCGAGAGAAGGTACAGTTACCTCATCAAGTTCTACTTTCCTCCCACTCACTTCTTTTGAGAGAAACTCCTTCTCTAGAAAGGACCCATTCTTGGCAACAAAGACCTTGCCTTCGGATCTGTGGTAGAAGGTGTACCCAATTGTTTCTTTAGGGTATCCTATGAAGACGCACTTCTCCGCTTTGGGTTCGAGCTTATCAGGTTGAAGCTTTTTCACATAAGCATCGCATCCCCAAACTTTAAGAAACGACATCTTAGGTTTCTTGCCAAACCATAGTTCATACGGTGTCGTCTCAACGGATTTAGACGGTGCCCTATTTAACGTGAATGCAGCTGTCTCTAATGCATAACCCCAAAACGATAGTGGCAAATCGGTAAGAGACATCATAGAACGCACCATATCCAATAAAGTACGGTTACGACGTTCGGACACACCATTACGCTGTGGTGTTCCAGGTGGCGTGAGTTGTGAAACAATTCCACATTTTCTTAAATGAAGGCCAAACTCGTAACTCAAATATTCGCCTTCGCGATCAGATCATAGAAACTTTATTTTCTTGTTACGATGATTCTCTACTTCACTCTGAAATTCTTTGAACTTTTCAAATGTTTCAGACTTGTGTTTCATCAAGTAGATATACCCATATCTACTTAAATCATCTGTGAAGGTTAGAAAATAACGATACC
The DNA here is from genome assembly GCA_039707655.1 of Elymus sibiricus. NCBI lineage: Eukaryota > Viridiplantae > Streptophyta > Magnoliopsida > Poales > Poaceae > Elymus > Elymus sibiricus. The sequence goes on from CM077676.1 coordinate 465,048,616, forward strand.
CGCCGCGTGCTTCAACATTCATCGGACCGCATACATCGGTATGTATTATTTCCAACAAATCAGTAGCTCGCTCCATTGTTCCGGAGAACGGAGTTTTAGTCATCTTGCCCATGAGGCATGGTTCACAAGTATCAAATGATTCATAATCAAGAGATTTCCAGAAGTCCATCCGCATGGAGTTTCTTCATGCGCTTTACACCAATATGACCTAAACGGCAGTGCCACAAGTATGTTGCACTATCATTATCAACTTTGCATCTTTTGGCATCAATATTATGAATATGTGTATCACTACGATCAAGATTCAACAAGAATAAACCATTCACAAGGGTGCATGATCACGAGGGATATTATTCATATAAACAGAATAACCATTATTCTCTGACTTAAATGAATAACCATCTTGCAATAAACAATATCCAGATATAATGTTTTATGCTCAACGCAAGCACCAAATAACCATTATTTAGGTTTAATACTAACCCCGAAGGTATTACGAGCGTGTCGATATTGATCATATCAATCTTGGAGACAGTTCCAACACATATCGTCACCTCGGCCTCAGCTAGTCTCCGTTACTCTGCAGCTCATGCTTCAAGTTACTTATATTAGCAACTGAATCGGTTTCAAATACCCAGACGCTGCTACGAGCACTAGTGAGGTACATATCAATAACATGTATATCAAATATACCTTTGTTCACTTTGCCATCCTTCTTATCCGCCAAATACTTGGGGCAGTTCCGCTTCCAGTGACCAGTTCCTTTGCAGTAGAAGCACTCAGTTTCAGGCTTGGGTCCAACTTTGGGTTTCTTCGTGGGAGCGGCAGCTTTCTTGCCGTTCTTCTTGAAGTTCCCCTTCTTTCCCTTGCCCTTTTTCTTGAAACTAGTGGTCTTGTTAACCATCAACACTTGATGCTCCTTCTTGATTTCTACCTCCGCCGATTTCAGCATCGCGAAGAGCTCGGGAATTGTCTTCTCCATCCCTTGCATATTATAGTTTATCACGAAGCCTTTATAGCTTGGTGGCAGTGACTGAAGAACTCTGTCAATAACACTCTCAACCGGAAGATCAATTCCCAGCTGAGTCAAGTGGTTGTGGTACCCAGACATTCTGAGTATGTGTTCATTGACAGAACTGTTCTCCTCCATCTTACAGCTAAAGAACTTGTTGGAGACTTCATATCTCTCAACCTGGGCATTAGCTTGAAATATCAATTTCAGCTCTTGGAACATCTCATATGCTCCGTGGCGTTCAAAACGCTTTTGCAGTCCCGGTTCTAAGCCGTAGAGCATGGCACACTGAACTATCGAGTAGTCATCAGATCAAGCCTGCCAGGCGTTCACAACGTCTGCAGCAGCTCCTGCAGCAGGTCCATCACCTAGCGGTGCATCAAGGACATAATTCTTCTGTGCAGCAATGAGGATAATCCTCAAGTTACGGACCCAGTCCGTGTAGTTGCTACCATCATCTTTCAACTTAGCTTTCTCTAGGAACGTATCAAAAACAGGGGAGCTACAACGCGAGCTATTGATCTACAACATAATTCATGATAAATTAAGTTCAATTAATCAAATTACTAATGAACTCCCACTTAAATTAACATCCCTCAAGTTAACTAAGTGATACATGATCCAAATCAACTAGCCCATGTCCGATCGTCACGTGAGATGGGATAGTCATCAATGGTGAACATCTCCATGTTGATCATATCTACTAGATGACTCATGTTCGACCTTTCGGTCTCCAGTGTTCCGAGACCATGTCTGTACATGCTAGGCTCGTCAAGTTTAACCCAAGTATTCTGCTTGTGTAAAACTGGCTTACACCTGTTGTATGTGAACGTAGAATCTATCACACCCGATCATCACGAGGTGCTTCGAAACGACGAACTTTAGCAACGGTGCATACTCGGGGAGAACACTTTTATCTTGAAATTTAGTGAAGGGATCATCTTATAATGCTACCGTCGTTCTAAGCAAAATAAGGTGCATAAAGGATAAACATCACATGCAATCAAAATATGTGACATGATATGGCCATCATCATCTTGTGCTTTTGATCTCCATCTCCAAAGCATCGTCATGATCTCCATCGTCACCGGCTCGACACCTTGATCTCCATCGTTGCGTCGTGGTCGTCTCGCCAACTATTGCTTCTACAACTATTGCTAACGCATAGCGATAAAGTAAAGCAATTACATGGCGCTTGCATTTCATACAATAAAGAGACAACCATAAGGCTCCTGCCGGTTGCCGATAAATTACAAAACATGATCATCTCATACAATAACGTATATCACATCATGTCTTGACCATATCACATCACAGCATACCCTGCAAAAACAAGTTAGACGTCCTCTACTTTGTTGTTGCAAGTTTTACGTGGCTGCTACGGGCTTCTAGCAAGAACCGTTCTTACCTACGGCACAAAACCACAATGGTGATTTATCAAGTTTGTTGTTTTAATATTCAACAAGGACCGGCTGTAGTCAAATTCGATTCAACTAAAGTAGGAGAAACAGACACCCGCCAGCCACCTTTATGCAAAACAAGTTGCATGTCTGTCGGTGGAACCGGTCTCTTGTACGTGGACATGTAAGGTTGGTCCAGGCCGCTTCATCTTACAATACCACCGAATCAAAATAAGACGTTGGTGGTAAGCAGTATGATGATCACCGCCCACAACTCTCTGTGTTCTACTCGTGCATATCATCTACGCATAGACCTGGCTCATGATGCCACTGTTGAGGAACGTTGCATGGAAAACAAAAAAAATTCTACGCACACGCAAGATCTATCCATGGAGATGCATAGCTATGAGAGGGGAAGTGTGTCTACGTACCCTCGTAGACCGTAAGCGGAAGCGTTAGAACAACGCGGTTGATGTTGTCGAACAACTTCACGATTCAACCGACCGAGTACCGAACGTACGGCACCTCCGCGGTCAGCACACGTTCAGCTCGGTGACGTCCTCGACTTCTTGATCCAGCAAGACAGCGTGGTAGTGGATGAGTTCCGGTAGCACGATGGCGTGGTGACGGTGATGGTGATGCTATCTCCGCAGGGCTTCGCCCAAGCACTGTGAAAATATGACCGAGGGACGGAACTGTGGAGGGGGGCGCCGCACACGGCTAAGATAATGTTGTGTCTCCTTTGGGGCGCCCCCTCTCCTCTATTTATATATGTGTAGGGGCTTGGAGTAGAAGGAATAGTGCCACATGAACAGTAACCGTGAATAGTACACACGTGGACTTGGACTCCAAAGTCCAATCCTATTCCTACTAGGACTCTCCCTTTTTCCTTCCCTAGCTGTGTGGGCTTTTGAGGACTTGGTGCGCCTGGCCCAATAAGGCCAGGGCACCTCCCCTTAGCCCATGCCAGCCCTTGGGACGTGGTGGACCCACTTGTGGACTTCCGGACCCCTCCGGAATCCTCCGGAACCTTCTGGAAGCTTCCCGGTACATTACCGAAAAAAACTGCACCTTTTTCCGGAACCGAAAATATGACTTCCCATATATAAATCTTTACCTCTAGACCATTCCGAGACTCCTCGTGACGTCCGGGATCTCATCCGGGACTCCGAACAATATTCGGTTACCAATTCACATAACTCATATAACACTATATCGTCAACGAACGTTAAGCGTGCGGACCCTACGGGTTCGGGAATGATGTAGACATGACTGAGACGCCTCTCCGGTCAATAACCAATAGCGGAACCTGGATGCTCATATTGGTTCCTACATATTCCACGAAGATCTTATCGGTCGAACCGCAATGACAACATAGGTAATTCCCTTTGTCCGTCGGTATGTTACTTGCCCGAGATTCGATCGTCGGTATCTCCATACCTAGTTCAATCTCGTTACCGGCAAGTCTCTTTACTCGTTCCGTAATACATCATCACGTAACTAACTCCTTAGTCACTTTTCTTGCAAGCTTCTTATGATGTGCATTACCGAGAGGGCCCAGAGATACCTCTCCGAAACACGGAGTGACAAATCCCAGTCTCGATCCATGCCAACTCAACAAACACCTTCGGAGATACCTGTAGAGCATCTTTATGATCACCCAGTTACATTGTGACATTTGATAGCACACAAGGTATTCCTCCAGTATCCGGGAGTTGCATGATCTCATGGTCGGAGGAACATGTATTTGACATTCAAGAAAGCAGTAGCAATAAACAGAACGATCATATGCTAAGCTAACAGATGGGTCTTGTCCATCACATCATTCTCCTAATGATGTGATCCCGTTATCAAATGACAACTCATGTCTATGGTTAGGAAACCTTAACCATCTTTGATCAACGAGCTAGTCTAGTAGAGGCTCACTAGGGACACGGTATTTATTTATGTATTCACACATGTATTTAAGTTTCCGGTCAATACAATACTAGCATGAATAATAAACCTTTATCATGAACAAGGAAATATAAAATAATAACAACTTTATTATTGCCTCTAGGGCATATTTCCATCAATATTGTCATAGCACCTGATGTGCTTCTGGCCTCGCTATCGATGTAAATTATGAGCTTGTACTTGAGATATTTCAATAAAGTTCAGTTCAGTTCTGTTCCAAGTTGTTGTGTGTTTCCAGAAGACGTGATCTCTGGGTTGGAAACACTGGGTAAACCGGTCCTCTGAGCCGGGGTGCCACAACGCTTGGTATCAGAGCCGCGCTGACTGTAGGACACCCTAGTTAACCCTGCGCTAGAGCCGCGACTAGTTTAGAGTCTTGGTGTGTCTTGCTTGTTGCATCTGATTGCTGCATGGCATGCATATAGTTTTTATTGTGCTAACCGCTGGTTTGATGAGTGTAGATGGCACCAGTTCCGTACCACTACAACCATGAGCCGGCACCGTTCACTTTTCTAGTACTGCTTCGTAGTGTCTGGCTTCGGCTGTATCCCAACGGCGAAGACCCAGTGTACCAGGTGTTCCGAGAGAAGCTTGCTGGTTCAGTATACGAGTATAACACAGAAGCCTTTCTCACTACGAGCTCAGATATTGGCAGCTACTCCCGTTCTTCCAAGGGCGGAACTACTTCTACTCCGGAGTTGGCAATCCAGTTTGCTGCGATGGAGGCTCTTACTGACTTGCGCTTCCACGAGGTCGAGATGCAGAGTCATCCAGGTTTCTTTCACTATCCCACCCTGTCGCCTGCGACAGGGCGAGTCCTTTTCGCACCTGTTGATCCGGCAAGTGATCATGCCACTGGTGTTTTATCTCATTATCTGAACGCCAATTACCGTATGATCACTTCACTAGCTGAGGAGCTGACTCATGCCCGAGGGGCACTTGTAGCTGTTGCGGCAGCACAGTCTCCTCCTCCACCTCCATTTCACCTGTGTATACTCCACCTATTCCACCTACTGAGACTCCTTCTAGCTTGTTCGGACCGCCAGGCTTTTCGTCTGGTAACCGACATGAGACCCCGGCAGAGTGGGCCTCACTCCTAGCTACTCCAGCTGCTCCGATGCTGCGGCGTCGTGCTTCTTCTCCTTCAGAGGGAGAACCTTCTCGTCAGCGTCGCCGTGTTTCCTTTGATCCGGAGGCCGAGATCCACGTCATCAGCTCAGATTCTGAGACCGGATCAGACGACGAGGAGTCTTCAGTTTGTCAGTGTTCGTGACACCCACGCTACTAGAGTGGAGGCTTGAGTTTCAGTGCATGCATCATAGCATCTATGCATATGTCAACTACCGTATGTGGAGTCCAGCCATGATAATCCCCCTACTAGCTTGTCATGTATGATGTTGGGTTGCCTTGTATAATTATGTTGTTCTCTTTATTCTCTTTTCATTTGGTTTCTTTTCTGGTGTCACACTGTCATGCTTTCCCTTATGGATGTTGCTCATCGATTCGGTATTTTGCAATGGGAACAAATTTAGGATGAAGAGGTGTAGTAATCAAGGCGGCGATGGAACTCCCGTTCGTCGAACCGCCAGACAAGCAGGACAAGCACCAGAAGAATTACCCCCTCCACCACCACAGTCACCGACCACTGATCAGATTATGAGAATGTTTGAGGAGAAAAGAAATCAAGATCTCATGGAATTTCTAAGGAGTATGCAGCCTATGGTGGTTCAGAACAACCACAATGGGACACATTCTAAGTTGTCTGATTTTCAGCGCACCAAGCCACCCAGTTTTGGTCAGGCTGTGGATCCTATGGAAGCTGATGACTGGCTGAGGACAATGGAAAAGAAGTTGGACATAGCCCGCTGTGACGAGTCAGACAAGGTTCCTTTTGTTACTCACTACCTGGAGGGACCAGCAGCTATATGGTGGGACAACACAAAAATAATGTGGCCCTCTGGAGAAGATATTTCTTGGGAAAAATTCAAAGATGTATTCTGCAAGTACCATATTCCTACCGGCGTAATGAAGGTGAAGCAGAGAAAATTCTTGGCCCTTACTCAAGGGAATATGTCAGTGGGTGAGTATCTGAACAAATTTAATAATCTGGCACGGTACTCTACCCACGACGTATCCACAGACGAAAGGAAGATTGACCGATTCCTAGGAGGGCTGAATCATACCCTCCGCTGTCAGCTCTGTATGCTGGACTTTCTTGACTTCCAGACTTTGGTGAACAAGGCTTTCATAGCTGAACGAGAGCATAAGTCAGGATATGATGATCGCAAGCGGAAGTTTGAACCCAAGAAGGACAACCGTGAGCAGTTTGTGCAAAAGCCACACATTTGGCAAGCAGGGTCGTCTGAATACAAGCCTGCCTGGAACAGTGGCAACAACAACAATAAGCCCGTCAGCCAGGACAAGACCTTCGGCAAACTGCCAGTGCTGGAAGATTGCCGTCGCAACAACACATGCTTTACTTGTGGCCAGAGCGGGCATTACTCCAAGCAGTGCCCCACCAGAAATGGGAAGCCACAATCCGACAACAAGCCACAAGTCAACCATGTTGGACGCCGCCCCAATACGAACTTCTACCGCGGCCAAGTCCATCATATCTCCGCTGAGGAAGCCCGCGAAGCACTGGATGTGGTCCTTGGTATGTTTTCTGTTAACAACATACCTGCAATAATTTTATTTGACTCTGGGGCTTCTCATTCATTTATTTCGCGGAGTTTTTCCACCTTGCACAAATTTTCTCCCTCTCTTTTGGACAAAATCATGGTGGTACAATCTCCTGGCTCCATGCTCAGAACAAATGTAATATACAAGGATCTGGAAATCTTGATACATGATGTTAAGTTTCCAGCTACTCTCGTTGCCATTGAGTCCCCTGGACTGGATATAATACTGGGGATGGATTGGTTGGTACCACATCAGGAGTGCATCAACTGTGCCACCAGGAAGGTGACACTGGTCAACCCGGCAGGCCAAACAGTGCAATTCACTGCTAGCAGAATGATGTCAAAGAAAGGAATGGCATTCAAAGCCACAGCTACAGACATAAGTCTGATTCCAGTAGTCAATGAATTTCCGGACGTATTCCCAGAAGAGTTACCGGGAATGCCACCTGATCGGGAACTAGAGTTTGCCATTGACATTGTTCCTGGGACAACTCCAATTTACAAGAAGTACTACCGCATGCCTTCCCCAGAGCTGGTGGAACTAAAGAAACAGTTGGATGAATTATTGCAAAAAGGGTATATTCGTCCAAGCACTTCACCTTGGGGATCACCCGTGCTGTTTGTCAAGAAGAAGGATGGCAGCCTGCGAATGTGCGTGGACTATCGCCAGCTGAACGAGGTCACTATTAAAAATAAATATCCGCTCCCCCGCATTGATGATTTCTTTGAACCAGTTGAACGGGGCCCGGGTGTTTTCCAAGATTGACCTTCGAACGGGGTATCATCAGTTAAAAATCAGAAAAGCGGATATCCCCAAGACAGCCTTCACTACTAGATATGGTCTGTATGAATTTATAGTCATGTCATTTGGGCTGACAAATGCTCTAGCCTATTTCATGAGCATGATGAACAAGGTCTTCATGGACTTCTTGGACAAATTTGTGGTAGTCTTCATCGATGACATTCTTATCTATTCAAAAGATGAAGAGGAGCACAAGCAACATCTCCGTACTGTCCTGGAAAGACTAAGGACCCATTGTTTGTATGCCAAATTCAGTAAATGCGAATTTTGGCTAAAAGAGGTGGGATTTCTGGGACATGTTCTTTCAAAACAAGGTGTGGCTGTCGACCCCAGCAAGGTGACCGCTGTATTAAACTGGAAGACACCAGCGACAGTAACGGAAGTCCGTAGCTTTATGGGATTGGCAGGCTACTACCGTCGCTTCATTGAAGGCTTCTCAAAAATAGCCAAGCCACTGACAAAATTACTGAAGAAGAACCACAAATTTGCCTGGACGGGAGAATGTGACAGCAGTTTCATGGAATTAAAGACGAGGCTAACTACAACCCCTCTATTAGTTCTTCCAGACATTCACAAGAGCTTTGATATATACTGCGATGCTTCCAGGCGTGGAAGCGGCTGCGTTCTAACGCAAGAAGGAAAGGTTGTGGCATATGTAACCAGACAGCTACGACCTCATGAAGGGAACTATCCCACGCATGATTTGGAATTGGCAGCCGTGATTCATGCATTAAAGATTTGGAGGCATTATCTCATTGGACAGCGATGTGAAATATACACAGACCACAAGAGTCTCAAGTATATTTTCACTCAACCCGACCTTAATCTCAGACAGAGAAGATGGCTTGAATTGGTCAAGGACTATGACATTGGAATTAATTATCATCCGGGAAAAGCCAATGTGGTCGCCGATGCCCTCAGCAGAAAACAAGGTACCCTAAATGCATTAATGGAGGGAATCCATCCGAGGCTACGAGAAGAGCTTGCCAAACTGAATATGGTGCTATGCGGCCCAATCAACCCGGATACAATGGAAATTACTCCAACACTTATGGAAGAAATTAAGGCAGCTCAGAAATCAGACAAAGATATACAAGAGATCAAGGAGCGCATTCCGCAAGGAAAGGCCAAGTCCTTCCAAATTGATGACCAGGGCACTGTATGGTTTGAGAACCAAATATGTGTGCCTGATCAAGACAGCTTGAGACAGCAAATACTCAGAGAGGCACATGAATCTGCATATTCTATCCATCCAGGAGGAACAAAAATGTACCAGGACTTGGTGGCAAGGAATGCGAAGGGACATAGCATACTATGTCGCCTGTTGTGACATCTGTAACAGAGTCAAGGCCGAACACCAGAAACCCGCTGGGCTACTGCAACTTTTACCAGTTCCCCAGTGGAAATGGGATGACATATGCATGGACTTCATTGTTGGACTACCCAAGTCAACAAGAGGCCATGATGCTATCTGGGTCATCGTGGATATACTTACGGAAGTGGCTCACTTCCTTCCGGTAAAGACCACTTTCAACGCTTATCAATTGGCACAGCTCTACATGTCCCGGATAGTCAGCCTTCACGGAGTACCCAAGTCTATCACATCAGATAGAGGTTCCTTGTTCACTTCAGCATTTTGGCTCCGACTGCACCAAGCCCGGGGAATTGTGCTAAAGCATAGTACGGCATACCATCCACAGACAGATGGGCAGACAAAACGTGTAAATCAGATATTGGAAGATATGCTTCGGTCCTGTGCTCTCACCTATGGACCCAAATGGGAGGATAGCCTACCCTATGCAGAATTCTCTTAGAATAACAGTTATCAGTCGAGTCTCAAGATGTCCCCATTCGAAGCCCTGTATGGACGGAAATGCCGCACTCCCTTAAATTGGTCTCAGACAGGAGACAACCGTATCTTCGGCATGGATTTGATGCTCGAGGCTGAAAAGCAAGTCAAAGATATCCAGGAGCGTCTTCGGGCAGCCAAGTCCCGTCAAAAGAGCTATTATGACCCGAAGCATCGGGAAGTAACTTTTGAGCCCGGAGAATATGTTTATCTCTGAGTTACCCCCATGAAAGGAATAAAGAGGTTTCATACCCGACGAAAGCTTGCACCGAGATACATCGGTCCCTTTCCAGTAATGGCTAGAAGAGGCAGAGTGGCATATCAGTTAGAGTTACCACCGGAGTTGTCTGACGTTCACGACGTCTTCCACATATCACAATTGAGAAAGTGCATTGCACCTCCAATCAAACAGGCAGATATGAGTGAGCTAGAGTTGACCAAGGATTTGACCTACGAGGAAAGACCTGTCAGAATATTGGATGAGATGGAAAGAATTACCAGAAGTAAGACAATCAAATTTTACAAGGTGTTGTGGGATCACCGTACTGAGGAAGAGGCTACCTGGGAAAGAGGGGATTTTCTGAGATCAGCATATCCCCACTTGTTCCCTGAGCAACCGAATCTCGAGGACGAGATTCATTTTAAGGGGGGTAGGTTTGTGACACCCTGGTTTTTGGCAACTTTTTCTTTTCAAAGTTTTTCTGGCTTTGTTTGCAATTTTGGATGATTTTTGAACCTTTTCAGTTGACTTTGGACTTATGAATCTCTCTCAATGATCCAAAGCCCTCATCATCTTGCCAAAATCTTGTCACTCACCTTCTGGATCAAATTCTAATTCTTCATCTTTCCCAATTATTCATTTTTCCTCCTTTGGGACAATCTGTCATCACTATGGGTTACAAAGCAACCTATAGTTCTGATGATCAGAAAAATCCCAAATTAATACCACACCTTTTTGTCATCATCTACTCCCACAATCTTCAAAAAAATTTCATGGTCCAGTACAAAATTTAGTCCAGAAAACTCCATTTGTCTTCTGGACAGTACTGGCCATTTGTGAAGCAACTCATATTTTCCCAACTCAGAAAACTCTCAAATAATTCCCTGAGATATTGGGGAACCTCTGTTGCCATAATATCCAAAAATATCATCTTGTCCAGTACAAATTTTCATCAGTAATATTCTGACAAGTTTCTGCTCAAATGGAACCTCTGTGAAGGAAGTACCATCTAGAGGTATCCAATTGAGCTGAAATTTTTATGACAGCATCTATCCACCAAATAACCCTCCTACACCAAATCTCAGCTCCAGCAGATCAACCAGATGCGTACTACAAGCTCATCTTGCTTCTGTTCCAGTAACAGCAGTTGTACATGAGCTATATTCAAATCCTGATGAAATCCTCTCAAACTTGGCCAGCTTGGAGTCCTTCCAAGATAGATCATCCCAGACATCTCTTCTGGCTCCATCTCCAGCTCACCTCTCCTCTAGATCCCTCTCAAGTTTTCTGTCAGAAACTGTAGCCGAAGCTACACTTCGAACCAGAGTGCATCTAGACGAACCAGAGGCACGGAGAGGCTCAGTGTCCAAAGGAAAACCTGCTAGACAAGGTGCGCCAGGCTTGCGTGTCCTCCAAGTGCCAATGCCCGTGGTGAGCACGGCACTGGCACGCCAAAACACGCGCTCTGCACCGCGCCCGTGTCTGTTGAGTCGCATCCGGCTGCCCCGCGTCGCCGTACCTTGTCCCCGTGCGCCTACTAGCTCCTCTCCGTCCACCTGGCCGCCCTAGATCCATCCCCTCGCCGGAGAATCCCTCGACGGCCACCACACGCACGGGCACTGTGGCGCCCGTGCGGCCACAGTGGCTCTGCCGCTCGTCTTCTTCCTCCACTAGCCGCCACTGTCCGTCTTAACTCCCTTGCCCTCTCCTATCCCGTCGCCCGCGTCGAGCCAGCCAGCGCGGCGTCCTGGCGCCGGCGACGTGGCTCGAGCTCCGCCCGCTCCAGAGGCTTCGCCCCTCGCCTTTAAAAGGCCACGGCCAGCCTCCCGAGCACCTCACCCCACTCCTCCACCTCCCAATCGGCCCACCCGAGCACCGAGCCACGGCCGAGAGGCCCTCTGGCCTCGCATCTCGCCGGAGAACCGCCGCCACCCGAGCTCCACCGCCTCGCCGATTCGCTTCATCCCAGCCTCAACCAACTGCACCCGCGAGCTCACCTCACTCTCCTGTCCACGCCCGACCTCTTGCTCGACCGAATCTTCGCCGGAATCGCCGTCTCCGACGACACCCGA